>CP106726.1:13981838-15181838 GCA_025506655.1 Gossypium rotundifolium
GTACCTTCGTGTCAGGAGGAATAATCTACCCGGAGAATCTTCCTCACATCAATGCCATACATGATGAGAAAACTGATCAAGGAAGCCTGTTGGGCATTCGCCCGTACGAACCTGAAAGTATTCTGAACAATTGGACTGCAGAGGAATTTCCTGTAGTTTTTAGAGGTTATACAGAGTCCCTAGCCATCAATCATACGAGCAACGATACTACAGATTCAGAGGTCCGTTTTGAGCAAGACATGTGTTTAGAAGAATCTCAGGATTTTGAAAGTGACAGAGAATGTGACTTGCCTCCAGATTTGTTGAGAATGGTAGAGCAAGAAGAAAAACATATCCTACCGCATAAAGAGTCAGTGGAAGTGGTGAACCTGGGAGAAGGACAAGAAGTGAAGATCGAAGCTTGTATCACGGCAGAGACCAAGCGAGACCTTGTCGAGTTACTCCAAGAATTCAAGGATGTATTCGCGTGGTCATATCAAGATATGCCCGAATTAAGCACTGACATCACAGTACACCAGTTGCCCATAAAAGAAGAATACAAGCCCGTCCAACAGAAGCTTCGAAGAATGAGACCGGATGTTTTGTTAAAAATAAAAGAAGAAGTCGAGAAATAATTTAACGCCAGATTCTTGTAAGTGGTTAAGTATTCAGATTGGGTGGCTAATATCGTCCTTGTCCCTAAGAAAGATGGGAAAGTGCGAATGTGCATAGACTACAGGGATCTAAACAAGGCTAGCCCGAAAGACAATTTTCCGTTGCCTCACATTGACACCTTAGTAGACAATACGGTGGGCTATTCGTTGTTCTCCTTCATGGATGGTTTCTCAGGATACAACCAAATAAAGATGCATCCTAAAGATATGGATAAGACAACATTTATGACCATGTGGGGGATGTTTTACTACAAGGTGATGTCGTTTGGGCTAAAAAATGAGGGAGCGACATATCAGAGGGCCATGGTAACCCTATTTCACGACATGATGCACAGAGAAATTGAGGTTTACGTCGACGATATGATCGCCAAGTCCCGATCTAAAAAGGAACATGTGCAGGTCTTAAGGAAACTATTCTTAAGGTTGAGAAAATTCCAGCTAAAACTTAATCCAGCAAAGTGTACCTTCGGAGCTCGATCTGGGAAGTTGCTAGGATTCGTGGTCAGTAAAAAGGGGATTGAGGTTGACCCAGACAAAGTCAAGGCCATACAAGAGTTGCCTCCACCACGTACCCAAAGAGAAGTTAGAGGTTTCTTAGGAAGGCTAAATTACATCGCTCGGTTTATTTCACAACTGACTGAGAAATGTGACCCCATATTCCATCTTCTTAAGAAATGCAATCCGGGCACGTGGGATGAAGAATGCCAGAAGACCTTCGAAAAAGTAAAGTAATACCTGTCCAATGCCCCAGTATTGACACCGTCTCATCCAGGTAGGCCGTTAATCCTTTATTTGACAGTGCTCGATAACTTAATGGGATGTGTGCTTGGTCAGCATGACGATTCGGGAAAAAGAGAGAATGCAATATACTACCTTAGTAAAAAATTCACTGAGTGTGAAACAAGGTACTTGCCAATCGAGAAACTATGTTGTGCCTTAATTTGGACAACTCGAAGATTGAGGCAGTATATGTTATATCATACAGCATGGCTCATCTCGAAGCTAGATCCTCTAAAATTCATGATGGAGTCTACCACTTTGAACGGAAGGATGGCCAGATGGCAGATTCTACTTTCTGAATTCGACATAGTCTATGTGAACCAAAAGGCAGTAAAAGGGAGTGCAATAGCAGACTTTTTAGCCAGCAGAGCCCTTGAAGATTATGAGCCTTTAGACTTCGATTTCCCTAACGAAGATTTGATGTATGTGGCAAACACTGGAGAGGGTGCTTCAGAAGATCATCCTTGGAAGCTAAATTTTGACGGAGCATCAAATGCCGTGGGCAATGAAATTGGGGCAGTCCTGATATCCCTAAAAGGAGACCATTACCCATTTGCTTGCAAACTGGATTTTGATTGCACTAATAATATGGCTGAATATAAAGCTTGCATCATGGGTCTCCGCACCGCTATCGAACATAAAATCTGAGTATTGGAAGTATATGGAGATTCTACCCTCGTAATCTATCAACTTAAAGGGGAATAGGAAACCAGGGATCCAAAGCTGGCCATCTACAAAAGATTGGCCCAAGATTTGATCAGAGAGTTTGACGACGTCGCTTTCCGTTATTTACCCAGAGACGAAAACCAGATGGCTGATGCTCTGGCCACCTTAGCCTCCATGGTCCGAATAAACGAGAATAAGGATATGAAGCCTATACGAATGAGCATTCATCAGGACCCAGCCCATTGCTACAATATTGAGGAAGAAGAGAAAATTGGCCTACCATGGTACCACGATATACTGCGGTACATGAAAAATCGTGAGTACCCGGACCAAGCAACTGAGAACGATAAAAGGATGTTGAGAAGACTAGCTTGTGAATACGTCCTGGATGGAGAGGTCCTATACAAAAAAAGGAAAGATCAAGTGCTGCTGAGATGTGTGGATGCCGCCGAAGCTAAGTTAATCTTGGAAGAAGTCCATGAAGGCGTATGCGGAACTCACGCCAATGGTTTCACAATGGCCAGACAAATAATGAGGTTTGGATATTATTGGTCCACCATGGAAGGAGACTGCATCAACTATGCCAGAAAATGTCATAAATGCTAGATTTATGGAGACAAGATTCATGTGCCTCCGTCACCTTTACATGTTATGACTTCCCCATGGCTATTTTCCATGTGGGGCATGGATGTCATTGGACCAATCTCACCAAAAGCTTCAAATGGGCATCGTTTCATCTTCGTGGTCATCGACTACTTCACCAAGTGGGTAGAGGCCACCTCATATGCTAACGTCACTAAGTCAGTGGTCAGTCGGTTCTTGAAGAAAGAAATCATTTGTCGATATGGAATGCCCAAGAGGATCATATCAGATAACGCATTGAACCTAAACAACAGTACAATAGCGGGAGTTTGCAGCCAATTCAATATTAAACACCACAATTCGTCTCCGTATCGTCCAAAAATGAATGGGGCAGTGGAAGCTGCCAACAAAAACATCAAAAAGATAGTGGGGAAGATGACCGAGACTTACAAGGATTGACATGAAAAATTACCGTTCGAGCTCTATGCTTATCTAACGTCCGTCCGAACCTCTACTGGGGCAACGCCTTTCTCATTGATCTATGGGATGGAGGCAGTTCTACCTATTGAAGTGAAAATACCTTCTCTTCGGGTATTGTCAGAAGTGAAGCTGGATGAGGCTGAATGGATCCAGGCTCGATATGATCCGTTGAATTTAATTGAAGAAAAGAGATTGAGGGCTATCCGTTACGGTCAAATGTACCAAAAGCGAATGATGCGAGCTTACAACAAAAAGGTTCGCCCAAGGGAATTCCATGAGGGAGACCTTGTGCTGAAAAAGATTCTTCCTATACAAAAGGATTACAAAGGAAAATAGATGCTGAACTAGGAAGGACCGTATGTGGTAAAGAAAGCTTTCTCGGGAGGTGCACTAATTTTGACTGAGATGGATGGGAAAAGTTTGCCTAATCCCGTGAACTCAGATTCAGTTAAAAAATACTTTGCTGGAAATGGAAGAGGCCAAGGTGAAAACTCGCAAAGGGGACTTTGAGACTTTAAAAAAAAAATAAAAAAATGGAGAGGCCAAGGTGAAAACCCGCAAAAGGGCACCTTAAGACCAAAGGGCTTTTTGAGTTGAAAACCCGAAAAGGGTGGCTCGAATTTTGAATGGACACGTTACGATCTTGCAGCGCTAGAATCAACAGAAGAGGAAGAACGTTGCACATCAGGGCATCGATAAAATACTTTGAGTCTTCTAAACACATGACAGGCTCAAAGCCGTCTTCTTGAAGTTTGTATATAGAGGCCCAATTGGCGATGTCTAGGGCATCTGATCATTGTTGTTTATTTTACCATTTTTGGGTTCTTTTTCTCCGTAAAAAAAGGATATGTCCCCAGTCAATTTTCTTTCGTTTCATAGATAATTCATTTTAACTCTCTTTGAAATCGACCTACTGTTACCCATCATTAACATGCTGCATTGAAACAATAATTGATGAACTAACGATTTCATAAAGGAAAGTTCCACATATTACTTTGGAGATCTCTAGGTAAAATAGGAAACCGAAACACGACAATTGTTTAGAATTTCCACGAGCACAGGATAAAGACATTGGGAAAAGGGGGTCTTAATAGAGACCATTTCTTCAAAGTTCCTCGCCAAATTCAGTAATCGTGGCAGGGTGAATAATGTTACTTGGTCACTTAGAAAAATTATGACAGGCTAATTTTCGATAAGGAAAGATTCAAAAACCCCTAAATTGCTGAGGAACGAATCCAAAACAAACCAAGTCGGGTATTCTTCAAATGGGAGTTGTGACTCCCGGGGAAGACAGCTAGAAGTCAATGCAGGCCCATGTTCCGAGGCCTAAAATGGGCTTTGAAATTTCCACAAGGGCAAGTCATTCATGCAAAAACGGTTACTGCAAGGGAAACGAAGATAAAACCTTGGCAGATAAATGAGTGATAACACCTTGAATAGGAATCATACTCATAACATTTTGACTCATTCCAATCATGGCATCCTAATTATTAGGCATGAGCATTCTGCAGGTTATGTCCTTAAAAGGACACTATAGGGACAGATAAGGGAATGGCAGATCTTGTCTCCCTGAAGTTGCAGGAAGCAGATCGAAGATATCAGCCTGGTGGTCCTTGAGTTTGCAGGGATCAGATTAAAGATAGCAGATTTGACCTTCCTGAAGTTGCAGGAAGCAGATCGAAGATATCAGTCTGGTGGTCTTTGAGTTTGCAGGGATCAGATTGAAAGTAGCAGATTTGACCTTCCTAATGTTGCACGGAGCAGATCGAAGATATCAGGCTGGTGGTCCTTGGGTTTGCAGGGATCAGATTGAAGATAGCAGATTTGACCTTCCTGAAGTTGCAGGAAACAGATCGAAGATATCAGTCTAGTGGTCCTTGAGTTTGCAGGGATCAGATTGAAGATAGCAGATTTGACCTTCCTGAAGTTGTAGGAAGCAGATCGAAGATATCAGTCTGGGGGTCCTTAAGTTTGCAGGGATCAGATTGAAGATAGCAGATTTGACCTTCCTGAAGTTGCAGGAAGCAGATCGAAGATATCAGTCTGGTGGTCCTTGAGTTTGCAGGGATCAGATTGAAGATAGCAGATTTGATCTTCTTGATGTTGCAGGGAGCAGATCGAAGATATCAGTCTGGTGGTCCTTGAGTTTGCAGGGATCAGATTGAAGATAGCAGATTTGACCTTCCTGAAGTTACAGGAAGCAGATCGAAGATATCAGTCTGGGGGTCCTTGAGTTTGCAGGGATTAGATTGAAGATAGAAGATTTGACCTTCCTAAAGTTGCAGGAAGTAGATCGAAGATATCAGTCTGGCGGTCCTTGAGTTTGCAGGGATCAGATTGAAAGTAGCAGATTTGACATTCTTGATATTGCAGGGAGCAGATCAAAGATTTGCAATGGAGCAGATCAAGATAGAAAGTATGGCGCTCCTAATATTGCAGGGAGCAGATTGAAAATAACAGATTTGGCGTTCTTAATGTTGCAAGAAGCAGATTGAAGATGGCAGATCTTATCTCATTGGAGTTGCAAGAGCAGATTCAAAACAAACCTTATCTCCCTGAAGTTGCAGTGGAGCGGGTTGAAGTTGCATGTCTTATCCCCCTGAAGCCATAGCGGAGCAAACCAAAAATAGCGAATCTTATTTCCTTGAAGTTGTAGTGGAATAGATGGAAGCTATAAATAAATAGATTTTATCTATCTAAAGCTGCAGTAGAGCAGATCAAAACAAGTCTTATTTCCCTGAGGTTGCAGTGGAGTAGACTGAAGACAGTTAATCCTATCTCCCTGAAGTTGTAGTGAAGCGGATTAAAACAATGAATCCTATACCTCTAAAGTTGCAGTAGGTAGGACTAAATCAATTACAACTACAAACTTCATCTTTCAAGGTTGCAGTAAAGTGGATCAAAGCAACAAGATGCAGTGGACTGAATGAGGCTACCGGAAGAAAAGAGCACCAAAGAAGTTAAAGCCCACCGAGACCAGGCAAAATGGGTCTTTCTTATGTCTTTGCTCTATTGACGTTACACGACAATGAGCAAAGAGGGGCAGCTGTACAAACCTATTTTGCCCAGCCCATTTTACAACAAATTAAACCCAAAACCCAAAACCTAAACCCCAGATCCAAAACCTAAACCCCAGATCCAATTAACACTAAACCCAAGACCCAAATTACCCTAGCCCAAGACCCAAATACCAAGCCCAATAAAAACCTACCTAGCCCAAAGCCCTTGACCCATTGGCCCAATTGCCCAAAGGTTTGAACTTAGGGTTCTTAGAACCCTAAGGAGTCCTGCGCTGCAGCATTAAATGGCCTGGGACCATTCGTCTTCTGCTTCTGACTGAACCCCCTGACACCCACTTACTCTGACCTCTGAGCATCGCTCCACTTGCCACCGTCTTGTCCACCGCATCTTCACCATCCCAGTACCTGCAGGCTATAAAAACGAATAGACAGAAAGTAGAAAAGGATGGCTATAAAAGCCAAGTTGTATTTCGTGTACAAGGACTTTTTTTTCCCTCAAAATAGACAGAAACAGAAACTTTCGAAGGTCCCAGGACTCTCAAAATCCTGTTGTCTCTTCTCGATCAACAATAGTAGCAACAAATAAAGAAACGAAACGTCCCAAAACGCAATAACAGTGATAAAATGGGGAACACAAAAAGTGAAAACAAAGAGAGGGGAAGGTGATTTTATTTTTTTAAAACTTGTCTCTCTTCCATTTTGAGCACATGTTATTACACACATACATATATTTCTTAAAAAAGGGCAAAAAAAATTAAAATTTTACCTTTTAAACCATCAGCACTGCAATGGCATCGTCGCTGTAACAGCGGCCGAAATCCCACCGGACTCTCCCCCTGCAGAGAAAAAAAGAAGAGAAAGAATTTTTTTTTTAAAACTCTCGGTACAAATGGTTTTTTTTCAAGGTTTTGGGCCTTATATAGCCGCTTAAAACGACATCGTTTTGGGGCTGGCTTTTAACCCCCAAAACGACGTCGTTTCACCTGGTCCGACCCGAACCCGACCCGCTCCAGATAGGATCCACGTGTTTTTTTAAGCCAAAGGGCAAATTGCCCTTTTGGTCCTTCCGCATTTTCAGTATTTAAAATCAAGTTGTCCATTATTACAATATTGACCCAGAGATTTCACACAGTTTGCGATTCGGTCCCACCCTCAAATGCTGCGTCTTAATTTATGGGAAAATTGCCTCTTTGGTCCCCCACTTTCACGCGCGAGTGTTTTTAGCCCTTGAACCTTTTCTTTATTTACAATTTGACCCAAAACTTCCATTTTAATGCAATTTAGCCCCTTTTTCAATTATTTTACAATTTTTATTATTATTACTATTATTTAATATTTTATTTTATCATTATTATTATATTTACTATTATAAATATTATTATTATTATTTATTATTATTTCTATTATTATACCATTATAATCATTCTACCTTATTATTATTCTTATTATTCATACGTATATATACCTTTTCTTTATCGTTTTGTTTATCGATTGTTACTATTATCATATTATTATTATACTACTACTACTACTACTATTATTATTATTATTTACTTTTTTACCATCATTGTTACTATTATTACTATTTTATTATTATTTCTACTACTCTTATTATTGTATTATTACCCGCATATACTTACTATTATTATTATTATTATTATTATTATTATTATTATTATTACTAGTGTGCTAATCTGCTATTATCTATTTTATTATGTCTATTTATTAATTCATCAATATTACTGTTATTTCTTTTCTCGCATAACATCGATTTGTCGTATCAGTTTACCCAATGCATCAAGTTTTCAAATAATTGATATTTCGTATTAAGGGTTTGAGAAAATCGTGCCCTAACTTACTGGGTTTCGATTTTTCTTGTTCAATCTTAATAACGAAATACCTTTTCTTAAAATCGCAATACAAGTTTTAAATAAAATACTTGTTCCCGAAAATTCGAAATGTCGCGCCCTAACTCACTGGACTCGACATCTAGATACTTCGAGATAAGTTTTTTTCTTTCTAAAATAAAGGCAACGTCCCTAATTTGGCTTTTCAAGAAAACAAGCCCTAACTTACTGGGTTCTGACTTCTCGTTTGACAAATGACGGGAGATCCTTTTCAAATATAAAGCCAAGTTTTAAAAGGCGACCTTAGTTTCGGGAATCTAAAGTATTGCGCCCTAACTTACTGGACATGATGCTTTATCTCTTCAAAAATAAGAGAGTCTTAAACATCCCTTTCAATCCCTTCAAGTTTTGAAAATCAGAAGTATCTATTTTTGAATCATTTCAAAGTTTTCAACATTAGGACATCGATTAATCAATTTGGTACCAATTTTGGGCGTATCGAGGGTGCTAATCCTTCCTCGTGCGTAATCGACTCCCGAACTCATTTTCTGGATTTCGTAGACCAAAATCGTTGTTTTGATAAATCAAACTATTTATTAAAAACAATTGTTTTACGAGGTGACCCGATCACACCTCATCAAAAAGATTGGTGGCGACTCCCTTCCTTTTCGTCTTCAAAACCCGAGTCGACCGCGTCGTTTCCTGTTTTATCAAAAATTGGTTACGACATTATCCATGCAAGGATTGGGTTAAGAGAGTTTCATGTTGGACCTATTGTGCTTTCCCTTTAAAAAAGATCACTTAGAGTTAACCCCAAATTGTTTCAAAACAATATTATTATACTATATTTTACGTAGAAAAACTCGTCAAAAGAGGATAAGAAACCACGGACAAAAAGAGATTTCCCTATAATAAAGAAGAGTATAAAAGACGGAGAGAATTAAAAGAAAAATCTGAATCACTACAAGAAAAACCCTTCGAAACAAAGAACAAAATTCTCTCAATCTAAATATTTTTTTTTGTTGTGTAAAACCTAGCATAATTAAAACCTATTTATAGACTGAAATTCGTAGCATCTAGGTTAATTAGAGTTTAAGTGCGAAACTAAAAATAGAGTTTAACTAGGAGAAGAAAAACAAAAATAAATTTTGGTCAAATAAAGAGGTATTCTCCCACAAAGGAACTTGCAATCTAAAATGTTGCATCAACATCTTTATCATTTAGGGTCCGTTTGTTTGCATGTAAAATATTTTCCATAAAACATTTTCATTGTTTTGTTGTAACGTCCTATACCCAATCCAGTCGTCAAGCCCAAGTAATAGGATGCTACACCACCGTCACACATCATGCGCATTATAAATTCTCTCATTGTGAAGCGAACATAATTTATTTTAGCATTTTGTAAGAATTTTAAGCCAAACATACTCCAATCATCATTAAAACATGCTAAACACTAATCAAGCAAACTTAAAACAAAAGTTAAACGTGCTTTTAAATCACCAAAACAATTCCGAATTAATCACGTAGGTAACGATACTGAATCAATGGTATCGATAATACTCATGGATGGTATCGATACCACCACGAAAAATGGTACGAAGACGAAGATTCATTTTTGCTTAAAACCAAAACCCAACAATTTATCGATACATTTCAAAAAGTATATGTTTTATTTCCCCGAGTATTAATACTCGTGATATGGTATCAATACCAAATTGTGTTACTAACTTCCTGTACATTCGAAATATCAAAAGGTATTATTTTTAAAACCTGAATATCGATGCCTTTGCTCCAGACAACAAAAGTATAGCATAATAAGGCATTGAATTCATTTTAACTAATAACAATTCAACATGCATCAATCACCTCATCAAACCATCGTCAAAATGACCAAAATGACAATTCAAAACATCAAAAATATATCCGAGCAAGAATCAACCTGACAGGGTCCAAGTCCTTAAATCCTAAGAGCAATATGATCTGGCAGCTAGACTGCATTTCAGTAAATGTGTCAGACTGGCACTATATGGTTTGTAGGGTTGGATGGGTATTAAATGCCCTTAACAGTGTGTTGGGATGGTCGGAGATGGTGTGTAGTGGATGGGGGTAGGAATAACTGCATATGTGTCTGATCTGTTCTGTATCTAAATTGGAACTGTTCTGTTATATAGCTGTTATGTTAATCCAGCATGGAATATTATCTGATTCTGATTGGAACTTGAGATTTTAGAACCTTTAATTAAACAGTGTTTCTAATTGAATCTATATTGATTACACACTGAGTTCTCTACTCACCGTGTGGTTGACTGAATTTCAGGTAACTCGCAGACTTGATCAGGTCAGCTTAGGGGAAGCTCGATCAACCTACGTTATTATCCTATTATTTAATTGTCATGTAGTTCCGGTATTTCCTAGTGCTACGACTTTTCTAAGATTGTTGAACCGTCTGTTATATTTAATGGTTTTTATGACTTGATATTGGGTTTATCTTTACTTATGAAAGTTGGTTTTCCTGATAACGTTAATGTAACTCTTTGAACTTGGTCTAGATGCCAAGGCTGGGTTTAGGTCGTTACATTTAGTGGTATCAGAGTCAAGTTAGTTAACACTCAGGCTGTGCTTTCGGCTCATAATGTGTGATAAAAGGTAGTTAAATGAAAATACGATATCTAAGTTACTCTAAAACTGATTTTCTAGTACATGTCATAGCCTACGTTGCCAAACTTGTAAGTATCTCTGTGTTATTATGATGATTAACGAAAACACTATAGTGATTATGCAAAATGCATATAACAAACCTTTAAGAGGTGTATGGAAATGTTCAACCATTAATCAATTTATTTGCTCTGGCAAAAAATATTGTTTCAAAATGATTAATAAAAATACTTACTCATATTGGGTTTTGCTATTTAGAGCTCTCTTTATTTGTTGATTTCATGTATAAAACTTGAAAAAATAATTGTTGAATGATTTTATTAAAATAATAATTATTTTTTTGATATCAGATGATTTAACTAATTATATTATTTCATAATATAAAAATTTATGATGTTCATGTATCATAAAATAATACATATCACAATAAATGGTTACAACGACAAGTCTTATTATGGTGAATGATGGATTCAACATGAGTCATGACCGCGTGCTCCATAAGTTTCATCACCAATCCTCAGTGCATCCAATTAATTGCGAAAGTTGAGAAAATAGAAAATGCTTGAGATGGTCGAGAAGATGTAACATGATGATTTCCCCCTTTCACCGTTAAGAATTTTAGCAAGTCTCCAAACTCATACTTCAACCCTCCTTCCTGTTAAATATTTATCATTAATTTTATTAAATTAAGAAAGAAAATTTATAGATATAAATAGTGTTATTTTGAGTTGGGCCATTGAATACAAAAAAAAAAAAAAATAACTCATTTCAATGTTCAATATATATGAAGTGCTGCAAAATTATTTTCTTCTAATATTTTAATTTTTATGATTACTTTTAAACTACCAAATCTTATCCCAAGCCTACCTATTGGCTCAACTAAATATTTAGAAAATATAAAATATGTATAAATTAAAATTTTCATATTTAAATAAAAATTCAAGACAAGTTGTCTAAAATTTTTAAAAATATTGTCCACGACCTAGCACGTATTGGTCAAGCCTATTGAACTAGGTAGGCGTGAGCTTGCCTTGAAAGTGCTAATAAAGCCAATCGAGTCAACACTTAAAATTTCTTATTCAAGTTTAGACCCAAATTGGGTAATCATATCGGAGGATAGTTTGATACTTAAATATATCTAATCATAATATAAAAAGAAGAAGCTAATATATATAATTAAATGAGTAAACATGAAACCTTGGTTCTAGAACTCCATGTTTCCTCTTTTGTTAATTTGATGTTTAACTCTTCAGCCAACTTTTCCAAATGTTGTAAGGTTCCCTCTGTCGGTATTATACCATCTTGATCTCCACTATAACATTGTAATCATATTAATAAAATAAAATAAAAAAAATCAGTCAAATGGCATGAGAATTTCTTTTCAGAATCGTTCACTTTGATTCTTCATACTTAATTAACTTAATTCAAGAAAGTAGTGGAAAAAAAAAAGAAGCATGGGATACAAATACAATACCAACCTGAATATTGTAATGGGAACAGATTGTTGAAGAAGGTTTTTAAGCCGGGAAGCATGTCAAGGTCCTTATCAGCCGTTGTATTTAAAATTAGCTCTAAATAAATAAGAGTCACATATAATGAAAATTTTAAGGTTAACAAATTTTACACAACGTTCACCTCTACAAAACAAGTAATTTATTTGTTTTTCTTAAGAAAGAGGTGACAATATGGAGATAGAAAAATTTACAGCGAGTCTTAAATCTTGAATTTAAAATAATTTCTAAAAGTAATTGTATGAACATATCGAGGAAAGAAAGCTCATTTTGCTTCAAAATTTAGGGGAAGACTTACGTGAAACAACCCTGCCATCTATATGACAAGTTGGTTCGGTTCCCGTGGAAAGCTTTTTGAACTTCTGGGATATTAAAGTAAAATTGCACCCTTAATGGAAGGCACATGTCTACTTCTGTGCTAACTATAGGAACCTGGACCAAAATATAAAGTGTTACGCTTTTGATATAACCAATAGAAGAAAAATAACACAAAATTAATTTTACTCAATTGATTAGTTAATTCGATTCTATAGGAACTTATGTTAGTTGTAGTTTCAAATTGAAGTAAAGTAAGAGGAATGTAAAGAAATACATGAAAACCTGTTTTGTTAAGTTCAAATTTAGCTCATTTTCAGTGCAAGGAGGGCGAAAGACATCAAATAGCTTCTGCGGGGAGTAATTATGAGCATCGGTCTTGAAAGCAGCCAAATCGGCCTCGAACACAAGGTTTTTGCATTTTGCGCTCCAAGTGGTTTTGATGCTAGAAAAGTAATTATTTTCATCAACGGCATTGCATTCTTTCTTGATTTCGTTATACAACGAGCTGTTTATCATCTCCCGAGAGAAAAGAAATCAATTTTGCAATATCGTCTAGCTTTTTACGAAGCATTGGGTTTCCCAACTGTTCAAAATAGTTACAATTAAAAAAATAAAATAAAGTTCACAACAAAATCTTTAAATTAACATTGAATTGAACCTAAGCATGTTTACTGGAGAGTTGAGTTGCAACACATGTTATTTTTGTTCTATCTGGGCCCAATAAAGTTCCTAAAAGTATTTCAGGATAATTTTAAATTTTTTATGTTAGTGCCGATACTTAATTTAAATAAAAAATTATTGTCTATGATGTCAGTAATGAACAATAATCAAAGTCATAATGTTTTGATCCTAAAAGTAGAAGTCGGTATCCTAATCCAATCTAATAAATCCAAGCCTTCTCCAATTAGGCAAGTTACTCTACCTAAGAACATTTCTAACTAATCCTTCTATGCAAATATATATTAAAGTGGAAATTAAATTTGATTAATTTGATACTGTTTTACTTACAACCAATCCTTTGAGATTAAATTTGGATTGCTTGGATTGCTTGTTGTCGTCGAGCAAAGCATTAGCAAGATTTGGTACGAAGTGTCCTAAACATAAAAATCCACAAATTTAGTTGAAGTAATGAACATGTTATATTGGTTGTATTGTTGCACAGAGACTTATTCATAACTGGTATTAAGTCGAGATAATTTGATTGTTATATTTTTATTCAATAATTAATTCGACATATTCAATTCAAGAAGTATGTTAAAAAAAATAATTTATGAATTCAATTATATATATTAATTTGAATTATTTTTAAAAAATTGTTAATTTAATAAGAAATTTGATTAATTATTTGAGTTTGAATGTAAAAAAATAATGGTGCATGCTTGATATGTAAGTAATAAAGTACAATATATATTAGAGGAAAAAAAACTATATGCTAGGGATCACATTATATTTTGTTTCGCTAGTCTTTAAGTATATTTTGGTGTATTAAAAATATGTTGATGTGTTACCAAATGAGAGAAAGAAAAACAAAAGAAATTGTTCACCTGCAAAACTTGATCCAGCTATATATAGATCTTTGGACTTGAAGACCGGATATTTTTCATACCACTTTTGCATGAATGTAAGTAATATTTTATCTGTACGAAACAAATAATTGAAAAATATCAATATATATAATACCCAAACTATTTTATTTAATAACGAAGAATATACATTCGATCTTACTAGTGCTATCATCTCCGTTATTATAATCAATACTTGAGTTTGAATATGACCATCCGATCCAATAGAGTCGATGAACAATAGATTTGACAACTGAAACATATATTAGATGTAATTTTATATAGATATGGAAATAGAAAATATACATATATATATATATATATATATATATATATATATATATATATATATATATAAGAAAGACAATGCAATTCATTTAAACACGATGAAAACTAGGCGTTCTGTAATATTTTACGGTTCTAACACATTTAATATTTTCTGAGAAATTTATATGGATATCAAAGAAATAACTATGAAACATGATATACTTACACACACAAAAAAAAAATCAATAAAAAAATCATAGGAAATTAGACAACCTTTGTTCCAAGAAAAGGAATTGGTTTGGAGACCATGAGCATCTTTTGTAACAATGAAAGGACCAACACTTCCGAAGGCATCTCCAATTGAAGAACACCCTGGCCCTGAATAGTATTACACAAAAGATTTTATTGTATGTGAGTAATCAAATAAACTTGTCGGCCATGCTTAAGTAAAGCTAGAAAAATAGAGTAATGGTTTGATCTAATGTAATGACTAGTCTAATTCGACAAGTATTAAGTATATGTTTAAAGGTATGGCTTTTCAGATGAGTTAAAAAATCATAGTCAGATCAAGGCTATAAATTTAGTGTTAGGGATGGACATAAACCTAAAACCTTTGCATGGAAACGGGCTAAATTGAATCATTACTTTCTAACGAGGGCAAAAAGTGATAATGTTTCCATTCGAAGGGGCTAATGGGGATTAAATTTAATTATAAATTTTTGGGAGAGGCTAAAAAAGAAATTGTAACATTGAACCAACGGGGCCGAAGCCCTAGCTTCCCCGTATCTTTAACTTGCTCATGGTGAACTTTTTCTAACTCATTCAAATAGGATACCTACTAGGAAATCCACATAACATCATAAACTACAATAAGAGGAATTTGAAGAACTTAACCTCCAGTTAACCAAATTGTAAGGGGTTGAGTCAAGGGATCTTTCTCAGCTTCAACAAAATAGTAAAAAAGACTTCGACCATCAACATTTTCATCCACTTCAATATATCCAGCAAATTGCCTGAAATTAACATCTGGTTGTCCTGGCAATTTGCTTATCAAATCATTCAATGGGAAGGCATTGGAATCAACTCCAAGTAGAAGAAAAGAAAAGAATAAATATCACTCCTCGAAATTCCATTCAAATGCTTCTAATATCAAAGAAATAAGGGTAAGTAATTCTTATTGAATTCTTTACTTTCTAATGCTTAAAATTAACGGAGAGAGCTACCTTATATATTGTGTTTGTCTTTCTTAAACTAAATATATTGTTTTAATAGCTAACATTTTGAAACCGTGAAACATAGGTTTCAAGTTGTCATTGTTTTAGGCTCTATTTTGTTTTGTTAGTTTTCCCAATAATTTTTTTATGATGAATAACCTTTATGAATTATAGGTTTACTTGATTTAAATATATTATAGGATATAACACCAACATATTCATTAATTATGAAAATTTAAAAAAAATAGTAAATTCGTTCACAAACATGATTCCGGTAACTAAAGAAATGAAAAGTAAATTTCTTCTTATTTTTTTAAACTTCATATTTCAAATATATTTTGAATTTTGAATTTAATCGGGTAATATTTTTTTAGTAATGACAATGTATGTGTATATTAATAGAAAATGGTAGTATTATCCATGCAAGGATTGGGTTAAGAGAGTTTCATGTTGGACCTATTGTGCTTTCCCTTTAAAAAAGATCACGTTAGAGTTAACCCCAAATTGTTTGTAACATCCCGAAATAGGGCCTAAATGGAACAGTGGTGGCGAAACCACAAATTCGAAATAGAAAAGTTTATTACAATGAATTATCATGATTTATAAATTGATTGGATGCATGTGTTAGACAACCGATAAGAAATTTTATAGATTTCATGTTTAATTTGTCTATTAGGGCTTATTTACAAAAATTGTAAAATATGTGTTCTAGTTCATAAAGTACATAATTGAAATGGGGTTTAAAGTAGAGGTCCTTAAATAGTAATTATATCATTAAAGTTTGATGGACAAAAATAGACACGGTTAGTAAGTAAGGTATTTAAGGGCATTTTGGTAAAATGCCTTAATTAATGAATAAAGACAAAAATAACATGAAATAAGCTATCATCTTCTTCATTTTTTTTTCTCCATGGCCGAATGTAGCAAGGGAACACCATGGCTAGGGTTTATTCAGCTTCCAAGCTTCATAGTAAGTCCGTTCTCGTCTCGTTTTTCATGTTCTTTACATTTTTGGAATCCCAGTAACTCGATTAAGCTAATTCTATCATTAATTCGAGCTAGGGTTTATATTTGGAAAATTACCCATAGGTGAAAAGTGTGTGTTTTGATGTTTTATGACAAAATATGAAGCTTAGAATTATGTTAAACGACCTTTGCTAAGTGATTTTTAGTAAAAACGAGTGAAACGACATAATCGGTAAAAATTATTATTGTTTATAAGTGTATGTTAGAGAAATAATTTGATGTTTCTATAGAAGGGAAAAATGTTCAGCATGTCATAAAACATAAGAAAAAGGAATAAAGTTTAATTTACGAGCCTAGGGGTAAAAGTGTAATTTTTGAAAAGTTAGGGGGCAAAATTATAAATTTGCCATAATTTGACATGTGAATTGAATTGATTAGTGTGTTGATTAAATGTGTTAAATGAGTGTTATTTGACATGTTAGATCAAGAAATTATGAAATTTGGACTAAGATCGGGGAAGAACAAAGTTGTGGGCTAAGTCGGGAAAATTAGCCGTTTCGGCATTCGAGGTAAGTTGGTGTGTTAATAATAATGCAATAATGTCATAGTGCATGTTTGAAACCTAAATTGTGGTATTAAATTGATTTTTCTGAATTACATGTTTAGTATATTATGTTGGTGAATTGATTTAATAATATGTTTATGATAAAAGGTGACATAGGTGACATGGAAAATGGGTTGAAATGTTGTGCTTAAAGGTGTTTTCTATATGACTGTGGTTATTATGTGAAATGGAAAGTTTATATGTAAATAATGCATTTCTTTTACTTTTTCAATAATTATTTTGCTAGATATTATGGAAATCATTGGATGATAACTATAATATGAAAATGTATGGAATGTGAAATTCTCGATTGAACCTTCGAAAAACAGAGAAATACAGACAATATGTAGCTAGGTCACACGAGTGATAAGGGACCTTCACCGTGTGCACAAGAAAGCTATGAGATGGCAAAATTTGATATGTATCTAGGCCACATGGATGATAAGGGACTTTCACCATGTATGCAAGAAAGCTACCGGATAATAATTTCATATGTAACTAGGTCACATGTGTAATACTGTGTATACCATGTGTACAAGAAAGCTACGGGTTTTGAGTAGCTAGGTCGCATGAGTGGTTCCTAGTGTTGGACGCCATGTAGACAAGAAAGCTACGAGATTGAATGGCTAGGTCACATGGGTGATAAGGGACCTTCACCATGTGTACAAGAAAGCCGAATTATATGTAGGTGGAGCTATGTGCTGAGATGACCGAGTATCGGGCGTTTTTCGAAGGGGTTCAACGAGATAACTTACTAATGGTGATTGGTACGATCATGTTATGAATAAGTGCAGGTGTGAATGTGACCAATTGAGAAATGTGGCAAATGTACGTGTGAGCAAGGGTTTGTGTGAACAAGGATGCATGTGACCATGTGTGTATGTGCATAATGTGTTTGATATGTGATACGTGATTGAAATTGTGGTAAGGCTGATATGGTATAAGCGCCATTATGAGTACTCGTAAATATTGGTGATGATTATTCATTTGTATGGCTAGTATTGAACATGTTTGGTGTTATGTGTGCATATATGATAGTAATATAAAGAAAACATGGGAGTGTAAAATTTTCAGTAAAATAGATTGAAACAGCAGCAGTTACGTAATTTTGAAAAATCACCATAAATAGTAGAAATTTAATTATATGCTGAATGAGAGATTAAATTAAATCTTATTGAGTCTATTTTCACATAAAAGAAATGGTGTGAGTAAATAAATTTTCTATTATGAGATATTTAAATTTTGGTGAGACAGGGTCTGAATGGTTTCAGAAATCCCCTGTTCCAAATTTGGAAAATCACTAAAAATTTTATAAAAATGGTTATGGTGTGTAATTTATATTCTCAGAATCCTTGTGATTCTAATTTTGAGAGAGACAAACGAGAAGGTTATCCAAACTCTGTATAATGAGTAATTTTAATTTTAGTGAAGAGGGGTTAGAGCTATCGAACAGCAAAATAGGGGAATCTTTAATGACTAAACTGTATTGGTTGGATGAACAAAAAATTCTGGAAATTTTATGGTAAGAAGATATGTGAGTATAGTTTCATGGAAAATTAACAGATCTTAATTTTGAGTTCTATAGCTTATGAAATAATTAAATTAGTGACTGTGACCCAGGAAAACAGCCTAAGCTGAACTTAAGAAAAAGGTGAAACTATGTGAATATTGATTTTATTTCCTTGAGCATATTTATTGAGAAATGGGTTAATATTGTTAGTTAAATTACTTATTATTAATATGCCAACTTAATAAGCTATAAATCTTATACCATTTTCCCATTTCTGTTAGTGTTGTCAGGTTGGCTCGGGGTTGGAGATCGTTGGAGGTATCATCACACTATCAATTTGTCAAGTTGGAATCACGACAATTCCTAATTATTTTCAAGTAAATGGCAGATAGAGATTTAGTTATTGGTTGTATGTATTATTATGAATTAGCCAAATGTTTAGGCTTATTTTGCTTCGTTGAATAGAGCCATGAGATGTGGCTCATAATGCCTATAGGTAAGTAAACCTATTTTATGCATGCATGGAGAAATGTATTGATGTGGCTAAGTTAGAATTAGCTAAAGGTATAACAAAGATAGATATATTGTATATTAGAACAAAGAGTTAAGAACACAAAAGGTTTGGAAAATAGCCTAATGTATGCCACACGGGCTAGGGACACAGTCGTGTGTCTCAGCTGTGGGGTAGGACACGGCCACCTCACGGGCGTGTGGTTTGGCCGTGGTACATAAACAGAATGCTAGTGAATTATACACGAGATCCAGACATGGGCGTGTGAGAACCTCACGGTCTACTCACACGGCGGTGTCATATGTCACACGGGCGTGTGACCCTATTTTGGTAAAAAATTTCTAAATGCCGAAAAGTTCTGGTTTGGTCCCGAACCAACTTTAATGATTGTTTTGGGCCTCGTAAGCCCATAATAGGGACATAGAGTGTGACTATGAATGGTTTTAATGTATAATTGAAATGTATGTATTAGAGAAGTGTATAAGATTGTTGTAATGCCTCGTACCCTGATCCGGCGACGGATGGGGGTAAGGGGTGTTACATTGTTTCAAAACAATATAATTATACTATATTTTATGTAGAAAAACTCCTCAAAAGAGGACAGGAAACCACAGACAAAAAGAGATTTCACTATAACAAATGAGAGTATAAAAGATGGAGAGAATTAAAAGAAAAACCTGAAACACTACAAGAAAAACCCTTCCAAACAAAGAACAAAATTCTCTCAATCTAAATTTTTTTGTCGTTGTGTAAAACCTAGCATAATTAAAACCTATTTATAGACTGAAATTCGTAGCATCTAGGTTAATTAGAGTTTAAGTGCGAAACTAAAAATAGAGTTTAACTAGGAGAAGAAAAACAAAAATAAATTTTGGTCAAAATAAGAGGTATTCTACCACAAAGGAACTTGCAATCTAAAATGTTGCATCAACATCTTTATCATTTAGGGTCCGTTTGTTTGCATGTAAAATATTTTCCATAAAACATTTTCATTGTTTTGTTGTAAAACCCTATACCCAATCCGGTCGTCAAGCCCAAGTAACAGGATGCTACACCACCGTCACACATCATGCGCATTATAAATTCTCTCATTGTGAAGCGAACATAATTTATTTTAGCATTTTGTAAGAATTTTAAGCCAAACATACTCCAATCATCATTAAAACATGCTAAACACTAATCAAGCAAACTTAAAACAAAAGTTAAACGTGCTTTTAAATCACCAAAACAATTCCGAATTAATCACGTAGGTAACGATACTGAATCAATGGTATCGATAATACTCATGGATGGTATCGATACCACCCTGAAAAATGGTACGAAGACAGCATTCTATTTTTTGCTTAAAACCAAAACCCAACAATTTATCGATACATTTCAAAAAGTATATGTTTTATTTCCCCGAGTATTAATACTCGTGATATGGTATCAATACCAAATTGTGTTACTAACTTCCTATACATTCGAAATATCAAAAGGTATTATTTTTAAAACCTGAATATCGATGCCTTTGCTCCAGACAACAAAAGTATAGCATAATAAGGCATTGAATTCATTCTAACTAATAACAATTCAACATGCATCAATCACCTCATCAAACCATCGTCAAAATGACCAAAATGACAATTCAAAACATCAAAAATATATCCGAGCAAGAATCAACCTGACAGGGTCCAAGTCCTTAAATCCTAAGAGCAATATGATCTGGCAGCTAGATTGCATTTCAGTAAATGTGTCAGACTGACACTATATGGTTTGTAGGGTTGGATGGGTATTAAATGCCCTTAACAGTGTGTTGGGATGGTCGGAGATGGTGTGTAGTGGATGGGGGTAGGAATAACTGCATATGTTTACGATCTGCTACGTATCTAAATTGAACTGTTACATTATATATTCATTATGTTAATCCAAAGATGGAATATTATCGATTCGATTGGAACTTGAGATTTTAGAACCTTTAATTAAACAGTGTTTCTAATTGAATCTATATTGATTACACACTGAGTTCTCTACTCACCGTGTGGTTGACTGAATTTCAGGTAACTCGCAGACTTGATCAGGTCGGCTTAGGGGAAGCTTGGTCAACCTACGTTATTATCGTATTATTTAATTGTCATGTAGTTCCGGTATTTCCTAGTGCTACGACTTTTCTAAGATTGTTGAACCGTCTGTTATATTTAATGGTTTTTATGACTTGATATTGGGTTTATCTTTACTTATGAAAGTTGGTTTTCCTGATAACGTTAATGTAACTCTTTGAACTTGGTCTAGATGCCTAGGTTTGGGTTTAGGTCGTTACATTTAGTGGTATCGAGTCAAGTTAGTTAACACTCGTGTGTGCTTTCGGCTCATAATGTGTGATAAAAGGTAGTTAAATGAAAATACGATATCTAAGTTACTCTAAAACTGATTTTCTAGTACATGTCATAGCCTACGTTGCCAAACTTGTAAGTATCTCTGTGTTATTATGATGATTAACGAAAACACTATAGTGATTATGCAAAATGCATATAACAAACCTTTAAGAGGTGTATGGAAATGTTCAACCATTAATCAATTTATTTGCTCTGGCAAAAAATATTGTTTCAAAATGATTAATAAAAATACTTACTCATATTGGGTTTTGCTATTTAGAGCTCTCTTTATTTGTTGATTTCATGTATAAAACTTGAAAAATAATTGTTGAATGATTTTATTAAAATAATAATTATTTTTTGATATCGATGATTTAACTAATTATATTATTTCATAATATAAAATTTATGATGTTCATGCATCATAAAATAATACATATCACAATAAATGGTTACAACGACAAGTCTTATTATGGTGAATGATGGATTCAACATGAGTCATGACCGCGTGCTCCATAAGTTTCATCACCAATCCTCAGTGCATCCAATTAATTGCGAAAGTTGAGAAAATAGAAAATGCTTGAGATGGTCGAGAAGATGTAACATGATGATTTCCCCCTTTCACCGTTAAGAATTTTAGCAAGTCTCCAAACTCATACTTCAACCCTCCTTCCTGTTAAATATTTATCATTAATTTTATTAAATTAAGAAAGAAAATTTATAGATATAAATAGTGTTATTTTGAGTTGGGCCATTGAATACAAAAAAAAAAAAAAATAACTCATTTCAATGTTCAATATATATGAAGTGCTGCAAAATTATTTTCTTCTAATATTTTAATTTTTTATGATTACTTTTAAACTACCAAATCTTATCCCAAGCCTACCTATTGGCTCAACTAAATATTTAGAAAATATAAAATATGTATAAATTAAAATTTTCATATTTAAATAAAAATTCAAGACAAGTTGTCTAAAATTTTTAAAAAATATTGTCCACGGCCTAGCACGTATTGGTCAAGCCTATTGAACTAGGTAGGCAGCGTGAGCTTGCCTTGAAAGTGCTAATAAAGCCAATCGAGTCAACACTTAAAATTTCTTATTCAAGTTTAGACCCAAATTGGGTAATCATATCGGAGGGATAGTTTGATACTTAAATATATCTAATCATAATATAAAAAGAAGAAGCTAATATATATAATTAAATGAGTAAACATGAAACCTTGGTTCTAGAACTCCATGTTTCCTCTTTTGTTAACTTGATGTTTAACTCTTCAGCCAACTTTTCCAAATGTTGTAAGGTTCCCTCTGTCGGTATTATACCATCTTGATCTCCACTATAACATTGTAATCATATTAATAAAATAAAATAAAAAAAATCAGTCAAATGGCATGAGAATTTCTTTTCAGAATCGTTCACTTCGATTCTTCATACTTAATTAACTTAATTCAAGAAAGTAGTGGAAAAAAAAAAAGCATGGGATACAAATACAATACCAACCTGAATATTGTAATGGGAACAGATTGTTGAAGAAGGTTTTTAAGCGCAGGAAGCATGTCAAGGTCCTTATCAGCTTCGTTGTATTTAAAATTAGCTCTAAATAAATAAGAGTCACATATAATGAAAATTTTAAGGTTAACAAATTTTACACAACGTTCACCTCTATAAAACAAGTAATTTATTTGTTTTTCTTAAGAAAGAGGTGACAATATGGAGATAGAAAAATTTACAGCGAGTCTTAAATCTTGAATTTAAAATAATTTCTAAAAGTAATTGTATGAACATATCGAGGAAAGAAAGCTCATTTTGCTTCAAAATTTAGGGGAAGACTTACGTGAAACAACCCTGCCATCTATATGACAAGTTGGTTCGGTTCCCGTGGAAAGCTTTTTGAACTTCTGGGATATTAAAGTAAAATTGCACCCTTAATGGAAGGCACATGTCTACTTCTGTGCTAACTATAGGAACCTGGACCAAAATATAAAGTGTTACGCTTTTGATATAACCAATAGAAGAAAAAGAACACAAAATTAATTTTACTCAATTGATTAGTTAATTCGATTCTATAGGAACTTATGTTAGTTGTAGTTTCAAATTGAAGTAAAGTAAGAGGAATGTAAAGAAATACATGAAAACCTGTTTTGTTAAGTTCAAATTTAGCTCATTTTCAGTGCAAGGAGGGCGAAAGACATCAAATAGCTTCTGCGGGGAGTAATTATGAGCATCGGTCTTGAAAGCAGCCAAATCGGCCTCGAACACAAGGTTTTTGCATTTTGCGCTCCAAGTGGTTTTGATGCTAGAAAAGTAATTATTTTCATCAACGGCATTGCATTCTTTCTTGATTTCGTTATACAACGAGCTGTTTATCATCTCCCGAGAGAAAAAGAAATCAATTTTTGCAATATCGTCTAGCTTTTTACGAAGCATTGGGTTTCCCAACTGTTCAAAATAGTTACAATTAAAAAAATAAAATAAAGTTCACAACAAAATCTTTAAATTAACATTGAATTGAACCTAAGCATGTTTACTGGAGAGTTGAGTTGCAACACATGTTATTTTTGTTCTATCTGGGCCCAATAAAGTTCCTAAAAGTATTTCAGGATAATTTTAAATTTTTTATGTTAGTGCCGATACTTAATTTAAATAAAAAATTATTGTCTATGATGTCAGTAATGAACAATAATCAAAGTCATAATGTTTTGATCCTAAAAGTAGAAGTCGGTATCCTAATCCAATCTAATAAATCCAAGCCTTCTCGAATTAGGCAAGTTACTCTACCTAAGAACATTTCTAACTAATCCTTCTATGCAAATATATATTAAAGTGGAAATTAAATTTGATTAATTTGATACTGTTTTACTTACAACCAATCCTTTGAGATTAAATTTGGATTGCTTGGATTGCTTGTTGTCGTCGAGCAAAGCATTAGCAAGATTTGGTGCAAGTGTCCTAAACATAAAATCCACAAATTTAGTTGAAGTAATGAACATGTTATATTGGTTGTATTGTTGCACGAGACTTATTCATAATCGGTATTAAGTCGAGATAATTTGATTGTTATATTTTATTCAATAATTAATTCAACATATTCAATTCAAGAAGTATGTTAAAAAATAATTTATGAATTCAATTATATATATTAATTTGAATTATTTTTAAAAAATTGTTAATTTAATAAGAAATTTGATTAATTATTTGAGTTTGAATGTAAAAAATAATGGTGCATGCTTGATATGTAAGTAATAAAGTACAATATATATTAGAGGAAAAAAACTATATGCTAGGGATCACATTATATTTTGTTTCGCTAGTCTTTAAGTATATTTTGGTGTATTAAAAATATGTTGATGTGTTACCAAATGAGAGAAAGAAAAACAAAAGAAATTGTTCACCTGCAAAACTTGATCCAGCTATATATAGATCTTTGGACTTGAAGACCGGATATTTTTCATACCACTTTTGCATGAATGTAAGTAATATTTTATCTGTACGAAACAAATAATTGAAAAATATCAATATATATATATACCCAAACTATTTTATTTAATAACGAAGAATATACATTCTGATCTTACTAGTGCTATCATCTCCGTTATTATAATCAATACTTGAGTTTGAATATGACCATCCAGATCCAATAGGGGAGTCGATGAACAATAGATTTGACACTGAAACATATATTAGACAGAATTTTATATAGATATGGAAATAGAAAAATATACATATATATATAAGAAAGACAATGCAATTCATTTAAACACGATGAAAACTAGACGTTCTGTAATATTTTACGGTTCTAACACATTTAATATTTTCTGAGAAATTTATATGGATATCAAAGAAATAACTATGAAACATGATATACTTACACACACAAAAAAAAAAAATCAATAAAAAAAATCATAGGAAATTAGACAACCTTTGTTCCAAGAAAAGGAATTGGTTTGGAGACCATGAGCATCTTTTGTAACAATGAAAGGACCAACACTTCCGAAGGCATCTCCAACTGAAGAACACCCTGGCCCTGAATAGTATTACACAAAAGATTTTATTGTATGTGAGTAATCAAATAAACTTGTCGGCCATGCTTAAGTAAAGCTAGAAAAATAGAGTAATGGTTTGATCTAATGTAATGACTAGTCTAATTCGACAAGTATTAAGTATATGTTTAAAGGTATGGCTTTTCAGATGAGTTAAAAAATCATAGTCAGATCAAGGCTATAAATTTAGTGTTAGGGATGGACATAAACCTAAAACCTTTGCATGGAAATGGGCTAAATTGAATCATTACTTTCTAACGAGGGCAAAAAGTGATAATGTTTCCATTCGAAGGGGCTAATGGGGATTAAATTTAATTATAAATTTTTGGGAGAGGCTAAAAAAGAAATTGTAACATTGAACCAACGGGGCCGAAGCCCTAGCTTCCCCGTATCTTTAACTTGCTCATGGTGAACTTTTTCTAACTCATTCAAATAGGATACCTACTAGGAAATCCACATAACATCATAAACTACAATAAGAGGAATTTGAAGAACTTAACCTCCAGTTAACCAAATTGTAAGGGGTTGAGTCAAGGGATCTTTCTCAGCTTCAACAAAATAGTAAAAAAGACTTCGACCATCAACATTTTCATCCACTTCAATATATCCAGCAAATTGCCTGAAATTAACATCTGGTTGTCCTGGCAATTTGCTTATCAAATCATTCAATGGGAAGGCATTGGAATCAACTCCAAGTAGAAGAAAAAGAAAAAGAATAAATATCACTCCTCGAAATTCCATTCGAAATGCTTCTAATATCAAAGAAATAAGGGTAAGTAATTCTTATTGAATTCTTTACTTTCTAATGCTTAAAATTAACGGAGAGAGCTACCTTATATATTGTGTTTGTCTTTCTTAAACTAAATATATTGTTTTAATAGCTAACATTTTGAAACCGTGAAACATAGGTTTCAAGTTGTCATTGTTTTTAGGCTCTATTTTGTTTTGTTAGTTTTCCCAATAATTTTTTTTATGATGAATAACCTTTATGAATTATAGGTTTACTTGATTTAAATATATTATAGGATATAACACCAACATATTCATTAATTATGAAAATTTAAAAAAAATAGTAAATTCGTTCACAAACATGATTCCGGGTAACTAAAGAAATGAAAAGTAAATTTCTTCTTATTTTTTAAACTTCATATTTCAAATATATTTTGAATTTTGAATTTAATCGGGTAAGATTTTTTAGTAATGACAATGCATGTGTATATTAATAGAAAATGGTAGTATTATCCATGCAAGGATTGGGTTAAGAGAGTTTCATGTTGGACCTATGAGAGTAAAATTTTGGTGGGAAATGGATTTGGGTAGATTGGAGGTTGGGATGAGAGGAATAAAGTTTTGGGGAAAAGTGGAAGGAGTAAAATTTTGAGGAAAAGTAAAAGGTTTGAAGTTTGGGTAAAATATAAAATATTTTATTTTAATATTGAATTATTCAATTATTCGAGTTATTCAATTAAAAGCCTTGAAAGTGCTAATAAAGCCAATCGAGTCAACACTTAAAATTTCTTATTCAAGTTTAGACCCAAATTGGGTAATCATATCGGAGGGATAGTTTGATACTTAAATATATCTAATCATAATATAAAAAGAAGAAGCTAATATATATAATTAAATGAGTAAACATGAAACCTTGGTTCTAGAACTCCATGTTTCCTCTTTTGTTAACTTGATGTTTAACTCTTCAGCCAACTTTTCCAAATGTTGTAAGGTTCCTCTGTCGGTATTATACCATCTTGATCTCCACTATAACATTGTAATCATATTAATAAAATAAAACAAAAAATCAGTCAAATGGCATGAGAATTTCTTTTAGAATTGTTCACTTTGATTCTTCATACTTAATTAACTTAATTCAAGAAAGTAGGAAAAAAAGAAGCATGGGATACAAATACAATACCAACCTGAATATTGTAATGGGAACATTGTTGAAGAAGGTTTTAAGCCGGAAGAATGTCAAGGTCCTTATCAGCTTGTATTTAAAATTAGCTCTAAATAAATAAGAGTCACATATAATGAAAATTTTAAGGTTAACAAATTTACACAACGCTCACCTCTATAAAACAAGTAATTTATTTGTTTTTCTTAAGAAAGAGGTGACAATATGGAGATAGAAAATTTACATAGTCTTAAATCTTGAATTTAAAATAATTTCTAAAAGTAATTGTATGAACATATCGAGGAAAGAAAGCTCATTTTGCTTCAAAATTTAGGGAAGACTTACGTGAAACAACCCTGCCATCTATATGACAAGTTGGTTCGGTTCCGTGGAAAGCTTTTTGAACTTCTGGGATATTAAAGTAAAATTGCACCCTTAATGGAAGGCACATGTCTACTTCTGTGCTAACTATAGGAACCTGGACCAAAATATAAAGTGTTACGCTTTTGATATAACCAATAAAGAAAAATACAAAATTAATTTTACTCAATTGATTAGTTAATCGATTCTATAGGAACTTATGTTAGTTGTAGTTTCAAATTGAAGTAAAGTAAGAGGAATGTAAAGAAATACATGAAAACCTGTTTTGTTAAGTTCAAATTTAGCTCATTTTCAGTGCAAGGAGGGCGAAAGACATCAAATAGCTTCTGCGGGGAGTAATTATGAGCATCGGTCTTGAAAGCAGCCAAATCGGCCTCGAACACAAGGTTTTTGCATTTTGCGCTCCAAGTGGTTTTGATGCTAGAAAAGTAATTATTTTCATCAACGGCATTGCATTCTTTCTTGATTTCGTTATACAACGAGCTGTTTATCATCTCCCGAGAGAAAAAGAAATCAATTTTTGCAATATCGTCTAGCTTTTTGAAGCATTGGGTTTCCAACTGTTCAAAATAGTTACAATTAAAAAATAAAATAAAGTTCACAACAAAATCTTTAAATTAACATTGAATTGAACCTAAGCGTGTTTACTGGAGTTGAGTTGCAACACATGTTATTTTTTGTTCTATCTCCCAATAAAGTTCCTAAAAGTATTTCAGGATAATTTTAAATTTTTATGTTAGTGCCGATACTTAATTTAAATAAAAATTATTGTCTATGATGTCAGTAATGAACAATAATCAAAGTCATAATGTTTTGATCCTAAAAGTAGAAGTTTATCCTAATCCAATCTAATAAATCCAAGCCTTCTCCAATTAGGCAAGTTACTCTACCTAAGAACATTTCTAACTAATCCTTCTATGCAAATATATATTAAAGTGGAAATTAAATTTGATTAATTAGATACTGTTTTACTTACAACCAATCCTTTGAGATTAAATTTGGATTGCTTGGATTGCTTGTTGTCGCGAGCAAAGCATTAGCAAGATTTGGAACAAGTGTCCTAAATATAAAAATCCACAAATTTAGTTGAAGTAATGAACATGTAATATTGGTTGTATTGTTGCACGAGACTTATTCATAAATGGTATTAAGTCGAGATAATTTGATTGTTATATTTTTATTCAATAATTAATTCGACATATTCAATTCAAGAAGTATGTTAAAAAATAATTTATGAATTCAATTATATATATTAATTTGAATTATTTTTAAAAAATTGTTAATTTAATAAGAAATTTGATTAATTATTTGAGTTTGAATGTAAAAAATAATGGTGCATGCTTGATATGTAAGTAATAAAGTACAATATATATTAGAGGAAAAAACTATATGCTAGGGATCACATTATATTTTGTTTCGCTAGTCTTTAAGTATATTTTGGTGTATTAAAATATGTTGATGTGTTACCAAATGAGAGAAAGAAAACAAAAGAAATTGTTCACTGCAAAACTTGATCCCGCTATATATAGATCTTTGGACTTGAAGACCGGATATTTTCATACCACTTTTGCATGAATGTAAGTAATATTTTATCTCAGACGAAACAAATAATTGAAAAATATCAATATATATAATACCCAAACTATTTTATTTAATAACGAAGAATATACATTCGTCTTACTAGTGCTATCATCTCCGTTATTATAATCAATACTTGAGTTTGAATATGACCATCCGATCCAATAGGGTCGATGAACAATAGATTTGACAATGAAACATATATTAGATGAATTTTATATAGATATGGAAATAGAAAATATATATATATATATATATATATATATATATAAGAAAGACAATGCAATTTATTTAAACACGATGAAAACTAGACGCTGTAATATTTTACGGTTCTAACACATTTAATATTTTCTCGAGAAATTTATATGGATATCAAAGAAATAACTATGAAACATGATATATACACACAAAAAAAAAAATAAAACAAATCATAGGAAATTAGACAACCTTTGTTCCAAGAAAAGGAATTGGTTTGGAGACCATGAGCATCTTTTGTAACAATGAAAGGACCAACACTCAAGGCATCTCCAATCAAGAACACCCTGCCTCAATAGTATTACACAAAAGATTTTATGTATGTGAGTAATCAAATAAACTTGTCGGCCATGCTTAAGTAAAGCTAGAAAAATAGAGTAATGGTTTGATCTAATGTAATGACTAGTCTAATTCAACAAGTATTAAGTATATGTTTAAAGGTATGGCTTTTGATGAGTTAAAAATCATAGTCGATCAAGGCTATAAATTTAGTGTTAGGGATGGACATAAACCTAAAACCTTTGCATGGAACGGCTAAATTGAATCATTACTTTCTAACGAGGGCAAAAGTAATAATGTTTCCATTCAAGGGCTAATGGGGATTAAATTTAATTATAAATTTTGGGAGAGGCTAAAAAGAAATTGTAACATTCAACCAAGGGCCAAGCCCTAGCTTCCCGTATCTTTAACTTGCTCATGGTGAACTTTTTCTAACTCATTCAAATAGGATACCTATTAGGAAATCCACATAACATCATAAACTACAATAGGAGGAATTTGAAGAACTTAACCTCAGCTAACCAAATTGTAAGGGGTTGAGTCAAGGATCTTTCTGCTTCAACAAAATAGTAAAAAGACTTCACCATCAACATTTTCATCCACTTCATATATCCAAAGAAATTGCCGAAATTAACATCCGTTGTCCCGCAATTTGCTTATCAAATCATTCAATGGGAAGGCATTGGAATCAACTCCAAGTAGAAGAAAAGAAAAGAATAAATATCACTCCTCGAAATTCCATTCGAAATGCTTCTAATATCAAAGAAATAAGGGTAAGTAATTCTTATTGAATTCTTTACTTTCTAATGCTTAAAATTAACGGAGAGAGCTACCTTATATATTGTGTTTGTCTTTCTTAAACTAAATATATTGTTTTAATAGCTAACATTTTGAAACCGTGAAACATAGGTTTCAAGTTGTCATTGTTTTTAGGCTCTATTTTGTTTTGTTAGTTTTCTCAATAATTTTTTTAAGATGAATAACCTTTATGAATTATAGGTTTACTTGATTTAAATATATTATAGGATATAACACCAACATATTCATTAATTATGAAAATTTAAAAAATAGTAAATTGTTCACAAACATGATTCGGTAACTAAAGAAATGAAAAGTAAATTTCTTCTTATTTTTTAAACTTCATATTTCAAATATATTTTGAATTTTGAATTTAATCGGTAAGATTTTTTTAGTAATGACAATGCATGTGTATATTAATAGAAAATGGTAGTATTATCCATGCAAGGATTGGGTTAAGAGAGTTTCATGTTGGACCTATTGTGCTTTCCTTTAAAAAGATCACGTTAGAGTTAACCCCAAATTGTTTGTAACATCCTAAATAGGGCCTAAATGAAGGTGGTGGCGAAACCACAAATTTGAAATAGAAAAGTTTATTACGATGAATTATCATGATTTATAAATTGATTGGATGCATGTGTTAGACAACATAAGAAATTTTATAAATTTCATATTTAATTTGTCTATTAGGGCTTATTTACAAAAATTGTAAAATATGTGTTCTAGTTCATAAAGTACATAATTGAAATGGGGTTTAAAGTAGAGGTCCCTAAATAGTAATTAGATCATTAAAGTTTGATGGACAAAAATAGACACGGTTAGTAAGTATTTTAAGGGCATTTTGGTAAAATGCCTTAATTAATGAATAAAGACAAAATAACATGAAATAAGTTATCATCTTCTTCATTTTTTCTCCATGGCCGAATGTAGCAAGGGAACACCATGGCTAGGGTTTGTTCAACTTCCAAGCTTCATAGCAAGTCTGCTCTCCCTTTTTCATGTTCTTTACATTTTGGAATCCCAAGAACTCGATTAAGCTAATTCTACCATTAATCGAGCTAGGGTTTATATTTGGAAAATTACCCATACGTGAAAAGTGTGTGTTTTGATGTTTTATGACAAAATATGAAGCTTAGAATTATGTTAAACGACCTTTGCTAAGTGATTTTAGTAAAACGAGTGAAACGACATAATCCAGAAAAATTATTACCTGTTTATAAGTGTATGTTAGAGTAAGAATTTGATGTTTCTATAGAAGGGAAAATGTTCAGCATGTCATAAAACAGAAAAAAGGAATAAAGTTTAATTTACGAGCCTAGGGGTAAAGGTGTAATTTTTGAAAGTTAGGGGCAAAATTATAAATTTTCCATAATTTGACATGTGAATTGAATTGATTAGTGTGTTGATAAAATGTTAAATGAGTGTTATTTGACATGTTAGATCAAGAAATTATGAAATTTGGACTAAGATGGGAAGAACAAAGTGGGCTAAGTCGGAAAATTAGCCGCTTTTATTTGAGGTAAGTTGTGTTAATAATAATGCAATAATGTCATAGTGCATGTTTGAAACCTAAATTGTGGTATTAAATTGATTTCTCGAATTACATGTTTAGTATATTATGTTGGTGAATTGATTTAATAATATGTTTATGATAAAAGGTGACATAGGTGACATGGAAAATGGGTTGAAATGTTGTGCTTAAAGGTGTTTTCTATGACTGTGGTTATTATGTGAAATGGAAAGTTTATATGTAAATAATGCATTTCTTTTACTTTTCAATAATTATTTTGCTAGATATTATGGAAATCATTGGATGATAACTATAATATGAAAATGTATGGAATGTGAAATTCTCGATTGAACCTTCGAAAAAAAGAAATACAGATAATATAGCTAGGTCACACAGTGATAAGGGACCTTCACTGTGCACAAGAAAGCTATGAGATGGCAAAATTTGATATGTATCTAGGCCACATGGATGATAAGGGACTTTCACCATGTATGCAAGAAAGCTACCAAATAATAATTTATGTAACTAGGTCACATGTGTAATAATGTATACCATGTGTACAAGAAAGCTACGGGTTTTGAGTAGCTAGGTCGCATGAGTGATTCCTAGTGTTGGACGCCATGTAGACAAGAAAGCTACGAGATTGAATGGCTAGGTCACATGGGTGATAAGGGACCTTCACCATGTGTACAAGAAAGCCAATTATATGTAGGTGGAGTTTACAATGGATAACCGATATCCAAGCCAAGGGGTTCAACAAGATAACTTACTATTGGTGATTGGTACGATCATGTTATGAATAAATGCAGGTGTGAATGTGACCAATTGAGAAATGCAAATGTACATGTGAGCAAGGGTTTGTGTGAACAAGGATGCATGTGACCATGTGTATGTGCATAATGTGTTTGATTTGTGATACGTGGTTGAAATTGTGGTAAGGCTGATATGGTGTAAGCGCCATTGTGAGTACTCATAAATATTGGTGATGATTATTCATTTGTATGGCTAGTATTGAACATGTTTGGTGTTATGTGCATATATGATAGTAATATAAAGAAAACATGGGAGAGTAAAATTTTCAGTAAAATAGATTGAAACAAGAGCAGTTACGTGATTTTGAAAAATCACCATAAATAGTAGAAATTTAATTATATGCTGAATGAGAGATTAAATTAAATCTTATTGAGTCTATTTTCACTTAAAAGAACTGGTGTGAGTAAATTTTCTATTATGAGATATTTAAATTTTGGTGAGACAGGGTCTGAATGGTTTCAGAAATCCCCTGTCCCACATTTGGAAAATCACTAAAAATTTTATAAAAATGGTTATGGTGTGTAATTTATATTCTCAGAATCCTTGGTGATTCTAATTTCGAGAGAGACAAACGAGAAGGTTATCCAAACTCTGTATAATGAGTAATTTTAATTTTAGTGAAGAGGTGTTAGAGCTATCGAATAGAAAAATAGGGGAATCTTTAATGAATAAACCATATTGGTTGGATGAACAAAAAATTATGGAAATTTTATGGTAAGAAGATATGTGAGTATAGTTTCATGGAAAATTAACAGATCTTAATTTTGAGTTCTATAGCTTATCAAATAATTAAATTAGTGACTGTGACTCAGGAAAACAGCCTAAGCTGAACTTAAGAAAAGGTGAAACTATGTGAATATTGATTTTATTTCCTTGAGCATATTTATTGAGAAATGGGTTAATATTGTTAGTTAAATTACTTATTATTATTATTATGCCAACTTACTAAGCTATAAATCTTATACCATTTTCCCATTTCATAGTGTTGTCAGTTGGCTCGTTGATCGTTGAGGTATCATCACACTATCAATTTGTCAAGTTGGAATCACAATATCCTAATTATTTTCAAGTAAATGAGATAGAGATTTAGTTATTGGTTGTATGTATTATTATGAATTAGCCAAATGTTTAGGCTTATTTTGCTTCAATGAATAGAGCCATGAGATGTGGCTCATAATGCCTATAGGTAAGTAAACCTATTTTATGCATGCATGGAGAAATGTATTGATGGCTAAGTTAGAATTAGCTAAAGGTATAACAAAGATAGATATATTGTATATTAGAACAAAGAGTTAAGAACACAAAAGGTTTGGAAAATAGCCTATCGTATGCCACACGGGCTAGAGACACGGTCGTGTGTGTCTCAAATTAGTCGACACGCCACTCACCAAGCGTGTGGTTTGGCCGTGGTACATAAATGTAATGCTAGTGAATTATACAGGATCAGATGGGCGTGTGAGAACCTCACGGTCTACTCACACGGCCGTGTTATATGTCACAACAGTGACCCTATTTTGTAAAAATTTCTAAATGCTTAAAAGTTCGGTTTGGTCCCGAACCAACTTTAATGATTGTTTTGGGCCTCGAAGCCCATAATAGGGACATAGAGTGTGACTATGAATGGTTTTAATGTATAATTGAAATGTATGTATCGTAGAAGTGTATAAGATTGTTGTAATGCCTCGCACCTCGATCCAAATGACGGATAGGGGTAAGTGTTACATTGTTTCAAAACAATATAATTATACTATATTTTATGTAGAAAACTCCTCAAAAGAGGAGTGAAACCATGCATAAAAAGAGATTTCACTATAACAAATGAGAGTATAAAAGATGGATAGAATTAAAAGAAAACTCAAACACTACAAGAAAAACCTTCCAAACAAAGAACAAAATTCTCTCAATCTAAATTTTTTGTCGTGTAAAACCTAGCATAATTAAAACCTATTTATAGACCGAAATTGTAGCATCTAGGTTAATTAGAGTTTAAATGAAACTAAAATAGAGTTTAACTAGGAGAAGAAAAACAAAAATAAATTTTGGTCAAAATGAGAGGTATTCTATCTAAAATGTTGCATCAACATCTTTATCATTTAGGGTCCGTTTGTTTGCATGCAAAATATTTTCCATAAAACATTTTCATTGTTTTGTAAAACCCTATACCCAATCCGGTTGCCAAGCCCAAGTAATGGATGCTACCACCACACATCATGCATTATAAATTCTCTCATTGTGAAGCGAACATAATTTATTTTAGCATTTTGTAAGAATTTTAAGCCAAACATAATCCAATCATCATTAAAACATGCTAAACACTAATCAAGCAAACTTAAAACAAACGTGCTTTTAAATCACTAAAACAATTCAATTAATCACGAGGTAACGATATTGAATCAATGGTATCGATAATACTCATGGATGGTATCGATACCACAAAAGATGGTACCAAGACAGCATTCTATTTTTGCTTAAAACCAAAACCCAACAATTTATCGATACATTTCAAAAAGTATATGTTTTATTTCCCTGAGTATTAATACTTGTGATATGGTATCAATACCAAATTGTGTTACTAACTTCCTGTACATTCGAAATATCAAAAGGTATTATTTTTAAAACCTGAATATCGATGCCTTTGCTCCAGACAACAAAAGTATAGCATAATAAGGCATTGAATTCATTCTAACTAATAACAATTCAACATGCATCAATCACCTCATCAAACCATCGTCAAAATGACCAAAATGACAATTCAAAACATCAAAAATATATCCGAGCAAGAATCAACCGATGTGTCCAAGTCCTTAAATCCTAAGAGCAATATGATCCAAATGAATGATTTTAAATGTGTCGACTAACACTATATGGTTTGTAGGGTTGGATGGGTATTAAATGCCCTTAATAAATGTTGGGATGGTCGGAGATGGTGTAGTGGATAGGTAGGAATAATCGCATATGCTTTCGATCTATTCTAGATAAACCGGAACCTTCATATATAGTCATTATGTTAATCCAAAGATGGAATATTATCGATTCGATTGGAACTTGAGATTTTAGAACCTTTAATTAAATGTTTCTAATTGAATCTATATTGATTACAATCGAGTTCTCTACTCACCGTGTCGCTTGACTAAATTTCGTAACTCGAGACTTGATCAGTTGGCTTAGGGAAGCTCGATCAACCTACGTTATTATCGTATTATTTAATTGTCATGTAGTTCAGATTTCCTAGTGCTACGATTTTCTAAGATTGTTGAACTATATATTTAATGGTTCTTATGTCTTGATATTGGGTTTATCTTTACTTATGAAAGTTGGTTTTCCGATAACGTTAATGTAACTCTTTGAACTTGGTCTAGATGCCTAGTCGGGTTTAGGTCGCATTTAGTGGTATCGAGTCAAGTTAGTTAACACTGCTGTGCTTTCTTTCATAATGTGTGATAAAAGGTAGTTAAATGAAAATACGATATCTAAGTTACTCTAAAACCGATTTTATAGTACATGTCATAGCCTACGCTTGCGAACTTGTAAGTATCTCGTGTTATTATGATGATTAACGAAAACACTATAGTGATTATGCAAAATGCATATAACAAACCTTTAGGTGTATGGAAATGTTCAACCATTAATCAATTTATTTGCTCGAAAAAATATTGTTTCAAAATGATTAATAAAATACTTACTCATATTGGGTTTTGCTATTTAGAGCTCTCTTTATTTGTTGATTTCATGTATAAAACTTGAAAAATAATTGTTGAATGATTTTATTAAAATAATAATTATTTTTTGATATCGATGATTTAACTAATTATATTATTTCATAATATAAAATTTATGATGTTCATGCATCATAAAATAGTACATATCACAATAAATGGTTACAACGACAAGTCTTATTATGGTGAATGATGGATTCAACATGAGTCATGACCGCGTGCTCCATAAGTTTCATCACCAATCCTCAGGCATCCAATTAATTGAAAGTTGAGAAAATAGAAAATGCTTGAGATGGTCGAAGATGTAACATGATGATTACCCCTTTCACCGTTAAGAATTTTAGCAAGTCTCCAAACTCATACTTCAACCCTCCTTCCTGTTAAATATTTATCATTAATTTTATTAAATTAAGAAAGAAAATTTATAGATATAAATAGTGTTATTTTGAGTTGGGCCATTGAATAAAAAAAAAAAAAACTCATTTCAATGTTCAATATATATGAAGTGCTGCAAAATTATTTTCTTCTAATATTTTTACTTTTTATGATTACTTTTAAACTACCAAATCTTATCCCAAGCCTACCTATTGGCTCAACTAAATATTTAGAAAAAATAAAATATGTATAAATTAAAATTTTCATATTTAAATAAAAATTCAAGACAAGTTGTCTAAAATTTTTAAAAAATATTGTCCACGGCCTAGCACGTATTGGTCAAGCCTATTGAACTAGGTAGGTAGCGTGAGCTTGCCTTGAAAGTGCTAATAAAGCCAATCGAGTCAACACTTAAAATTTCTTATTCAAGTTTAGACCCAAATTGGGTAATCATATCGGAGGGATAGTTTGATACTTAAATATATCTAATCACAATATAAAAGAAGAAGCTAATATATATAATTAAATGAGTAAACATGAAACCTTGGTTCTAGAACTCCATGTTTCCTCTTTTGTTAACTTGATGTTTAACTCTTCAGCCAACTTTTCCAAATGTTGTAAGGTTCCTCTGTCGGTATTATACCATCTTGATCTCCACTATAACATTGTAATCATATTAATAAAATAAAAAAAAAAAAAATCAGTCAAATGGCATGAGAATTTCTTTTTAGAATCGTTCACTTTGATTCTTCATACTTAATTAACTTAATTCAAGAAAGTAGTGGAAAAAAGAAGCATGGGATACAAATACAATACCAACCTGAATATTGTAATGGGAACAGATTGTTGAAGAAGGTTTTAAGCCAGGAAGCATGTCAAGGTCCTTATCAGCTTCGTTGTATTTAAAATTAGCTCTAAATAAATAAGAGTCACATATAATGAAAATTTTAAGGTTAACAAATTTTACACAACGTCACCTCTATAAAACAAGCAATTTATTTGTTTTTCTTAAGAAAGAGGTGACAATATGGAGATAGAAAAATTTACAGCGAGTCTTAAATCTTGAATTTAAAATAATTTCTAAAAGTAATTGTATGAACATATCGAGGAAAGAAAGCTCATTTTGCTTCAAAATTTAGGGAAGACTTACGTGAAACAACCCCCATCTATATGACAAGTTGGTTCGGTTCGTGGAAAGCTTTTGAACTTCTGGGATATTAAAGTAAAATTGCACCTTAATGGAAGGCACATGTCTACTTCTGCTAACTATAGGAACCTGGACCAAAATATAAAGTGTTACGCTTTTGATATAACCAATAAAAGAAAAATAACACAAAATTAATTTTACTCAATTGATTAGTTAATTCGATTCTATAGGAACTTATGTTAGTTGTAGTTTCAAATTGAAGTAAAGTAAGAGGAATGTAAAGAAATACATGAAAACCTGTTTTGTTAAGTTCAAATTTAGCTCATTTTCAGTGCAAGGAGGGCGAAAGACATCAAATAGCTTCTGGGGAGTAATTATGAGCATCGGTCTTGAAAGCAGCCAAATCGGCCTCGAACACAAGGTTTTTGCATTTTGCGCTCCAAGTGGTTTTGATGCTAGAAAAGTAATTATTTTCATCAACGGCATTGCATTCTTTCTTGATTTCGTTATACAACGAGCTGTTTATCATCTCCCGAGAGAAAAGAAATCAATTTTGCAATATCGTCTAGCTTTTTGAAGCATTGGGTTTCCCAACTGTTCAAAATAGTTACAATTAAAAAATAAAATAAAGTTCACAACAAAATCTTTAAATTAACATTGAATTGAACCTAAGCGTGTTTACTGGAGAGTTGAGTTGCAACACATGTTATTTTTGTTCTATCTGGGCCCAATAAAGTTCCTAAAAGTATTTCAGGATAATTTTAAATTTTTATGTTAGTGCCGATACTTAATTTAAATAAAAATTATTGTCTATGATGTCAGTAATGAACAATAATCAAAGTCATAATGTATTGTTGCACAGAGACTTATTCATAACTGGTATTAAGTCGAGATAATTTGATTGTTATATTTTATTCAATAATTAATTCGACATATTCAATTCAAGAAGTATGTTAAAAAAATAATTTATGAATTCAATTATATATATTAATTTGAATTATTTTTTAAAAAATTGTTAATTTAATAAGAAATTTGATTAATTATTTGAGTTTGAATGTAAAAAAATAATGGTATGCTTGATATGTAAGTAATAAAGTACAATATATATTAGAGGAAAAAACTATATGCTAGGGATCACATTATATTTTGTTTCATTAGTCTTTAAGTATATTTTGGTGTATTAAAAATATGTTGATGTGTTAACAATGAGAGAAAACAAAATAATATCATAAAAATATACATATATATATAAGAAAGACAACACCTATTTAAACACGATGAAAACTAGATGCATCTGTAATATTTTGATGTTCAACACATTTAATATTTTATGAGAAATTTATATAGATATCAAAGAAATAAATTATGAAAACATGGATATACTTATACACAAAAAAAAAATTAATAAAAAAAATCATAGGAAATTAGACAACCTTTGTTCCAAGAAAAGGAATTGGTTGGAGACCATGAGCATCTTTGAAACAATGAAAGGACCAACACTTCCAAGGCATCTCCAATCGAAAAAACACCGCCCGAATAGTATTAACACAAAAGATTTTATTGTATGTGAGCAATCAAATAAACTTGTCGGCCATGCTTAAGTAAAGCTAGAAAAATAGAGTAATGGTTTGATCTAATGTAATGACTAGTCTAATTCGACAAGTATTAAGTATATGTTTAAAGGTATGGCTTTTCAGATGAGTTAAAAAATCATAGTCAGATCAAGGCTATAAATTTAGTGTTAGGATGGACATAAACCTAAAACCTTAGCATGGAAACGGGCTAAATTGAATCATTACTTTCTAACGAGGGCAAAAAGTGATAATGTTTCCATTCAAGGGCTAATGGGGATTAAATTTAATTATAAATTTTTGGGAGAGGCTAAAAAAAGAAATTGTAAGATTGAACCGATGGGGTCGAAGCCCTAGCTTCCCCTTGGCTATAACTTGCTCATGGTGAACTTTTTCTAACTCATTCAAATAGGATACCTACTAGGAAATCCGCATAACATCATAAACTACAATAAGAGGAATTTGAAGAACTTAACCTCAGTTAACCAAATTGTAAGGGGTTGAGTCAAGAGATCTTTCTCCGCTTCAACAAAATAGTAAAAAGACTTCACCATCAACATTTTCATCCACTTCAATATATCCAGAAATTGCCGAAATTAACATCCGTTGTCCGGCAATTTGCTTATCAAATCATTCAATGGAAAGGCATTGGAATCAACTCCACGAAGAAAAAAGAAAAGAATAAATATCACTCCTCGAAATTCCATTCAAATGCTTCTAATATCAAAGAAATAAGGGTAAGTAATTCTTATTGAATTCTTTACTTTCTAATGCTTAAAATTAACGGAGAGAGCTACCTTATATATTGTGTTTGTCTTTCTTAAACTAAATATATTGTTTTAATAGCTAATATTTTGAAACCGTGAAACATAGGTTTCAAGTTGTCATTGTTTTTAGGCTCTATTTTGTTTTGTTTTTTCCCAATAATTTTTTTATGATGAATAACCTTTATGAATTATAGGTTTACTTGTATTCATTAATTATGAAAATTTTAAAAAAAATAGTAAATTCGTTCACAAACATGATTCCGTAACTAAAGAAATGAAAAGTAAATTTCTTCTTATTTTTTAAACTTCATATTTCAAATATATTTTGAATTTTGAATTTTGAATTTAATCGGTAAGATTTTTTAGTAATGGCAATGCATGTGTATATTAATAGAAAATGGCAGTATTATCCATGCAAAGATTGGGTTAAGAGAGTTTCATGTTGGACCTATTGTGCTTTGCCTTTAAAAAAGATCACGTTAGAGTTAACCCCAAATTGTTTCAAAACAATATAATTATACTATATTTACGAGAAAAACCTCAAAAGAGGAGAAAACCATGATAAAAAAGAGATTTCACTAAAAAGGAGAGTATAAAAGATGGAGAAAATTAAAAGAAAACCTTAAACACTACAAGAAAACCTTCAAACAAAGAACAAAATTCTCTCAATCTAATTTTTTTTTGTGTGTAAAACCTAGCATAATTAAAACCTATTTATAGATTCAGCATCTAGGTTAATTAGTGTTTAAGGGAAACTAAAATAGAGTTTAACTTGAGAAGAAAAACCAAAATAAATTTTGGTCAAAATAAGAGGTATTCTCCCACAAAGGAACTTGCAATAAAAAACGTTGCATCAACTTCTTTATCATTTAGGGTCTGTTTGTTTGCATGTAAAATATTTTCCCTAAAACATTTTCATTGTTTTGTTGTAACACCCTATACCCAATCCGGTCATCAAGCCCGAGTAAGAGGACGCCACGCACGGCCACAGACACTATGTCGTTATAAATTGTCTCATTGTGAAGCGAACATCTTTTATTTTAGCATTTTGTAAGAATTTTAATTCAAACGTACTCTAATCATCATTAAAGCATGCTAAACACTCATCAAGCAAACTTAAAACAAAATTAAACATGCTTTTAAATCACAAAAAAATTTCAATTAATCATGAGGTAACGATATTGAATCAATGGTATCGATAATACCATGGATGGTATCGATACCCCCTAAAAGTGGTACTTTTCTCCACAACAAAAATAATGTAACGCTCTAAATAAATTATTTCGCTTTTGTAAATTTTGACTTAAATGTATTTTTTTAGTGGCTAAGTGTTCGGTGTGTGTCTAAGGTCTTGGGTTCAAGTCCCATGTTTGAAATTTTAGTTATTTTATATCCAATCCTTACCCTTGTTGAGTGCTTTCGGCTCATAATGTGTGATAAAAGGTAGTTAAATGAAAATACGATATCTAAGTTACTCTAAAACTGATTTTCTAGTACATGTCATAGCCTACGTTGCCGAACTTGTAAGTATCTCTGTGTTATTATGATGATTAACGAAAACACTATAGTGATTATGCAAAATGCATATAACAAACCTTTAAGAGGTGTATGGAAATGTTCAACCATTAATCACTTTATTTGCTCTGGCAAAAAATATTGTTTCAAAATGATTAATAAAAAATACTTACTCATATTGGGTTTTGCTATTTAGAGCTCTCTTTATTTGTTGATTTCATGTATAAAACTTGAAAAAATAATTGTTGAATGATTTTATTAAAATAATAATTATTTTTTTGATATCAGATGATTTAACTAATTATATTATTTCATAATATAAAAATTTATGATGTTCATGCATCATAAAATAATACATATCACAATAAATGGTTACAACGACAAGTCTTATTATGGTGAATGATGGATTCAACATGAGTCATGACCGCGTGCTTCATAAGTTTCATCACCAATCCTCAGTGCATCCAATTAATTGCGAAAGTTGAGAAAATAGAAAATGCTTGAGATGGTCGAGAAGATGTAACATGATGATTACCCCCTTTCACCGTTAAGAATTTTAGCAAGTCTCCAAACTCATACTTCAACCCTCCTTCCTGTTAAATATTTATCATTAATTTTATTAAATTAAGAAAGAAAATTTATAGATATAAATAGTGTTATTTTGAGTTGGGCCATTGAATACAAAAAAAAAACTCATTTCAATGTTCAATATATATGAAGTGCTGCAAAATTATTTTCTTCTAATATTTTAATTTTTTTGATTACTTTTAAACTACCAAATCTTATCCCAAGCCTACCTATTGGCTCAACTAAATATTTAGAAAATATAAAATATGTATAAATTAAAATTTTCATATTTAAATAAAAATTCAAGACAAGTTGTCTAAAATTTTTAAAAAATATTGTCCACGGCCTAGCACGTATTGGTCAAGCCTATTGAACTAGGTAGGCAGCGTGAGCTTGCCTTGAAAGTGCTAATAAAGCCAATCGAGTCAACACTTAAAATTTCTTATTCAAGTTTAGACCCAAATTGGGTAATCATATCGGAGGATAGTTTGATACTTAAATATATCTAATCATAATATAAAAAGAAGAAGCTAATATATATAATTAAATGAGTAAACATGAAACCTTGGTTCTAGAACTCCATGTTTCCTCTTTTGTTAACTTGATGTTTAACTCTTCAGCCAACTTTTCCAAATGTTGTAAGGTTCCCTCTGTCGGTATTATACCATCTTGATCTCCACTATAACATTGTAATCATATTAATAAAATAAAACAAAAAAAAAATCAGTCAAATGGCATGAGAATTTCTTTTTAGAATTGTTCACTTTGATTCTTCATACTTAATTAACTTAATTCAAGAAAGTAGTGGAAAAAAAAGAAGCATGGGATACAAATACAATACCAACCTGAATATTGTAATGGGAACAGATTGTTGAAGAAGGTTTTTAAGCGCAGGAAGCATGTCAAGGTCCTTATCAGCTTCGTTGTATTTAAAATTAGCTCTAAATAAATAAGAGTCACATATAATGAAAATTTTAAGGTTAACAAATTTTACACAACGTTCACCTCTATAAAACAAGTAATTTATTTGTTTTTCTTAAGAAAGAGGTGACAATATGGAGATAGAAAAATTTACAGCGAGTCTTAAATCTTGAATTTAAAATAATTTCTAAAAGTAATTGTATGAACATATCGAGGAAAGAAAGCTCATTTTGCTTCAAAATTTAGGGGAAGACTTACGTGAAACAACCCTGCCATCTATATGACAAGTTGGTTCGGTTCCCGTGGAAAGCTTTTTGAACTTCTGGGATATTAAAGTAAAATTGCACCCTTAATGGAAGGCACATGTCTACTTCTGTGCTAACTATAGGAACCTGGACCAAAATATAAAGTGTTACGCTTTTGATATAACCAATAAAAGAAAAATAACACAAAATTAATTTTACTCAATTGATTAGTTAATTCGATTCTATAGGAACTTATGTTAGTTGTAGTTTCAAATTGAAGTAAAGTAAGAGGAATGTAAAGAAATACATGAAAACCTGTTTTGTTAAGTTCAAATTTAGCTCATTTTCAGTGCAAGGAGGGCGAAAGACATCAAATAGCTTCTGCGGGGAGTAATTATGAGCATCGGTCTTGAAAGCAGCCAAATCGGCCTCGAACACAAGGTTTTTGCATTTTGCGCTCCAAGTGGTTTTGATGCTAGAAAAGTAATTATTTTCATCAACGGCATTGCATTCTTTCTTGATTTCGTTATACAACGAGCTGTTTATCATCTCCCGAGAGAAAAAGAAATCAATTTTTGCAATATCGTCTAGCTTTTTACGAAGCATTGGGTTTCCCAACTGTTCAAAATAGTTACAATTAAAAAAATAAAATAAAGTTCACAACAAAATCTTTAAATTAACATTGAATTGAACCTAAGCGTGTTTACTGGAGAGTTGAGTTGCAACACATGTTATTTTTGTTCTATCTGGGCCCAATAAAGTTCCTAAAAGTATTTCAGGATAATTTTAAATTTTTTATGTTAGTGCCGATACTTAATTTAAATAAAAAATTATTGTCTATGATGTCAGTAATGAACAATAATCAAAGTCATAATGTTTTGATCCTAAAAGTAGAAGTCGGTATCCTAATCCAATCTAATAAATCCAAGCCTTCTCCAATTAGGCAAGTTACTCTACCTAAGAACATTTCTAACTAATCCTTCTATGCAAATATATATTAAAGTGGAAATTAAATTTGATTAATTAGATACTGTTTTACTTACAACCAATCCTTTGAGATTAAATTTGGATTGCTTGGATTGCTTGTTGTCGTCGAGCAAAGCATTAGCAAGATTTGGAACGAAGTGTCCTAAATATAAAAATCCACAAATTTAGTTGAAGTAATGAACATGTAATATTGGTTGTATTGTTGCACAGAGACTTATTCATAACTGGTATTAAGTCGAGATAATTTGATTGTTATATTTTTATTCAATAATTAATTCGACATATTCAATTCAAGAAGTATGTTAAAAAAATAATTTATGAATTCAATTATATATATTAATTTGAATTATTTTTAAAAAATTGTTAATTTAATAAGAAATTTGATTAATTATTTGAGTTTGAATGTAAAAAATAATGGTGCATGCTTGATATGTAAGTAATAAAGTACAATATATATTAGAGGAAAAAACTATATGCTAGGGATCACATTATATTTTGTTTCGCTAGTCTTTAAGTATATTTTGGTGTATTAAAAATATGTTGATGTGTTACCAAATGAGAGAAAGAAAAACAAAAGAAATTGTTCACCTGCAAAACTTGATCCCGCTATATATAGATCTTTGGACTTGAAGACCGGATATTTTTCATACCACTTTTGCATGAATGTAAGTAATATTTTATCTGTACGAAACAAATAATTGAAAAATATCAATATATATAATACCCAAACTATTTTATTTAATAACGAAGAATATACATTCTGGTCTTACTAGTGCTATCATCTCCGTTATTATAATCAATACTTGAGTTTGAATATGACCATCCAGATCCAATAGGGGAGTCGATGAACAATAGATTTGACACTGAAACATATATTAGATGTAATTTTATATAGATATGGAAATAGAAAAATATACATATATATATATATATATATATATATAAGAAAGACAATGCAATTTATTTAAACACGATGAAAACTAGACGTTCTGTAATATTTTACGGTTCTAACACATTTAATATTTTCTGAGAAATTTATATGGATATCAAAGAAATAACTATGAAACATGATATACTTACACACAAAAAAAAAAAAAATAAAACAAATCATAGGAAATTAGACAACCTTTGTTCCAAGAAAAGGAATTGGTTTGGAGACCATGAGCATCTTTTGTAACAATGAAAGGACCAACACTTCCGAAGGCATCTCCAACTGAAGAACACCCTGGCCCTGAATAGTATTACACAAAAGATTTTACTGTATGTGAGTAATCAAATAAACTTGTCGGCCATGCTTAAGTAAAGCTAGAAAAATAGAGTAATGGTTTGATCTAATGTAATGACTAGTCTAATTCAACAAGTATTAAGTATATGTTTAAAGGTATGGCTTTTCAGATGAGTTAAAAAATCATAGTCAGATCAAGGCTATAAATTTAGTGTTAGGGATGGACATAAACCTAAAACCTTTGCATGGAAACGGGCTAAATTGAATCATTACTTTCTAACGAGGGCAAAAAGTAATAATGTTTCCATTCGAAGGGGCTAATGGGGATTAAATTTAATTATAAATTTTTGGGAGAGGCTAAAAAAGAAATTGTAACATTCAACCAACGGGGCCGAAGCCCTAGCTTCCCCGTATCTTTAACTTGCTCATGGTGAACTTTTTCTAACTCATTCAAATAGGATACCTATTAGGAAATCCACATAACATCATAAACTACAATAGGAGGAATTTGAAGAACTTAACCTCCGATTAACCAAATTGTAAGGGGTTGAGTCAAGGATCTTTCTCGCTTCAACAAAATAGTAAAAAGACTTCACCATCAACATTTTCATCCACTTCAATATATCCAAAGAAATTGCCCGAAATTAACATCCGGTTGTCCCGGCAATTTGCTTATCAAATCATTCAATGGGAAGGCATTGGAATCAACTCCAAGTAGAAGAAAAGAAAAGAATAAATATCACTCCTCGAAATTCCATTCAAATGCTTCTAATATCAAAGAAATAAGGGTAAGTAATTCTTATTGAATTCTTTACTTTCTAATGCTTAAAATTAACGGAGAGAGCTACCTTATATATTGTGTTTGTCTTTCTTAAACTAAATATATTGTTTTAATAGCTAACATTTTGAAACCGTGAAACATAGGTTTCAAGTTGTCATTGTTTTAGGCTCTATTTTGTTTTGTTAGTTTTCTCAATAATTTTTTTAAGATGAATAACCTTTATGAATTATAGGTTTACTTGATTTAAATATATTATAGGATATAACACCAACATATTCATTAATTATGAAAATTTAAAAAAAATAGTAAATTCGTTCACAAACATGATTCCGGGTAACTAAAGAAATGAAAAGTAAATTTCTTCTTATTTTTTTAAACTTCATATTTCAAATATATTTTGAATTTTGAATTTAATCGGGTAAGATTTTTTTTAGTAATGACAATGCATGTGTATATTAATAGAAAATGGTAGTATTATCCATGCAAGGATTGGGTTAAGAGAGTTTCATGTTGGACCTATTGTGCTTTCCCTTTAAAAAAGATCACGTTAGAGTTAACCCCAAATTGTTTGTAACATCCCGAAATAGGGCCTAAATGGAACAGTGGTGGCGAAACCACAAATTTGAAATAGAAAAGTTTATTACGATGAATTATCATGATTTATAAATTGATTGGATGCATGTGTTAGACAACCGATAAGAAATTTTATAAATTTCATATTTAATTTGTCTATTAGGGCTTATTTACAAAAATTGTAAAATATGTGTTCTAGTTCATAAAGTACATAATTGAAATGGGGTTTAAAGTAGAGGTCCCTAAATAGTAATTAGATCATTAAAGTTTGATGGACAAAAATAGACACGGTTAGTAAGTAAGGTATTTAAGGGCATTTTGGTAAAATGCCTTAATTAATGAATAAAGACAAAATAACATGAAATAAGTTATCATCTTCTTCATTTTTTTTCTCCATGGCCGAATGTAGCAAGGGAACACCATGGCTAGGGTTTGTTCAACTTCCAAGCTTCATAGCAAGTCCTGTTCTCGTCTCGTTTTTCATGTTCTTTACATTTTTGGAATCCCAGTAACTCGATTAAGCTAATTCTACCATTAATTCGAGCTAGGGTTTATATTTGGAAAATTACCCATACGTGAAAAGTGTGTGTTTTGATGTTTTATGACAAAATATGAAGCTTAGAATTATGTTAAACGACCTTTGCTAAGTGATTTTTAGTAAAAACGAGTGAAACGACATAATCGGTAAAAATTATTACTGTTTATAAGTGTATGTTAGAGTAAGAATTTGATGTTTCTATAGAAGGGAAAAATGTTCAGCATGTCATAAAACATAAGAAAAAGGAATAAAGTTTAATTTACGAGCCTAGGGGTAAAGGTGTAATTTTTGAAAAGTTAGGGGGCAAAATTATAAATTTTCCATAATTTGACATGTGAATTGAATTGATTAGTGTGTTGATAAAATGTGTTAAATGAGTGTTATTTGACATGTTAGATCAAGAAATTATGAAATTTGGACTAAGATCGGGGAAGAACAAAGTTGTGGGCTAAGTCGGGAAAATTAGCCGTTTCGGCATTTGAGGTAAGTTGGTGTGTTAATAATAATGCAATAATGTCATAGTGCATGTTTGAAACCTAAATTGTGGTATTAAATTGATTTCTCTGAATTACATGTTTAGTATATTATGTTGGTGAATTGATTTAATAATATGTTTATGATAAAAGGTGACATAGGTGACATGGAAAATGGGTTGAAATGTTGTGCTTAAAGGTGTTTTCTATGACTGTGGTTATTATGTGAAATGGAAAGTTTATATGTAAATAATGCATTTCTTTTACTTTTTCAATAATTATTTTGCTAGATATTATGGAAATCATTGGATGATAACTATAATATGAAAATGTATGGAATGTGAAATTCTCGATTGAACCTTCGAAAAAGAGAAATACAGACAATATGTAGCTAGGTCACACGAGTGATAAGGGACCTTCACCGTGTGCACAAGAAAGCTATGAGATGGCAAAATTTGATATGTATCTAGGCCACATGGATGATAAGGGACTTTCACCATGTATGCAAGAAAGCTACCAAATAATAATTTCATATGTAACTAGGTCACATGTGTAATACTGTGTATACCATGTGTACAAGAAAGCTACGGGTTTTGAGTAGCTAGGTCGCATGAGTGATTCCTAGTGTTGGACGCCATGTAGACAAGAAAGCTACGAGATTGAATGGCTAGGTCACATGGGTGATAAGGGACCTTCACCATGTGTACAAGAAAGCCGAATTATATGTAGGTGGAGCTATGTGCTGAGACGACCGAGTATCGGGCGTTTTTCGAAGGGGTTCAACAAGATAACTTACTATTGGTGATTGGTACGATCATGTTATGAATAAATGCAGGTGTGAATGTGACCAATTGAGAAATGTCGCAAATGTACATGTGAGCAAGGGTTTGTGTGAACAAGGATGCATGTGACCATGTGTGTATGTGCATAATGTGTTTGATTTGTGATACGTGGTTGAAATTGTGGTAAGGCTGATATGGTGTAAGCGCCATTGTGAGTACTCATAAATATTGGTGATGATTATTCATTTGTATGGCTAGTATTGAACATGTTTGGTGTTATGTGTGCATATATGATAGTAATATAAAGAAAACATGGGAGAGTAAAATTTTCAGTAAAATAGATTGAAACAGCAGCAGTTACGTGATTTTGAAAAATCACCATAAATAGTAGAAATTTAATTATATGCTGAATGAGAGATTAAATTAAATCTTATTGAGTCTATTTTCACTTAAAAGAACTGGTGTGAGTAAATAAATTTTCTATTATGAGATATTTAAATTTTGGTGAGACAGGGTCTGAATGGTTTCAGAAATCCCCTGTCCCACATTTGGAAAATCACTAAAAATTTTATAAAAATGGTTATGGTGTGTAATTTATATTCTCAGAATCCTTGGTGATTCTAATTTCGAGAGAGACAAACGAGAAGGTTATCCAAACTCTGTATAATGAGTAATTTTAATTTTAGTGAAGAGGTGTTAGAGCTATCGAATAGAAAAATAGGGGAATCTTTAATGAATAAACCATATTGGTTGGATGAACAAAAAATTATGGAAATTTTATGGTAAGAAGATATGTGAGTATAGTTTCATGGAAAATTAACAGATCTTAATTTTGAGTTCTATAGCTTATCAAATAATTAAATTAGTGACTGTGACTCAGGAAAACAGCCTAAGCTGAACTTAAGAAAAAGGTGAAACTATGTGAATATTGATTTTATTTCCTTGAGCATATTTATTGAGAAATGGGTTAATATTGTTAGTTAAATTACTTATTATTATTATTATGCCAACTTACTAAGCTATAAATCTTATACCATTTTCCCATTTCTGTTAGTGTTGTCAGGTTGGCTCGGGGTTGGAGATCGTTGGAGGTATCATCACACTATCAATTTGTCAAGTTGGAATCACGACAATTCCTAATTATTTTCAAGTAAATGGCAGATAGAGATTTAGTTATTGGTTGTATGTATTATTATGAATTAGCCAAATGTTTAGGCTTATTTTGCTTCATTGAATAGAGCCATGAGATGTGGCTCATAATGCCTATAGGTAAGTAAACCTATTTTATGCATGCATGGAGAAATGTATTGATGTGGCTAAGTTAGAATTAGCTAAAGGTATAACAAAGATAGATATATTGTATATTAGAACAAAGAGTTAAGAACACAAAAGGTTTGGAAAATAGCCTAATGTATGCCACACGGGCTAGAGACACGGTCGTGTGTCTCAGCCGTGGGGTCGGACACGGCCACCTCACGGGCGTGTGGTTTGGCCGTGGTACATAAACAGAATGCTAGTGAATTATACACGGATCCAGACATGGGCGTGTGAGAACCTCACGGTCTACTCACACGGCCGTGTCATATGTCACACGGGCGTGTGACCCTATTTTGGTAAAAAATTTCTAAATGCCGAAAAGTTCTGGTTTGGTCCCGAACCAACTTTAATGATTGTTTTGGGCCTCGTAAGCCCATAATAGGGACATAGAGTGTGACTATGAATGGTTTTAATGTATAATTGAAATGTATGTATCAGAGAAGTGTATAAGATTGTTGTAATGCCTCGTACCCTGATCCAGCGACGGATAGGGGTAAGGGGTGTTACATTGTTTCAAAACAATATAATTATACTATATTTTATGTAGAAAAACTCCTCAAAAGAGGGCAGGAAACCACAGACAAAAAGAGATTTCACTATAACAAATGAGAGTATAAAAGATGGATAGAATTAAAAGAAAAACCTGAAACACTACAAGAAAAACCCTTCCAAACAAAGAACAAAATTCTCTCAATCTAAATTTTTTTGTCGTTGTGTAAAACCTAGCATAATTAAAACCTATTTATAGACTGAAATTCGTAGCATCTAGGTTAATTAGAGTTTAAATGCGAAACTAAAAATAGAGTTTAACTAGGAGAAGAAAAACAAAAATAAATTTTGGTCAAAATGAGAGGTATTCTATCTAAAATGTTGCATCAACATCTTTATCATTTAGGGTCCGTTTGTTTGCATGCAAAATATTTTCCATAAAACATTTTCATTGTTTTGTTGTAAAACCCTATACCCAATCCGGTCGTCAAGCCCAAGTAACAGGATGCTACACCACCGTCACACATCATGCGCATTATAAATTCTCTCATTGTGAAGCGAACATAATTTATTTTAGCATTTTGTAAGAATTTTAAGCCAAACATAATCCAATCATCATTAAAACATGCTAAACACTAATCAAGCAAACTTAAAACAAAAGTTAAACGTGCTTTTAAATCACTAAAACAATTCTGAATTAATCACGTAGGTAACGATATTGAATCAATGGTATCGATAATACTCATGGATGGTATCGATACCACCCTGAAAGATGGTACCAAGACAGCATTCTATTTTTTGCTTAAAACCAAAACCCAACAATTTATCGATACATTTCAAAAAGTATATGTTTTATTTCCCTGAGTATTAATACTTGTGATATGGTATCAATACCAAATTGTGTTACTAACTTCCTGTACATTCGAAATATCAAAAGGTATTATTTTTAAAACCTGAATATCGATGCCTTTGCTCCAGACAACAAAAGTATAGCATAATAAGGCATTGAATTCATTCTAACTAATAACAATTCAACATGCATCAATCACCTCATCAAACCATCGTCAAAATGACCAAAATGACAATTCAAAACATCAAAAATATATCCGAGCAAGAATCAACCTGACAGGGTCCAAGTCCTTAAATCCTAAGAGCAATATGATCTGGCAGCTAGGCTGCATTTCAGTAAATGTGTCAGACTAACACTATATGGTTTGTAGGGTTGGATGGGTATTAAATGCCCTTAACAGTGTGTTGGGATGGTCGGAGATGGTGTGTAGTGGATAGGGGTAGGAATAACTGCATATGCTTCTGATCTATTCTGTATCTAAACTGGGCTGCTTACATTATATAGTCATTATGTTAATCCAAAGATGGAATATTATCTGATTCTGATTGGAACTTGAGATTTTAGAACCTTTAATTAAACAGTGTTTCTAATTGAATCTATATTGATTACACACTGAGTTCTCTACTCACCGTGTCGTTGACTAAATTTCAGGTAACTCGCAGACTTGATCAGGTCGGCTTAGGGGAAGCTCGGTCAACCTACGTTATTATCGTATTATTTAATTGTCATGTAGTTCCGGTATTTCCTAGTGCTACGACTTTTCTAAGATTGTTGAACCGTCTGTTATATTTAATGGTTCTTATGTCTTGATATTGGGTTTATCTTTACTTATGAAAGTTGGTTTTCCTGATAACGTTAATGTAACTCTTTGAACTTGGTCTAGATGCCTAGGCTGGGTTTAGGTCGTTACATTTAGTGGTATCAGAGTCAAGTTAGTTAACACTCGGGCTGTGCTTTCGGCTCATAATGTGTGATAAAAGGTAGTTAAATGAAAATACGATATCTAAGTTACTCTAAAACTGATTTTATAGTACATGTCATAGCCTACGTTGCCGAACTTGTAAGTATCTCTGTGTTATTATGATGATTAACGAAAACACTATAGTGATTATGCAAAATGCATATAACAAACCTTTAAGAGGTGTATGGAAATGTTCAACCATTAATCAATTTATTTGCTCTGGAAAAAAATATTGTTTCAAAATGATTAATAAAAATACTTACTCATATTGGGTTTTGCTATTTAGAGCTCTCTTTATTTGTTGATTTCATGTATAAAACTTGAAAAATAATTGTTGAATGATTTTATTAAAATAATAATTATTTTTTGATATCGATGATTTAACTAATTATATTATTTCATAATATAAAAATTTATGATGTTCATGCATCATAAAATAGTACATATCACAATAAATGGTTACAACGACAAGTCTTATTATGGTGAATGATGGATTCAACATGAGTCATGACCGCGTGCTCCATAAGTTTCATCACCAATCCTCAGTGCATCCAATTAATTGCGAAAGTTGAGAAAATAGAAAATGCTTGAGATGGTCGAGAAGATGTAACATGATGATTACCCCCTTTCACCGTTAAGAATTTTAGCAAGTCTCCAAACTCATACTTCAACCCTCCTTCTGTTAAATATTTATCATTAATTTTATTAAATTAAGAAAGAAAATTTATAGATATAAATAGTGTTATTTTGAGTTGGGCCATTGAATACAAAAAAAAAAAAACTCATTTCAATGTTCAATATATATGAAGTGCTGCAAAATTATTTTCTTCTAATATTTTTACTTTTTATGATTACTTTTAAACTACCAAATCTTATCCCAAGCCTACCTATTGGCTCAACTAAATATTTAGAAAAAATAAAATATGTATAAATTAAAATTTTCATATTTAAATAAAAATTCAAGACAAGTTGTCTAAAATTTTTAGAAAAATATTGTCCACCGCCTAGCACGTATTGGTCAAGCCTATTGAACTAGGTAGGTAGCGTGAGCTTGCCTTGAAAGTGCTAATAAAGCCAATCGAGTCAACACTTAAAATTTCTTATTCAAGTTTAGACCCAAATTGGGTAATCATATCGGAGGGATAGTTTGATACTTAAATATATCTAATCACAATATAAAAAGAAGAAGCTAATATATATAATTAAATGAGTAAACATGAAACCTTGGTTCTAGAACTCCATGTTTCCTCTTTTGTTAACTTGATGTTTAACTCTTCAGCCAACTTTTCCAAATGTTGTAAGGTTCCCTCTGTCGGTATTATACCATCTTGATCTCCACTATAACATTGTAATCATATTAATAAAATAAAACAAAAAAAAAATCAGTCAAATGGCATGAGAATTTCTTTTTAGAATCGTTCACTTTGATTCTTCATACTTAATTAACTTAATTCAAGAAAGTAGTGGAAAAAAAAGAAGCATGGGATACAAATACAATACCAACCTGAATATTGTAATGGGAACAGATTGTTGAAGAAGGTTTTTAAGCGCAGGAAGCATGTCAAGGTCCTTATCAGCTTCGTTGTATTTAAAATTAGCTCTAAATAAATAAGAGTCACATATAATGAAAATTTTAAGGTTAACAAATTTTACACAACGTTCACCTCTATAAAACAAGCAATTTATTTGTTTTTCTTAAGAAAGAGGTGACAATATGGAGATAGAAAAATTTACAGCGAGTCTTAAATCTTGAATTTAAAATAATTTCTAAAAGTAATTGTATGAACATATCGAGGAAAGAAAGCTCATTTTGCTTCAAAATTTAGGGGAAGACTTACGTGAAACAACCCTGCCATCTATATGACAAGTTGGTTCGGTTCCCGTGGAAAGCTTTTGAACTTCTGGGATATTAAAGTAAAATTGCACCCTTAATGGAAGGCACATGTCTACTTCTGTGCTAACTATAGGAACCTGGACCAAAATATAAAGTGTTACGCTTTTGATATAACCAATAAAAGAAAAATAACACAAAATTAATTTTACTCAATTGATTAGTTAATTCGATTCTATAGGAACTTATGTTAGTTGTAGTTTCAAATTGAAGTAAAGTAAGAGGAATGTAAAGAAATACATGAAAACCTGTTTTGTTAAGTTCAAATTTAGCTCATTTTCAGTGCAAGGAGGGCGAAAGACATCAAATAGCTTCTGCGGGAGTAATTATGAGCATCGGTCTTGAAAGCAGCCAAATCGGCCTCGAACACAAGGTTTTTGCATTTTGCGCTCCAAGTGGTTTTGATGCTAGAAAAGTAATTATTTTCATCAACGGCATTGCATTCTTTCTTGATTTCGTTATACAACGAGCTGTTTATCATCTCCCGAGAGAAAAGAAATCAATTTTTGCAATATCGTCTAGCTTTTACGAAGCATTGGGTTTCCCAACTGTTCAAAATAGTTACAATTAAAAAAAATAAAATAAAGTTCACAACAAAATCTTTAAATTAACATTGAATTGAACCTAAGCATGTTTACTGGAGAGTTGAGTTGCAACACATGTTATTTTTGTTCTATCTGGGCCCAATAAAGTTCCTAAAAGTATTTCAGGATAATTTTAAATTTTTTATGTTAGTGCCGATACTTAATTTAAATAAAAAATTATTGTCTATGATGTCAGTAATGAACAATAATCAAAGTCATAATGTATTGTTGCACAGAGACTTATTCATAACTGGTATTAAGTCGAGATAATTTGATTGTTATATTTTTATTCAATAATTAATTCGACATATTCAATTCAAGAAGTATGTTAAAAAAATAATTTATGAATTCAATTATATATATTAATTTGAATTATTTTTAAAAAATTGTTAATTTAATAAGAAATTTGATTAATTATTTGAGTTTGAATGTAAAAAATAATGGTGCATGCTTGATATGTAAGTAATAAAGTACAATATATATTAGAGGAAAAAAAAACTATATGCTAGGGATCACATTATATTTTGTTTCGCTAGTCTTTAAGTATATTTTGGTGTATTAAAAATATGTTGATGTGTTACCAAATGAGAGAAAGAAAAACAAAAGAAATTGTTCACCTGCAAAACTTGATCCAGCTATATATAGATCTTTGGACTTGAAGACCGGATATTTTTCATACCACTTTTGCATGAATGTAAGTAATATTTTATCTGTACGAAACAAATAATTGAAAAATATCAATATATATATAATACCCAAACTATTTTATTTAATAACGAAGAATATACATTCTGATCTTACTAGTGCTATCATCTCCGTTATTATAATCAATACTTGAGTTTGAATATGACCATCCAGATCCAATAGGGGAGTCGATGAACAATAGATTTGACATTTGAAACATATATTAGATGTAATTTTATATAGATATGGAAATAGAAAATATACATATATATATATAAGAAAGACAATGCAATTCATTTAAACACGATGAAAACTAGACGTTCTGTAATATTTTACGGTTCTAACACATTTAATATTTTCTGAGAAATTTATATGGATATCAAAGAAATAACTATGAAACATGATATACTTACACACACAAAAAAAAAATCAATAAAAAAAATCATAGGAAATTAGACAACCTTTGTTCCAAGAAAAGGAATTGGTTTGGAGACCATGAGCATCTTTTGAAACAATGAAAGGACCAACACTTCCGAAGGCATCTCCAACTGAAAAACACCCTGGCCCTGAATAGTATTACACAAAAGATTTTATTGTATGTGAGCAATCAAATAAACTTGTCGGCCATGCTTAAGTAAAGCTAGAAAAATAGAGTAATGGTTTGATCTAATGTAATGACTAGTCTAATTCGACAAGTATTAAGTATATGTTTAAAGGTATGGCTTTTCAGATGAGTTAAAAAATCATAGTCAGATCAAGGCTATAAATTTAGTGTTAGGGATGGACATAAACCTAAAACCTTAGCATGGAAACGGGCTAAATTGAATCATTACTTTCTAACGAGGGCAAAAAGTGATAATGTTTCCATTCGAAGGGGCTAATGGGGATTAAATTTAATTATAAATTTTTGGGAGAGGCTAAAAAAAGAAATTGTAAGATTGAACCGATGGGGTCGAAGCCCTAGCTTCCCCTTGGCTATAACTTGCTCATGGTGAACTTTTTCTAACTCATTCAAATAGGATACCTACTAGGAAATCCGCATAACATCATAAACTACAATAAGAGGAATTTGAAGAACTTAACCTCCAGTTAACCAAATTGTAAGGGGTTGAGTCAAGAGATCTTTCTCCGCTTCAACAAAATAGTAAAAAAGACTTCGACCATCAACATTTTCATCCACTTCAATATATCCAGCAAATTGCCTGAAATTAACATCTGGTTGTCCTGGCAATTTGCTTATCAAATCATTCAATGGAAAGGCATTGGAATCAACTCCACGTAGAAGAAAAAGAAAAAGAATAAATATCACTCCTCGAAATTCCATTCGAAATGCTTCTAATATCAAAGAAATAAGGGTAAGTAATTCTTATTGAATTCTTTACTTTCTAATGCTTAAAATTAACGGAGAGAGCTACCTTATATATTGTGTTTGTCTTTCTTAAACTAAATATATTGTTTTAATAGCTAATATTTTGAAACCGTGAAACATAGGTTTCAAGTTGTCATTGTTTTAGGCTCTATTTTGTTTTGTTAGTTTTCCCAATAATTTTTTTATGATGAATAACCTTTATGAATTATAGGTTTACTTGTATTCATTAATTATGAAAATTTTAAAAAAATAGTAAATTCGTTCACAAACATGATTCCGGGTAACTAAAGAAATGAAAAGTAAATTTCTTCTTATTTTTTAAACTTCATATTTCAAATATATTTTGAATTTTGAATTTTGAATTTAATCGGTAAGATTTTTTTAGTAATGGCAATGCATGTGTATATTAATAGAAAATGGCAGTATTATCCATGCAAAGATTGGGTTAAGAGAGTTTCATGTTGGACCTATTGTGCTTTGCCTTTAAAAAAGATCACGTTAGAGTTAACCCCAAATTGTTTCAAAACAATATAATTATACTATATTTTACGTAGAAAAACTCCTCAAAAGAGGATAGAAAACCACAGACAAAAAGAGATTTCACTATAAAAAAGGAGAGTATAAAAGATGGAGAAAATTAAAAGAAAAACCTTAAACACTACAAGAAAAACCCTTCGAAACAAAGAACAAAATTCTCTCAATCTAATTTTTTTTTTTTGTGTGTAAAACCTAGCATAATTAAAACCTATTTATAGATTCGTAGCATCTAGGTTAATTAGTGTTTAAGTGGGAAACTAAAAATAGAGTTTAACTTGGAGAAGAAAAACCAAAATAAATTTTGGTCAAAATAAGAGGTATTCTCCCACAAAGGAACTTGCAATAAAAAACGTTGCATCAACTTCTTTATCATTTAGGGTCTGTTTGTTTGCATGTAAAATATTTTCCCTAAAACATTTTCATTGTTTTGTTGTAACACCCTATACCCAATCCGGTCATCAAGCCCGAGTAAGAGGACGCTACACGACCGTCACAGACCATGTGCGTTATAAATTGTCTCATTGTGAAGCGAACATCTTTTATTTTAGCATTTTGTAAGAATTTTAATTCAAACGTACTCTAATCATCATTAAAGCATGCTAAACACTCATCAAGCAAACTTAAAACAAAATTAAACATGCTTTTAAATCACAAAAAATTTCAATTAATCACGTAGGTAACGATACTGAATCAATGGTATCGATAATACCCATGGATGGTATCGATACCCCCCTGAAAAGTGGTACTTTTCTCCAGACAACAAAAATAATGTAACGCCCTAAATAAATTATTTCTGTTTTTGTAAATTTTGACGCAAATGTGTATTTTTTTTAGTGGCTAAGTGTTCTGGGTGTGTGTCTAAGGTCTTGGGTTCAAGTCCCATGTTTGAAATTTTAGTTATTTTATATCCAATCCTTACCCTTGTTGAGTGGGCTTATATAAAGCTGTCTGTTAATTCATATCAGAATGAGCCTATTGGTTCGAGTGGCAAGGGAGTTGGTGTGTTGGAGGTCCTGTGTTCGAGTCTTGGCACTAACATGGATGTTATTTTTGCTCGGTTGCATGAGAGAGTTTCGGTGGAGTTAGAATTATGAGTTAGTGGTTGTTAGTGGGATAATTGGGAGGAATTTGATGGATTGTGATAACATTTTTTATTTTTTATTTTTTCTTTTAAAAAAAATCTCTCTCTTCTAGAAATTCCCGAAGTAATCTGACGTCTATTTTTTCTTTGTTCTCTACAAATTTCTCATATTCTTTCATTTTCGACAATTCTGTTCTTTTCTCTACTGTCGTAACCTTGTATTTTGATAATACGGTGTTCTTCGTACATTTTTGGAATTGACGGGAACCTATGGTTAGTACTCCAACGATTTAGTACACTTTAGCGTTGGGTGTCACTGGCGATATTAGAGGGCTTGAGATTACTGTATCATCTTCAATGAACCAGGTGTGTTCCCAAATCGTAAAAAATGAGGTTTCAATAAAAGCTGAATCTACCTACTGTCGACGCCACACGAGCGTGTGTTTGATGAAGGCATGGCCGTGTGTTTGACGAGGGCATGGCTGTGCGCATGATACGACCGTATGATGCTGTGGGTGTGGCCATGTGGGCCACACAGGCTAGGCCAAGTTGGGCATGTGAGCCACACGAGTGTGTGGATTTTAGGCCAGGACGTGTGTGTAACACCCCAAACCCAGCCTGGACGTTATGGCCGAATCTGGCGGTGTCACATGATAATGCTTTAGAAAACGTAACTACATTAAAACCAATTTTAGGTATCTTAGGCTATTGTCAAAACGTGTCGTTTATTTGTTTATTATTCAGTTTCAAGACCTCATACATTCGCGGAAGCTTTTAAAAATAATTTGTGAATTCGTATGTATTTTAATAAAACCTTTGTTTACTTTAAAAACTTGATTTTTCCTATTTTTAACTGTAGTACTACTACATCATAAATTCCAAATTTAAAACAAAATACGTAAAGGCCTTATTACATAAAAATTACCCATATTTAATCAAACCATAATGAAAAGAAAAACCATAATTAAAATGTCTAGAACCGTGGTCACCGTCGAGTCCTCCGCCGCACCTATCTGTCTATTGCTGGGGATTACCTGAACAGATTGAACAAAGAAGGGGTGAGTTTTCGCAAACTCAGTGTGTAATCCCCACAGAAAACATACACATCCAAAAATATCAAATAATGACATTAATTCACAATTCGGTTTGAGCCCATTACGAGCAGTGTGGACTTTGGCCCACTCGAGATCTGATTCGAGACATATTTGGGGCCTTAGCCCATTTCAGATAGACTATGCAGAAAATAGAGTCCTTCCCACCAGCCTCTACATACCAACTCCGTCCAACCCAACACACCATGTGGGGATAAAATCAACCCACCCAACCCTACACACGATGTTGTACCGAATACGGCACATAATCAAATTATTTGCAGCTGAGTTGCCAGATAATAGGCTTGAAAGCCTTTCAGATACTTCCTCTGAATATCATCGATCCCACCCTGATACAATGAAACAAACATAAATTTCATGCCAATATGCAGATAATAGTTCATACATTCAGATCAGCAAACATGCTTAGTACAAAAATCAAACAGTCAAATCATTAATTTAGGGGTCTAAGCATTGCTTACTGACCCCACGGTAGGTTCACAGTCGACTTAGGTGACCCGTGTAACCTTACAGAGTTTTCCAAAAAAATGGGCTCACACGTCCATGTGACCCGCCCGTGTGGGCCCACACGACCCAAATTGGCCTTAGCCGTGTGAATCACACGTCCTGGCCCAGAATCCCACACGCCCGTGTGGTTCACCCGTGTGGCCCACACTGCCCAATTGTTCGAGCCCGTGTGTCGCATACGGTCTTACCCAGCCATCACACGAACGTGCCGCTCACGCACGGCCTGGCTCACCGATCACACGGCCGTGTGGTGACTAACAGTCTTGCGCATGTTGAGCATGTCTAATATGTAATTTCTATATCTGATTTCTATAACTATTTTTGGGGTGGGATTTGTTTATGTGGAGGAAGTGTTCTGTATGGCAATCATCGTCTATACTTTGGTAGCATGGTTGCATATTATTTGATATGTGTCGTAATGGCACGATATGGTGTGTAGGGATGGGTGGGTGTTTTTAACCCCACATGGTGTGTTAGGATGGAGGGAGTTGGTGTGTACAGGATGGGGGTAGGATTCTATATATCTATTCCGCATATCTGTATCTAAAATGGACATAAGTCCGTATTTGTATCTGACCGAGCATGAGATTTTTGAATGTTTTGCCTGCCTATTTCAGTTGGGTTACACACTAAGTTTACGAAAACTCACATCTACTATGCATTACATCGGGTAAATCCACAAGCTTAGGCAGATCGGTGAAATGAAAACTCAGCAGTGACCACTCGTCCGAGAATTGATTATACTCAATAATTATGGTTTTTATTTAAATTTTAAACTTAATTGAGAGTTTGTAATTTCTGGGACTCTCTAGACTGGACGGTTTTTAAAATTTTGGTTTTGGTTTTGGTTTCATTTGCTTATTTATTTGCATGGTTTAACAAAATGTTTATGGAAACGACAGTGTCACTCAAACAAAAGGTTTTTCTGAAAATACGAATTGGATTTCCAAAAATATAACTGTTTTATTTGACTTCTACTGTAAAATATGTTTTGGCAAATAAACCAATTAATTAACGTTTTCGACAACAGATATAAAAGAATATGAGTTAATAAGCTGAAATGATTTAACATAACGACTCTATTTTCAAAACCCATTCTTTGTGACATCTCTGAATTCGGCCATAACGTTGATAACCCGTAGTATGTACATATTTTAATCATACATTTTGGATGATTTATCCCTTGAATTATGGAATTTGTTGCTCTTAATCCTTTAATTTCATGTTTTAAACTTAAGAGAGCCTCGGAGGATGAAAAGAACGAAAACGGGTCAAAAAGAGAAAATGGGCCAAAGTATGAAATTCACACGACTCGCCCAAGCCACACGGTCGTGCCTCCTTATGACCCAAACATGGCACGGCTCGACTTGTCTTGGCGTCTACACTCAGGCGTGTCCCCGACGTGACTGTTTGAATTCTATTCAGAATAGGGTACTTAGAGGCAAAGAAAGACATTCCAAAAGCCTATATAAACACCCTAGAGGCCAACCTTTAAAAGGGGGGTTAGGTAGGCCAAGGAGCTAAGCCAGAGAGGTCAGAATTGTGGGATTTACTCGAAGAAAGCCAGTTGATCCATCTCAAGAAGCCGAAATCATACTCAAGACGGAAGATCTTCCTTTCAATTTCCTTCAGAGGGTTTTAGGGTTTTTCTTATGCTTTGTTTTATACTTTCTTCTGAGATGTATTCTTTTACAATTATGAACTAAACCCCTCAAATACCTGAAGGGGATGAAACCTAAGACGGATCTTGTTATTGTTTTCTGAACTATATGATAAATACTTGATTTGTTCTTAATTATGTGTTCTTAATTCTTGTTTTGATATTTCAGGATATTGATTCAAGTATTAATGAGCTTAGGCAGTGGAGGAATATTCCCTGTTTAAGAGTAGACCTAGTGTAGTTTAGCGGAGTTGATCGCAACCCTAGAGATAGGATGACGAAAATATGTCGGATTAGGGTCAAACCTAATATGGGAGTCTATAGATCGAGTTAATGCAACACTAGGGGTTTTAATTAGAAAGAGATTTCAATTAATCAACCTAGGGTTAGACGTTAGTAGCCTCGAGAGAGGTATTAATATAAATTAGGGAATCTTACGGATCAAGTCAAGTGAATAAATCGTCTGGTTCAGAGTTAAATAACAAGTGAAATCTAGGTGGATTCTTCCTCGGGCATTGTCTTAATCAATTGGTTTTCCCAAAATTATTTTCCCCAATTCATTCTCTGTGTTTTAGCATCTTTAGTTTAGTAGTTAGTTAATTTTAGATTAAACAACAATTCCTTTAATTCTTAGGCTAAATAATAAAAAGAAAGTCAGTATTAGTACTTTTGGTTCCCTTGGGTTCAACATTCCGGTCTTGCCACTAAACTATACTACTGTTCGATAGGTGCGCTTACCTCAATCGTGGTATTAGTTAGTTTCTAGGCTCGATCATTTGTTATATAAATTTTAAGACTTTCCCACCACGATTAAACGTCTAGGCCGAGTTTGGGGTGTTACAAATACAACATAATAAGGCATTGAATTCATTCTAACTAATAACTATTCAACATACATCAATTACCTCATCAAACCATGGTCAAAACGACCAAAATGGTAATTCAAAACATCAAAAATATATCTGAGCAAGAATCAACTTGACAAGGTCCAAGCCCTTAAATCCTAAAAGCAATATGATCTGGCAGCTAGACTGCATTTCAGTAAATGTGTCAGACTGACACTATATGGTGTGTAGGATTGGATGGGTATTAAATGTCCTTAAAGGTGTGCTGGGATGGTCGGAGATTGTGTGTAACGGATAGGGGTAGGAATAACTGCATATGTTTCTGATTTGTTCTGTAGCTGAATTGGAACTGTTCTATTATATAGCTGTTATGTTAATCCTGTACGAAATATTATCTGATTCTGATTGGAACTTGAGATTTGAGAACTTTTAATTAAATTGTGTTTCTAATTGAATCTATATTGATTACACACTGAGTTCTCTGCTCACCGTGTGGTTAACTGAATTTTAAGTAACTCACAAACTTGATCGGGTCGGGGTAGGGGAAGTTCAATCAATCTACGTTATTATCGTATTATTTAATTGTCAAGTAGTTCCGGTATTTCTTAGTGCTACGAATTTTCTAAGATTGTTGAACTGTCTGTTAGATTTAATGGCTTTTATGACTTGATATTGGATTTATATATACTTATGAAAGTTGGTTTTCTTAATAACGTTAATGTAACTCTTCGGACCTGGTCTAGATGCCTAGGTCGGGTTTAGGGTTTTATATTTAGTAGTATCAGAGCCAGGTTAGTCAACACTCGGGATGTGCTTTCGGCTCATAATGTGTGATAAAAGGTAGTTAAATGAAAATACAATATCTAAGTTACTCTAAAACTGATTTTCTAGTACATGGCAGAGCCTACGACGTTGAACCTATAAGTATTTCTATGTTATTATGATGATTAACGGAAACATTGTAGTGATTATACAAAATGCATATAACAAAACTGTTGTGTTATTATGATGATTAACGGAAACACTATAGTGATTTAAATATATTATAGGATATAACACCAACAAATTCATTAATTATGAATTTTAAAAAAATATTTAATTCGTTCACAAACATGATTTCGGGTAACTAAAGGAATGATTTTGCATTGCGTTAATAAAGTTTCATTTTCGACCTGTTGTGCTTTCCCTTTAAATCCCAAATTGTTTCAAAACAATATAATTATAATATATTTAAACAATAAAGCTTCCTTATTATTTAACCCAAAATTACGTTTGAAATAGCAAAATTGCGTTTCAATAATAGATCAACGAAGCTCCCAAAGTAGCCTACTTGAAACGGAAAAGTTAAAAATTCTGAATAAGTTGTAACGATTTTCAATATTTTGAGCCCCAAAATTTTAAGCTTTTGATAAATATTTCTGATAAAACGAAAGTTCTAGTTTTATAATTACATTTTACCTTTAAATTAATATTCTTAAAACTGCAAAATTTTTGAACAAGAACAAAGTTTTGATGGCTTAAAACGAGCCAAATAATCATGAAAATTCTGAAATATAAAATACAATTTTTTATTTTATTTCTTTTAATATTATTGTTATCCAAATTATGTTTTATTAAATTAAGCATCATATTAAATTATTTTTCGAAATTTTTGTTGAATTTTTATTTAAATATATTACGAAATTGTGGAATTATCACACGTGTTAAGTTACTCGATAAGTTATTGCACTATCGAAATGCCTTGGAATCTAAATCCCAAACCGAAACCAAATCAAAACCCAAAACCAAAACTGAAAGTGAAAACCCAAACCGACACGAATCTAAAACTCCAAACTAAAACTAAACTAAAACCAAAATCGAAAACCCAAACTTAAGGCTTTTAACATATTTGGTAACTACATTTAAGGCTTTTAAAACCATCTATTGTTTCACATTCTAATCGAACTTTAAATGATTTCTACTTTATCAAATGTGATCCTTCCATTGGTTTGTTTTTCTAGCCAAATTGAATTCTGTCTTAGATGAACTAAGCTCCCAAAGTAGCCTACTTGAAATAGGAAACCTAGGAATTCCGAGCAAATTGTGACCATTTGTAATATTTTGAGCCCCAAAATCTTAGGCTTTTGGTGATTGGTTTTCATGAAACAAAATTTATAGTTTTATAATCAAATTTGACCTTTAAAATAATATTCTTAAAACCAGAAAATATTTGAATGAGTATAGAGTTTTGATGGCTTAAAACAAGCCAAATAATCATGAAAATTTTGAAATATAAAATACGATTTTTTATTTTATTTCTTTTAATATTATTGTTATCTAAATTATGTTTTATTAAATTAAGCATCATATTAAATTAATTTTCAAAATTTTTAGTTGAATTTTTTAATTTTTATATTACAAAATTGTAGAATTATCACACGTGTTAAGTTACCCAGAAAGTTTTCGCACAACAGAAATGCCTTGAAATCAAAACTCGTAACAGAAACCAAATCCAAAACCCAAAACCGAAACTGAATGTGAATGCCCAAACCAACACCGAATCTAAAATTCCAAACTGAAAGCTAAACTAAAACCTAAGTCGAAAACCCAAACTTAAGGCTTTCAACATATTTGGTAACTACATTTAAGGCGTTTCAAAAACCATCTATTGTTTCTTATTCTAGTCGAACTTTAAATGATTTTTATTGTATGAAATGTGATCTTTCCATTGATTTGTTTTTCTAACCAAATTGAATTCTGTCTTAGACGAACTAAGCTCCCAAAGTAGCCTAATTGAAACAGGAAACCTAGAAATTCTGAGCAAATTGCGGCGATTTGTAATATTTTTAGCACCAAAATCTTAGGCTTTTAGTGATTGGTTTTCATGAAACGAAATTTCTAGTTTTAGAATCACATTTGACCTTTAAAATCATATTCTTAAAATCTGAAAATATTTGAACAAGTATATAGAGTTTTGATGGCTTAAAACGAGCCAAAAATCATGAAAATATAAAATACAATTTTTTCAATTTTATTTCATTTTCATATTATTGTTATCCAAATTTTGTTTTATTAAATTAAAAGTCATATTACATTAATTTTCAAAATTTTAGTTGAATTTTTTATTTGTATATTACAAAATTGTAAAATTATCACAGGTGTTATGTTACTCGGTAAGTTATCACACAATCGAAATGTCTTAGAATCGAAACCCCAAACAAAAATTGAATCCAAACCTCAAAACCTAAACTGAAAGTGAAAGCCCAAACCGACACCAAATCTAAAACTCCAAACTGAAACATAAGTTGAAAACCCAAACTTAAGGACTTTCAACATATTTGGGTAACTACATTTAAGTCTTTTAAAACCATCTATTGTTTCTCATTCTTGTCAAATTTTAAATGATTTCTGTTGTATGAAATGTAATCTTTTCATTGGTTTGTTTTCTAGCTAAATTGAGTTCTGTCTTAGATGAACTAAGCTCCCAAAGTAGCTACCTAGAAATTCTGAGCAAATTGAGACCATTTGTAATATTTTGAGCCTCAAAATCTTAGGCGTTTGGTGATTGGTTTTCATGAAACGAAATTTCTAGTTTTAAGAATCACATTTGACCTTTAAAATAATATTTTAAAACCAGAAAATATTTGAACGAGCATAGAGTTTTGATGGCTTCAACGAGCCAAAAATCATGAAAATTCTGAAATATAAAATACAAAATTTTTCTTTTTTATTTCATTTTAATATTATTGTTATCCAAATTATGTTTTATTAAATTAATTTTAAAATTTTTTGTTGAATTTTATTATTTATATATATTACAAAATTATAAAATTATCACACGTGTTAAGTTACTCTGCAGGTTATCGCACAATCAAAATACCTTGAAATTGAAACCCCAAACAAAAATCGAATCCAAATTCCAAAACTAAAACTGAAATTGAAAACCCAAATTGACACCGCATCTAAAACTCCAAACCTAAAACTAAACTGAAACCTAAATTGAAAACCTAAACTTAAGACTTGGTAACTACATTTAAACCATCTTTTATATATATATATATATATATATATTTCTTCTCCTTGAATTTTTCATAATATCTAAACTTTTCATGGGTTACTTTTTATTATTTATTGTCACTCTCTCCTCTCAACTATTATCGATACTTACAAACATATATTTATAATTAATTACTATTAATTTAATTGAGAAATTGTTAGTTACATGTTTCTCAAACTTTTAACTTCTTAATTATTAAGGGATAAATCTTAAATTTATTTATAAATTTTGATTTAATGTGTAATTGTATGCATAAATTTTAATTTGGTATAATTATACACGTGAAATTCAAATTTTGGTTCAAATGTATACTTGAAATTTTAATTTTGATTTAATTATACACATTTAAAGAAATATGTACATTAATTTATTTTATATTAGATATATATAATTATTTATGTATGCAATATATAAACATAAAATGATCTTATAAAAATAATTATGCTAATAATTTACAAGAATTGGATCAAAATAAAATTTTATATATAAAATTGCACAAAATTAAAGTTCATATATACAATTGCACATTAAACCATAATTCATGTATAATTTTAGATTTATCCTAATTATTAAATATAAATATTGACATCTGTTGATCCTAGTATTTTATGCTTTGTTTTTGTTCATGTGTATGACCTTTGTTTTTATGTTTTATTTACTTATTCATTCTCAATTTTGAATTATAGAAGATCAATATTTTTATTCATGTGAACTTTTTATCTTATTTTACATTTTAGCCCAGGGATTACATAAAAATGAAGAAGATTGAGAATGTTTTGTTTTCTAATAGAATTTTAGAGTCTACAAAAATGAAGAAATTGTAGTTCTTTTAACACAAGCATCAACGTTCATGATTTAATAGTTGAATCTCAAAATTAGTGTTCTTTCTCAAATTTCAATTTGATTTTTTTATTGGTTATTTTCTTTTTTTTATCAAATTAATTTTTCTATTTAGTTTTTTAAGCCAAAAATCAAACTTTTATGTTATCTTCATCTATGTATATATATTGTGGGGTGTGTCTCGCTTTTTTGGGTAAACCAGAGAAGAAACATAATCGGTCACGATGTCACGACGGATGTGGCAACATGTATTTAACTTAAATTGGATTTCTTCTCTCAGTTAAACTCTATTATCTTTTCCCAATTAAACTTTGAGTAAGCCTAGGAATATTTTAGTCATATTAGAACTTCAAAAATTAGCCCATTTAAGGGGTCTTTGTATTCAGCTTTTGGGTTTTGCTCTTTGGGATTATTTTTTTCATCTTGTACTCTTGGATTATTGAAAGTTTTATTTACTCGTGTTTTTTATCCTCTTCGAAATAGTTTTCCACATAAATTTTGTGTGTTCAATCTTCTTTATCTTTTCTATTTTGTTGTTTATACGGGTCACTCCCAACACATATATAATCGAACTCCTAAGGAGAATAAAGGAAATAATTAGAGTAAAAAAGACTATTCACCTTCATTTAAAAAAATGCCAATAGAGCAATCTTTGATATTTTGGTGAAATTTATGTGAATGCAAATATTTACATTGTCACTATTTTTAATGAACCACGAGCCTTGGATCCTAATTGAATCTTGGATCCTAAACTTTAGATTTAGGGTTAAGAGTCTAAGATTCAAGGTTTAGGATCCAAAGTCTAAGGTTTTAAGGTTCAAAGTATAGAGTTTAGAGTTTAACGTCCAAAGTTCAAGGTTTAGGGTTTGGAATAAAAATTACCAAAATGATGTATCAATGGTATGAAAAAAAGATACTGAAATGACATTAAATAATTGGTAAGGGATAGAGGAAGATGTGGCGTCGCTAGAGGTGATCATGGGTTGGGCTACCCGACTCGGCCCGAAAAATGGGAGGGTTCGGGTAAAAATATAGGACCGAAAATGGGTTTTAGCAAAAAAATAAGGCCCGTTTAGAAAACGAGCTGGGCCTCGAGTAAAACTTTTTTGGCCCGAGCCCGACTCAGCCCGGCCCGAATTATATATTAAATATATATTTTATTTTTAATCAAATATGTTTTTTAAATTTACATATTTTTTATTTGTTTTTTGTTTTAATATTTGTTTTAAAATTTTTTATTTAATGAAAAAAGCTAAAAAAAATTAATATGGGCTAGGCCAGGCCGGGCTCGGGTTTATCAATTTTCTTTCAGGCCAGGCTTGGATAAATTTTTAGGCTTATATTTCGGGCCTGGCCAAGCTCGGGCCTAAAAAACGGGCCTAAAATTTTGTCTGGGCCCGACCCATGATCACCTCTAGGGGTCGCTATTTCATACCATCTTTTCCCATATATATGACTCACACTAGAAACATGTTTAAATTTTATAAATATCAAGTAAATTAAAATTATTTAATGTATTTAATAGTCTTATTCTTTTCTACTATAATCCATCTCATTCCGAGAATATGATATGAAACTTATTTAAAACACTTCCATCAATTTTATTTCTTGATAATTGGGGGAGAGAATGTAATTGCTTGAAATCGAACTCAGATTCTCATGCCTATAACATAATGTTTTTGTCATTAGGCCAAGAGATTACCGAACAATCAAAATTTAAACACGCGTATATTTACCACACTTGTTGAAATAAAGAAATAATCTTATTCAATTTTAATGCCACTATTTATTTTTTAAGCATTGTAAAATTTTAAAAAATAATTTAAAATTTGAATTATAATCTAAAAATGTACTGTGCAAGTAACTTCGAAAGCCCAAGACATGGTGTTTATTTTGACTTTTGACTCCAATCGCAATCTCAATATCACCCTAAATTAAAGTGTTTGTATTATTCAGATACAAATTTGTTGATTATCCTACGTGGCAGATTCTAAGAAGATCACTCTCAGTATTTATCCGCATTCCATGTCTACTCTAAACCACAGTGATTAAATCCTGGTTATTAAAATTTTACAAATTGGTACTTAAATTATTTCATTTTTTAAATTGGTACATAAATTTTTTTTATCACAATTGATTCCTAAACTATACTTTATATCTAAAGTGATACCTAAACTATAATGTCTTTCTCAAATTGATACCTAAACTTTTTTTAAATCACAAGTGGTATATAAGCCATATCCTGCAACCAAAACTTGATCTATCACCCAAATTACTCTGTCGGTAAAAAAAAATCTCTTAGCCAATTATATTGTGACACGTGCAATTTTTAATTAAAAAAAGTTAGATATTATTTAGTAAGATATTATTTAGTAAGGTTTTTTTTATTCTTCACTTAAGAACTCCAATGACAAAAAACTTAAGAATTTGTCGAAAATCTCATCTAAACTCAGTTTTCGACGACAAAACCCAAATCCTGGCAAGCTTCGTTTCTTTTCTTAGACTTTGATCAAAACTTGTGTATTATTTTTCTTAAAAATGATTTTTTTATTTTCTATACGCTTTGCATAAAATAGTCAATGTTAGGTAAATCTCTATAATAACAAAAGCACGTACAGAACATGAATCTAAATACCGAGAAGAAGTTGAATAGAACAAAAATGATAGGAGGGTTGCAAAGAGAAGTTGCCTAACAATTAAAAACAAGTGCATTAAAAGAGATTTTTTTTTTTTACAGCTAAGGTAATTTGAGTTACGAAGTATAAATTAAGTATTATTTTGAGTAATGGAATATAATTTAAGGACCATTTTGTAATTTAACCCAATTGAAGACCCTGTTTTAAAAAAAAAAAATCTAATATAGAAAATGAAAACCCCGAATAAAAACGCAGGAGAGTTAAAGTAGTTAAAACATAAAACGACTTTGCTCATCTCTCACTCTTTATAGTATCTGGAAAAAAGTTTCTCCATTGCTAGATCTCTTGGGATTTAAATTCCTCTTTTTTTATTTATCTTTATTTTATCTTTTCAAAAAAATCTCTTGAAAAAAATTGATTCCGATTGACTAAAATCAGTCATGATTTCTTCAAGCAAGATCAAATCCGTCGATTTCTACAGGTTCAGATCTCTCAGTTCTCTTTTTTGATTCGTCAGGTTTTTTTTTTTTCTAGTAAAATTTCTGATTATTGGCTGAAATGAAGTTAAGTTTGTTAGTTTAATGGATCCGAGCATTTAATATAGAAAAAAGAGCTAAACTAATCGCTGTTTGCTATATTTGGATTGAAATTTTGTTTATTTATTTACTGGAAAATGAAAAACAAATATTACGTTCTAGTTAGATTGTATTCGTGTGAATAATTTTGGAGAAACTTCTTGTTTGGTTGCTAAAATTTGATAGTAATTTGGTGAATGAGCTTAAATTCTTTTTTGTGAATATTGTTTGCTATTTCGGTTGAAGCACATATTGTGGACTAAATTATCTGCTGAAATGCTTAGGGTTTTTACAGGGTTTAAGTAAATGTTATAATGATACTTGTGTTTTGTTAATTATTTTTTCATCTATGTGCAGGAAAATCCCTAGAGATTTAACAGAGGCATCTTTATCCGGTGCAGGGTTATCCATCATAGCTGCATTGGCTATGATGTTTTTATTTGGAATGGTAGGCAGCTTTTCTGTTTACTCAAATTTGATTTGGTTTGGCATGTTGGTTGATTTTAAATCCCAAACAACACCTTTGCAGCATCGTTCTATCGTAATATTTGTTGCCATTTCCTTTTCTATTCTCGGATGATACTTATCAGATATATTTTAGTTCATTTGTTCTACTTTTTCCTTGAAATGAAATTGATTCCTCTGTTCTTTTCCTGTACACGTTTTAATCCATTAAATATCTTTTGCAGGAATTGAGTAATTATTTTACAATCAGCACCTCTACATCTGTTATTGTTGACAATAGTTCTGATGGAGACTTTCTACGCATTGATTTGAACATGAGGTGCATTAACTTTCTGTAGCAATCTTATTTTTCAATGTTCTCATTTGTGGCTATATTATGGAAGGTCCGGGTGAACTTCATGTCAAAAGTACAAGCAGAATGTAATTGTATTTTGTAGATTGAGCATGTGCTTATATAAGCTTTTACTGCTTACCTTTATTGATACTGATAGCACATTAGCGTAATGGGCATGAGTTGTTTGAACCGTGTTAAATTCCTAGTGATGAGAAATGTACTTACAATCTGGTAAATCTCACATTTATTTTCAATTGAGCTTAGCATGAAAAGAGATCCCCCATGCAATTGGGGTCCTAACTCAATTGCAACATTCTTGCTTGGCTAGCACATAAACAGTGAGATCCATTGCATTATGGTTCTGATGGTACTTTATACTGCAATTGAGATTTCTATACAGATTCCCCTCCCCTTTTTTTCCAAGAAATGTTGGGATTAGATTGCTGCATGTAAATCAAGATTTATTTGATCATACTTATATGGTTTTTCTTCTAAACTGTTGTAGGTTGCTATTCTGTTGGTTATCTTGATATGCATGTATCTTTTCATTTCTGTAATATCCTTGAACATAGTTTGAGCTTTATTTTTAATGATAGATAATTATGTTGGCTGACTATTCCAATTGATCTCCAGTTTTCCAGCGCTCTCATGTGAATTTGCATCTGTTGACGTGAGTGATGTCTTGGGAACTGTAAGTACCTATATTAGTGTTTCAATTGCTTAATTTTATTGAAAAAGCAAAATGCTTCTGTTTAGTACTAAATCTTTTGCAAGATGATCCTTGCTTTGCTCTGAAGCTTTTTACTAGCTGCAAGCTTAAAATTGCACTTTAAATGCCCAATACAGAAGAGTCTGTCAGAAAACCTTAAGATGAGCTAATACTGTTGTGCCCTATATATTTTGATTTCATATGAATATATATTTTTATGCTAAATAAAATGAAGTACATCGCACCATTTTATGCTGGATATTGTTTGCATTTGACAGTAATACTTTTCATATTCATTCTTCAATTCCTCAGCAGCATTTACCATTCAAAGTTTGGTCCATATGACTAAATTTGTGTCTTCTGTTTTCAGAACAGGTTGAATATAACAAAAACAATCCGAAAGTTTTCAATAGATCAACATTTAAGACCTACTGGTGATGAGTTTCATTCTGGACCTGTTCCACATTCTGTTAAGCATGGAGATGAAGTTGATGAAGAAACTGTTGAGGGTGCTGTACCATTAAATGGTGTTAGCTTTGACAAACTTTCACATGTGTAAGTTGATTAATTCAAAGTTTCAAACCATTTAATTTTGTGTATTGTGTTCCCACTTGGATCTTTCTGCTAAATGCCAATTTTGCTGATACCTCTATGTACTTGATTTGACTTTTTTATTTTTTTTGCAGGTATCCAATTTTAGTTGTCAATTTTTTTGCTCCTTGGTGCTACTGGAGTATTCGCCTGGTAATCTTCTATTAGCATGTGTGATCTTTTGTCTTGAAGATGCTTGCAGAAAGTATTATTGTCTAACACTTGGCTACATACCGTGGTCATTATACACAACTTTTGTTATAGTGATATGATTTCCAATTCTTCTCTTATTAACAATCCATCTTGTGACTTTATGCACTTCTTTTTTATTTTAATAACCCTCTTTTGTTTCTTTTGGATTATTGAGCATTTTAATGACGCTCTAATATATTTTGTGATGTGATATTTTCTGTATTAGGACCTTAGTTTCAGAAGCTCTGTGTCTTCCTTGAAAGCAAATGCATGTTTGTCTACTTATTCGAAAAAGAGCATCCAGAAATAATTAGACCCTTGCCTCACCATTTTACTTTTTACGTTTCAGAAACCATCATGGGAGAAAACTGCTAACATAATAAGGCAGAGGTCTGAGCAAACATCATTTCTACTCCATGGAGTAAATTTATAGATAGTTTATTGATTTGGCATGAATTTTGTACCCTTGCCTTTTACAGATATGATCCAGAAGCGGATGGGCGTATTCTTCTGGCCAAGGTTGATTGCACTGAAGAAGTTGACTTGTGTAGGAGGTATTTCTTTGTTTGATTTTTCTCTCATGTAAATTAATGCTTTCTTGTTTGAGAATACAATTATATGTCATTATTTGACCTCCATATTGTTGCCTTTCAGTCTTTCTGATACATATATTTAAACATTGCTTTCTTGCTTCTAGTATAGGAATAGTCCCAAATGTTGCATCTTTTTCTTAGCTTCATCATAAGTTTAATCTTCTCTCTTTATCTCTTTCTTCCTTTTCTGGCACATTTATTTCTACTATGCTCACTACGTTTATGTTGTTCATACAGGCATCACATCCAAGGGTATCCATCCATTCGTATTTTCCGTAAAGGCAGTGATCTGAGGTAAGAGGAAGTATTATAGTACAAATCCTTTTTCACCCTTATGTAAATGACTGAATGTCCTCCCCATTTTTCCACGTTCTTCCTCTGCCTTTTCCTTATGTAGCTTGTTACTCAACAATATTATATTCCAGTATGTGAAACTCATTTATGTACTATGTTTTCAGGCATATGTTTAACCCTCCACTTTCCTTTGACCAACTAGATGATTATTACATTCTTCTAGGTTAATTAGTGCTGCTGAACCTTATGTTATATGTTCAATGTGGATTGACCTTTTTTTTGTGTGCATTTCAGGGAGGACCACGGACACCATGAACATGAATCTTATTATGGAGATCGTGATACAGAAACCCTGGTTAAGGTACACGACTAGTTTTGAATTGGCTATTTGCTTTTACGGTTCAATTATAGAAATCTTATAAGATAGACGTGCATGCATGATCTAATGCAATTGTCTGTTTCTTCCAGGCGATGGAAGATTTGGTTGCTTCTCTTCCAAGAGAGAACCAAAGGCTGACTTTAGAGGATAAATCCAATATAACAAAACGACCAGCACCATTGACCGGAGGATGCAGAATTGAAGGATATGTCCGTGTAAAAAAGGTAATAATCACAATACTAAATCAGAAACTGACTTTGGATTTTTTACTTGTAATTATTTTGTCCAATCGTTTATGTTTACCATTGAGATACATGAGCCGTAGAAATGTTGTTATATCCTACATTACTCGGACTCAAGTGTCAGTGTAGGATACGGTATGTGTCTGACACAGGTATGGTCAGATTATCTAAGGCTTTTTCATGTATTTGGAGGTCATATTTACATATCCATGTGTCATACATGAGTGTTGGACATAGGTACTTTTACAAAAATGAATAATTGGAGCAACATAGGTTACATTGTCCCTTTGATCTCAAACTTTTGCCAAGTCAGAACTGTTTTACTTCATATACCTCAAAGTATTAAGTGAATTGCACTTTGCAGGTTCCCGGCAATCTTATCATCTCTGCTCGATCAGGAGCCCATTCTTTTGATACTTCTAAAATGAACATGTCTCATGTCATTAACCATCTTTCGTTTGGTAAAACAATTTCGCCTCGGTTACTGAGTGATGCAAAGAGATTAATACCTTATCTTGGGAGAAGCCATGACAGATTGAATGGTCGGTTGTTCATTAATCACCGGGATTTAGATGCAAATGTTACTGTAAGTTTGTTCTTTTATACAGTCCTTTCCTTCCAATTATTTTATCTCTTTAAGTAACATGGTTGACCATAAGCATTTTATACGCATCTTTGTCAAAGCAAATGATGTTTTACCTCTGTGGCTGAGTAAGATAGGCATTGACCTTGGTTGAGAATATAGAGTATTCTGTTCTAAGAAATCCTTATAATCTAAAACTCGTAAATGAACGTAACTGATCACCTTCTTAACTTCATTTTCAGATAGAGCATTACCTTCAAATAGTCAAAACAGAGGTAGTTACAAGAAAATCTTCTCGGGAACATACGTTAATTGAGGAATATGAGTACACCGCACACAGCAGTCTGGCACAGAGCATATACATACCTGTTGTGAAATTTCATTTCGAGTTATCTCCAATGCAGGTTATTTTCCAAACTGCTTTAATAATTTTTAACAAAGTTTTACCTTCCATTCTTCTTGTTTTTCATTCGTTTTTTGTATGCAGGTTTTGGTAACAGAAAACCCAAAATCGTTCTCACACTTCCTCACCAATGTCTGTGCTATAATAGGAGGCGTTTTCACGGTTAGTATCTTAGCACCATGTCCCAAACCTCCATTCTTTTTTACTTTTTCACGAAATCCACGGTCATTGGTGTTTAAATTTGCAGGTAGCTGGGATATTGGATTCAATATTACACAATACAATTAGGTTGATGAAGAAAGTAGAATTAGGGAAAAACTTTTGATAGAAGGTTAAAGAAATGATGTGTAAAGAAAAACCTAATTAGTGAGGATTATTTTAAGGAAACAGAATGGGATCTTTTACGTATACAAACGAAACCCAAGAGTTCTATTTCTAGTTGCAGTTGGAAATAATTTCGGTATAGATCTTTGAAATCCCCATCATCAATGCAACAACTTTGATCTTCTTTCCCCTTTGAGAAAAATGTGGAGATTTTCTCGGCCCAATGTCGAAATTATTTGGACATGGCTGACTCTAAATTGCACTGTGCCCATGATCTAGTTTAAAGTATTTGTATGAACCATTAAAATTTACAGAAAACAAAGAATAAAGAAAGAAAATATTTATTTGTAATTACTTTTATATTTTATGAATCACTTGTAATAAAATATTATTTATTTTTGTATTTATTTATATAAAAGAAAAAGTAAATGTTTTTATAAAACAATAAAATTAAATAATATTGTAATTAATTATGAATTTAAAATTTATTTTATTTATAATATATATTTTTGTATTTTTGTATTTACTACGTAGAAAAGAAAAGAATAATGTAAAAGAGAAATGAATTTTTTTTTTTTTGAAAATGATGCATGTCAAACTCAGTTGTTGACACATGTCACTAAGAGACATGTAATAGAAAAGTTGATGGAATGATTGGCAAAAGGATGTGATTGGAGTTATACCAAAATTTGAGGATCAATTAAAGATTTGATTGATTTTGGGGCCATTTGATGGAATTAATATATATATATATATATATATATATGAAAATTAAAAATAAGATCTTTAAGGGTAAATATCCTATATATACCAAAAATAAAGAAAAATTACGGAAATATGCCAGTTTGAAAAATAATTACGGGACAAAAGCGCGTTTTTGCTGAGGTGGACAAAAGCGCGCTTTTGCTGAGGTGCGTGCTTTAGCTCTGCATCCCCCAAAAACGCGCTGACGTGGACGCGTTTTTGCCCTTCATTCCCATATGCAAAATTAATTGAATTTTTTGGGCCAGTAGTCTCCGGCAAAATAATTTTGAGGAGACGTTTCTGAACAAACAGTGGCCAAAAACGCTTCCAGCAGGGTGCACTATCAGCAGAAGTACCGAAAAGAGCTCCCACGTGGATGCTTTTTTGCTACAGTGGTCTCCGCCAAAATAATTTTGAGGAGACGTTTCTGAACAAACAGTGGCAAAAAACGTTTCCAGCAGGGTACACTGTCAACAGGAGTACCGAAAAGAGCTCCCACGTGGACGCTCTTTTGCTACAGTGGTCTCCAGCAAACTTAGGCTATAAATCAACCAAATTTCATTCTCAGTTGGCAGAAGGCAAATTCAGGCAAAAGAAAAAAAAATTTGAAAATGAGTGAACGTATTAATGCTGCTATTTACTACGATGGTAAAGTTCGTGACACCGAAAATGGTGTTATTTTCTTATCGGAGAACACAGCGCGACTGAGTTTTAATCGGAACGTCAATTTGGTAGAACTTCGCAAAAGAATTAGGCGTAAAATATTCGGAACAACGCCAATGAAAGTTCAGTCTATTAAGTATAGATTTTGCGCTTCGGTTGATCCGGTGAGATATGACCCATTCGACATCAACGGTCTTCGGAGCCTTGAGGCAATGGTGGAGACTCATCTTGCCAGTGGATCGCCCTATCTCGAGTTATATGTAGAATTTTCATCTCCAAGTGATCATTCTGCGACCTCAACATCTACTGTCGTTCGAGGGGAATACACGACCCCAAACCGACACTCTGTAAGTGGGAGGCAAAACACAAAAGTGCCCGTGTGCGATGGTAGTATGGAAAACATAACCCCTGCACGACACTCGGTTGGTTGATGGGACATGCATATCCGTCCTTCGACGTCCGATGATAGAAATACGTATTGGGGGACGTCAGCAACTTCTAGTGGTTGGCAATCCACATATGATTGAGATATTTACGAAAGATGTTTAAGGAGGGATGATGTACTCCCGACGACATCCACCGGCGAGGGGCCCTCGTTTGTTGCAGGTTATGGAGGGTCAGACGATGAATCCGATGTGGATCCACCTCGGGAGCCAAGGCCCGACGGTGTAGAAGTTGGATTATTTTCTGAACTGGAGCCCGTTCCAATTGTATTGAAGATGTTGAGGGCGGTTCAGACGAAGATGAAGAAGATCTGCTATTCAGGGTGTACTCACCTCCAGCCCACATGCATAATGTCAATCTATCTCAAGATGATGCATTAGAGTTTCCTGAACTACCACACCGGACGCGTGACCGTACAAATTCTTCGTTGGATTCGGACCAATTAGAAGTTGGTAACCAGTTTTCCAACAAGAATACTTTTCTTGCTGCATTGAAACAATACAGCATCAGGAACGGGGTTAACTACAATGTGGTTAAATCCAGGCTCGATAAGTACGAGGCAAAGTGTGCAGTGCAAGACGGCACATGTTCATGGAAAATCATGGCGTCGTTGAGGAAAAGGACAGGGTTGTGGGAGGTCAAAAAGTACAAAGGTCCACATACATGTCTTGCTTCAGACAAAGACCACTATGTGTTCAATGATTTCGAATAACACTAATACTATATAATGTTGCATTATTTAACGTACTTCGATGACAGATGTAACACAAGATCATCCGAGGATGGATTCAGACATGTTGGCTGACTTAATAATCCCAACGGTGAAGGTCGATCCCAAGACTACGGTGCCAGCCTTAATTGGCAATATTCGTAGCCAATTGGGGTACACGCCCTCTTACAGAAAGGCTTGGATAGCCAAGCAGAAGGTATTAGAAAAGTTGCATGGTCGGTGGGACAGTTCATATAATGAAGTGTGGCAGTGGTGTCAGGTGCTGGAGAGATATGTCCCAGGCAGCACGACAGACATTGAATACTTGTCGGCGTACTACAACGATCGTCTGCTCCGTGTATGTGCAGTGTTCAAGCGTCTGTTCTAGACATTTAAGCAATGCCGAGATGCTTTTACATACTGCAAGCCATTGGTACAAATTGACGGTACCTTTATGTGTGGTAGATATACGCATTGGCTATTGCTAGCAGTGGCACAAGACAGCTGTGGGAGAATCCTTCCGACTGCATTCGCAATAACACCGGGAAGTCAGCTGATGACTGGGACTTCTTCCTATCTAGGTTAAGAAGGCATGTCTGTCCCCAACCTGACATATGCGTTTTATAGGATAGGGGCCCTGGAATACTTGCGGCAATAGAATGCCACGGAAGCATGTGGCATCGCACACACCATCAATATCGCCTCAGGCATGTTTCATCCAACTACTATGGGCAACATCGATCTAAAAGACAGAAACAACAAGTGACTGATATGGGTATGAAATATCTATTAATATAATTTCGTTTGTAATATTCAATTTATTCTCAATTGAAGAGTGGTGTGTAATATTCACTATCAACGTATGTTGGCAGGGTACGAGATCAATAAAGATTGTTTTAAGGAGATGCTGGCCAATTTGCACTCAGATAACGCCGAAGGTGCAAATTACCTATGCAATATTCCTTTCAAACAGTGGACACAAGTATATGACGGTGGCCTACGATATGGTCATATGACCTCAAACCTTGCCGAATGCATAAATTCTACTCTAAAAGGAACCCGTCATCTGCCGATTACATCGGTTGTGTGGGAGACATATTTTCGTTTAGCGGCACTATTTCTGAAGAGAGCAGCGAGTTATAGTGGCGATACAAGGAGGCCATGTATGGAGCCGAAGGTCTTGCAAGAAATAAACCGTGGGAAGGCACGGCGAACACCATGCACACAAGGTGTGTCACGACCATGACGACCTATGGTTTCGTGTCACGGAGTTTGATGATGAACCAAGGTATTGTTGGCGGGCATTATCGTGTACACTTAACAAATAGGACTCGCGATGTGGATATTTGATGCACCGTTACCCATGTGCTCATGTACTTGCGGCTTGTCGAATCTTCTTTGATCCTATGAGCTATGTCGATTTAAGTGTACAAATTAGAAAACATGTACAACGTGTGGAGAAACGTACTCCCACCAAATTCCGGATGAACGTAAGTGGTCGTCGGTATCGCTTTCACCGTATAAGCTGTTTTCGGATAGACAATTGAGGCGTAAACCAAAAGGTCGACCTTGCTCGACTAGAATACGCAACAATATGGATATTCAAGAAACGAGCAACCAAAGCCAGCTGTGCGGATGGTGTAGGAACCCGGGCCATACATCTCGCTCGTGTCCAAATCGAAATAGTTGACCGTGTTCTTAGCTTTTTGGTCTCTTGGTGGCTATGTAATTTCTATTTTTTTGGAGGAAAATGGTGAACTTTTGTATAAGAGCTTTTATTTTATTCAAGTTATTAAAATTAAATTAAAAATTAAAAAAATTAAACCATTTCTATCTTATCAAAGATATTAAAATTAAAATAAAAAATTAAAATACAAAAGAAATAAAATTAAACTCAAAATTTATTAAATATAAAAAATTAAATTACAAAAAAAGAAATTAAACCATTTCTATCTTATCAAAGATATTAAAATTAAAATAAAAAATTAAATTACAAAAGAAATAAAATTAAACTCAAATTTTATTAAATAAAAAATTAAATTACAAAAAAAGAAATTAAACCATTTATATCTTATCAAAGATATTAAAATTAAAATAAAAATTTAAATTACAAAAGAAATAAAATTAAACTCAAATTTTATTAAATATAAAAAATTTAAATTACAAAAAAAATTAAACCATTTCTATCTTATCAAAGATATTAAAATTAAATTAAAAAATTAAATTACAAAAGAAATAAAATTAAACTCAAATTTTATTAAATATAAAAAATTAAATTACAAAAAAATTAAATCATTTCTATCTTATCAAAGATATTAAAATTAAATTAAAAATTTAAATTACAGAAAATAAAAAATTAAACTCAAATTTTATTAAATATATTAAAACTAAATTAAAAAATAAAATTGCAAAACTAAATTAGGGTTTAGAGTGATGGGTGGGAACCAGTGCACCGAGGCGATTGTGATTCTGTACCGGATTCCTCCTTCTTCTAGCTTCCATGAGGTCGTGGAACCTCAAAGAGAATCGGTCCCAAGAAGTGGGTGCAGTTCAGGTGTTGCGATGATGACCCACCTTGATAAAATAATGACCGGAGGTGTTTGCATAAACCACGGCGGGGTGATCGCATCCCATTCGTGAAGGAGCTCGGTAGAAAGAATCGCTCACCGATGGCCCTCCTCTAATCCCACATGCGACGTCGGCCTCACGATCGGCTGGCTAGCGGGAGTAGTCGGGAACGGATTCGAACCCAGCCATGCATTCCAACCTGGGTTGGGACTGGGAAAAGGAAACATGTACGGGTTAGGAGGATACATATAAGGGGTAGGATACACACCTGGCATAAACGATGAAGGCTGTGATGTTGGCGTTGTCAATTTGAATCGATGGGCTCGGTGATCGTAGGCACTTCTTCTTTGGGCCCAAAGGATCGTGTAGGAGCTGTTGATGGCCCCGTCTCTTCACCCATTCTCCTTGGATTTAAAGGGGCCCGACGTTCTATTCTCTCGCGAATTTGCCGTCGCCTCTCTTTTTTCGACAACAGATACGGCTTGCCATGGATCCTAAACCATGGCATGTACTCCAACACGTACGCTAACTCAAGAATGATGATCGGTTCCTGGATAGGTAAAAAGTCATACCGGTTCTCCCACGTCTCGATATGACCTGACCAAAATCTTGGCCAATCCGTGTGCGGCTGCCGTAAGTCCACTTTGTGTTCATCATCGAGCACCTCCGGTGGCACGAGGATCGGTTGCCAAAATCTAAATTGCCCCAGAACTCAATCTGACTGGTGCATCTCCACGGTCGCGTAGGTGATCAATGGGACCTTTACGTGCCAACTGTTTGAATTTTGGAAGAACTCCTCCGGAATTACCGCTCGAATTTTTGAATCCTCGTACGGTGTCCATTGAAACTATATTAACATTACCAAAATATTAGTTATATACATAATATTAGAGACTACATACGAAATACTAAATTATAATAACGAAATTCGAAACTTGTGATTCAGACCGTTGGTCCAATAGGAGTCGTATATCCTTAAGTGAGTTAGGTATTCCAACATGACTCGCCGAATGGTTCCACCTTATTAAATGAACTTTTAGCATGCACTTCTACTATAAATCTATGAAATAATTATAAAATATAATATTAAATTTACCTCGTTATCAGTAGGAATGAATATGACTGGTCGAGTCGAGGACATAAAAATGGAAATCGAAACCATGCCCATGACTGCAGTAGTGATAGGCAACCTCCGATTTTGGCTTTACTAGGCCGCGTTGCCTCGCACATCTCCCGGTACAACCTCGATAGCACGGCAGACCCCCAACTCAATTCACCGGCTGTTCTAAAATCAACAAGTTTCAGGAGCCATCTCAGGTGGACGAGGTTTCTAGAGAGGTCCAGCATCAGATAGCCTCCAATTATTTGAAAAATGTATGCCCGAGCATACCGTATTCTTTCTACTTCGGTCGAACCCTCATTCGGCTCCAAGAATGTGTCTCGTAACCAGGCCATATCGATCCGAGCTCCTTAAATTCTATCCGAAATGGCACCCAGAAGCTCATAGCATACGGCCATCCAATCGGTAGATATTGCAGACCCGGTGACTACCGACCCGTCCACCGGTAATCCCAACTGCAACTGCACATCTTCTAGAGTGATGTACACTCTCCACATGGTAGATGGAAAGTGTGCGTCTCGGGTCTCCACCTCTCTATCAACGCGCTGATCAAAGGCGGCTCCAACTTGAACCCCCAGCCTACTGTGGCCACGTGCCAAAAACCCTCTTCCCGCAGGTAAGTCTCGATCAACGGCGATGGGGGACCATGCATGTTGCGAATATAACATTCTGACACCCGATCTACAGACTGTTTAAAAAATTATATAATTAAAAATTAATTAAAATTGCATAATTGAAAGAAAAATTAAATAATATTGAAAAATTAAAATTAAAACTTACCATTTGCATTTGCTCGACGGAGACGTGCTTGTTGTCTAGGCGATGTAATTCCCCGGCCATTGTAATCCGATAAAAAAATTTAAAATTTTCCAAAAAAATATATTAAAAAAATTATAAAGGGCTTTTTCGTAAATAGTAAAGGACTATTTAGAAATTTGAGCGTAAATTTCAAGGACTTTGAGAAAAAATGAGAGAAAATTGAGAGAATATTGAGAAAGAATTGAAGTGTGAAAAAAAATAAAGGGTTGGAGGGGTTTTTATACTTTTTTTTTACCGTTGGGGCCCCCAACGGTCAAAAAAATTGACCGTTGGGATTTGACCGTTGGAGGGCTAAAGCGCGCCCTTAGGACGCGCTTTTGTCCACCTCAGCAAAAGCGCGCTTACGTGGGCGCGCTTTTGCTGAGGTGGACAAAAGCGTCTAATGGGCGACTTTAGCTTCAGATCCGTCAAAAACGCGCTGACGTGGATGCGTTTTTGGGGGAAACGGTACTTCCCGTAATTATTTTTCAAACTGACACATTTTCGTAATTTTTTTTTATTTTTGGTATATATGGGTTATTTACCCGATCTTTAATGAACGGAAAAGAAATTCCGCATGCAAAATTTAAAAATTGTTATATGTCTCATTTATTATATATATAATATATATATAAAATCTTTTTTTAATTATACTTACATTCACCTGTTATCACCTAATCTTAGTTGTGTAGTTTTTAAACGGGTAAATATCCCATATATACCAAAACTAAAGAAAAATTACGGAAGTGTGCCAGTTTGAAGAATACTTACGGAAAAGTACCGTTTCCCCCAAAAACGCGTCCACGTCAGCGTATTTTTGAAATTGCAGAGCTAAAGCGCTCTCGAGGACGCTTTTTGTCCTTTAGCAAAAGCGCCCACGTAAGCACGCTTTTGCTGAGGTGGACAAAGCGTGTCTCGGGGCGCCTTTCTCTAATAACGATAAAAACGCTACCGGCGTGAAGCGCGTTTTGCCCTCCTTCCGTCCACTTGCGGTATGAAAAATTAATTGAATTTTTGGGCGGTAGTCTTTGGCAAAATAATTTTGAGGAGACGTTTACGAACAAGCAAGGCCAAAAACGCTTCCGGCGAGGTGCCTTTGTCGGTAATACCAAAAGAGCTCCCACGTGGGCGCTCTTTTGCTCTGATGGTCTCCGCAAAATTAATTTGAGAGACGTTTCGAAAAATAGTAGCAAAAACGCTTCCGCGAGGTGCACTATCAGTAGGAGTACCGAAAAGAGCTCCCACGTGGACGCTCTTTTGCTACAGTGGTCTTCGGTAAAATTAATTTGAGGAGACGTTTCAGAACAAACAATGGCAAAAAACGCTTTCAGCAGGGTGCACTGTCAGTAAGAGTACCGAAAAAAGCTCCCACGTGGACGCTCTTTTGCTACAGTGGTCTTCGGCAAACTTAGGCTATAAATCAGCCAAATTTCATTCTCAGGTGGCAGAAGGCAAATTTAGGCAAAAGAAAAAAAACAGAAAATGAGTGAACGTATTAATGCTATTATTTATTACGATGGTGAAGTTTGTGACACCGAAAATGGTGTTGTTTTCTTATCGTAGAACACAGCGTGACTGAGTTTTAATCGGAACGTCGATTTGGTAGAACTTCGCAAAAGAATTAGGCATAAAATATTCAGAACAATGCCAATGAAAGTTCAGTCTATTAAGTATAGATTTTACACTTCGGTTGATCCGGTGAGATGTGACTCATTCGACATCAAAGGTCCTCGGAGCCTTGAGGCAATGGTGGAGACTCATCTTGCCAGTGGGTCGCCCTATCTCGAGTTATATGTAGAATTTTCATCTCCAAGTGATCTTTCTGCGACCTCAACATCTACTGCCGTTCGAGGGGAACACACGACCCTAAGTCGACACTCTGTAAGTGGGAGGTAAAACACAGAAGTGCCCGTGTGCAGTGGTAGTATGAAAAATATAATCGCTACACGACACTCGGTTGGTGGATAGGACATGCATATCCGTCCTTCGACGTCCGATGATAGAAATACGTATTGGGGGACGTCATCAACTTCTAGTGGTTGGCAATCCACACATGATTGGTGTAACAGCTCAAATACGACCCTAACCGGAACGGTGATTTTGGAACCACGAATCCAAGTCAGAAATAATAATTTAATATCATTTTCTTGATGAATATTTATGATTGACTATGTACTAAAAATTTCGTGAAGTTAATTGCTTATTTAGATGTTTAATTTAATAAAAGGATCAAATAGTTTAAGTGGTGAAAGTAGGATGCATGAATTAAGAAGGTAAATTGAATTGTTTTGTTCAAGTGAGGATTTGCATGTCAATTTTGCACTTTTCATGGTAGTGGACGGCATAATCATTGTTGTATATTAAATTCAATTTTCTTTAGTTAGTGGTGATTATATGTATATTATAATTGGAAATAAATATAAAAAAAAAACAACTTTTTCCCCCACTTCATCTTCTCCACGAAAACAAAGAAAAAAAAGGGGTAGAAAACTTGAGCTCCATGGCCGGTTCTTGCATGTTCTATTAAGGTAAGAAATTGAGCTTCATTTTTGTTAATTTTGCATGGTTGTTAGTTGTCATGTATATTTCAAAGTACAATTGAAAATTTTGGAGTTTGAAGCTTATATTAGGTTCGCCATGGATGAGTGCATTGCTTTAAACATGGTTGTTAGGATATTTCTTTTAGTATGAGCTAGGAATAAACATTATTGAGTAGGAAATTGGATAAGAGGGATGAATGAAAACTTGAATTTGAAACTATTTAGTTGAGGGTATAAATGCAAAATAAATGGCTCGTATAGACTAGAATAGAATAGGAGTGGAGAAAATTCGGTTCTTAAGGTGCTAGTTCAAATTTCAGGTAGTTTTGTGTTTTATGTTAGGGGACTAAGTTGTGAGAAAACCGAAAAGAGAGGGGTAATCGGTGAATTAGAAAATTTTATAGTATGAGTTATTTTAATGTATAAAGGAATAAATACATATTGAGGGTATTCGGCATTAGCTAAATGTGTATGAAATTTTTATATATGTTGGAATAAATGCAAAGAATTAGTATTAAATTTTAAATATTATGAAACTAAGAATGACCAATTTAAAAGAATAATACTATGTTAGGTTCGAATTGAGATGAATGAAATTCTTTTGAATAGACTTCTTTGAAATTTTGTTTAGAGCAAGGAAAGAAAGAATTGGAAAGGATCGGGAAAAGCTAAGCTAGGCAGTAGCAGGACATCCTTACCTTTCAACTATCAAAGTAAGTTTAAGCAATTGAATTGGGTCGTATTTTACTCTATATCATACATATATATATTTATTAATGATTTAATTTGTTTATATCATGAGGCCGAATGTATTTGTGGAATATGCTTGAAATGGCGAATGTATGGCTTGATAGATGTTTAAGCAAGCTTGAAATGGTTTTTGAATGGAATTAATATGTATGTATGTAATATAAGATGGATGTATACAAGAATGAAATTAGAAATGATTATTTAAAGGTGGAGGATATATGTTGTATGTTTAACAAGTATGCCCAAGGTAGTAGTAAGTATATGAGCAAAGGTGATAATTGTAAATTTATAGTATGTAAATAAATATTTGACCGTATTCATGATTTATATCGAGGAGATCTGTTGGTTGGGCACTGTGTGTGCGAAAATATAATCACCGAGCACTGTGTGTGCGATATCGGTTGAAAGGCACTGTGTGTGCGGAAAATATAATCACCGAGCACTGTGTGTGCGATATCGGTTGAAAGGCACTGTGTGTGCGGAAAATTAAGTACCGAGCACTGTGTGTGCGATATCGGTTGAAAGGCACTGTGTGTGCGGAAAATTAAATTAAGTACCGAGCACTGTGTGTGCGATATCGGTTGAAAGGCACTGTGTGTGCGGAAAGTTAATTACCGAGCACTGTGTGTGCGATATCGGTCGGGAGGCACTGTGTGTGCGGAAATATAATCATTGAATCACTGTATGCAAGATCGTAAAAAGGTAAGAATAGAGAAATTATTAAAAGTAAATAAAGACGCCGGTATGTTTGGTGAATGGTTCATCATCTTACTGCGAATTTAAGTAAGCTAATTTAAAGTGGCTATGAAACATGTGACTATATGGTTACTTCGATTTTTGATTTGTGATTGGATGAATACGGACTTGATAAATGTTAGTTTTGGCTACATGTTGATAGATTGAATTATTCTATAGTTAGTTTGAGAACTAAAGCAATGACATAATGCATATTTGTGTACTTTATCTTCTTGCTTTAACTTACTGAGCTATCTAAGCTCATTTGGAGTGTTTATTTCTTGGTGTTTTAGATTTTGAGGTCGCAGCTTAAACTCGGGAATCCACTTGAAGTCAAGCACACTATCATCTATTTTGGGTACCTCTTTATTTATGAAACTTTTGGGAATTTTGGCATGTATAAGCTAGGTTGTCCTTTTGAGTTGCTTTGAAATGAATGTATATAAGGCCATGCGAATATGGCTAAATTTTTAGTTAAGTACGCTGTTGTGTCTTGATATGTATGTTGGTTTATGATGGCAATGTTTATGCATTCTTAATTAAAGTTTAATCGTTTTTGTTAAGGAAATGTTTGTATACGAAATGAATCCTTGAATTAGGGATGTAGGTAGGTTCGGTTAGAAGCTAGTCTTTCATAAAATGCAACAAAACAGCTTGTAGTAGCAGCAGTGATGTGAGTTAGAAAAATCACCAAAAATAGGGTATATTGAATTAGAAGGTGAATGAGATATGAAATTAAACCTTATTGTGTCTATTTTTACATAGGAGAAACAGAGTAGGCAAAAGATTTATATATTATGAGATAATTAAGTTTTAGTGAGACCTGCTCTAAATGAATTCATGAGCAACTGTTCTGTTTTGGAAAAATTGTCAAAAATTGTACAAAAATCATTAAGAAGCATGGTTTATATGTGTAGAACCCTTAATGAGTCTATTTTTCATTGGTATAAACAAGAACATTATAAGAAATCCGTGCAATGAGATAACTGTATTTTTGTAGAGACAGGTCAGAATTGTCAAGCAGTGTAATAAGGGTAACTTTGATGAATAAACTGTACTAATTGGTCACATGAAAAATTCTGGAAAAATTATGGTGAAAAGTTATATGAGTCTAGTTTCAAGGAAAATTTACGGATCTAAATTTCGAGTTTTGTAACTCAAGTTATGGTCGATTTGGTCAGTATGACACAGTTGGACAGCTTTAAAATCTTACACCCGAGTTAATAGTCAAGTCTAGTAATGCCATGTACTCGATTCGGCAAGGGTTTTGGGTATGGGGTGTCACAATTTTATTGGTATCAGAGCTACGGTTTAGTCGGTTCTCGGACTAACGTAGCACTTGAGAATCTAGCTATACATGCCATAATTTTCAATGTGATAGTGTGATGACTTGACGGTGAAATGTGTTTATTTCTTATTATAGTAATGGAACCGAATCCAGAGCAAGCATTAGCTGATGATGTCGAGAGTGTGGCGCTGCTCCGCAAGGGACGCGTCGGAAGAACCTCGACCTGCTGCGAGTGGCCCTGATGAGAGGGTAAAGCGGGCTTTCCATAATATGATGAGTGATTGGTTCGACCATTACTTACGAACCACTCATACTGTTCAACCACCCTTGAATCCGAATGTTCCCCGTAACACCAATGGTAACTCCTGTTGCCAATCTGAAAAGAGTATCTAAACCTCCTATTGATCGTATAAGAAAGCACGGAGCTCAAGAATTTAGAGCCAGAAGAGGGTGACGATATTGAAAGAGCTAAATTTTGGCTCGATAATCTTATTCGTGTTTTGATGAGTTATCTTGCACACGATGAGTGCTTGAAGTGCGCCATATCTTTACTACGAGATTACGCCTATTCTTGGTGGAATACTCTCGTGTCTGTTGTCCCGAAAGAGAGTTACAGGATTTCTTTTTGGCGGAGTTAGAAAAAAGTACATAAGTCAACGCTTCATAGATTCTAAGCGTAAGGAATTTCTCGAGCTCAAGCAAGGCCGTATGATAGTAATCGAATCTGAGCGCAAATTTGTGCGACTTAGTCGCTATGCTCGTGAATGTGTATCTTCGAGGTTTGTTATGTGCCGGAGATTCGAGGATGGTGCGGATGAAGACATAAAACTCTTGGTTGGCATTCTTGAGATTAACGAGTTTGTTGTACTTGTGGAGAGAGCTTGTAAAGTGAAGAAGCTGGAAAGGAAAAGCGAAAAGTGAAATGGAATCTAAGGATTTCGGAAGAGATCCGAGTAAATTTACAGGATGGCGACAAAGAAGACTAAGAATGATGATAGTCGACCTAAACCCAATACTGGGATTTCCATTCGTGATCGGCCACCAATGAGTTCTCGAGCTACATCAGTGGCTAGTGTCGGCAATGCTCGATCGAGCAAACCTGAATGTCAGCAGTGTGGTAGACGACATTTTGGAGAGTGCTGGGGTAAATCTTTTAATCGCGCTTGTTACCGGTGTGGTTCGCAAAATCACTTCGTCCGGATTGCCGGAGATCTGTTGAAAAGGCACTACTCGAGTGCGAGACCAAAAGCACTACCGCTAGAGGCGGACCAACTCGTAGTGGGGAGGTAAGGCGGTGCACGAGAGGGACTTGATCATGCGGTTATCCGAGTAGATACTTGAGTACCGGCTAGAGCCTATGCCGTCCGTGCTAGAGAGGAGGCCTCATCTCCGGATGTTATTCTTGGTATTTTCACTCTCTTTGATACTAATGTAATTGCTTTGATTGATCCGGCTCAACTCATTCGTATGTCGTGAAACATTACTATCGATAAGACTCTACTGTTGAGTCTCTTGAATTTGTAATTCGAGTTTTAAACCCTTTGGGTCGTTGGGTGTTGGTTGATAAAATGTGTAAGGATTGTCCTTTAATGATTCGAGGCATGTGTTTTTCTACCGATCGATGCTATTACCTTCGATGAATTTGACATCATTCTCGGTATAGATTGGTTGACTGTTCACGATGTGGTAGTGAATTGTAGACGAAAGACTATTGAGTTGAGAAGTCAGAATAATGAGATTGTACGATTAGAGTCTGCGGATTTGAATGGGCTGTCGGCAGTGATATCCTCAATGTTGGCTCGGCAGTATTTGAGAAAGGGTTGTGAAGCTTACCTTGCTTACGTGATTGATAGTAAAATGACCGAAAGGCAGATTGAATCAGTACCAGTTTTGTGTGAGTATCAAGATGTGTTTTCAGAGGAATTGCCGGGATTACCACCTGTTCGGGAAGTAGAGTTTGGAATTGAGTTAGTACCAGGGACAACTCCGATTTCGATAGCTCCGTATAGAATGGCACCGACTGAATTAAAAGAGTTGAAAGCACAGTTGCAAGAATTGACGGATCGAGGTTTTGCCCGACCGAGTTTCTCTCCCTGGGGTGCGCCCGTTTTATTTGTGAAAAAGAAAGACGGAACGTTTAGAATGTGCATTGACTACCGATACGACAATAAGGTGACCATAAAGAATAAATACCCGTTGCCACGTATCGATGATTTATTTGATCAACTCAAAGGAGCTGCAGTGTTCTCAAAAATTGATTTGAGGTCAGGATATTATCAGCTGCGAGTTCGAGAAACAGATGTACCAAAGACCGCTTTTCGGATGAGATATGGTCATTATGAGTTTTTAGTTATGCCATTTGGGCTCACTAATGCCCTGCGTTTTTCATGGATCGATGAATCGAGTCTTGGATCGTACTTAGATCGGTTTGTAGTTGTATTTATAGATGATATACTAATCTACTCCAGAGATGAAACCGAGCATCTTGAGCATCCGAGACTAGTGCTCTGATTTTGCGTGAAAAACAATTATCTGTGAAGTTCAAAGAAATGTGAGTTTTGGTTGAATGAAGTTAGCTTTTTGGGGCACGTCATTTCTGCATCTGGTATTTGAGTTGACCCGAGAAAAATTTCGGCTATATTTGATTGGAAGTCTCCGCGGAATGTTACCGAGGTTCGTAGTTTTCTGGGACTTGCGGGATACTATAGACGTTTCGTGAAAGGATTCTCTATGATAGCAGACCAGATGACAAAACTATTACAAAAGGACGTCAAATTTGAATGGTCGAAAAAGTGTCGAAGAGTTTCGATCATTGAAAACTCTGTTGACGGAGGCCCGATACTTGTACAACCGTCGTCGTAAGGAATTTGTTATTTTAGCGATGCCTCATTGAGCGGACTCGGTTGTGTTTTGATGCAAGAGGGTAAAGTTGTAGCCAATGCTTGGCGGCAGTTGAAAACGCACGAAAGGAATTACCCAACACATGATCTTGAGTTGGCCGCTATAGTCTTTGCTTTGAAATTATGGCGTCACTATCTTTACGGTGAGAAAAGCCACATCTTCTCGGATCATAAAAGTCTCAAGTATTTAATGACTCAAAAGGACTGAATCGAGGCAATGACGATGGTTGGAATTATTAAAAGATTATGAGCTTGTAATTGATTATCACGGGAAAGGCTAACGTGGTTCTTGATGTGCTTAGCGAAAATCACTATTTACTTTAAGAGCGATGAATGCGAACATGGCTAGGGTTGAGGATGGTGCGATTATTCCTGAGCTGAAGGTGAGACCAATGTTTGAGCAACAGATTCGAGAAGCACAAGAAGTTGATGATGTTTTAAAAACAAAAGAGATCATTGTGGTTCGAGTGCGATTCAGATTTTCAATTAGATCTTTGAAGGATGTTTACGATTCAAGAATCGATTTGTGTACCTAAGAACCACGAGTTAATTAGAAAGATTTGTAATGAAGCACATAGTAGTAGATGGTCGATTCACCCGTAGTACGAAGATGTATAACGATCTGAAACAAGACATTATTGGTGGCATGGCATGAAGCGGGACATCTCGATTTCGTGTCAAAATGTTTAGTGTGTCAATAAGTTAAAATTGAACATCGGTACCATCGGGACTTCTTCAACCGATTATGATACACGAATGGAAGTGGGAGCGAATCACTATGGACTTTGTGTCGGGATTACCGTTGACGCAGAGTAAGAAAGATGCAATCTGGCTATTGTTGATAGATTGACGAAAACAGCTCATTTTATTCCTAAGACGTATGGATTTTTCACTTGATAAGTTGGCTGAATTATATGTATCGCAGATTATGCGGTTACGAAGTACCTATCTCTATTGTTTGGATAGGGATCCGAGATTCACATCGCGGTTTTGGAAGAAAGCGCAAGATGCTCTAGGTACCAAGTTACATTTTAGTACGACTTTCCACCCTCGATCGGACGGTCGATCGGGCGAGTTATTCAAGTACTCGAGGATATGTTGAGATGTTGCGTTCTTGAGTTTGAGGGTGCGTGGGAGCGATACTTGCCTTTGATTGAGTTTGCGTATAATAATAGCTATCACTCTAGTATCAAAATGGCACCTACGAAGCTTTATGCGATCGAAAATGTCATACACCATTGTATTGGGTGAACTCGGGAAAACAAATTACAGGGTTGATTTGATTAAGGAAACCGAAGCGAAAGTGGCCGTAATTAAGTGATAGCTTGAAAGCGGCTTCAGATCGTCAAAAGTCTTATCTGATTTGAGCGTAAAGACATTGAATTTCAAGTTGGGGATAGAGTATTCTTGAAGGTCTCGCCGTGGAAAAAATTACTTAGATTCGGCGGAAAGGAAAATTAAGCCCAGATTTATTGGGCGTATGAGGTTATCGGCGTATTGGGCGGTTGCGTATAGATTGAGGTTACCGTCTGAGTTAGACAAGATTCATAACGTGTTTCATCTATCGATGCTTGAAGATCTGATCCGAACCCTTCTCATGTGATTAGCCCAAGTGAAATCGAGATTGATCGATTTGACTTATGAAGAGGAACCGATTCGCATATTGACTCATGAAGTGAAGGAGTTGCGAATAAGAAAATAAAGTTAGTTAAAGTGTTGTGGCTCAAACACGGGGTTGAGGAAGCAACACAGGAGACTAAAGAATCTATGAAAGAACTCTATCCGCACTTATTCATCGGTAAGATTTTCGGGACGAAAATTTCTTTTAAGAAGGGGAGTTATAACAACTCAAATCGACCCTAACTTAGGAGCGGTGGTTTTGGAACCACGAATCCAAGTCGAAATAATAATTTAATATCATTTTCTTGATGAATATTTATGATTGACTATGTACTAAAAATTTCGTGAAGTTAATTGCTTATTTAGATGTTTAATTTAATAAAAGGATCAAATAGTTTAAGTGGTGAAAGTAGGATGCATGAATTAAGAAGGTAAATTGAATTGTTTTGTTCAAGTGAGGATTTGCATGTCAATTTTGCACTTTTCATGGTAGTGGACGGCATAATCATTGTTGTATATTAAATTCAATTTTCTTTAGTTAGTGGTGATTATATGTATATTATAATTGGAAATAAATATAAAAAAAAAACAACTTTTTCCCCCACTTCATCTTCTCCACGAAAACAAAGAAAAAAAAAGGGGTAGAAAACTTGAGCTCCATGGCGGTTCTTGCATGTTCTATTAAGGTAAGAAATTGAGCTTCATTTTTGTTAATTTTGCATGGTTGTTAGTTGTCATGTATATTTCAAAGTACAATTGAAAATTTTGGAGTTTGAAGCTTATATTAGGTTCGCCATGGATGAGTGCATTGCTTTAAACATGGTTGTTAGGATATTTCTTTTAGTATGAGCTAGGAATAAACATTATTGAGTAGGAAATTGGATAAGAGGGATGAATGAAAACTTGAATTTGAAACTATTTAGTTGAGGTATAAATGCAAAATAAATGGCTCGTATAGACTAGAATAGAATAGGAGTGGAGAAAATTCGGTTCTTAAGGTGCTAGTTCAAATTTCAGGTAGTTTTGTGTTTTATGTTAGGGGACTAAGTTGTGAGAAAACCGAAAAGAGAGGGGGTAATCGGTGAATTAGAAAATTTTATAGTATGAGTTATTTTAATGTATAAAGGAATAAATACATATTGAGGGTATTCGGCATTAGCTAAATGTGTATGAAATTTTTTATATATGTTGGAATAAATGCAAAGAATTAGTATTAAATTTTAAATATTATGAAACTAAGAATGACCAATTTAAAAGAATAATACTATGTTAGGTTGAATTGAGATGAATGAAATTCTTTTGAATAGACTTCTTTGAAATTTTGTTTAGAGCAAGGAAAGAAAGAATTGGAAAGGATCGGGAAAAGCTAAGCTAGGCAGTAGCAGGACATCCTTACCTTTCAACTATCAAAGTAAGTTTAAGCAATTGAGTTGGGTCGTATTTTACTCTATATCATACATATATATATTTATTAATGATTTAATTTGTTTATATCATGAGGCCGAATGTATTTGTGGAATATGCTTGAAATGGCGAATGTATGGCTTGATAGATGTTTAAGCAAGCTTGAAATGGTTTTGAATGGAATTAATATGTATGTATGTAATATAAGATGGATGTATACAAGAATGAAATTAGAAATGATTATTTAAAGGTGGAGGATATATGTTGTATGTTTAACAAGTATGCCCAAGGTAGTAGTAAGTATATGAGCAAAGGTGATAATTGTAAATTTATAGTATGTAAATAAATATTTGACCGTATTCATGATTTATATCGAGGAGATCATTGGTTGGGCACTTGTGTGCGAAAATATAATCACCGAAACCTTTGTGTATGCGATATCGGTTGAAAACACTGTGTGTGCGGAAAATATAATCACCGAAACCTTGTGTATGCGATATCGGTTGAAAGGCACCGTGTGTGCGGAAAATTAAGTACCGAAACCTTGTGTATGCGATATCGGTTGAAAGGCACCGTGTGTGCGGAAAATTAAATTAAGTACCGAAAAACCTTGTGTATGCGATATCGGTTGAAAGGCACCGTGTGTGCGGAAAGTTAATTACCGAAACACTTGTGTATGCGATATCGGTCGGGAGGCACGTGTGTGCGGAAATATAATCATTGAATCATGTATGCAAGATCGTAAAAGGTAAGAATAGAGAAATTATTAAAAGTAAATAAAGACGCCGGTATGTTTGGTGAATGGTTCATCATCTTCTGCGAATTTAAGTAAGCTAATTTAAAGTGGCTATGAAACATGTGACTATATGGTTACTTGATTTTGATTTGTGATTGGATGAATACGGACTTGATAAATGTTAGTTTTGGCTACATGTTGATAGATTGAATTATTCTATAGTTAGTTTGAGAACTAAAGCAATGACATAATGCATATTTGTGTACTTTATCTTCTTGCTTTAACTTCTTGAGCTATCTAAGCTCATTTGGAGTGTTTATTTCTTGGTGTTTTAGATTTTGAGGTCGCAGCTTAAACTCGGAATCCACTTGAAGTCAAGCACACTATCATCTATTTTGGGTACCTCTTTATTTATGAAACTTTTGGGAATTTTGGCATGTATAAGCTAGGTTGTCCTTTTGAGTTGCTTTGAAATGAATGTATATAAGGCCATGCGAATATGGCTAAATTTTTAGTTAAATCTGCTGTTGTGTCTTGATATGTATGTTGGTTTATGATGGCAATATTTATGCATTCTTAATTAAAGTTTAATCGTTTTTGTTAAGGAAATGTTTGTATACGAAATGAATCCTTGAATTAGGGATGTAGGTAGGTTCGGTTAGAAGCTAGTCTTTCATAAAATGCAACAAAACAGCTTGTAGTAGCAGCAGTGATGTGAGTTAGAAAAATCACCAAAAATAGGGTATATTGAATTAGAAGGTGAATGAGATATGAAATTAAACCTTATTGTGTCTATTTTTACATAGGAGAAACAGAGTAGGCAAAAGATCTATATATTATGAGATAATTAAGTTTTAGTGAGACCTGCTCTAAATGAATTCATGAGCAACTGTTCTGTTTTGGAAAAATTGTCAAAAATTGTACAAAAATCATTAAGAAGCATGGTTTATATGTGTAGAACCCTTAATGAGTCTATTTTTCATTGGTATAAACAAGAACATTATAAGAAATTCGTTCAATGAGATAACTGTATTTTTGTAGAGACAGGTCAGAATTGTCAAGCAGTGTAATAAGGGTAACTTTGATGAATAAACTGTACTAATTGGTCACATGAAAAATTCTGGAAAAATTATGGTGAAAAGTTATATGAGTCTAGTTCCAAGGAAAATTTATGGATCTAAATTTCGAGTTTTGTAACTCAAGTTATGGTCGATTTGGTAAGTATGACACAGTTGGACAGCTTTAAAATCTTACACCCCGAGTTAATAGTCAAGTCTAGTAATGCCATGTACTCGATTCCGCAAGGGTTTGGTATGGGGTGTCACAATTGGGATCTTCTGAAAGATATTTAAGGAGGATGATGTACTCGATGACATCCATCGGGAGGGCCCTTGTTTGTTGCGAGTTATGGAGGCGGACGATGAATCAATGTGGATCCACCTCGGGAGCCGAGGCCCGATGGTGCGAAGTTGGATTATTTTCTGAACCGAAGCCCGTTCCAATTGTACCTGAAGGCGTTGAGGGCGGTTTAGACGAAGAAGAAGAAGATTCGCTATTCAGGGCGTACTCACCTCCAGCCCATATGCATAATGTCGATCTATCTCAAGATGATGCATTGGAGTTTCCTGAATTACCACACCAGACGCGTGACCGTACAAATTCTTCGTTGGATTCGGACCAATTAGAAGTTGGTAACCAGTTTTCCAACAAGAATACTTTTCTTGCTACATTGAAACAATACTGACATCGAGAGCAGGGTTAACTACAATGTGGTTAAATCCAGGCTCGATAAGTAAGAGGCGAAGTGTGCAGTGCAAGACGGCACATGTTCATGAAAAACCATGGCGTCGTTGAGGAAAAAGACAGGGTTGTGAGAGGTCAAAAAATACAAAGGTCCACATACATGTCTTTTCGGTACAGTACCACTTTGTGTTCAATGATTTCGAATAACATTAATATTATGTAATGTTGCATTATTTAACGTACTTCGATGACTGGTGTAACACAAGATCATTCGAGGATGGATTCAGACATGTTGGCTGACTTAATAATCCCGACGGTGAAGGCCGATCCCAAGACTACGGTGCCGGCCATAATTGGCAATATTCGTAGCCAATTGGGGTACACACCCTCTTACAGAAAGGCTTGGATATCCAAGCAGAAGGCGTTAGAAAAGTTGCACGGTCGGTGGGACACTTCATATAATGAAGTGTGGCAGTGGTGTCAGGTGCTGGAGAGATCGTCTGCTCCATGGATACTCAGTGTTTAAGCGTCTATTCTGGACATTTAAGCAATGCCGAGATGCTTTTACATAGTGCAAGCCATTGGTACAAATTGACGGTACCTTTATGTATGGTAGATATACGCATCGACTATTTCTAGCTATGGCACAAGACGGCTGTGGGAGAATCTTTTCGATTGCATTCGCAATAACACCGGGGGAGTCAGCTGATGACTAGGATTTCTTCCTATCTAGGTTAAGGAGGCATGTCTGTCCCCAACCTGACATATGCGTTATATTGGATTGGGGCCCTAGAATACTTGCGGTAATAGAATGCCAGGGAAGCATGTGGCATCGCACACACCATCGATATTGCCTGAGGCATGCTTCATCCAACTACTATGGGCAACATCGATCTAAAAAACAGAAACAACAAGTGACCAATATGGGTATGAAATATCTATTAATATAATTTTGTTTGTAATATTCAATTTATTCTCAATTGAAGAGTGGTATGTAATAATTGCTATCAACGTATGTTGGCAGGGTACGAGATCAATAAAGACCGTTTTCAGGAGATGCTGGCCAATTTGCGCTCAGATAACGCCAAAGGCGCAAACTACCTGTGCAATATTCCTTTCGAACAGTGGACACAAGCATATGACGGCAGCCTACGATATGGTCATATGACCACAAACCTGGCCGAATGCATAAATTCTGTTCTAAAAGGAACCCGTCATCTTCCGATTACATTGGTTGTACGGGAAACATATTTTCATTTAGCGGCACTATTTCCGAAGAGAGCAGCGAGTTATAGAGGGCAGATGCAAGGAGGCCATGTATGGAGCCCGAAGGTCTTGCAAGAAATAAACAGTGGGAAGGCACGGACGAACACCATGCACACAGTGTGTCACGATCACGACAGCCTATGATTTTGTGTCACGGAGTTTGACAGACCGAACCAAGGTATTGTTGGCGGGCATTATCGTGTACACTTGACAAATAGGACCTGCGACTGTGAGATATTTAATGCACTTCGTTACCCATGTGCTCATGTACTTGCGGCTTGTCAGAATCTCCGTCTTGATCCCATGAGCTATGTCGACGAAGTGTACAAATTAGAAAACATGTACAACGTGTGGAGACACGTACTCCCACCAGTCCCAGATGAACGTAAGTGGTTGTCGGTATCGCTTGCACCGTATAAGTTGTTGCCGGATAGACAATTGAGGCGCAAACCAAAAGGTTGACCTTGCTCGACTAGAATACGCAATAATATGGATATCCGAGAAACGAGCAACCAAAGTTGGCTGTGCGGATGGTGTAGGAACCCGGGCCATACATCTCGCTCATGTCTAAATCGAAATAATTGCCCGTGTTCTTAGCTTTTTTGTCTCCTGGTGGCTATGTAATTTCTATTTTTTTGGAGGAAAACGGTGAACTTTTGTACAATAACTTTTATTTTATTCAAGTTATTAAATTTAAATTACAAAATTACAAAAAAAATTAAACCATTTCTATTTTATCAAATATATTAAAATTAAATTAAAAAATTAAACTCAAATTTTATTAAATATAAAAATTAAATTACAAAAAAACAATTAAACCATTTCTATCTTATCAAAGATATTAAAATTAAATTAAAAAATTAAATTACAAAAGAAATAAAATTAAACTCAAATTTTATTAAATATAAAAAATTAAATTACAAAAAAATTAAGCCATTTCTATCTCGATCAAAGATATTAAAATTAAATTTAAAAAATTAATTTACAAAAATAAAAAATTAAACTCAAATTTTATTAAATATATTAAAACTAAATTACAAAAAAACAATGAAACCATTTCTATCTTATCAAAGATATTAAAATTAAATTAAAAATAAAATTACAAAAGAAATAAAATTAAACTCAAATTTTATTAAATATAAAAAATTAAATTACAAAAAAATTAAACTATTTCTATCTTATCAAAGATATTAAAATTAAATTAAAAAATTAAATTACAAAAATAAAAAATTAAACTCAAATTTTATTAAATATATTAAAACTAAATTACAAAAAAATAAAATTACAAAACTAAATTAGGGTTTAGAGGTGATCACGGTGGGAACCGGTGCCATCTGAGGCGGTCGGTGGTTCTGTACTGGATTCCTCCTTTTCTAGCTTCAGCGGGGTTGTGGAACCTCAGGCGAGAATCGGGTTCCTCGAGCGGTGGAGTGCAGTTACAGGTGTTACGATGATGACCTACCTTGATAAAATAATGACCCCGGAGGTGTTTGCATAAACCACGGCGGGGTGACTGCATCCCGTACGGCGAAGGAGCCTGGTAGAAAGAACTGCTCCCCGACGGCGCCTCCTCTAATCCCACATGCGACGTCGGCCTCACGATCGGCTGGCTAGCGGGAGTAGTCGGGAACGGACTCGAACCCGGCCATGCATTCCAACTTGGGGTGGGACTGGGAAAAGGAAACATATACGGGTTAGGAGGATACATATAAGGGGTAGGGTGCGCTTTGGCGTAAGCGGTGGACGCCTGTGATGTCGGTGTTGTCATTGAACTCATCGTGTAGGCGCTTATTCTTTGGGCCGGTGGTTGTGTAAGCGCTGTTGATGGCCCCGCTCATCACCCTTCTCCTTGAATTTAAAGGGCCCGACGTTCCTTCGCTCGCATGAATTTGCGTCGCCTCTCTTCTTCCGACAACAGATACGGCTTGCCATGGATCCTAAACCATGGCATGTACTCCGGCACGCATGCTAACTCAGGAACAATGATCGGCTCCCGAATAGGTAAAAAGTCATACCGGTTCTCCCACGTCTCGATATGACCTGGCCAAAATCTTGGCCAATCCATGTGCGGCTGCCGTAAGTCCACTTTGTGCTCATCATCAAGCACCTCCGGTGGCACGGGGATCGGTTGCCAAAATCCAAATTGTCGCAGAACCCGATCTGACTAGTGCATCTCCACGGTCGCGTAGGTGATCAATGGGACCTTAACGTGCCAACTGTTCAGATTTTGGAAGAACTCCTCCAGAATTACCGCCTAAATTTTCGGATCCTCGTACGGTGTCCATTGAAACTATATTAACATTACCAAAATATTAGTTATATAAATAATATTAGAGACTACATACGAAATACTAAATTATAATAACGAAATTTGAAACTTACTTGTGATTCCGACTGTTGGTCCAATAGGAGCCGTATATCCTCAAGCGAGTTAGGTATTCCAACATGACTCGCCGAATGGTTCCACCTAATTAAATAAACTTTTAGCATGCAATTATACTATAAATCTACGAAATAATTGTAAAATATTGTAACATCCTAAATTTTTGGGCCTATGCATTTAATGGGTGAATATGTGAAATGAGTTAATTTAAGTGTTAGGGGCCCAAATTTTAAGTTTTAAGGAGCCCAAATATTCTAATTTAAGTTAGTTAAATTTGGCATTAGGGGTTAGGGAAGTGGACGTCACAAGACTATTTTTTTTGGGAATTTTATTATATTTATTCTATGTGGATAATAAGCAGATAAAGGCTATTATTTAGGGATTTAGTCTTTAAGGATAATAAGCAGATAAAGACTATTTTTAAGGGGATAATAGATTAAGATAAGAGAAATAGGATAGGAGCTATCATGTGTGGCAGTGTTGGCTGAAAATCATTCTCTGCTAAAGAGAGGAATCAGTTTTCTATATAAAGAGGGGGTGTGCCGAAATTTTGGAAGCCTTTCTTTTATTTTCTTTTCTCATCTTTTTCCTCTCAAAAGCCGAAGACCGCCATTTTCTTCACCCTTTCTTCCTCTCTAAAATTTCCTGGTTGGCCGAATCTTTTAACCTCTATTGTTGTTTTTCTTCTAATCCCTAAAAGCCGAAATCACATCTCTATTATTCTATTCTTCTCCTTAATATTCATTGGCCAAATCTCTCTAGCCATCTCTTCAATTCTTAAATCTTCTAAAAGCGAAATTCTTAGATCTCACCTCCTGAAGTTGCGAATTTTTTTGATAAAATGCCTTGTGCGAATCTAAAGAAAACAATAGAGGAGTCCAACGCTTAGATCTCTAAGTCAAAGATCAGTAACACTCAAGTCGTGTTATTTTCGGGATTTCAAGAAGAGGCCCTATTTTCACATCTTTCCGGCTTTTTGAGCAAAGTTGTAGATCGGAATAACAAGGATATCGACTAAGAATATTGGATTTCGCGATATCAGGTGTGTAACACTTTCTCACCATCTAGATCTGTTTGATTAATATATGATTATAAGTCTTATATGTTTTGATAAATGCCGAAATCCGGGCATAATAGAGGAAACCCAAAGAGGGTAAAAATAAATCATCAGGTTTTTGAATGTTCTGATAAAACGATATAAGTATATTGATTTTATGTGATTGCTTGGGTTGGGTTTGATGAAAGGAGGAAGTTATATGTTGTAGCGGTTTTCACCGTGATCTGTTGTAGCGGTTTTTACCGTGATCTGTTGTAGCGGTTTTTATCGTGATCTGTTGTAGTTGTTTTTACCGTGATCTGTTGTAGCGGTTTTTACCGTGATCTGTTGTAGCGGATTTTGCCGTGATCTGTTGTAGTGGCTACGGCCATGATCTGATGATGAACGACACGACTGCCATCAAGGCGTGTAGCGGTGTGGGTTGATTGTAGAAATCCCCAATGGTGTGAATGGCTGGTACGGGGGCGTGTAGCGGATGGAAACCTAGGATTTGGGTTGGGCTTGCATATTATTTTTATTATGTATATTAATTCTGATTATTTTAGATGTAACCTCCGATTTTGGCTTTACTCGACCGCGTCGCCCCGCACATCTCCCGGTACAACCTCGATAGCACGGCAGACCCCCAACTCAATTCACCGGCTACTCTGAAATCAACAAGTTTGAGAGCCATCTCGGTGGACGAGGTTTCTAGAGAGGTCCGACATCGATAGCCTCCAATTATCTGAAGAATGTATGCTCGAGCATACCGTATTCTTTCTACTTGATTGAACCCTCGTTCGGCTCGAGAATCGTCTTGTAACCAGGCCATATCGATCCGAGCTCCTTGAATTCTATCCGGAATGGCACCTAGAAGCTCGTAGCATACGACCATCCAATCGGTAGATTTGCGGACCCGGTGACTACTGACCCGTCCATCGGTAATCCCACTGCAACTGCACATCTTCTAGAGTGATGGTACACTCTCCGCATGGCAGATGGAAAGTGTGCGTCTCGGGTCTCCACCTCTCTATCAACGCGCTGATCAAAGGCGGCTCCAACTTGAACCCCCGGCCTACTGTGGCCACGTGCCAAAAACCCGCTTCCCGCAGGTAAGTCTAGATCAATGGCGATGGGAGACCATACATGTTGCGAATATAACATTCTGACACCCGATCTAAAGAATATTTAAAAAAATTATATAACTAAAAATTAATTAAAATTGCATAATTGAAAGAAAAATTAAATAATATTGAAAAATTAAAATTAAAACTTACCATTTGCATTTGCTCGACGGAGATGTGCTTGTTGTCTAGGCGGCGTAATTCCCGACCATTGTAATCCGATAAAAATTTTAAAATTTTCCAAAAAAATTAAAAAATTATAAAGGGCTTTTTCGTAAATAGTAAAGGACTATTTAGAAATTTGAGCGTAAATTTCAAGGACTTTGAGAGAAAATTGAGATAAAATTGAGAGAATATTGAGAAAGGATTGAAGTGTGAAAAAATAAAGGGTTGGGGGATTTTTATACTTTTTTTTACGTTGGGGCCCCCAACGGTCAAAAAAATTGGCCATTGGGATTTGACCGTTGGAGGGCTAAAGCGCGCCCCTGAGGACGCGCTTTTGTCCATCTCAGCAAAAGCGCAGGGGCGCGCTTTAGCTCTGCATCCCCCAAAAACACGCTGACGTGGACGCGTTTTTGGGGGAAACGGTACTTTCCCGTAAATATTCTTCAAACTGGCACATTTCCATAATTTTTCTTATTTTTTGGTATATATGGGATATTTACCCTTTTTAAACTACATCGATTTTGACCCAAAAAAAAAAAAAAACTCACTCATAGTTTGCAAAAATAAATTTTCATCAAAGAATATTTAACTATTCAAATGTGGAAATCAAATTTTTATTTAAAATAAAGATTAATTAGATTTTACCTAGAATATAAATAAAACCTATTTAAAAAAGATAGAAACAAATTTTTTGTCACATGAAAAGAGGAGGGAAACCACGAGAGTTAGGTGCAATGGTAAGAGTTTTTATTACTTTAATTAGTAGTTAAGAGTTCGATACTTACTCTGGGTATGGAAAAGTTTTAAAATTTATAATCAACATCTACCCCTTATATTAGTGGGTCTATTTAATATGAAAGACTAATTACTGGGCTCGCTCCGGTAAATATTATGGAAACTAGAAAAAAAGGAGGAAGGAAGCTGGTATCCCAAAAGGTATAAAATCCATTTATTTATGTATTTACAAACAAGTACACACCAAATATTATACACACTAAATTTAAAGCTTATTCCTTCTGTTTTTCTTTAACAATCAATAATCAAGAAAAGAAAAAACCCATTTTAACCTAATAGACACAAACTGAGGCAAATCAAACAAAATAAATATATCAAAAAAATTAATAATAGTAGTAATAAAGGAAGAACTCCCCACTTAGAACCTTAAAACAAGAGTTGAAGCCACCAACATTGTTCCCATTGTAGTACTCATCCACCTCAAAGAAGTGGCAACATTTGGTGGATGTGACTCTTCACTCGGTGCCGGAGTCGGGTTAACCTCCACTGTCCCCGTCGGTGGAGACTCAGCAGAAGGTGCCGGAGACGGCGGCATTATGTTGGTCGAACCCGCTGGTGGAGGAGAAGGAGCATTGGTTTCGTTTACGGGTGCTGGAGATGGCACCATTACATCGACCGAACCAGATGGTGCGGGAGAAGGAGCGTTGGAAGAACGGTTGGTCCGATCAGCTAAGACGACGACCACCAACTTCTCGTTCTTTTGGCAATTGCCTTTGGTACCACTGATGAAATGGTATGGCCCTGAATGATCCAATGAGAAAACAGTGTGGCCATCGGTGTATTTGGACCAGGGTGACTCTACATTGCAGTTCTTGTAGGCATCCTCACTCACATATAGCACTGAATCTTCGTTTGGTGCGTAGTTAAACACTGTGGCATATCATCGCACACATACATTACATCGCAAACAAAATACTTTTACATATACTAGTCCCTGTACTTATATAAAATTTGAGATTTTAGTCTCAATACCTTTGAAAGTTAAAAATTAGATCCTTTTACCTTTTAAGGGTAACCTAATCAATATGCCAAATTTACTAGGTTTTAGGTTCAAATATTATCGTATGTATATATATTTTTAGATTTTATATAAAAAATAAAAAAAAACACAAAAAAAATATTTGTTACTTTATAAAAATAATGGGTATTTGAAAATTTCACAATTAAGTTCGGACTTGATTGTAAGAAATAATTAGACTATTGAATTATCTTTTTAAACCTTATGACTTTTCTTTATCTCAAATGTGTTCTTCAAAATGTGATTTGTATAGTGGACATTAGCAACTTACCAAGTGAGTCACCAATCTGAAATCTGTTGTGTTCAGCCCATTGATTGTAAGTTTGAGCATTGGAGCCATTATGAAGACCCCAGTTCACTTGGAATTCTCTTGCATAACCCTTTTGAATCATCATCATCATCAAACAAAGCAGCCCCACTGCTACGAATCCTTTGCTTTCATAATCTAATGTTCTCAAAATGGAGTTTGCCATTCCTAAAACCAAAACAAACAAACAATGACTCTATATGTGTTTTCAATCAAAACAAACTGAAACTTTGGTGACAACAATGGGTGCCTATACCAGGGTTTTTGTAGGCCAACTTGCATGAAAAAAAAAATAGGGTTAATTGCACCAGATGTCCTCAAACTATAGCTCAAATTCTAAATTCATCTCAAAATTTTAAAATATTTTAATTGAGTTCTCAAAGTATCAATATCATATCAATTAGGCCCTTTTGTCAGCTTAGCTTTTAGCTTGGGCATTGAATTGTAGCGCGATATGACATGTAGCATATTTAAAAAATGTGTATTTATCGCATGGACACCTTAGATCTCATGTGCCCTCCTAAATTTTAATGAGATTGTCTTCTTCTTTTTTTCAACACGTTAGATTCAAGTTGTTTATGTATTTTAAATACACTTCATGTTAGATTTAAGTCAGCATTCAGTGCTCGAGCCAATGGAAGGACCTAATTGATACGAAAATGATACGATCAAGAACTCAATTAGAGCATTTTGAAATGTAGGGCCACTTTAAAATCTAATCTATACTTTGAGAACATATTATGGAATTAACCCAAAACTATATTAACTGTGGCTTACAAGCTTTTGTTTCTTTTCCATATATTCCCTTTCTTTTTTGCTTTGAGGATTTCTTGGTTTCTGGACCAAAGTATAAATCTTCTACTTCTTATAGTTTATATGAATCTTCTTTATATATATATATATATTGAATATATGCTTTGCTTAATCATACACAAGAATATCCATGTCTTTCCTTTGGGTTAAACCATTGAAATTCTATATACATTAATGGAATTTGCTTTCACCAATAGAAAATGTGCAAATTTTTTTTATATAATTAATGTTATTGTAATAATTCATAGTAAATATCAGCCGTGTCAACGAGGTCTTGATTGAAATAGTAAAATTAAAGTTCAAATGTTTTAAATGTTTAGATTTAAATTCCACTCGTGTGAATCATGTGTTGACAAATTAATTTTTAGTTTATTATACATGTAATGAATATTTACGATAATAATCGTTTGATATGATTGTAAAATATAACTTTAAAACATCAAATTAACAAAAAAAAATCAAAATTAAATTTGGTTTAATATCAAAGTTCCCTCTTCTTCAAGTCATTCTTAAATTTTCTAATAAAGAAAAGGAAAAGGAAAAAGAAAAAGAGTGCTTGAGATGGAGACAGGTTTGCAAATCTTAATTGTTGAATTTCATTCCTCATACTTATATGATTTTAGATATGAGATTTAGGGTTTCTTAAACAAAATCTAACATATCTGTATTGAATATAGTCATAATTTTGTTATTGTTGTGAATCGAGTTTTATTTAATTAGTATCGATGTTGTTGTCAGTGCAAAAATACATGGCTTCGAGCGCATTGAAACTTACTTATCCTTCTACTTAAAGGTTGAGGAGGGGTTATAAGTAGTTCTAGACATTATATAAAAAAATCTAATATTCTTGGTATAACAACTTATCCGGTCCTCCAATTTTACAAAAAAAAAAATTTATTTTAGCCATTCATTTAATTTATCGCCTCTTTTAGCCATTGACATTGCATTGCTTGTCAAATTACTTCAAAATGGATAACGTTTATTAACTTTCCTGACGTGGCATACATGTGGACGCCACATCAACAATTAATTAATTTTTTAATATTTAAAAATATAAATTATTATATAAATTATTAAAATTATTAAAATGTATAAAATTTATAAAAATATATTTTAAATTTTAAAAATTAATTATTTGTTAATCTAACATGCATGTGGATGTCACGTTAGCAAAGTTAATAGACATTAACTTTTCATTCATTTTAGAATAATGATTTGACAAACAATATAAGTTTGAAGACTAAAAAAGCGAAAAATTAAATGAAAAGTTAAAAATTTATAAAATTAGAGGGTTAAATAAGTCATTATGCCTATATTCTTTTTTTTATATATATTATATTTGCATCTAATACATACATAACATGAGAAATATTACTCATGCTTATAATAAACACAAAATTATGGTACATTCATACGTAACAATTTTATAAAATTTAATATTAAAAATCAAATACGATTTTAATTAAAATAATAAAAATTAATATAATCAAAACTATTAATTTTATATTCGAATTTCATCATCAATTTTATGTGACAAATAATAGTGAAATTTTTTAAAGTAAATATTAGAAAATAATCAAAATAATATTTAAACAATTCATCAAAATAAATCTAAACCAAATTCAATCATGGTTCAAATCTCATAAATTTGATTAGGTCTTAATTTGATTGGAATAAATATCGTTGTCGAAGTAAGAGAACATGAGTTCAAGTGTGTTAAAGCCATTATCATCCTATTTATAGATTGAAAATGATTATCATCCTATTTATAGATTGACAAATAATAGTGTTAAAAAATCTCAAAATTTTATTTTTTCTCTATTACTTATCTAAATTTAATTGTCAAAAAACCTTACCTGAAGCTCGACTCATTTAAAAAATGGACTTTATTTTTACTTAAACCTTTTCATTTTTCGAACGTAGACGAATAAGTCGGTGATGATCAGTTGTAACTGGTTTACAACATGTAGTTTTTGTTTGAGTGATGGTATGGGTTTTACAACTGTATTCTGTTTTATGGTTGCAATGTTTTTATGGTTGCAAGTGACCTTTTTTTCAGTTATTGAAAGTTTAATCCTCTACAGGGAAAAAAACATAAAGAAAATGTCAAATTAAAAAGTCAAAATAAACATTAAAAGAGATTTAAATTTAGGACATAAGAAAAAGAAGGGAAATTGGCGGTTAAATTTAGACAAGAAGCAGAGAAAAAGAAGGAAAAACGGTTTGTAATTACAAAAATAAGCAATTAAAAACAAATTTAAAAACAGCCCAGGAATGAAAATCCCTTTTTGAGGAAGCAGACTTGCCTGGGCTTCTCCATATTATCAAATTTTCCCCTGCATTTTTCTGTTTTGGGTTTTTTTCTTCTTCCACTCAAAGGTTTTAACTTTTGGTGGAAAGAAGTTTTTTTGTGCAAAAGGGGAAAAAAAAGAGTTTTTTATTTTTATTTTAAATATTTATTGGATAAATGTGGGGAGCTCCAGCAGAACCTGCAGATTCTTATTATGAGGTCCGGCCTGAATGTACTGATGTTCCCAACACCAAATTTAAGATCAGGGTTTGTTTTTTTATTTATTTTTTAATTAATTTTTTTTTGGAAATAAATGAGGATTATTTATGGGGGAAAAGAAGTTGGTTAATAAAAGATGATAATATGGTAATGGGTGCAGCCTGGAAAAACTCTAAGCGTGAGGAGATGGAAAGCTGCATTTTCTCCAGATGGCCGTTTGGATATTGCCAAAACTCTAGACCGTATACATCGTGGGGTGAGTGGATCCTCATCATACATACATGCATATATGGGCTAATTTCATCCATCGTCCTTAAACTATACCTCAATTTCTAAATTGGTTTTCAAACTATCATCGTATTATATCAAGGCATAATGCCAAATTTAGTTTTCAATTTTTTTTTTTGGTCAATTTGACCCTTAATTTTTTTTAAAACTAAATTCGGCCTCCAACCTTTTAAAATGAGTCAAATTGTTGTTTTTAATGAAAATACTGATTAAAATGTTAAAATTTTCATGTGAATTTTTGCACCAACATCGTTAAAAAATTAAGATTTTAGTCAATATTTTCATTAAAAAAAATATTTAACTCTTTGAAAAGTTAATAGTCAAATATAGCTTAAAAGAGAAGTAGAGGGGGATAGGTAGAGCCCTTGGCCTTCTTAAAATGGAAAATTTGTATCTTAACCCCTTTAAAATTCAAAAAGTAAAAAAATTAATACATTTGACACTTTAAATGATAAAATTGTGATTTAATTTTTCTAAAAATTATAAAATTTTAAGCTTACAATGAAAAAAAAGTATTTTGGCTCTCATAAAAAAAATTAATTTTGATCCCTTCAAAAGAATTTTTTGACTTCACCCCTAATCAATCATGTTCTTAGGTTGGCGTAACCATCAGCTTGAATATTAAATGTCTATTCAAAAATATATTTAAAAAATAACGATTAAATTTTAATGATCTTGTCTATTTTTTTAGAAAAAGAAAAATCTATATTGAAAATTAAAATATAAAAACTAAATCCTCTAATTTGATTGGCTCTATTTATGGTTTTAATTTATGGGTTGGAAAATGTAGGGGATCCATCCGACTATTAGAGGAGAAGTATGGGAGTTTCTACTTGGTTGCTTTGATGCCGATAGCACATACGAGGAAAGGGATCAGATACGTCAGCAGCGAAGGTACTCCACTTCTCTTCATTCCTTTTATTTTTCTATTCAATCTTTTGGAAATTATGTTTTTCTGAATGAAATTTTTTTAAATCAAACTAATGTGTTTTATTATATAAATTAAACTTGATTTGAAGTTTTACCGAATTGATTTAAATAAAAAATCGGGTTAAAATATGAAGTTCGTTCATGTATGTTGATAAAATTTGAGATTTAATCATTGTATTTTAAAAGTTAAAATTCAATTCTCCTACTTTTTTAATTTAAAAATCATAGTACAATTAGGGCGTAACCAGGGGCTTGACCCCTTCCCTAAAATGGAAAATTTTTAATTTATGCTTTTTAAATTAATAAAGGTAAAATTACACTTAACCCTCCTAAAAATGATACCAATTCGATTTAATTCTTTAAAAGCTATAAATATATAAATTATTCAAATGGTGAAATTGAATTTTTATTATCATAAAAATTAAAAATTAATTTTGGCCCCTAAAAAAATTTACGCCTTACCGTAGTAGTATTTATTAAAATTTGTCTTTTAACATGTTTATTTTTCCTCAACCATATGCCACATCAAATGAGTGAAGTCTAATTAACATGTTTTATTGATAAATTTTGAAAAAAAAAATATTAATGATTAGATTAAGATTTTAAAATTAAAAGAGTAGGACTTAATTTGTAGGATTTGAAAAATAAGGATCAAATCTCAGATTTTGTCAAAATACAGGGATTAATTGCATATTTTAACCAAAAAATTGTACCGTAGAGCATTTTGAAAGTTGTTTTTTTTAGGGAGCAATATGCAAAAATGAAGAGTGATTGTCGTGAAATATTTCCCGTCGTTGGAAGTGGCAAGTACATAACAGCGCCTGTAATAACCGAAGACGGTCAGCCAATTAGTGACCCTTTAGTACTTGCGGAGACAAGTCAAGGTAACTCACTCACTCACTCACTCACTTCACTTTTCTTTTTTAAACAAATAGTTGGACCAAATTGAAATAAACATGGATATTAAAGATAGAAATGGATATTTTATGTAAATTCAAATATTGTACACTCGAATATCATTCGGATCCAGATATTCTAATTATTACCCGTTATAGATTCAAAAACGAGTCTTTGGATATATTATTCAAGTCCGTTTTATTTTTGCAGATAACGAATATTCAAATTTATAAAAAAATATTATAAAATTCAAATATTCAATAAATAATTTATTTATTGCAAATAATATACAAATTTAAGTAATATTTATTAATTTAATTATTATAAACTATACAATATTAATGTGTGATTAATTATTCTAAGTGCAGATGATAATACTATAGAAATTGTGAAGGAACTAACGAGTCGTGGTCCTTTGGACAATAAAGTAATCCAATGGCTGCTTACATTACATCAAATAGGTAAGATTAGGGTTTGATCTTTCGAATACTTTTTCATCCATTATTTTCTCATACATTAACGATGATTAAAATTATATTAGATAAAAATTTGAAATTTATAAGTTTATACTTTGTTTTATTTCTTCAAGTTCAATGACATTCTCGTATTCATATTTCGAGTCAGGCCTGGATGTGAGAAGGACGGACCGGACTTTAGTATTCTACGAGAAGGAAGAGAATTTAGCGAAACTATGGGATATTCTCTCTGTTTATGCTTGGATAGATACTGATGTTGGCTACTGTCAAGGTAAGTAATATTCGATCTATTTTTTCGAATCGAATCGAATTTTATAGGATGAATGGTCTAAATTTTGTTTACAATGTTGAGCAGGAATGAGTGATCTATGTTCCCCGATGATTATGCTTCTTGAAGACGAAGCTGATGCATTTTGGTGCTTCGAGCGTTTAATGCGTAGATTGGTACTTAATACGTTTTTCTTTTTGACTTGATTTCCATATGACATTGCAGTGCTCATCGGCTTTATTGCTGGTTTCTTACAATATGTGTTCATATTTTGAATCTTATTAAAGAGAGGAAATTTCCGGTGCACCGATAGTTCGGTCGGGGTTGAAACACAGCTTTGTAGTTTGGCGACTGTAACTCAAGTTATCGATCCGAAACTTCATCAGCACTTAGGTACGAAACGAAACTTACATAACTTCTTTTTGCACATTTTGTTAATAGTTTTCCTCCTTACATTGGTATATTGGTATATAGAGACGCTAGGTGGAGGTGATTATCTCTTTGCTTTCCGAATGCTAATGGTCTTATTTCGTCGAGAGTTCTCATTTTGCGATTCCTTGTACTTATGGGAGGTATGTTAAATGCTTTGCTCACATTCGAGTTTGAGTAACATTAGAATTCGTGTTCTAATATTGCTTTCTATAGATGATGTGGGCTCTGGAATATGATCCCGACATGTTCTACCAGTACGAAGATTCGGGGTCGGATATGGAGAAAACCGAAGGTGCTAAAGTAAGACAGAAATCGACACGAAAGTGCGGGAAATACGAGAGGGAAAATATGAAGGTGAAAAACCCTGATGCTCATCTCCCCATTTCCGTTTTCCTCGTCGCCAGTGTCTTGAAAGACAAAAGCTCAACGCTACTGCAGGAAGCTCGCGGTCTGGACGATGTAGTTCAGGTAAGCTTACATTTTCGTAGTGTTTGTTCGGAATTCGCTTCTTCCGTTCGATATCGATTAACACTAACATCTATTTCCCGGTCCTCCTTGACTTAATGCTTTACCTGTGTTGTTTTCTTGCTTTTATACCTTTCCAGATTCTGAATGACATAACTGGAAACTTAGATGCCAAGAAAGCATGCATAGGGGCAATGAAACTTCATAAGAAATACTTAAAAAAGGTACTACTTTTTCCTTAATTCATATGGGGCATAATGTCAAATACGATACATGTGTTTGACATGGATAAACCTGATGTTTTTAAATACATGTTCCATACATACCTATAGAGATGCTCATGGCTAGGTCGGACCCATGCAAAGTATCTAAATTATTTTTTCAAGTTCGGGTCTAGTCTGACCCTAAAAATGGAATTACTTTTTATCCAAGCCTAAAGTAAATATAGGTCCAACCAGGCTGTCATATTTGATTTTTAAATTATTTTTATTTAAAAATATTTTTTTAAAAAATAATACACTAAATGCACTAAAAAGATTAGATGATTTTTTTAAAATGTTAAAAATACATTAAAAATATTTATATTAAAACATTACCATAAATATAATAAATTTTGGGTTGGCTATTTAGTTGGGTAAGTTTTTTAATATATATATAATTAATATAGTATTTTTTATAACATAATATATTTAAACTAAGTTAAAAAAAAGTCTTACCCAAAACTCGACCCGAATGACATTACCTATGAGCATGTCTACGTACCTTAAACATGTATATTTTAAGAAAATAAATTGGTGGCAAGCCTCCCTTAAATGATAAAATTGTTTTTTAATCCTTTTGAAAATTATGAAATTATACACGCCTTCGAATTTAATTCAATTTAGGCCCCTAAAACCTTTTACTTCGCCCTTCCAAGCAATGAGGATGAATAGTGTTGTATGATAAAATTTTATACAAGCAAGTCCTTCAACTCAAGAACTCTTTCCGTTCATCTTGTGATCACAGGCGCAGGCAACAACTCCAACTCAGAAGCTCTTTCCATTCTTGTGATCACAGGCACAGGCAAGTACTTCCAACTCAAAAACTCTTTCCAATCATCTTGTGATCACAGGCCAAGATAACATAGCATAAGGGAGATGGAGGCGCATTTTCGGCCCCAGTTGGTTTTTTCTCTCGTGGATTGAACAACTTGGTTTCGGAGAAGAGAATGATACATTTTGTGGATTAGGGATTTCAGAATTCTATAGCTGCTGATGCTATAGAAGCATTGTTTACTTTATACCAATCCATTGTTGTATGAGCATTTCTGAGTGTCATTTTCTTTCAAGAAATACAAACAACAACCTAGGTGATTTTGCCATTTTTCATTCTCACTATTTATTTATTGCTATGTTATTCCAATTCTGGCATAAATATCATATACGACGCGAGGAAAAAGATTATTTGAAATAATGACGTCACATCATCTGTATATCTTTTTCTAATAGTTTAATGTCATATTAGTATTTTCACCCTGAAGAAAATCAAATCTAAATAAAAATCTTGAAATTCAAGATGAAATTACTGATATAACATTAAACTATTGGAAATGAATAATATCTTTGTTCCATACAATCATTTCTCTATAACGCAAAAATCCTTCAAACAAACAATTTGTTTTCAGTTAATGGCAAAAAAAAAAAAAAAAGTCCGATAATTCTAAGAAAAGTCTGCATTCATAGTAAAAAAATTGCTATGGTGAAAACTAAGCTAATGAATTGAGAAGTTTGGCTTAAGGGTGTTCACCTCGTTCTCACCTCTTGGGATCGAGTCGCAAGAATTTTCTGCTAGTAGTTTGTGTGTAACAATAATTTCTTCTGTATCAAATAGTATGGTTGAAAAAAACGAAATAGTAAGTGAGATTTGACGGTTGAATCATATTAAAGAATTACACAACATAAATTAATAATAACTAAGAAAAATTGTAAAAATTCAAGAAAAGATAGCAGAATAAAATTAGAAAAAATTAATAAAATTATATTTACAAAATATTAAATAATGAAAATGAACCAAAGTATATGAAAAGGTTCATTATTGTTAAGAAACCAAGTAAATAACTTAGAAGTTAATTGATGATAAGTGAATAAAATTTAGAATAAAGAAATTTCGCCTATTGTTTTATATTTATAGATCAGGCCGGGGAGCATTTGATTGAATTAAGTGAAAAATTTTCAATTTAATCGAGTTGATAAGTCCTATTTTATCATCTTAACTTTATTTGAAATTTTTTTGAATCGTGTAAAATGAAATTTGAGTTGATTCGAATCAAGTGAAATTATTTGAGTTAAATTAAAAAATTAAACATGTCAATTTAAAATTTTGTTAGAGTACATAAATTTAAAACAGTATATATTTGAAATTTTTTCAAAATAAAATTATAAAAATAAGATATTTTAGTATGATAAGCTTAAATCATTAATTAACTTATTTAAATTTCGAATAGCGTATCCGGAGTTGGTAGAAACCCTAAATTATTATTTTAGAAAAAATAAAAAATTTAAATTTAAATTTTATACATTCTATAGAATTTTTTAAAAATATAAATTTTGAATTTTTATAAATATTTTGAATTTTTATTGAGAGAGATCCATTTATTCATTTTCAAAATTGACAGGTACAAAGGTGTCTTTATACCAATTTATTATTTGAATTATTCAAACTATTCAAATTTAAAATTTAACTTAACTGGAACTCAAAACTCGAATTACTTATTCGATTTGATTCAATTAACTCAAAATTTGATTTTTTCGAATTGAATCAAGTTTTGCTCGCCTCTATTTACAAACATTTCCCTTTAAAACACTAGCAAATAGAAATGTTCAAACGGTAATCGATCGGTTAATCAAACCGAATTAGTATTAACTAAACTTTTTAATCTTTTAACTGTTAACCAAACTGAAATTTTAAAATAAATTAATCAAAGCAGAACCAAATTAACGAAATTTATATATTTTTTTGTTAAAACAAGTATAAAACATATCAAAAAATAAATAAATTGATAATATTTATTTGAACAAATTAACCGATTTAGTAATAACCTAATACATATAATATATAATATTATTTATTAAGTTCAGTTAATTATTTAATTTGAACTAAATTAACTGTTAACTAAAATTTTAAAATATCTTTAGCTAATCTCCGACTAAACTAGATTAATTAACCAAATTAGATCGATTCGATCGATTAATTCGATTTTAACGGAAACTTGAATACCCCTACCAATAAATATGTGTTAAAACATCAAAATTTTCAACTGGTTCCCCAAATAAGAAAAACCAAATTCTCTACGTTTAAAGAAAAATCAGTTGCTTGTCCCTCTATTGTTCGCCTCTCTAGTGATCGCCCCATCCATCGCTGTCCATCACTCTGATGGTTCTCGTTGTCCGGCACCATCCATTGCTCCACTTTGATCTGCCTCTACCTTCTCCCAAACCTCAGCTTTATTCTAAACTTCGGTCTCTTTATTCTGCTGTGGTAATTGAAGTAACTATTTTTCATGTAATATAGGTTTGGAATTGGACACAAGCAATAAGAGATTGTCTTTCTAAAATTGAAAATTGGTCTACCACAGCTGATTTTGAGAGAGTAACACAATAACGGGTTAACAAATTATTTAGTTTTGATGTTGTGCCCTGCATTCAACTTGGATATCTTAATCTTACGCTCGATAAACGTCAGGGGGTTAATTGGTGATCAAAAAAAGAAATTAAAAGATTAAAAAAATTAATATTGATTCGACCCCAATTGTCTACTTTCATTAGCTTAGTTTTTATAAACTAAACATTTTCCCCAACTCACTAAATAATACAAGCTACAACCTTTACGGCTCCCGTTCTTTTTATTAGACTAAGATAGATACTTTCTCTAGTTTTTCAAAGCTTAACTAGAAGCCCAAAAAAATGTAAACAATAAGAATTGCCTAAAAGGCAGGTGTTTACGAAATTAAGCTCTCTCAAATACAAATAAATATTTAAATAAAAAATGCATAAATACCAGCAAGCTCATATTATATCATATCTCATAAACATGATCTGCATGACAATAATAGATTGAATAGGGATACTTACACTTGGAACTTAGGATAGATGTTTAGGCTAACCTAAGCTCCCTAATAACGCATTAAATTGTGCTTAGAAGCAGCAATTTCGATCACTCACCGGATTGCTTTCGATTGAATGTTAAAGGCTAAGTAAGCTTCTCTTTTCACTTTGACTTGCTCATAGAAGCTCCTGATTGATCCAGAACTTTCCATACATGATAAACACATTACACACTAAATAATTATCATCTTTTTCGCATCCAAACCACAGCAAAATCGCAGATCTACACACTCTCTTATCACTACCGAAAATTAAATAGTTTTGCCAAAATAAAATATTCTTTGCCAAGTCTTCGTCTCTAAACCTCGAATTTGTTTTCAAACATCCTAAATACCATTTAATTACATATTTAAGCTGTCAATTTCATCTAATTAGTCTGATTAACTTTTCCTAAAAATTAAGCTCTCATGAACATTTAAAAGGGGGAAAATGTTTGATTCTTAAAAATTCATTAATGATCTATTAAATTGAGTTGAAATACTTTATAATTAGTTTAAAATGAGTAAAAAAATCAAATAGTAGATTTACTTGAGATTTCGGGATTCACCATTTTTTAATCCAAGCTTGCTTTAAAAAAGTTGAATCTATTAAGACCTCCATACAATCAAGTAAAACTCGAATTGAATTAACGAAATGCTTTGTTTGATCTATTTTTTGGTACAACTTTTTACATTGAGATGAAATACATCACATTTTTTGTTATATTTTTTGTCTGAAATAAATGAGAAAATAATGATTTACAGAATTACAAGTTTGATTGATGATGGGCTAGAGTCTATGGAGGCATAATTAAGTGTTGCAGAGCGTCCATTAGGGTAGGTACCTTGAATACTCTTATTTATATTATATTAAAGTATGAATTATGTAATTTTAGGTGATAAATATGGAACATAAACATATGTAAATCTCATGGTTTAAAATATATGAAATAAGTCCATAATGTGTCATGTTGGAATTGTTAGTTAAGTAATGCTTTGTAAAATAAGAATATGACATAGACATTAATTGTCATGGAAGTGTTTGACATATAAAATTATATTATTAATGTGAAAATACAAATAGTTGACATTGTGACCACAAATAAGATTTATTGGTGAATTTATGCTTTTAATCAATATCACGTTAAAATATGAAAACTAATATGGAAAAGATAATAAAAAAAATAGAAATACGACTTTTCACTTTAAAAACTATTATATGAAATGGATATGTTTATATGCTTTATGAACATACAATAAACATGTTCAAAAGGCCTTTATAAATATGAATTTGAACATGAATATGTGAGCACGAAAAGTGACTCAATTGTGTTTTGCATTCCTTTGAAAGGGGGAAGAGGGATCGGCCAAGGGTGCTACGGTGAATTGGAAGGGAATTTTGCTATCCTAAAGCTGAAGGTGGATTATGGATCACGGGTCTCCTTACTTGGAACAAAGCTTGTCTGTTGAAGAATTTATGGGTTATTATGGCACAGGCATGTCCCTTGCATATTAAAAGAGGGATATGGGATGCTCAGATGAAGCAAGGACAAAGCCAAGCTTAGAAGAAGTTACTGAAGCTAAGGCGTTTGCTGCTGCAAATAGGAACTTCTCAAGTTATAAAGCTAATAAAGGATGGTTGATGTTTCAACAAGGTGGTATAGGGAAGATCAGCTACTCCCAGACATTCTTTTAACTCTTGGTTAGCCATCCTAAACAAGCTACCAACTAAAGATCGTTAATCTTCGTGGAGCCAGTAGGTTAATCCAACATGTATTCTTTGCAGGTCAGAAGCAGGAACAAGAGACCATTTGTTCTTAGGGTGTGCTCATGCAAGGCAATTGTGGAGTCTTATTATGCAAACTGGTGACCAAAATCTTATGCACCATACATGGCATGGCGTGACTGAATGGGATGATTACAGCATGAGGGAAGTCATTGTTTTCACTTTTCAACTATAATAAGATCGGTTTGGATCTCTTAAATCTATTAGCTATGGCAAGAGAGGAATAAGAGTATTCATGGAACTAATCCTAGGCAGGTTGGGATGTTGTTTACTCATATTAGATGGATGGTGCAAACTAGATTAGGTTTACTCGCATCACATAAATCTCATATTCTTCAAAAATTTGCCTGCTTTAAATTCAAAAGAAATCACTCTCAAAAGCTCATACAATCAATTATTGAAACAATTTTAAGCTATAATAACAACATTTGTTTCAACTTTGAATCATAGAGAAACAAGCTTTTCATAGATTTCAAAATCATCCAACAGTACATAATCCAGTGAACTGGAAATCAAAAGAAATACGAGCGGCATATATCGCGATCAAAACAGCATAGAGATGATATAACGGCATAGATAATATTATAGTATATCCTGACCGGGTTGTATATCCGGGTTGAAACAAGGCACACAGATTACCAGAAAACTTTAAGCTTGCTGCAACTTAGAAACCATGGATTTTGATGTTTTCCTTCTTCACAATGCCAGCCTAGTCCAAAAAATCAAAAGACCATAAAAATTAGGAACTGAAACACCACAATATATTGCTCCTACTCGTAATTTTTCTTCATGTCTAAAACCCCTGTCGGGCATAGTGATATGAAACTAAACATACTCATGCTAGATACACACCCATAGTCTCGTACTGACACTCACAACTTAGTCCGAGTTACTTTTTGCTTAACATCAACTAATTCCAGGAAGCAATAACAATTACCTGAATAAGGAAGATGGAGACATTCTTACGCTGGTCACCTTGAAGTTGAATAACCTGAGTGTAAAACAGGAACATAACAAACTTAGACATCAGGAACGAATAACAGATATTATCCATAATCGTTTAAAAGCGTTACACACACCTGCCCTAATTCCGGGTCCTGAACCACAGTGCCATTGCAGCAAAACTCCTTCTTGAGGTCTTTAAGTATCTTGTTGTAACTGAATTCTTTCTTCAACCCTTGGACAGTCGTCAGGCTTTTCCTACCGTTCCTTTGTTGAACACGGATATGAACATACTCCTTTGCACCAGCACCCGAGTCCTCAGCATTTGCATCAGCAAAGGGATCTACCACAACAAATACAAAAGGCATGTTAAACCGGAAATTAGAACAATTATTAATAGTGCAATGTTAAAGTCAAAACATACCAAAGGCAGTAGGAACCTGAACGTCGAGATCAGACATGAAACTTTGTTTATCAAAGAGGCCTGAAAACAACCCGAACATGTTAAGCAAAAGCAACATTGGATTTGACTTTATGTAACATATTATATCATCAAGAACAAGAAATAGTTCACGTAAAATCGAAGAAACACTAATCAGGCAGCCTAAAAACCATTTGGCAACCAAAGCAAAACATGAACGATCAAAGAGGCCTAGCAATAACCCAAATATGTTAAGCCAAACCCCATCAGATTCGACTTTATATAGCATTTTGTTATCAAGAATAAGAATAATTTTTCATTTACAGGCAGCCTAAACACCATTGACAACCAAACCAAAACATGAACTTAGTTGATCATGTTAAGCCAAACCCCATCAGATTCGGCTTTATATAGCATATTGTTATCAAGAATAAGAATAATTTTTCATTTAAACTGAAGAAACAATAAATGAGGCAGCCTAAATACCATTGACAACCAAACCAAAACATGAACTTAGTTGATCAAAGAGGTCAACAACAACCCAAACATGTTAAACCAAACCGCATCGGATTTAAACTTCATATAACATATTACCAACAAGAATTCAAATCATATTTCACCAAAATCGAAGAAACAAAAATCAAGCAACCTAGACACCATTTGGCAATCAAACCAAAGCTGGCATCCATTTCCGTCCATTAACAAGTTAATTAGAAGAAAAGCCTTACAAACTCATAAAATGCAAATTCAAACCATAGAAATATCTAATCATTGTAAAATCGAAACTATAGGCTAAATTGTGAACAAGCTAAGATTCAAACTTCCTAAAATCATTATAATTAATCAAAACATCAGATTATAGAACCAACTAACATTACATTAAAATTTTCCTGTTTAACGTAACTAGGGAAAAAAAGTGATTTTGAATCTTAAATTTGTTCTTTTCTTCAGGTAAAGGCATAGAAATTAAGGAAATAAAAGGAAATCTTGATCATATAGGCAAAACCCATTATCAGAAAAGTTTAAGATCAAGCAAAAGCCAAAAAAAAAAAGGTTTTAAAAAGAACACATAAAATAAAACTAGACAAGCTGTAGGGGAATGGTTTACCTTATCCAAGAATCCAAAGCTTTTTTAAAGAATTGAAGTTCAGATTATCAGCGAAATGACAAAAAAAAAAATTCTTCGGATAAAGTCTAGGAACAGTCGCTGTGCGTTATGGGGGATGGCGGTGTAGGTTTTTTCTTTTTCTTGTTTGGGTGGCGAGGAAATTAAAGGGAAAGGCCTAGAAAATTATTTATTAATTAGAAATTTGTTGTTTTTCTATTTTTCGGAGGTTGTACGCAACTTGAGGTGATGGGGGTTATTTACACTCGTGAGATTATGAATTTCCTATCGTGCTCGCTAGAAATAGCTTGTGATTATTAAAGGAGGACACTTGGCAATGCATGAGCAAGCGTGTAAAACAAATGAATTGGAAAATCTGAGGTATAATGTTGAAATTCATTTTATTTTGGACAAAATACTTAAATATATCAAAAAAATTTATTTACAAAAAAGGTTATTTTTTTAAAATTTACAGAAAATAGTCATTTCCTCACAAAACGTGTCCACGTCAACGCATTTTGTGAGATGTAGCAGTAAAGTGCGCCCTTGGGGGAGCGCTTTCTCCAAATCAACCAAAAATGCGTTCTTGGGAGAGCGCTTTGTTGACGTGACAAAAACGCTCTCCCAAGGACGCGTTTTAGCCCGTGTTTTTTTAAAAAAAAACTATTCTCTAATTTTTTAAAAATTTATGAAATAAAACTTTATAAATGCTAAAAGTGACAATACCATTTTTTTAAGGTGTCATCAATTAATAAGAAAATATAACTTATAAAGGAAATCTTTATATAGACTCAAAGTCTCATTTCCTTATTTTCTTGAGCAAAGTGGGATATGAGATATGTGTATATATAAACTCATAAATAGTTTTGCGAACTTATTCATGAACAATGTGGATTCCTTCCTTTAACTACTAACTTTAACTAATAACATGAGATGAAATGCTACACTATATTTGATATTTTTACTTAGAGTTTAAATTTTTACAAAAGTTAACATTTGTTATATTATAAATAAAACTTTTAAACTCCATAAGTAAAAATATATAAAATATAAAATAGTATGGTAAATTATTAAAAATAAATATTTAAAAATTACTAATAGTTGAATGATCATTTTGTAAGTTTTATAATTCGATAGTTAAAATATATAGTTAAGTGACAACTAATTTAATTTAATCTAGATAAAAAATATGAAAAATAATTATTATATTTTATGTATATTATATATTTCTATAAAAAACTTATTTAATATAATTATATACTATGTTTAAATAGATTATCTATCTAGTCAAAATATATCTAAAATAAATTTATCGGCATTCATTAGGTGATGAAAATTAAATTAAATTAGAATTACAAAATTAATTAGTATAGTAAAATATTAAAATAAATAAATATTTAAAAAGTATATCAATTTTAAAATTACAAAAAAATATTATTTGAGTACCAAATACTCACCATTTATTTATTAATCAAACATTCATAATATAAAATAAAATAAATAATGAAAAAATTAAAAGTATAACTTCTAAATTTAAATAATAAAAATTATTTTAAAAATTAGAATTGCATTGATATTAACTTCAAATATTTAAAATTGAATAGAAGATTATTGCATGTACAAGTTTCATATGTGCAATTTATTCTCTTTTTTAATAGTTATTTTGTATATGTTAACAATTCTAAAATGCAACAAGATTAAAGATCTCAAAAGATAATTTTATAATATAAGAAAATGTTAAAAATATTAAAAAGAAATTGTTTGGTAAAAAATATCAAATATAGTGTAACATTTAATCTCATGTTGTTAGTTAAAAGATGAAGAAATCTCACATTATTTAAGAACAAGCTGTAAAACTATTCATGAGTCTATATATACACATATCTCATATCCCACTTTACTCAAGAAAACAAGGGAAATGAGACTTTGGGCCTATATAAAGGTTTTCTTTGTAAGTTATATTTCCTTATTAATTGATGACACCTTAAAAAAATAGTGTTATCATTTTAGCCTTTATAAAGGTTTATTCTTGTAAATTTTTAAAAAATTTGAGAATAATTTAAAAAAAACATGGGCTAAAACGTGTCCTTGGAGAGCGTTTTTGCCACGTCAGCAAAGCGCGTCCCTAAGGACGCGTTTTTGGCTGATGTGGCAAAAGAGCTCTCCCAAAGGCAACTTTCTGCTTGCATCCCACAAAACGCTACCGACGTGGACGCGTTTTGTGGGGAAATGACCATTTTTCCGTAAATTTTAAAAAAACTGGCCCTTTTCCGTAAATAAATTTTTTTTTGGTATATTTAGGTATTTTGCCCTTTTATTTTGACATAAAAGTTAGAATTTTAGGAAATAATCTGAAGGATGTATTTGTATTAAAAGTTGAATTATATTTTTATCTAAAAATAGTTAAATTAATCTATTTATATTAAATTAAAGAATAAATTGATTTTTGATAAAAATTTATTTATTTCTCTTGTTAAAATTAATCCCTACATTAGCATGATATACATATGGCACACACAATGTTATGTCTAATTTTTTCGTCAATTATGTTAATTTTAGCGGTATAAGTGGATAAAATTTTAATAAAAAAGGATTAATTTGTTCTATATTTAATCTTTATACTATCAATCGTTCCAATTAAAATCAATCATTACAAATATTTAATTGAATAACTTAATTTCAACTAGTTTACTCAGTTAACTAGCTAGCTCATACATAATTCCGGGTAAAATACCTAAATATACCAAAAAAATAAAAAATTATGGAATTGGGCTGGTTTCTCGAAAATTTACAAAAAATGCCATTTCCCCACAAAACGCGTCCACGTCAGCGCGTTTTGTGAGGAAATGGCAAGAAAGCGCGCCCCTGGGGACGCGCTTTAGGCTGCAACGATAAAAAATATGGGTCAAAATTTTTTTACCGTTGGAGGCCTAACGGTAAAAAAAACCTATAAAAACTCCCCAATCCTTTTTTTTTTCACACTTTAATCTTTACTCATTCCTCTCTCAAATTCCTCTCAAAATTCTCTTTAAGTCCTTGAAACTTCCTTTGAAATTTTGAAATAGTCCTTTAATATTTACACAAAAAGCCCTTTTTTAATTTTTTTAATATATTTTTTTTGAAACTTTTAAAATTTTTGGTCGTATTACCAATGGCCGGGGAATTAATTCGTTTAGACAACAAGCACATCTCCGTCGATCAAATGGAAATGGTAAGTTTTAATTTTAATTTTTCAATATTATTTAATATTTTTAGGTTTATGCAATTTTAATTAATTTTATTTTATAATTTTTAAACGATCAGTAGATCGGGTGTTGCAATGTTATATTCGCAATATGCATGGTCCCCATCGCCGTTGATCGAGAATTACTGCGGAAGCGAGTTTTTGGCGATTGGCCACGATAGTAGGGGTTCAAGTTGGAGCCGCCTTTGATCGGTCGTTGATAGAGGTGGAGACCGAGACGCACACTTTCCATCTTCCATGCGAGAGTGTACCATCACTCGGAAGATGTGCGATTCTGATTAGGATTGCCGTGGGCGGGTCAGTCACCGGTCCGCAACTTCTACCAATTGGATGGCCGTATGCTACGAGCTTCTGGGTGCCATTCCGGATAACATTCAAGGAGGTCGGATCGAGATGGCCTGGTTACGAGACACATTCCCGGAGTCGAATAAGGGTTCGACCAAAATAGAAAGAATACGATATGCTAGGGAATACATTCTTCAGATAATTGGAGGCTATCTGATGCCGGACCTTTCTAGAAACCTCATACACTTGAGATGTCTACTAAAACTTGTTGATTTCAGAGCAGCCGGTGAAATGAGTTGGGGTCTGCCGTGCTATCGAGGTTGTATCGGGAGATGTGCGGGCGATGCGGCCGAGTAAAGCAAAAATCAAAGTTGCCTATCACTACTGCAGTCATAGGCACGGTTTCGATTTTCATTTTTACGTCCTCGACTCGACCACCCATATTCATTCCCACTGATAACGAGGTAAATTTAATGTTATATTTTACAATTATTATGTAGATTTATAGTATAATTGTATGCTAAAAATTTATTTAATTAGGTGGAACCATTCGACGAGTTATGCTGTAATACCTACCTCGCTTGAAGATATACGGCTTCTATTAGACCAACGGTCGGAATCACAAGTAAGTTTCGAATTTCGTATTTATATTATAGTATTATGTATATAACTAATATTTTGGTAATGTTAATATAGTTTCAATGGACACCGTACGAGGATCCGGCAATTCGGGCAGTAATTCCGGAGGAGTTCTTGCAAAATCCAAACTGTTAGCACGTGAAGGTCCCATTGATCACCTATGCGACCATGGAGATGCACCAGTCAGATCGGGTTCTATGACAATTTGGATTTCGGCAACCGATTCCCGTGCCACCTGAGGTGATCGATGATGAGCACAAAGTAGACTTACGGTAGTTGCACATGGATTGGGCAAGATTTTGGTCAGCACATATCGAGATGTGGGAGAACTGGTATGACTATTTACCTATCCGGGAACCGATCGTCGTTCCTGAGTTAACGTGTGTGTCGGAATACATGCCATGGTTTAGGATCCATGGTAAGCCGTATTTGTTATCGGAAGAAGAGAGGCGACGGTAACTTCGTGAACAAAGGGAACGTTGGGGCCCTTTAAATCCAAGGAGAATAGGTGATGAGACGGGGCCATCAATAGCGCCGACATAGTCACCGGGCCCATCAACAGCGCCCACACAGTCACCGGGCCCATTAGTTCAGCCGACGACACCGACATCACAGCCTTTAGCCTTTATGCCAGGTGCGTACCCTAGCCTTTATATATATCCATATATGTTTCCTTTTCCAGTCCCACCCTAGGTTGGAATGTATGGCCGGGTTCAAGTCCGTTCCCGACTACTCCGACTGGCCAGCCAATCTTGAGGCCGTTGTCGCGTGAGGGATCACGGAGGCGGCGCGTCGGGAGCACTTCTTTTACCACCTCCTTCGCCATACGGATTCAGACACCCGCCGTGGTTTATGCAAACACCTCCGGATCGTTATTTTATTAATGTGGGTCATCCTCGCAACACCCACAACTGGACCCACTTGGAGGAACTGAATCCCTTGGAGGTTCCACGACCCCATAGGAAGCTAGAAGAAGGAGGAATCCAATACAGAATCACCGACTACACCGTGTGGCACTTGATTCGATCGGCATCAACATTGATTCGGATGGGCTTTTTATTTTTAAATTGTAATAAATTTTTTATTTTTAATAAAAATGTTATTTTTATTTGTGTTTGTAATTTAATTTTAATATCTTCACTAAAATAGAAGTTGTTTATTTTTTGTATATAATTTAATTTGAATTTTAATAAATCAAAAGTTATTTTTATTTTTTGTAATTTAGTTTTAATATATTTAATAAAATAATAGTTGTTTATTTTTATTGTAATTTAATTTTAATATCTTTAATAAAATAAAATTGTTTGATTTTTTATTGTAATTTAATTTTAATATATGTAATAAAATAAGAAGTTGTTTTTATTTTTTATTTTTTGTAATTTTGTTTTAATATATTTAATAAATAAGAAGTTTTCTTTATTTTTTATTTTTTGTAATTTAGTTTTAATATATTTAATAAAATAAGAAGTTTTTTATTTTTATTTTTTGTAATTTTGTTTTAATATATTTAATAAAATAAGAAGTTTTTTATTTTTTATTTTTATTAATTTAGTTTTAATATATTTAGTAAATAAGAAGTTTTCTTTATTTTTTTTTTTTGTAATTTAGTTTTAATATATTTAATAAAATAAGAAGTTTTTTTATTTTTTGTAATTTAGTTTTAATATATTTAATAAAGTAAGAAGTTTTTATTTTTTATTTTTTTATTTATTTTAATATATTTAATAAATAAGAAGTTTTCTTTATTTTTATTTTTTGTAATTTAGTTTTAATATATTTAATAAAATAAGAAGTTTTTTATTTTTTGTAATTTAATTTTAATATATTTAATAAATAAAAAGTTTTTTATTTTTATTTTTATTTTTGTAATTTAGTTTTAATATATTTAATAAATAATAATTTTTTATTTTTTATTTTTGTAATTTGATTTTAATATATTTAATAAAATAATAGTTGCTTATATGTTTTGTAATTTAATTTTAATATCTTTTATAAAATAGAATTTGTTTAATTTTTTTTAAAATTTAATTTTAAAAATAAAAGTCTAATATTTGTGGAAAGGCAAAAGGGCTATCTTGGGGACGCACTTTGTGCCACATCAGTAAAGCGCGTCCACGTAAGCGTGCTTTTGCTGATGTGGCACAAAGCGCGACCCTAGGAGATCACTTTCCTGTCATTTTCCCACAAAACGCGCTGACGTGGACGCATTTTGTGGGGAAATGATTTTTTTCCGTAAATTTTCGAGAAACCAACCCAATTTCGTAATTTTTTATTTTTTAATATATTTGAATATTTTATTCCATAATTTCAAAGGATGAAGGTCCCAAGGCTCTGTCTTTGTCAACATATACGTGGTGTCATTGGTATATTAAGTTTATTATCCTTGAATATGGTTAATTGTACTTTTCATGTGAACCTAAGAGGCATTCATGGTAAGGTCATTTTGACGGGACACATGTATGGTGTTATTGTCAATAATCATACGAAATTGTTTAAGTTTCACTCAACTAAAAATAAGGGTTTCAAATTTTGTTTAATGTTGTCCATATTTATTAATAGTTAATTTGATTTTATTTAAATAAACTTATATTTTATATTTTTAAATATTTTATTTTATTTAATATTTAATAATTATTTATATTCATTTCTTTTATTATGCTTTAATGTTTTCTTTCTTTCATTAAATTTATAAACATTTTTAAATATTTACATAATTAATTTTTCATATAATATAAATTACATAATTTATAAAAAAATAACATACTATAAATTCGAAAATAAGTTAAGTTGAATTCAAGCTTCAAATATCGAAATTAAAGTTTAGTCCATATTTTATCTGAGTCTAATTTTTTGTTCAATTAATAAAACTATCAATTTGAACCTACTAATAACATTATTAGAATATGATACACTTATGATATTGATAAAAAATCATATAAAAATATGTTTATTAAAAATTTATGCAAAGTTAAAATAAAAATTTAGCTAAAATAATAACATTGAATGTGAAGACTATAATATTATTCGAGCCGCGCCTGGGCCTAGAAAATGGGCATAAATTTTTTATTTGGCCTGATTTGGCCCATGAACAACTTTAATTAACACTTTGACCTTATAAATAAGTGATAATTTCTTCATTATATCCATTAAAAATTTAGTTTTAGAGTGGGTTTAGATGGGTGGTGAGTGCAATGCGGTGCTTTTAGCTTACTTTTTGTCTTACGCTATAGTATCTAATCTCACAGCCACCATTGTTTTTACACTAACTACAGGTAAACGCAATGTCCATCCAAACTCACCCTTAATCTTATATTAATTAGAAAATGTTCACATAGTCTCATATGTGATAGGGTTCCAAGCGTAATTATTCAATCACCTTTTTAAGAGGGTTCTCATGTATAAACACATCTCGCACTTGATATTTAATTAATGTAGGATTTAAGCTTTTCTTTTCCTCAACAAATATTTTCAAGTAACTTACTTTGAGTATCAATTTCTCGTTCATCACTCAACCATTTTAAGCATATGTATCGTTGTAAAGGTCTCATGGAGTAGATTATGAAACTATAATTTTATAATTCAACTCTCCACATGTACCTATTGAGAATATGCGTTAAAGTTCTCATAAAATACATTCAACTCTCCACGTGTACCGATTGAGAATATGCCTTAAAGTTCTCATAAAATACAATTTTTCCAACATAAACATCCCTAATTTTGGTAGGTAAATGGCTCTCATGTTTTAATCCAACAAACACTCAGCAGTTACCACCTGCTTCCATCCGAGAAAAAGGAAAATGAAGGAAAAATTGCTTGAAATCAAAAATTAATTGCGTTTGCCGGGAGTCGAACCCGGGTCTATTGCTTGGAAGGCAATTATCCTAACCGTTGGACTACAAACGCCTGATGCAACAGTTTCAAAGTGATTTTAAATTTTAATATTGTAAAAGGCTTTTAATGTACATTGGTAAAGACATCTCTCCACTCCTCCTCAATTCCACATGAACTCATCAATCTAATATTGAAAAGTTATTTAAAAATAAAATAAAAGATAAAATACAAAAATTAAAAATACTATCTTAAAGATAAAATACTAGAATATTAAAACATTATGCTAATGAAAAATAAAATAATTTATTTTACAAATAAATCTAAAAATAACAATTCTCAAAATAAATCATTATCCATAAACTCATTTGTCGACTCAAAACTTTGATTACAGCTTGCATTTTTATTTTAATAAATTTCTTAGTTTATTTTTGCACCTAATCAAAAATCAAATAATAGGTCTAAAATTAGCAGCATCTCATTAAAAATTTATAAAAATTAAGCATGTTAAACATGTAAATTGGGTGTCACTTTTGAATATTATTTATCAATTATTATTTTATAAAATTTTCATAATATTAAATTAAATTAAATTAAACTATAAATTGAGTAATTTATGTACAATCAATGATGTACAAGTAATTTTAAGAGTATTAAACAAACTTTTTTAGTGAATTACAGGAGGGCAAAACCTAACAACATTGTGACTCGAACCCAATCCACACCTAAAGCAGTGAACACCCTGACCATTAGATCAACATAAGGGGTTCAAGTATTAAACAATTTAAAAACATAATTTAATGAAATTTATGATTAATTGTAAAACCATTATTGAATCAGCCAAATATATTAATGTATTTGTGATGGTGTTCAAGTGATTTAGGAGTATTTATCAGTTGTAGATTTCTCTAATTACGAATTGAATCAGATAATTGAATTGATGAAATTATACAATTAATCATGCAATTATTTATTCAAATGAAACGAAGTTTATATAAATGTAATAAAATTAATTTATATGAGACTATCGAATGAATTATAATTTACATTCAATGATCCAATTAAATTGTTTATGTATGAGTGTAATGACATGGCATGCATTTGCATTTACTTAATTATGAACGTAATAGAAAAAATTATACAACTAACCAACTAATTGTTGATCCAATTGAATCGAACTATGTATAATGCAATTGTCGTAACCATTTTTGATAAAAAAGATGCAACACGCATCGACTCGGGTTTTGAAAAACGAAAAAGAAGGGAGTCGCCACCAACCTTTTTTGATGAGGTGTGATTGGCCACCTTGTAAAATAGTTGTTTTTAATAAACAGTTTGATTTATTAAAACAACGATTTTGGTCTACAAAATCCAGAAAACGAGTTCGGAGTCGATTCACATACGAGGAAGGGTTAGCACCCTCGATATGCCCAAAATTGGTACCAAATTGATTGATCGATGTCCTAATGTTGAAAACTTTGAAATGATTCGAAAATAGATACTTTTGATTTCTAAAACTTGAAGGGATCGAGAGGGACGTTAAGACTCTCTTTATTTTCGAAGAGATAAAGCATCATGTCCAGTAAGTTAGGGTGCAATACTTTAGATCCCGAAACTAAGCTCGCCTTTTAAAACTTGGTTTTATATTTAAAGAGGATCTCCGTCATTTGTCCAACGAGAAAACAAGACCCGATGAAGTTAGGGCTCGTTTTCCGAAGGTCCAAATTAGGAATATTGCCCTATTCTTAAAAACCTTATCCAAGTATCTAGATGTCGAGTCCGAGAAGTTAGGCGTGACATTTCAAATTTCGGGATTAAGTATTTTATTTGAGCTTGATTGCGATTTAAAAAAGGTATTCCGTTATTAAGATCGAACAAGAAAAATCGGAACCCAGTAAGTTAGGGCACGATTTTCTCAAACCCTTAATACGAAATATCAATTATTTGAAAACTTGATGCATTGAGTAAACCGATATGACAAATAATAAAGGAGAAATTTGATGTTATGCGAGAAAAGAAATAACAGTAATATTGACGAATTAATGACAATAAACATACATAATAAAATAGATAACAATAGTATTAACACACTAGTAATGACAACAACAACAACAACAACAACAACAATAATAATAATAATAATAATAATAATAATAATAATAATAATAATAATAATAAAATAATAATAATGATACATAATATATACCATACAATAATATAAATATAATAAATATAATGATAATAGTGATAGTGAATATAATAATAATGATAAAATAAAATATTAAATAATAGTAATAATAATAAAATTGCAAAATAATTAAAAAGGGCTAAATTACATTAAAAATGAAAGTTTTGGGTCAAATTGTAAATAAAGTAGAGGTTCAGGGGCTAGAAAAACACGCGATAAAAGGAGGGGCCAAAGAGGCAATTTTCCCGATGAATAAAACACAGTTTTGAGGGAGGGACGAAATCGCAAACCGCGTAAAATTTCTGGGCCAATATTGCAATAACTAAAAGTTTGATTTTAAAAACATAAAAATACGGAAGGACCAGTTAGCGCAATTTTCGCTTTGGCTTAAAAAACACGCGGATCCCATCTGGAGCGGGTCGGGTTCAGGTCAGACCAGGTGAAACAACGTCGTTTTAGGGGTTAAAAGCTAGCCCCAAAACGACGTCGTTTTAAGGGGCTATATAAGGCCCAAAACTCTGAAAAAATTTCATTTGTGCTGCGTGTTTAAAAAAAAATTCCTTTCTCTCTTTTTTCTCTGCAGAGGGGGGAGTTTTTCGGCGAGCTCTGGTCAACGTCCATGCATGGAGTTCGTCATGCCATGCCATGCCAGGTGCCTGGGTGGAACCCTAAAAGGTGAGATTTTATTCTTTTTCTTCTTTTTTTTAAAGTGATTTAGTATATATATGTATGCTAAAAAAGGAGAGAAAAAGAAAAGAAAGCTTCCGAAAATGATAAGGAAAGTATTACCTCCTTTCGACTTTTTGTGTTTGATTTTTTAGTGGTTTCTTTGCGTTATAACAGATGCTTTCTTGTTTAGTCTCGGCTCGCTGCTTTTGATTTCCTTTTTCTTTGTTCTGAATCTATTTTCGTGTTTTAAAACGCTTGTATTCTCTAATTTTTCTGTTCTTGTTTGAATCTATTTCTTTCTATTAATCGATAAAAAAAAAAGGAAGTCCCTTTACAAATGAATTGAATCGGCTTATATAGCCATTGTTTACAAACTTTCTGTCATTTTCATTTTTAATGCTTGCAGGTACTTGGCTCGGTGCAAGTGGCTGGCAGTAGAGACCAGTGGCGGTGGACGTGACTTCTGGTCAGGCGCAAAGGGCAAGTGGAAGGTAGGGTCAGAAGGGCAGAGGGCAAAGGGCAGGAGCGGGCTAGGGTTTCCAGAAACCCTAGCTTGCTGGAAAGAAAAATGGGCTTGCTGGGCCTCCTTGGCTTTGGCCTAATTTGTTGCAAAACGGGCCGGGAAAATGGGCTCGTACAGCTGCCCCTTTTTGCTCATTATCGTGTAGCGAAAATAAAGCAAAGACTTTCAAAAGAGACCATTTTTGCCCGGCCTTGCTAAGACTTGACTCATTTAGTGTTCTTATTCTTCAAGTAGCCTCATTCCAATCCACCACCTCTTATTGTTTTGATCCCCTCTACCGCTGCTTCAAGGAGATAGAACTTGTAGCTCCAATTTATTATGTTGCGACTTTATGGAGATAAGACTTGTATCCGATCTGCTCCTGTTATTTTCAATCTGATCCTTACAAACTCGAGGATCACCAGATTGATGTATTCGATTGCTTCCTGCAACTTTAGGAATGTCAAACCTGTTATTTTCAATCTGATCCATGCAAACTCGGGGATCACCAGACTGAAGTCTTCGATTTGCTTCCTGCAACTTCAGGAATGTCAAATCTGCTATCTTCAATCTGATCCTCGCAAACTCAAGGATCACCAGATGATGTCTTGATTTGCTTCTGCAACTTTAGGAATGCCAAACTGTTATTTTCAATCGATCCTCGCAAACTCGGGGATCACCCGCTGATGTCTTCAATCTTCAATCTTCCTGCAAACTCAAGGACCACCGGACTAATCTTCGAAGAAGGTCAAATCTGCTATCTTCAATCGATCCCCGCAAACTCAAGGACCACCAGACTGATATCTTCGATCTGCTTCCTGCAACTTTAGGAAAGTCAAATCTGCCATTCCCTCATCTGTTCTTATAGTGTCCTTTTAAGGATATAACCTGCAGAATGAGTACATGCTCATGCCTATTGATTAGGATGACGTGATTGGAATAAGTTAAAATGTTATGAGTATGATTCATATTCAAGGAGTTATCACTCATTTATCTGTCAAGGTTTTATCTTCGTTTTCCTTGCAGTAACCGTTTTCGCATGAATGACTTGCCCTTTCAAAGCCCATTTTAGGCCTCAAATACGGCCTGCATTGACTTCTAATTTGTCTTCCCGGAGTCACAACTCTACTTGAAGAATACGACTTGGTTCGTTTTGGATTCGTTCTCGATAATTTAGGGTTTTGAATCTTTTCTTATCGAAAATTGGCTGTCATACTTTTCTAAGTGACCAAGTAACATTATTCACCTTGCCACGATTATTGAATTGGGTGAGGAACTTTGAAGAAATGGTCTCCATTAAGACTCCTTTTCCCAATGTCTTTATCCTGTGTTCTTGGAAATTCTAAACAATTATCTGTTTGGTTTCTGTTTTATCTAGAGATTTCCAAAGTAATATGTGGAACTTTCCTTTGTGAAATTGGTAGTTCATCAATTATTGTTTCAATGATGGGTAACAGTAGGTCGATTTCAAAGAGAGTTAAAATGAATTATCTATGAAACGAAAGAAAATTGACTGGGGACATGTCCCTTTTTTTACGGAGAAAAGAACTCAAAAATAGTAAAATGAACAACATGGATTAGATGCCCTAGACATCGCTAATTGGACTTCTATATACAAACTTCAAGAAGACTGCTTTGAGCCTATCATGTGTTTAGAAAACTCAAAGTATTTTGTCGATGCCCCGATATGCAACATGCTTCCTTTTTTGTTGATTCTAGTACTACAAGATTGCGACGTGTCCATTCAAAACTCGAGCCGCCCTTTTCGGGTTTTCAACTCAAAAAAGCCCTTTAGTCTCAAGGTGCCCTTTTGCGGGTTTTCACCTTGGCCTCTCCGTTTTTGTTTTTATTTTTTTTTTGAAGTCTCAAAGTGCCCTTTGCGGGTTTTCACCTTGGCCTCTTTCATTTCAAGCAAAGTATTTTTTAACTGAATCTGAGTTCACAGGATTAGGCAAGCTTTTCTCGTCCATTTCAGTCAGAATCAGTGCACCTCCCGAGAAAGCTTTCTTTACCACATACGGTCCTTCCCAGTTCGGCATTCATTTTTTTCTGTAATCCTTTTGTATGGGAAGGATCTTTTTCAGCATGAGGTCACCCTCGTGGAATTCCCTTGGGCGAACCTTTTTATCGTAAGCTCGCATCATTCACTTTTTGTACATCTGACCGTGACGGATATCCCTTAATCTCTTTTCCTCAATTAAGTTTAACTGATCATATCGAGCCTGGATCCATTCAGCTTCATCCAGCTTCACTTCTGACAATACTCGAAGAGAAGGTATTTCCACTTCAATAGGTAGAACTGCTTCCATCCCATAGACCAATGAGAAAGGCGTTGCCCCAGTAGAGGTTCAGACGGACGTTCGATAAGCATAGAGCGCGAACGGTAATTTTTCATGCCAATCCTTGTAAGTCTCGGTCATCTTCCCCACTATCTTTTTGATGTTTTTGTTGGCCGCTTCCACTGCCCCATTCATTTTTGGACGATACGGAGACGAATTGTGGTGTTTAATGTTGAATTGGCTACAAACTCCCACTATCGTACTATTGTTTAGGTTCAATGCGTTGTCTGATATGATCCTCTCAGGCATTCAATATCGACAAATGATTTCTTTCTTTAAGAACCAACTAACTGCTGACTTAGTGACATTAGCATATGAGGCGGCCTCTACCCACTTGGTGAAGTAGTCGATAACCACGAAGATGAACCGATGCCCATTTGAAGCTTTCGGTGAGATTGGTCCAATGACATCCATGTCCCACATGGAAAATGGCCATGGGAAAGTCATAACGTGTAAAGGTGATGGAGGCACATGAATCTTATCTCCATAAATCTGGCATTTATGACATTTTTTGGCATAGTTGATGCAGTCTCCTTCTATGGTGGACCAATAATATCCAAACCTCATTATTTGTCTGGCCATTGTGAGACCATTGGCTTGAGTTCCGCAGATGCCTTCATGGGCTTCTTCCAGGATTAACTTAGCTTCGGCGGCATCCATACATCTCAGCAGCACTTGATCTTTCCTTTTCTTGTATAGGACCTCTTCATCCAGGACATAGTCACAGGCTAGTCTTCTCAACGTCCTTTTATCGTTGTCAGTTGCTTGGTCCGGGTACTCACGATTTTTCATGTACCGCAGTATATCGTGGAACCATGGTAGGCCAGTTTTCTCTTCTTCCTCAATATTGTAGTAATGGGCTGGGTCCTGATGAATGCTCATTCGTATAGGCTTCATATCCTCATTTTCTTTTATTCGGGCCATGGAAGCTAAGGTGGCCAGAGCATCAGCCATCTGGTTTTCGTCTCTGGGTAAATAGCGGAAAGTGACATCGTCAAACTCTCTGATTAAATCTTGGGTCAATCTTTTGTAGATGGCCAGCTTTGGATCCCTCGTTTCCCATTTCCCTTTAAGTTGATAAATTACAAGGGCAGAATCTCCATAGACTTCCAATCCTCAAATTTTGCGTTAGATAGCGGCGCGGAGACCCATGATGCAAGTTTCATATTCAGCCATATTATTAGTGCAATCGAAATCCAGTTTGCAAGCAAATGGGTAATGGTCTCCTTTTGGGGATATCAGAACTGCCCTAATTCCATTGCCCACGGCATTTAATGCTCCGTCAAAATTCAGCTTCCAAAGATGATCTTCTGAGGCACCCTCTCTAGTGTTGGCCATATACATCAAATCTTCATTAGGGAAATCGAAGTCTAAAAGCTCGTAATCTTCAAGGGCTCTATTGGCTAAAAAGTCCGCTATTGCACTCCTTTTACTACCTTTTGGTTCACATAGACTATGTCGAATTCAAAAGCAGAATCTGCCATCCGGCCATCCTTCCGTTCAAAGCGATAGACTCCATCATGTATTTTAGAGGATCTAGCTTCGAGATGAGCCATGTCGTATGATACAACATATACTGCCTCAATCTTTGAGTTGTCCAAATCAAGGCACAACATAGTTTCTCGATTGGCGAGTACCTTGTTTCACACTCAGTGAATTTTTTACTAAGGTAGTATATTGCCTTCTCTCTTTTTCTCGAATCGTCATGCTAACCAAGCACACATCCCATTGAATTATCGAGCATTGTCAAATAAAGGATTAACGGCCTACCTGGATGAGGCGGTGTCAATACTGGGGCATTGGACAGGTATTGCTTTACTTTGTCAAATTTCTTCTGGCATTCTTCATCCCACGTACCTGGATTACGTTTCTTAAGAAGACGGAATATGGGGTCACATTTCTCAGTCAGTTGTGAAATGAACCAAGTGATGTAATTTAGCCTTCCTAAGAAACCTCTAACTTCTCTTTGGGTACGTGATGGAGGCAACTTTTGTATGGCCTTGACTTTGTCTGGGTCAACCTCAATCCCCTTTTTACTGACCACGAATCGGACCAACTTCCCAGACCGAGCTCCGAGGGTACACTTTGCTGGATTAAGTTTTAGCTGGAATTTCTTCAACCTCAAGAATAGTTTCTTTAGGACCTGCACATGTTCCTTTTCAGTTTGGGACTTGGCGATCATATCGTCGACGTAAACCTCAATTTCTCTGTGCATCATGTTGTGAAATAGGGTTACCATGGCCCTCTGATATGTCGCTCCTGCGTTTTTTAGCCCAAACAGCATCATTTTGTATTAAAACGTTCCCCACATGGTCACAAATATTGTCTTATCCATATTTTCAGGATGCATCTTTATTTGGTTGTATCCTGAGAAACCATCCATGAAGGAGAACAACGAATAGCCCACCGTATTGTCTACTAAGGTGTCGATGTGAGGCAACAGGAAATTGTCTTTCGGGCTAGTCTTGTTTAGATCCCTGTAATCTACGCACATTCGCACTTTCCCATCTTTCTTAGGGACAGGGACTATATTAGCCACCCAATCTGAATACTTAACCACTTGTAAGAATCCAGCATTAAATTGTTTCTCAACTTCTTCTTTTATTTTTAACAAAACATCCGGTCTTATTCTTCGAAGCTTCTGTTGGATGGGCTTGTATTCTTCTTTCATGGGCAACCGGTGTACTGTGATATCAATGCTTAATCCGGGCATATCTTGATACGACCATGTGAATACATCCTTGAATTCTTAGAGTAACTCGATGAGGTCTCACTTAGTTTCTGCCGTGATACAAGCTCCGATCTTCACTTCTTGTCCTTCTCCCAGGTTCACCACTTCCACTAACTCTTTATGCGGTAGGATATGTTTTCTTCTTGCTCTACCATTCTCAACAAATCTGGAGGCAAGTCATATTCTCTGTCACTTCCAAAATCCTAAGATTCTTCTAAACACATGTCTTGCTCAAAACGGACCTCTGAATCTATAGTATCATTGCTCATATCATTGATAGCTAGGGACCTGTGATGGGTATCAAGGGATGTACAAAGAATAAATGAATTGAAGGATAACTATTCACATGATATGAATGGGAACAAGAAATGAAAAAATTTTGCTAGAATTAAAGATGCATTTCATTGGAACAAAATATCCGAACATGAGCCTGTTTCACTAAAGAAATCTCATTGTTTTTAGGCTTAAACCAATGAGTGCGTTCTGAATATTACTCTGTATAATCTCTAAAAACTATAGGAAATTCCTCTGCAATCCAATTGTTCAGAATGCTTCCAGGTTCGTACGGGCGAATGCCCAACAGGTTTCCTTGATTAGTTTCCTCGTTGTGTATGGCATTGATGTGAGAAAGATTCTCCGGGTAGATTATTCCTCCTGACACGAAGGTACGGGATATGTGGGAGAATATCATTGATTCCTACTTGACGTCCTCTCCGTTCAACCTTGCCCTTCTCCTTTCTTGTTTATTCTCTATTTTCCTCCTTATTTGTTTTGCATCTGGTTTGAAACCCAAGCCAAAACGATCACTCTTCTCTTTCAACATCGGGATCTAAACTTTTCCTTGGAGATGTTTGCCCAATCCTTTTCCTGGTAGAGCCTCTTTTCCTATCATCATTCGTAGGCCCATTCTCGTGGTCGTGGATAGCTTAGACACCAGGACTTCATTCCCTTCCGAGATGAAAGTAGCATTTACAAACTCTAAGGATCGAAAGGAACATTCAACGGCCTCCTCACTTGTTTCTAGATATGGGCTTCGTTGGTAACAGTTGCTATGATGTTTTCTTCAGTGTTTATAGTTACTAGTCAGTTTTACATTACCGACTTGGTTTTTGGTGCGATGGCGAGGGCACAACACCTGCCGAATGAATCCAGGGCCTTCCCAATAAGCAGTTGTAAGAGGGCTTGATGTCCATGACTAGAAAATCTACTTCATATGTGTTAGGCCTGATCAATAATGACACGTCCATTCTTCCCATCACTCTTCTTTCGGTGTTATCAAATGCTCTCACTATGTTCTAGCATGCTTTCATGTGAGAGCTGTCTATAGGCAACCTCCTCATGTAGCTAAAGGTAAGACATTTAAAGTTGATCCATTATCTATTAACACACTTGGCGAGTGTATCCCTTGTAACAGTAGTTATGTGCAAGGCTTTTGTTGATCCCATGCCTCCTGGTGGGATTTCATCATCACTGAAGTAAATAAAATTGTCAGCACTTATGTTACTAACCAGATGGTCCAATTTATTAACGGATATATCCTTAGTAACATAAGTTTCATTCAGTACTTTCATCAGTGCTTTACGGTGTACTTCTGAGCTTAATAGCAGGGCTAGCACGGATATGCGAGCTGGTTGTTTGCGCAGCTGTTCTACCATGCTATACTCGCTGTGTTTCAAGAATTTCAAGAATTCTTTGGCCTCCTCCTCTTTTACGGGTTCATTGACAAGGGCTTCGGGTTTCTTTTTCTGCCCAATCAACACAGTCTTTGGTTTCACTGGTTCTACTTCTTTGTTCTTAGGGTTGTACCGCTTCCCACTACGCGTATAGGACCCTTCATTCTTGACTTCCTCAGAAATGCTAGTGGAGCTTTCTGCCCCTGGTATCATCACATTACAATTGTAGTCCCAGGGTACCTTTTTACTGTCTTTGTAGGGAAAAGAAGCAGGTCTCTGAATTATAATCTTCGGCCTTTCCTGCACCCCACCTTCCATATTTCGTGAGATGATGATTCTCGGGTAATTGAATCCAGGCTTCATCAATTCTTCCTCGGTCACATATACATTCCTTTCCTCTACTCCTTCTTCATAAAACTCCAGTTCCTTATTGTCCATAAGATTTTGCACCAAGATTCTAAACTGGGCACATTCTTGAATCTCGTGCCCTTTTATTTTATGGAGTTCGCAGTAGTTCTTTATGTACCTTCAGTTTTTCGCAGGGTCTGAATCTGTCAATCCTCTCTTTGCCATTTCCTCCCAGACTACTCCCAATGGGGTTTTCACCTCCGTAATGTCCTTCTTGATTTTTCTCACCACCTCCTCACCAATCGTGTTTACCCCTCTACCCTCATGATTGGGTAGTGGGTTCCCCTTTTTTATCAAATCGTCGAGTGTTATGACCTTCATCTTTATTAGCCTCTCGACTACCTTTTTAAAGGCGAGGCAATTCTCTATTGAATGCCCCGCTACTCCTGCATGGTAATCGCATTGAGCGTTAGGGTCGTACCACTTAGGGTATGGAGGTTACAATGGTTGCAGATAGAATGGGAACACTATATGCTCGTTGAACAAGGTCTGGTATAGCTTCTTGTACGTTATTAGAATTGGCTTGAATTGAATTTTTTCAATATTCGGTCTGATTCCCGATTCTTATCTTGCCGGACCTTGTTGTCCAGAGGTGACTGCCTTTGGCCGATTAACCGTGATCGCCTTGTGTGTGCTCACGTTATTTACTTCACCGTTCTTCTTCTTAGGAGCGGCCCTTCTAGCGCTTTCTCCTGCCTCGATCTTGTCGCCCCTTATGGCATGTTCGATCATCTCTCCCGCCATTACTATGTCGGCAAAGCTTTTAGTCGTACTCCCTATCATATGAGTTATAAAAGGGGCCTTCAGGGTGTTAATGAAGAGTGGTAGTCTCTTTTCTAAGAGGGTGGTTGGACACAAACCTCCTCCACCTTTGTATTTTGCGAAACTTTCATTGTCTTTTTCCATGCTTTGCAAAGTAATTCTATCCGGTGTCATGTCCGTAGCGTGGTCGTAATGCTTTAGAAATGCTTGAGCGATTTCTCCGAGAACTAATGTTGGCCCGACTAAGTTGGTTATATCATCTAGCATTGCATACCCACTAAACTTTCTTGGAAACAGTGGATTAAGAGTTGATCATTATTTATGTAGCCAGCCATTCGCCTGCAGAACATGGTGATATGGGCCCCCGGACAGTTAGTCCCACTGTATTTTTCAAATTCAGGCATTTTAAACTTATGAGGCAGTACCAAATCCGAAACCAGACTTAAATCTTTTACGTCAATCCCATGATGATGATCGATACTTTCTAGCGCCTTGAATTTTTCTTCCAGCCATTTGCAACGATCCTCTAACTGCCTTGAAGATTCTTCTCTCGACCCCATTTTCTCTGCCATATCTAAATCGAGTACAACAGAATTGGCCGGATTATCTCTTGGTTGGGATCCGGAACCTACGTGGAAGCTCATGGGAGGTCTAGCGTCGTCCTGCCCTTCTTGGGGCCTGATCGCAACTAGTGGCCTTAGGACATACTCCTCAGGCCTTATTCTTGCGTGTGGCGGGGTAAAATCGGGGGGGATACCTTCACTACTTTCCTCGACTGGGGGCATAGGACATTTCCCCTTATCCATTGCCCCATTTATCATTTGGGCCATTTGGGCCATCATATTCCTCTAGGCTTCCAACATTTGGTCCCTCATTTCCTGCTGGAGTTTTAACATTTGCTCTTGCATTTGCTCCTGCATTTCTTTCTGGAATTGCTCGAACCTTTGATCCATTTTCCTGGTTTTTGCGCGTATTCCATAGTGATGTTCCGCTTCTAGATTTTCTCCTTTCACTTCTTTTTTTTTTCTCTATCTCTCTTTCTGATAATTTTAGCTAATTAGGCCCATTTTTATAAACTTAAATGCATGTAATATGATGCAATGCATATGTATGAATGCAAGAAGAAGACATTGATTCTGATCAAATTCATTTTAGAAAACTTTATTAGAAGGCAAAACCCTTTACATAAAGTAGATTACAAATATGCTTTCGCCCTAAGGCCTAAGGTTTTGATTTTCCCAAGCAAAAAGATTAGCTCTTGATCATAACCCGGCGGTAGCTCATATCTCAAGCTTAATATGTCAGCTTTCGCAGCCAAAGTCTGTAAGTGATCAGCTACCTCTCGAATCTGGATTATCGCTTCACCCATGAGGTAGTTCCGGCTTCTAACTTGCTCACAAGAACGCCTTTCTCTTGTTTCCAGAAGCTCAATCCAGAGCTCACTACTGTGTAATGTAGATTCTAGCTCTTCAACCTTACCCTTCATTTCCTCGATTCTATTCAGACTTGATTTCAATTTACTTTCCGAGTCTTGACTTCGATAGTGGTGTAGAGACCGCCCAAGCTCAGCTATTCTAGCTTTTAGTCTCTTTTTTCTCCTTTTGGTTTTTTGTCATGCCCTTCTCTAAGGTCTTTTTTTGCGTTTGTATTTCTTGAAACTTTCTCTCCCAATTGCTAACTCTGACTTTTTCCTCTCGGATCTCTTGTCGCCACTACTCAGAAGTTTTCCCTAATCCGCGATTTTTTATCGCCGACGCATCTTCTTGTATTCCGTCTTCAAGTTATCTCGGTCTTCCTCTACTTTCTATTTTTCTTTTCTGAGTTTCTCAGCCTCTAATTTTTGACCGTCCACCTCTAATTGGAGGAGCATCTTTTCTTCTTCCAGCTTTTCTATCATTTTTCCAAGTTCCGAACTCATCCGTTCAAAATCTTGTTTCACAATCTCTAATTTTGACGGGACCACTCGCAAGTATTCTTCTCTCGATCGGGCCCTTCTGGATTTGGCTCGGAAATGTTATCATTGATTCTCCTAGCCTCCATTCACTTGTATTTCGAGGTAGTCTTCAGGCTATGGATAATCTTCTTATTCTATGAATCTGATTCCGAGCACTAGAGATCTCTTTAACCTTTTCTTATAGCTTTCCCTTCGTATGAGAACTCGCATTGAGCTAGCCCGTATATTGTTGGTACAAAGCTGTCTTGAACTATCTTGTCTTAGGACCAAGAAAGGGCATATCGTTGGGCACCCCAAATTTCTAGTAGAGGAACCCGATCGAAGTTTCTACAATGATAAAGGACCTTGTTGGGAATCATCCAAAGAGCCTTCCACTCGATGTCGTCTTCTTGAAGGTTTTGGAGGAGCGCGATCCAATTTTCTTGGACACGTCTTTCTCTCTAGGCGTAGCTACTATCTTTTTTAATGGGAAGCAATTCTCTGACAAAAACCAATAAGACACTTTACCCACCTTCTAGAAATGACTATGGAACCAGGCCAATAACAACTGCGCACATCCAATACACCTGCCTTCACCTATTCTCCTACATGCATTCAAGGATCTGAACGTTTCAGCCAAGATAGCGGGATCAAGTGTGACCCCTTTGTCTAATCGACCGAATAGATCAATAACTAATTCGTCAACGTGTCTTAGAGCTTTTGGGAAGATCACCAAACCGTAAATACACAAGGCCAAGACGTTAATCTTTTTCTTTGCATCAAGATGTGTTAGGATCAGGTCCCTCAAATATATCCAAGGCATGCATTTACCCTCGCCTTTCTTCTGCATTCTAGCTGAAACCCATTGTTCGCTCATTCCAGTGATATTCATCAATTTCCTCGTAAAAGTCAGGCTATTAACTACTTTGGAATAAGCTTTATCAACTGGAATTCTCGGACAACGTAGCAAGGTCATGTATTCCTCTACCGTGGGAACCAAATCTACTTTCCCAAATGAGAAACAACTATAAGCAGCATTCCAGAACTGAGTCATTGCTCGAAATAGGTGTTTATCTATTTTGACATCAAGCAGGTATGGTAGATCGCCGTAGGTAATATGGAACAACTGCTTTGCCTCGTCATCCCACTGGGTCCATATTTTTTTCAACTATTGGAGTTCATTCTGTGTGACACTGATATTGGTGAAATCACGTAATTTCGACACATATCCCTCAGCTAAGCTGTCCCCTCTTTCTAATTGGCTTTGCTCTGACCAGGTGCGGACGGTCGCATTGTCATCCACTTTATCAAGAAATTCGCTTTCCATAACCAGCTTTCTAACTCAGAAATGGACCGTGAATCGATGCCTCTTAAAAATGGAAATGACATGCAGAGGAAATAAAACATCATCAATTAGTACCACAGAATGAGATATAAAGCATGTAAAATACACAAATGCCTATCTGGGTAACTATTAAGGTTCGGCATAGTTTGGCTCGGGATGGTTTCTTAGGCTCTTTACATGTGGTTGAGAGCTAAAGTTCAAGGTACCGAACCAGCAAATTCCTCGATCCTCACCCATTATAGGCTCATAGGATCGAGTTCGGTTCAAGGAATACATTTCCTATGGCCATGCGAAGTGAAACCTTCACGAAGACATAGGTACGGATGTATCCCGGCGATCCACTAGCCCATGCGGAGGTGAAAACCTCACGAAGGCATAACTTCTCTCCCACTTAAAGGTGTGACCACAACGGTCGTGCAATGCAATGCCAAAGTATTTGAGACCCAATATTGAAAGTGCATTAAAAGAAGCATGATTTTTGAAACCATTTTAATCAAAGGACAAAATCAATCAATCTATGGCACGACCTCGAGTCCTCGATAGAGTTGCCAAGTCGTCATAACCATTTTTGATAAAATAAGAAACGACGCGGTCGACTCGGGTTTTGAAAAACGAAAAAAAAGGGAGTCGCCACCAACCTTTTTTGATGAGGTGTGATTGGCCACCTTGTAAAATAGTTGTTTTTAATAAACAGTTTGATTTATCAAAACAACGATTTTGGTCTACAAAATCCGAAAAATGAGTTCGGGAGTCGGTTACGCACGAGGAAGGGTTAGCACCCTCAATACGCCCAAAATTGCTACCAAATCTTGATCGATGTCCTAATGTTGAAAACTTTGAAATGATTCGAAAATAGATACTTTTGATTTCTAAAACTTGAAGGGATCGAGAGGGACGTTAAGACTTTCTTATTTTCAAAGAGATAAAGCATCATGTCCAGTAAGTTAGGGCGTAATACTTTAGATCCCCGAAACTAAGCTCGCCTTTTAAAACTTGGTTTTATATTTAAAGAGGATCTCCCGTCATTTGTCCAACGAGAAAACAGGACCCAGTAAGTTAGGGCTCGTTTTCCCGAAGGTCCAAATTAGGAATATTGCCCTATTTTTAAAAACCTTATCCAAGTATCTAGATGTCGAGTCCAGTAAGTTAGGCAGCGACATTTCAAATTTCCGGGATTAAGTATTTTATTCGAGCTTGATTGCGATTTAAAAAAGGTATTCCGTTATTAAGATCGAGTAAGAAAAATCGGAACCCAATAAGTTAGGGCATGATTTTCTCAAACCCTTAATACGAAATATCAATTATTTGAAAACTTGATGCATTGGGTAAATCGATATGACAAATAATAAAGGGAAAATTTGATGTTATGCGAGAAAAGAAATAACAGTAATATTGACGAATTAATGACAATAAACGGACATAATAAAATAGATAACAATAGTATTAACACACTAGTAATGACAACAACAACAACAACAACAACAACAACAACAACAACAACAACAACAACAATAATAATAATAATAATAATAATAAGTATACAAGTAATAATACAATAATAAAAATAATAGAAATAATAATAAAATAGCAATAATAGTAATAATGGTAGTAAAAAGAGTAAATAATAATAATAATAATAATAATAATAATAACGGTAATAGTAATAATAATAATAAAATAATAATAATGATACGAATATATACCATACAATAATATAAATATAATAAATATAATGATAATAGTGATAGTGAATATAATAATGATAAAATAAAATATTAAATAATAGTAATAATAAAAAAATTACAAAATAATTTAAAAAGGGCTAAATTACATTAAAATGGATGTTTTGGGTCAAATTGTAAATAAAGTAGAGGTTCAGGGCTAGAAAAACAGGATAAAGGGGGCCAAAGAGGCAATTTTCCCAGTGAATAAAATCGCAATTTGAGGGAGGGACGGAATCGCAAACCGCGTGAAATTTTGGGCCAATATTGCAATAACTAAAAATTTGATTTTAACAACATAAAAATGCGGAAGGACCAGTTAGCGCAATTTTCCTTTGGCTTAAAAAACACGCAGATCCCATCTGGAGCGGGTCGGGTTCGAGTCGGACCAGGTGAAACGATGTCGTTTTGGGGGTTAAAAGCTAGCCCCAAAACGACGTCGTTTTAAGGGGCTATATAAGGCCCAAAACTCTGAAAAAAATTCATTTGTGCTGCGTGTTTAAAAAAAAAAATTCCTTTCTCTCTTTTTTCTCTGCAGGGGGAGGTTTTCACGAGCTCGGTCAACGTCATGCCATGGATTCCTTCATTGCCATGCCAGTGCATGGCGGTCGAACCGAAAAGGTGAGATTCTATTCTTTTTTCTTCTTTTTTAAAAGTGATTTAGTAAATATATGTATGCTAAAAAGGAGAAAAAGAAAAGAAAGCTTCAAAATGATAAGGAAAGTATTACTCCTTTCGACTTTTTATATTTGATTTTTAGTGGTTTCTTTGCGTTATAACAGATGCTTTCTTGTTTAGTCTCTCACATTGCTTTTGATTTCCTTTTTTTTGTTACGAATCTATTTTCGTGTTTTAAAACTCTTGTATTCTCTAATTTTTTGTTCTTGTTTGAATCTATTTCTTTCTATTGATCGATAAAAAAAAAAGAGGAAGTCCCCTTTACAAATGAATTGAATCGGCTTATATAGCCATTGTTTACAAACTTTCTGCCATTTTCATTTTTAATGCTTGCAGTACTTAGCTCGGTGCAAGTGGTGGCGGTGGAGACCAAGGCGGTGGGCGTGACTTCAGTCAGCGTGAGAGGCAAGTGGAGGCGGTCGGGAAGAGGCGGGCGGAGGCGGGCGGCGGGCTAGGGTTTCGAAACCCTAACTTGTTTGGAAAGAAAATGGGCTCTTTGGCCTCATTGGCTTTGGCCTAATTTGTTGCAAAACGGGCCGAGCAAATGGACTCGTATAATAATCAAATGAATTATATTACTAATTATACAATTATTAATTATACGAACCTAATTATATAATTAGTCAGTTAAGTATGAATCTTATTTCAGTTAAATTTGAGAAATAATTTTCTAGTTAAATTTTATTTATTTGTTTCAATCAAACACTGGTTAGTTTAGATTATTTTATTTTATTTGACCTATGAATTTAGCCTATAAATAGGCTTTTTTACAACCTTAGAAAATACACTCATTAGATATTAGAACTCATAATATATTTAGAGAATTTCGTTTTGAGGGTTCTTTGTTTTTGGGTTTTCGAAATTTAGTTTTTATCTTCATCTTTTGTACTCTTCGTTCTTTTGCCATTATAGTAAAATTATCTTTACCCGTGATTTTTTATACTCTTTGGAGGGGTTTTTCCACGTTAAATTTGTTTGCTCAATTTCTCAAATTATTTCGCTATTTTTTTTTTACTTGTTGCTTAATCGGTCGATCCCAACATAGTCATAGATTCAATGATCTAATTGAATCCTTTACATGTAAATGTAATGACATTATTCGCTTATACAAATTGCCTAGAATTACCTATAGTCCCTACTAACTCTTCAATAGGAGGATAAATGTGTTTTAGCGTTCTCGAATTCACGTCCTTTTGCATAGATAACAATGCCGATACCAATAAAACTAGGACTCAATCTTTTTTTAATTTCAAATTTAATTACGTTGTTTTCATTTACAAATTTTATTATAGTTGTTTTTTTTCCCACGATATTCGATTTTTTATGTACTAAATGTGTTGATGAAATGTATTTGCAATAATTTTTCTTTCAATAAAATATAGAAGATCATATTTTAAAGCCATTTTAATTTTGAAGATCACTATTAAGGCTTCACTACAACATCTAATTATTATTAGGGTAAATTATATGATAGGTCATTTTAAAATAGTATCATTTTTATTTTGGTTAATTTTTTTGTCCATTTAATTACTCTAATTAAGATAATTTCTTAAATTGGTCATTGCCATTAAAAATTCTGTTAATCTACTAATTTATTGTTGACGCGTAATTTTTACGTTTGGCTAGAGCTAGGGACTTCTCTATAATTAGTCCATAACATATTTTTATTTATTTATTTGCAACATGAAGATTTCAATTATGTCATCATCAACATTTGAATTCTTTTTTATAAGCTCGAATATATACCAAGAGGAGTGAATTGGTATTTTAAAATTCTTTGCAGACTTTTCTAAATAATGAGGGAAGGAAAGAGAAGCTTAGACAAATTGATTTATAGTAGTTCGATCCAATTGCGTACCTTCACACCTTGGTATACCTCATACCTCAACTAAGAATTTACCAAATCACTATATTTGAATTATTACCTTTTGAGAGAAAGTATAACATTTACAATCTCTATCTTTTTCATGACTATTTTATCTAAATAACTCGAAAAAATTAATTATTTACAAGAATGACACAGGTTCAAAATAATCACTTAAATGACTTGAAATAAACAGTAAAATTAAATTATGGACACCAGATGGTGGCACCCACTTAAAATCTAATACAATTATTGCTTGATGATTGTATCAAACATGAAAAAAACCAAATTTTGGATTATGGACACCAGATCACTGACACCCATGTATTTTTTTTTTTTACAAATTGTATGATATTAATTCTCATTTTATACCAGCACTAAAAAAAATTTTAGGTTATGGACACTAAATGGCCGACACCACTTTTAAGGAATAAAAAAATACTTTTTTTTTTTTGAATTTTGGCCACTGCATGGCCGACACTAGTTTTTCAATAATAAAAAATTTTGGGTTGGCCACTGCATGGCCGGCACCACCTTAAATGTAACTTTTTTTTCTCTTTCTTTTTTTTCATTGGCTGCTTTTACTTTTTTTTTTCTTTCCTTCCATAAAAAAATTTACATATAAAGTGATGCCGACCATGCAGTGGCCGAAACTCTTTTTTTTTTTTTTCATCAGATAAAAAAACACAGTTTATTTAACTTGTTTTCTTTCTTATTTTCTTTTGTCTTCCTTAAAGCTCATAAACCAAGTAGAAGTAAACAAACAAAACAAATGGCAACTTCGGTTTCTTTTTTAAGCTTGAGGTATTTGAGTTTATTCATTGTGCTGCAACATGTTGCAATACGGTGAATGTTGCAATTTAACTTATCCAATGGAGTCTTGCACCAACAATCAACCCCTTCCACAGTAGGCTATCAAGGTCTACACACCCTAAACAGCACGGGCTGTACGCCAACTCAGGAGAAACAAGCCAGCTTGCTGAACTACATGCGCAGCAGTCGGGTAATGATGTTTCCATAAGGCCACATTAGAAATCTTGGATCATATTGTAATAGAATATATATATATATATATATATGCGAGCAATTTTGGATCTGAGCAAATAAGAGACAGCCATCAATTTACCACATACCTCGATCTTAATCCTTAATAACAACCTTTTGGATGTGAGCAATTTTGTGCCAATCTTCACCCCCATTTTGTCTGTATCTTTTGCTCAACTGCGGGCATTCGTGAATTGCCAATTCTCTAAGGTTGGTGAGGCGGTCTATTCCCTCTACTGGAGCTGACAAGTTAAAGCAATACTCAATCTCAAGTTTTTGAAGAGAAGTGAGATTCAGTAGCCACGCTGGTAGAACGGACAATTCTGGACACCAACTAATTCGTAATTGCTGCAAAGTGGAAGAAGATCCTTGAAGAAGCAATTGTGGCAAATCTCTTAAGGCATATAATTCATAGAGTTCGAAAGTTTTAAGGCTCAACTGAAGGTCTCTATCTTCTTCCCATTTTGGTTCCATTTCTAAATTGATTTTGTCGCAAAAAACTATTACAAGGTGTTCTAACTTGGTTAGGAATTTCAGGCTCCGTGGCAATGAGACAAGTCTACTACAGCCTTTTAGGACAAGTGTTCGAAGTGACTTCAGATACTGCATTCCTTCAGGTAAACATTCTAATTCGAAACACCTATGCAACTTCAAGTATTGAAGAGAAGTCCAACATCCTGCTCGTATGTCTTTCAAATGCTCAGCTTTAATGGTTATTAATTTCTAGATGTCTAAGCTCAATCAACCTTTGCACACTTTCAGGCAACTGCTTCAAACGAGTACCTCGCAAATTTAACGATTGCAAGCTGCGAAGCTTATCGAAAGAACTCGGAAGTTCCTGTATACCCTTACATTGGGCCAACTCAAGGTCTCGTAAGTGCTTCAAGGTGCAAATGGAATCGGTAAAGCCGTCAATGGTGAATTCCTTAATTCTAATGCCCGTAGATACTTGAAATTGGAGACACAAAGATTTATAAGCGATTTATCAACAATCTTCGGTCTCTTTGAAACATCTTGGATGATTACTGTTCGAACACTTTTCATTTCCTCCAAAACAAGTGGAACTTCAACCAACTTCTCATCACATAATAATAAATGTCGAACATTTTCATCAACCATTTCTGTTTCGGAATTCACTGTTTTACACTCTTTTTGAGACACATCTAATGCAAGATCATGTACCAGATCATGCATTTTGAAGGTAAAATTCAAGCAAAAATCCTCCTCCTTTTGGATGAGGCACCTTAACAGTAATTCATTCAAATATCGTTTGCCAACATCCTCCCACTCTTGATTTTGCCTTGGATGCTCAAGGAATCCATTTGCCATCCAAAGACGGATGACTTGGTCACTATAATAGATCTGATCCTTTTTGTACAAGGACAAAAAAGCAAGACATCGTTGCAAATGAGATGGCAAATGATTGTAACTCAACTTCAACACTGTTAAAATATCGTTTTCATGTTGCTCAAGCCTCCATATTTCACTCTCTCTTATATAGATCCAATCAGATTCATCATTTTTCTGAAATAGCAGGCTTCCCAATATTCTTACTGCCAAAGGAACCCCTTTGCATTTTTTCACAATCTCCTCTCCGATTCTAATGAGATTTGGATAATATGTCTCATCACCATCATTAAAAGCCCATTTCGTAAACAATGTCAAACAGTCTTCAAGAGGGAGACCTTTCAATATATAAGGGGGAATCGAACTCATTAGTGAGGCCACCTTCAAACTCCGAGTGGTGACAATGATTTTGCTGGGAGAAAATCCATCCGTTGATCTCAACAAATTTCTTAACTCAACCCATTTTGCTTGACTTTCATTCCACACATCATCCAAGACGAGCAAGAACTTCTTGTCATTCAAAAGGCTTCTCAAACAAGCTTGCAAGGTTTCAAGTGTTAAATCATCACATTTTTCTTCTTTATTTATAGACTGAATAATCAGCTTGAGCAATCTAGAAAGATCAAATTCCTCAGAAACACAGATCCATATCTTCAAAGGAAAAAGGCTAGTAACTCGATCATCATTGTATACCAATCGGGCGAGCGTGGTTTTCCCTAAACCCCCAAGTCCAACAATGGGAATGACAGGTACACTTCGTTGCTCGCTTGGTTTCATCAACATGTTAATGATGTTCTCTTTATCCTCATCTCTACCAATAACATCAGAAGAATCCACAAAAGAGATAGTCTCTCTGCGAAAAACATGTCGGTTGTCGCTACACTGTCTTAGATCAAAGCTGTTCCATTCAGTGGCAAGTTCTCCTAGCCTCCGATTGATGGCTTTGATTTTATGAGCCATTTCTAAAGACAATGAAAAAGGCAAACAATTACAAAAGGAAGCTAAAAACCGCACCTTTGAGCTATTGGTATTGCAATGATTGATGGCGTCCTGTTTGCGGAGAGTTTCACACTTGAAATCGCCAATAACGTCCTCAGTATCGTAAAAGATGTCTCTGAGCTTCCACATACAGAGGCGCAGCTTTTCATTTTGGTGCTGTTGCCGCTCGGCATCCAAGAGCACAGCTTTAATGCTGATCATGTTGTCCTTCAGCTTTTTCAGATCGGTTTGGACAGTAAACGCCAAGCAAACTTCGTCTACAGTGAGAGCGGCAATTTTCTCGACAACCCTGTCTGCAATACCGAACAGAAACGTTTCGGCCATAATTGAAGTCTAAGAGCAAAGCTTGAATGATTGAGGGAAAGGAAGGCAAATGAATGATTGAGGCATTCAATAATGATTTTCTTTTTTTTTCTTATTCTTAAACAAATATATCGAAGTAGCCTTTCACTAAATTTTGTGGTTGTGGATCAGCCAAACATCTGTACTTGATAGTTGACTAGGCTGGAACTTAACTATGCTGTGTTGATAATTTTAAAAATATATGGATTAAAAATATTATATAGATTAAATTCATAAATTATATATGGTAATATGATTTAAATATTTTCATAGTTAAAATATAAATTGTAAAATATACATAAAAAATATTAAATAAATAAATAAATCCAACTCATAAAATTCATATGAATCATAAAATAAACATAAAAATATTAGAATAAATAAATAAATTCGGCTTATAAAGTTTATAGTAAGAATAAGACTTTATCTTATTGTCACTCTTCATTTTTTTTTTTAAATCAAGATATTCTTTATATTTGATTAACTGTCGTTAAATACTAATCCTTCAAGATCCGTGATTACTCTTAATATTATCATTTCTAATATTTGAATTAAAATTCTCTTTTAAAAATATAATGTGATAATATCATTACATTTAATATATTATTTTTAGAATCCTATTGTAACGACTTGATAGTCGTGGTTATCGGAAAGTGTATTTTCGGGTCTCCATTTTTGTAAAATGGAACCGTAAATATTTATTAAAAATATTTACGAAGTTAGTTGTGTAGACAATTAGGTTTTGGCTAGGTGAATTAGCTTGTATTAAGGTAATTAGGTGAAAGGACTAAATTGAATAAAGGGTGAAAGTTTAATTATAAATTAAAGAGGAAGTGAAGGACTAAATAAGCAATTAAACCATATTTAATAAGTGTATGATAATAAATAAGTACATGAGTATAAATAATAAATAAGTATTATTTAAAATTTAAGTAATATATATTATATATTATAATAATAATATAAAGTAAATAAAATATAAAATAAATGAATCAAAAGATTAGAAAAAGAGAAAGGAAAGAAATGAAATAGAGAGAAAAGAAAAAGAAAGAAAAGAAGGAAACTTAGGGATTTCAAGGTTCAAACTCAAATTGGTAAGTCAATCTAGTCCCTTTTCTTATAATTTTGATTTTTTGGAGTCCTAGAATAAAATACTACTTGATTTATGTGAAAATTTTAGAAATTAGTGGATTTTCAGATGTTGTTCATGTTGAATAAATTGAAGTATTAGGGTTTGAATTGATAGAATTTCAAGTTAGAAGTGAAAAAAAGGATTAAATTGTAAAATAAATCATAAATTTTGAGTAATAAGGACTAAATTGAGATAATTTTGAAATTTAAGGTTTTATGGTGAAATTAGAGAGTTAAGTTTAGTTTTAAGTGGAAATTGTATGAAAATAAAGAATAAATTGTGAAGAAAATGGAGTTAGAATTGATTAAGGACTAAATTGAAATGTGAGTAAAAGTTGAATAAAAATTGAATTATTCAATGTGAAAATTGTGTGTATTGATGATTTTAAATTGTTTTAATTTCTGTAGCTAACTTTGTGCCTAAGACCTCGGCTAAGAAAGGAAAAGAGAAAGTTGACGAAGAGTGACTCGGTAAATTACGGTTTGTATTTCTATAATCCGAATTTAGAAATTATTATTTGTTGTATTTTAATTTAATGTCTATGGTAAGTGAATAAGGTGAGTAATTAGCATTATGATATTGAATTGAATGTATGTGAATTTGTGATTGATATGTGATTATTGAATTGGAATGGATATTGATTGTGGCATTAAAAAAGTGAATTGAAACCCTATTAATTGTATCGGGTTGAGTTGGATATAGATGGCATGCCATAGGATTGGAAGAGTTCAGGGATACTTCGACCACGAGTCAATGAGACATTGGGTGTCAAACTATTACTTCGGATAAATTCGATGAGGCACTGAGTACCAACTTACTTCGGCATGGCCGATGAGACACTGGGTGTCAATCTATTACTTTGAATTATCCGATGAGGCGCTGGGTGTCATATTGGTGTGTTTTAGTTGGATCCGTGTATCCGCCAAAGTCCGATTCGTGTTAATAGGGGTATGTAATGAATTGAAAAATTGATTAATACTAAATGATATTGTTGTGAATTGGAATTGGAATTGAATAGTGAAATGATTTATGCAAATGATATACATGAACCATGGGTTCATAAATGGAAAATTTAATGTTGAAAGATGTGTGATCAGAAGGAGAAAAGACATTTATGATAGATATTGATGAGAATTAAGTTAATGTATAAATTGATTTATTGTATGATTAATGCTTATGTTAAGTTAAAATGCATGTTATATTATGATATTTCTTTAAGGTGTTCAGATTATAGAAATACCACTGAGTTTATATTCTGCGTACAGTTTGTTTTCCATGCGCAGGTTAGATTGAAGTCAAATTGTCGAATCAACATCCCAAAGCTAATCCCGAACTCGTTGTGGTGAAATATATTTCTTTTTGGTAATGGCATGTACCTAGGATGTCTTATGTATGTCAATTTGGAAAACGACTGTAAATAATATTATAAGATGTTATTAGCTATTTATATACATGAATATATGTATGATATGTTGAGGTATAATATGGTATGTTTAAATTGATACCTAAGTGGACATGAATTAAACAAAATTAGGGTTGAAATGATATAAAAATTTGATTTAGTTTGAATGGTGTTGTAATGGATTGTTTGGATAGTATGTGTGAAATACCTAAGAGTTTACATTAGAAAAATCATTAGATTGTTAGTTTTGACATGTTTTAAAGATGTTTGGTGGTGTTTTGGACTGGTTGAACAATTGGTTATTGAGTTGCTTGTTGTTTAAGTTTGCAGGGTTGGTAAACTTGATGTGTAAGGCTCATTTTGAGTCTACACGGCCTGGCACACAGGTGTGTGACCAGACCATGTGAGATACACTTAGTACATGGGCGTGTGGTTCGGCCCTGTGTCCCCTACAACTTAAAATTTTCAAAACAAAACGGGCAGAGACACGGGCGTGTGTCTCAGCCGTGTGAGGTACACGGCCTAGCACACGGGTGTGTGGCTGGCCGTGTGGCCTAAGTCAGAGAGTTACACAGGGTCAAACACAGCCTAAAGCACAGGCGTGTTTAGGGTCATATGGGCGTGTCCTTGGGCCACACGAGCGTGTGAGCCCTGTATTTAAGAAAAATTTTGAAATTTCACGAAAAATTTTCTAGATTTCCTATTAAGTCTCGATTTGTTTCTAAAACGTGATTTGGGCCTCGAAGGCTTAATAAAGGGACATTATGATTAAATTATGATGTATATGTTATATATTATTATGTGATTGTTCTTATTTGTTCTAAAATATATGGTAATGCTTTGTAACCCTATTCCGATGACTGATAAGGATTAGGGGATATTACACCTATGTAATGACCTAATAGTCAAGGGTGTTCACTACCCCAAGTGTGGCTTAGATGTGAGTCGCGTTAGTCGTGTTAATTGTTAGGGTTTTACCTTATTATTGTAACTCACCAAAAAAAAAAATATGTTACTTTCATCTTTAATACTAGTATTAGTACTTATTTTTTGAAGAAAAAAAACAATAGTAAGAAATATGTGCTTGGTGTATATTTAATTAATTAACATTTATCTTGGTGTATTTTTATTAATTTGTTCTTTAAGATATTAGATTCCTTTCCAATTACTTTCATTCTTTGAGTACTTCAACCTATTGGATGGTCATAAATGTGTTACTTTTATAGGATATTTTAATTTTTTAAGATGAAATTCGTTCTCTCAATATAATTCTATCTTATCTCATACTTACCTTTACATATTCGATATGAAAAAGTCTATTATTAACACATAGTAATTAAATCATTTGTCTTATTACAAGTAACCCGTAATCACGTTTCTTTTTCATAGATCATGTAATGTCAATGAGAGGATATCGTTTGCCTATATAGAGCTATGAATTTCATTATTGTAGAATGATGCTATATCATGCAAAAGTAGTATACCTAACGTACCATATTTCGGTTCCTTTATGTATTTGAACTCGAGCTTTTATTTACATTAAAGTATACAAGTCGCGCATACATAGTCCATCATTCACTCAGGGTTAAAGTATGACACACTATGAATATCACAAGTGAATAAATCCATAAACGTATCTAAGATAAATTCAACTTGGGTCATGTTCAATGTATTGTCAGTCCAGACAATGACATCTATGTCAATATCTTCATTCTCTTCTCCTAGAAGAGTGCAAAAAAAAAAAAAAAACTGCCATTTCAATTTCGATAGCTGCCACCGCCAGACACCATGGTTGCCGCTATCAACCACCGTGTCATCACATTGAAAATTCCATCTCTTGATCTCCACCATGCTAGAAGAGTGCAAAAAAAAAAAATCTAGAAAAAAGTTGAAGAAGCACTGCTTTTTCAGTTCTGATAGCTGCCACCGCCAGCCACCATGATCGTTGCCATCAACTTCCGTGTTCTCACATTGAAAATTCCATCTCTTGATCTCCATCATGCTAGTTATTTATCCCTTTTCTCTGCCATCAACCCACTTTCTCCTTCCTTTAATGTTGTTTTCTTTCTAATTTTTTTAATTCTCATTTTTCTATTTAATCTTCATTTTTTGTTGTGTATACCCATTTTGAGTTATTGGTGGTTTTTTCTCTCTGAAGAATTTTTGATGGAAGGATGATTTTGGTAAGGGAAAGACAATATCTATTACAGGTGCCATTAAATTGCCCATTCTTAGGGAGGCTCTAAATGGCTATGCAGGCCTCATTCAGGTTTCTCTCGTAATAATTTATTCCGTGGAATAGGATTCAATAAATCAAACATATAAATTTCAACTTTTCAATGAATAAGTTTGGAATGAATTTATCATTACAACGAATCAAATTGTAAGAGACTTAAGGTAATTTTGGATGGGCGGTAGGGTGTGGTGCGTTTAACTTATCTTTTATCTCATGTTATAGTGTCGTTAGAGTATCTAATCTTACTTAAATAATGGTATAGATTAGATTTGTTTATGGGCTGGGTTATTCGCTCAATCTAAAGGTCCACTTAAATTTTGAGAAGATTTAGATAAAAATATTAGGTTTGAAAAATGAGTTTTGACAAAAAAAATTAAGCTTGCTTAAAATATGAGTTGAGCTTGAGCTTGAATATTTAAGGCCCAAACTTGGCTCGACTCATTTTTAGGCTTATAATATTTTATATTATGTTTTTTTTACACATTAAAAAAATAAACGTATACTAAATATATAATATTACTCTAATGTAAATATTAAAATAATGTTAAGATGATTATATAAAATTTTTCAATAAATAAAAAATATTAAATTAAAATAATATATTTAAAAAAATTAAAAATAATATGAACGAACTTAAACGGGTCTGAGTCAATCTTTTGTAAATATGGACGAGCTTTGACAAAATCTTAAACCCATGTTTTGAGTCGAGCTTAGACAAATGTAAAATATATTAATATTAGACTTAGACCTGACCCAAATTATGAGCAATTTAGAACTCATAATTTGAACCACACCAAACATAGAGAATCATGTATGATATTTACCACATTGATCATCCTATCGGGACCAAACCCTGGGCAAAGTCACCATTATTTCTTATCTTCGTTACTTAGACCTGACAAACCAACGGCCATATTTGTGTCCACGCAACATGGACAAGGACATGGGATATGGGTTGGATTTGATGAATGTAGATACTAGTTTTTGGTTATCAATATTTTTGTCAATTATAGTATCAGAAAATATCATTCGTTGCAGAATCACTCTATGTTAAGAAGATTGTGAAGTTAAGCTTAAGTAAGTTGGCAAGATTCCTAGATTTGCTCCATTATTAGGATGTCTTGGAAAGTAAAGCTTAAAGGCTCATATATGGATACTGTTAAGAATATTATTTTTTAACGAATACAAGTGTTTTTTTCTCCCTTTCCTTAATGATCAAATCGTGCACTTACACTTAAGTTTGTAAGTAGTACTCTTCGTATCCATAACTAATATTTTTATCGAAATTTGATTTTAGTCCAAACATTAGTATGGTTCACTCATGCTTCGCATTGAGTTTCTTATTTTTTGGGGTCCATTTATAGAACACAAATTTGAAAGTTAAAATATGTCTAAAATCTCAATACTCTTAGTACATTTGAAATTTGGTCCTTGTATTTATTTTCAAGAATTCAATCTCTAGTTTTCAGGTTTAAAAATATAAGTTCAATTGTTAATACTGTTAAAAATTTTAAAATGATAAATAATTATGTTAAGCATAAATTGTTTTAGATCAAATTTAAAACTTACTGTCTATACTTTAATTTTATTTAATTTAGTTCATATATTTTTATATCATTAATTAGTTTAAATAGTTAACTCTTAATTATTTAAGTTAAAATGCTAAGATTGATTTATTTCATGTCAAAATAGATTTTTGCGTGTTAGAATCGAACTAATTAATGACATCGTAAAAGTAAATGATTAAATTATATCAAATTAATATATAAAACTAAATCCCATATATAAACATAGTACAGGATCAAATTGTAACTTATTATTATTTTGGCTAAAAGATTAAGGCTTAGTTTAGATGAGCGGTATGTTTACCTCCGGTGAGATTAAAAGCAGCGGTGGCGGTGAGATTAGTTACTGTAACAGTGAGATTGAACACTGTAGCATTGATATTAAAAACAACGGTAGAGTATATGTTTGATTCAATCGCAATTGTATGTGAGATGAAAATATAAAATGACTATTAAAGACATCATATTAAAATTGATATATAATAGAAGTTTTAAATTATTTTACTTATATAAAATTATTAAAATATGTAAATTTATAAATTTATTTAATAAAATATTAAAATATATCTTCTAATATTTTATTATAAATATTTTAATGAATTATATAATCAATTTAAATGATTTATTAGATAAAATAATTATTATTTTTAATTTTTTATAGTTAAATCTTTTATAGTGTTGCCAACAGCATCAGCCAGCTTATCAATGCCAGCTTGTATAGCAGCCCTCGAGCTCTGGTCAAAAGCAATTTCCTTTGCACAAGCTCTCACGCCAAATCAACTATTTCCTTGCCTATAGTTTAACCTTTGGTTCTGGCGCTGATTTCCCCTCCTACCCAGACTCCCCTGCAATCATAAACAACAACCCCATTAGAAACTCTAAAGAACACACATGTTTCATCACTTCTCCAATACCCAGATACCAAAAAAAAAAAAAGACCAAGAAAAAGAAAAAGAAGAAGAAGATAAGTTCCAAAGGCATAAGGTAACACTGCGCCTCTCAGAAACCAGTGTTGTAGCAGTTAACAGTAGGGAAAATGAATTGAAGGAATGAAAGGAAATACCTGTTTTGAGGTGCAAAGAACAGAAGCAGAAGAAAGAGCATTAGCAGAACCAGTGTCTGCACAAATACACGTCTTCTTCACTGGGGTATTTTTGTCTCTTGAAAATACCAAATATCTCACTGGTGTTAATTGCTGCTGAAACCCCCAACCAAGTTTCAGCATACCAGTGTGGCTGAAATTACTTTTCACTGGACTGTGCTGTTGAGCCAAACAGCATTTCAGTGAGTTTGATAACCTCAACTGCACCACACTGATACTAACAGCTGAACCAAAAGAGGCCTAAATATAAAAGAATTACACACCAGATATGAGAGGAACTTTTGCTCAATATGTTAAGCAAAATAGTTGAAGATAACATCCATTTGAATTGACTGTAACAATGATCAAAACTGAAACCCAACATTATATGGTAGTGTAGATAACATTCATCTTTCTTTTTGTATTCTAAAATCAAATTCAATAGTCTAAATTGTTATATTACCATATAATCCATACCTGTCATCCAATAACCCACAGGAGAAAATCTTCAAAATAAAAAAAGTCAACTCATATAGTTAGACAACTATTTATGTATAATATGCAATGGTTATCATTGTCATTCAACATCACATATAGCTTAAAGAGTTGACAGCACCAGAAACATAGGATGCAATACATCAGAGTATCAGACTAACATTGTAGATAATATGACACCACCCATATAACTAATACTTCATCGGGTAGCTCTTCCGGCTTAGAACATGATAGACCTTTTAAGTCTCCCGGAAACTCTCGTAGCTGAGACTTAAAAACCGTGGATTTTGATGCTATCCTTCTTCACAATTCCAGCCTGTCCATAAATCGGAAGAGATTGGTTGCTAAGAACTCAAACAACTATGTTGAATCTTCAAGGCAGTTCTAAGAAGATTTAAACCGAAGCGTAATGGCAATTACCTGAACGAGGAAAGTGGAGACATTCTTCCTCTGATCTCCTTGAAGTTGAATAACCTACAAATAAACCAAGTAGATAATAAAATTAACAACAGAGAGGGAAGACAAAGGCGGCTGAGGTCACTTTCTTAGGAGGTTCAACACAAACCTTTCCTAATTCTGGGTCCTGGACAACGGTGCCATTGCAACAAAATTCTTTCTTGAGGTCCTTGAGAATTTTGTTATAGCTAAATTCTTTCTTCAATCCCTGAACAGTGGTCAGGCTTTTCCTACCGTTCCGCTGCTGAATACGAATGTGAACGTATTCCTTGGCACCAGCACCAGCGTCTTCAGCATTTGCATCAGCAAACGGATCTAGCAGCATACAGTTGATGACAAGTTTGAATTTCCATGCTAAAGGCAAGTTAATGCAAGGAGATAAGAGATAAATACAAGGGAGAAATGAGTACCAAAGGCAGTAGGAATCTGGATGTCAAGATCAGACATGAAACTTAGCGGATAGAAACAGCCAAACAACTAGAACACTCAGACCTACATCGCAAGGCCGAATATTCATCAGTAATTTCCTTTCAGCGGATAAAATGAAGGTTTCTTCTTCGTCCTCAATATCTCTAAAATAAACATTTCACGACAGAGAAAACAGAAATCAACAAAAAAGGAAAGGTTCTGTTCGATAAATGCTATCCCTTTTCACCTTTTTTCTATTCAGTCCTTAGTTCACCATTCAATTTTTTCTTCTTCAGAAAAAGAATTTCATCAAAGGGTGCCCAAACAAGGATAAAGTAACATAGAACCACACATAGATTTTCACTTTAATGCATAAGCTATGAACTCGTTGCTGCGTTTTCAAGAAAAGGCACTCATTATACAGATCTAATGGATATCTGCAGTTTTATCCTAAAAGAATTTAAGGATACCAATGCTAAAAGGAATAATTTTTAAAACAAGAAGACGAGATTCAAATAAAGATTATAAATTAAAATTAAAAAAAACCAAAAAGTTCTAAAATTGTTTTTCATTCAGGAAATATATATACATAGATTAAATAAATTATACCCTAAAGCTAACAACATGAATAGTAATAATAGTTTCGAAGAAGCCAAAAACTTTAGCTAACTACAAAATTTCCAAATTATACTGAAAGATCAACATGAAACAAAATTAAAAACCAATCCAACAAAAACAAGAACCGAAGATGATTTAAACAATCGAAGTAACCAATTGCAATTTTTTAATATTTAAAAAAAAGAACAAAAGAAAAGGTTAAAACATACCTGATCTTTAAAATTGGGGTATTGGGTAATCGGGGAATCGAATTAAGAAGCCCTAAATTGATGATCGAAGTCGGAGCTATGTAAGTTCTCTCTCTCTCTCTCTCTCTCTTGCTGAAATTTGAAGGTTTGGTTTGGGAGAGAGAATCTTTAGGTTTTCGGATATGGTTGGGCACCGAAAGCGAGTGAGTTAATTAGCGCGTAAGCTCCTTTATTTTAGCTGATATCAACTTGGATGGAAACGTATACGGTCACTCAAATGGGTTAAAATTAGTTTTAGGGTTAATGATTTTTTGGTTTAAATTTGGTAATTGTTCTTAAATTGGGGCTTGAACTTTTTTATTCAAATTAATCCTTGAAACAATTGTTCCCATATTAAGATTTGATTTTTTTCATTTTCTAAGTTAATTTCTGAACTTATCAATTGTTGTCACACTGGAGCCTAAACTTCTTTTCAGTCTAACATTTTTTCATGGAAAAATTAGAGAGTAATTTGAGTCAAAAAAAGTTTAAGACTTAATGAGAGAACAATTGTCAAGTTCTGAGATTAACTTGAAAAAATAATTCAGGCCCAATGTGAAAGATTGTAAAGTTTTGATATTATATTGGATAAAAAAAGTTCAAGCCATAATGTAAAAATAATTGTCAAGTTCAGACCCCAAATAGTGCTTTGATCTTAATTTTATTTTTTTAATTTAGTGAGTCGAAATTAAATTATAATATTTATAATAGTAAAAATATAATCTTATTATTTTTAAATTTTTATAATTTTATATGTTTACATGCTAAAATATAATATTAGGAAAAATTTTCCATTTTACCCTTATCTGCGCCCCAGGGCAAGTCCCCTCTCGAAGAAAGCAAGAAACAAAAGAGCTCCTCAGTGCAAAACACAAAACCTAGAGCGGAGAGCTAAAGGGGGCAAGGGCAGTCAAAGTAGGGAGCCTTCCGAAGCAGCAGTCACAAGGAAGATATCTTGAGCAAAAGTGACTCTCTAGTGAAGACTTTTCTGTTGCACGCCAAAAAATCTTTGGAATGAGAAAAAGACGAGACATAACCATAAGTGATTTGGGTTTGAGCCATGTCCTAAAGGATTCAACCATGAGCATGGGCGTCATATAGCGGTTAAAGCTAAATCCTCCATGTAATGCTAGTCTGTCAATCTAGAGGAGGTAAGTAGAATGAGGGCAGCATAAACGGGCGAAAGGAGCAGAATGCATGGAGCTTGAAAGGATGCGATCCCCAGGTTGGGCTTACTAAGAAAGTTCTTGCAGGCGCCTATAGTAAGAACTAATGCTAATGGAGGGTTTTGGTTGGGTTGAAGATTGATGGTTGGAAAGGCCACAACGTTTAGAAGTTTAAGATAATTTACTATGCTTTTAGGAGCTTTTTGATTGCTCATCTCTTTTTCCTTCATTTCTAGCCTTGAATTGGTTGCATTCTTAATTTTCAGTCAGCTCCTCAATCCTAATGGCTTTCCTTTCAGGGTTTTTTCCCATTTAAATGTAACAACAAGATGAAATTGAGGGTTGGGTGCGGGTGGAGAATCAGATGTTTCTCAGGTTAGATTATCCATGGTAGGTGAAATGGGTTTAGGAGAAAGATTTTCTTATTTCCATGGGCTTCAATTTTGGTCTTTTTACTCTACTCAAGCTGTTGTAAGAAGCATAGTTGCATATTGGGTCTTTTACTAAGGGTGAGTTTGGATGGGCGATTGAGTGTGGTGCGGTGGCGATTGAGTGCGATACGGTATGGTGCGTTTAGCTTACTTTTTGTCTCACGTTACAGTATCGCTACAGTATTTAATTTCATTGCTACTACTGTTTTTACTAAACGCACTGCTCATCCAAACTCACCCTAAATTTGATAGGCTCAAAACTAGTGGCCCTCATTATGAATCATGGTTTGCTACTTTAGAGAATTAAAGGCTTGGCCCATAAAAAATCCCTTTTAGGTTTTAGGATAGCAAAGGACTATAGGAGTCTCGGTAATTATGATTTCTAATGGCGACGCATGATTTTTACTTGGTGATTTTAACCAGGTTCTATGTTAGAATGACGAGATTTCTTTAGGATAGCAAAGGACTATAGGAGTCTCGGTAATTATGATTCCTAATGGCGACGCATGATTTTTACTTGGTGACTTTAACCAAGTTCTATGTTAGAATGACGAGATTTCTTGGAACTATGATCTACTAAGTGCGTATTTTATATCGACATGAATGTGGGTTGGTCGAGCTACATCATAAAGGTCTTATGGAAATTCTGCAATATTGCTCTTTTTATATGAGCAGAACTATGGAAAAAGAATATAACAAGTGTATGGTTGAATGCCTAGCTAGTTTGCGGTACACATAAAGAAGCCCTAGTGTTGGCATTTGGGTAACTCAGTGGATGGAAGAGACCGATAGTTCAACTTATCTATCTCCTTGGGAATGATGTGTTATAATACTACGGCAAATACGGAAGCACTGGAATGAGATTGGCTTTGGAAGGAATAGGTTTATCCTTATACAATGATTCGATGGATTAATTATCATGAGCTTCAAATTTCCGTGGCTTATCACACCTATCTTAGAAATCAGGTTTGATTTTTAGAAAACTCAAATCCAATTGAATCCATACCAGACAGAACTTCCCTTGTTGGGTTTCATTCATTTCAAGCCCCTCTAGTGTTAATTGGAGTGACTATTCTCACTAATAATATATCCAAAGTCTTGGAGTGGCGACAACAATAACAAGAGGAGTTACTTCACCATTAATAACAGGGGTCACACTTCTGGCAGGCAGTCGAAGGCATTTTCCTCTTTTAGCACTACGGTAAGTTTTGGTCAAGCTAGATAATTTGAGAATTAATAAGGCTACCATCATCACCAAGGATAAAAAAGGGAGGAAACGATAGGTATGAGGAAATCGGTACTCCATTTAACGTTAGAGTTGTTGCAGTTGTATATTTCTCATTTCTTAGGTATCTTCATTGTGTTTGTTGAATGGGGTACACATCTACTGTCAGGGGAGCCTGATAGATTGGCTCATCGAGCAGCTACGGCACATACCTTTATTACCAGACATTAACCTTGGTTACCTTATTTTTTTATCAATGTATATAAAAGCACAACCTTAGAGAACTATTTTTTTTTTTGTAAAAAATTTCGTTAATCTACGCTAACAGATTACTGACATGATATATTAACCAATTAAACGAAGATACATGACACTTTTTTTTTACTTTTGACTAAAACTTAATGAGCTCTCTTTAATTATTCCAAAACAACTCTTTTTTTTTTTTTTCTTTTCTCTTCTCTCTGTACCTCAGAAAGCCCGAACCATTTCTCAGTGGGACTTCCTTCCTCACAGGATAGTTAATAGTTAACTTGAGTTTCTGATATTGGGGTTCTTGGGTTTCCAACAATCGCTAACTTGAGTTTCGAGAACCGTGAACGTTACAGCTCTTCAGGCATGGGTTTTCTGTTCCTCATATGGGTACTAACTTAAGCGTTTCGTTTGTGCAGGAAAACTAGATTTTGGATGGGAACATTTGAAATGACAGAAGATAGCCATTTGAGATTTCCATTTTCCCTTTTGCAGGTTTGAAAATGCAGTAGGGAGTAAAGATGTGTTTCAACTACAGGGAGAGATGAGTGGCATGCCTTTCAAGAAAGTGTTGGTGTAACTCTTCACCTATTCAGATACTTCTAATTTGGCTAATACCAAAAGAAAATGTTGAAGTTCGTGGACATGTATAATTTAGCACTTCTTTGCCATATGCAATAAGTGTTAATTGTTGTATGCCATACATGTATCTGTTGTCTAAAACTGACTTGCTTATCTTTTTAGTGATGAATCCATAAATAATCTTGGTTTGTCATTTTATTGTTAAAGGATAAAGATAGTTGCATGAAAATGTAGTGTCATGGGTTGTAACATGACATATGGTCATTACTTTGTGGCTTTAGTTTTGTTTGTCATTGATATTGATCATTTGATTGCTGATTATCATTATCATGATCAATGCCGAAGCGACCACAATAACAGCCATAAATTGCCATTCTTGAGTGTCTTAGCTTTTCTCAAAGGATGACTGTTTCTCAATTGGGGTTCTAGTTTTCTGAGGTACAGAGAGAAGAGAAAGAAAAAAAAAAATAGTATTTTGGAATAATTAGAGAGATCGTTAAACTTTAGTTAAATGTGAAAAAAAAGCATCACATGTTGTCATTCAATTGGTTAATCTGTAACATCAACAATCGATTAGTGGATTAACGAAATTTTTAGTGACAATAACTAGTTCAAACAATTATATTAATTTGAATGACTAAATTGACAAAAAAAAAATTAGACTGACCAAAATAAGAACAATACTATTTTAAAGTGATCTTTAGTGTAGTTTACTTAAAATTATTTTAATTAAATGGTGAGCTAATATAATATTATGATATTTCAGTACAACAAAAATTGTCATTTATGGATAGAAACCCTATACTGATGGCTCAAATCCGTTGGTACAATTAGTGCATACCGATAATTTTTTTCCGTTATTAATTTTTATAGTTTTTATCATCAGGTTAAAAATCCATTGGTATAAAATAAATTTATTTTGATGAATATCTTATTTTCCTTCTTTTCCTTCATCGGTGTTGTTTTGATCCTAAAACACCTCAAATTGGCTCTTCTTTCTTTACTTTTTACAATTTTCTAATTGGTTTTTTTTTTGAACAAGTGATTCACACTTTATTATTCTACAAGTATAGAAATCCCCCGCCTTTGTACCTAAAGACTAGAACACTCACTTCTAAATTCTTTCCCCTGAGAACTTGGGCAACAAACAATTAACAATGTTTTAGTTTGCACTCTCTCTTAAAAATAGTTCATCAATGAATAGATTAAAGTGCTCTCGATAAGCTCACCTCCAAAACCTAGATAAGCCTCTAAGCATATATCAATTTTTGCTAACATAGAATCTAAGTGAATACATAATAACTCCTTGAAAATAACAATTACAATATCACCATTCAAAGCACAATCAATCGAAGATATGCTCTTCAAAATCAGCAATACAATCTTGATCGAATCTTCACATTCCAAAGGTTGAATTGATTCACTCATGCCCAATCCAATCATCAAAAGCTAAAAATTGGTTTTCATATATAGACCATAGTATCTTTAATATAACATTACATTAACAAGTTCAAAATTTTTGTCTTTAAATTGTCAAACTAAATAAGACAAATAATAAACTGCCTCAATGACAGCTTGCAGTAGGCTCTGCTAAGTGCCACTCAGCTCCAACCTTCACATCTTGCCTCAACACAGTCCGTTAACTTATATATATATATATATATATATATATATATAACATTAAGAAGTCTAATTAAATGTGTTTTCACTTCAACACAACACTTCTAATTCAATAAAAAAGGTGCACAACAACTAAATCATAAAATAATTAATGTATCTATACTATTAATAAAACTCTTGATTGAGTTGATGTCATAGGTTAATCGGATATCAACTAGGTTAAGAAATGACTAATATCCCTTTTATTAAATGATTACTATTATTATTTTGATGGGTTTTTTGTCTTTTATAATTTTATATAGCTTTTTAAAAGAACTAATATTAACGTATCTAGGGATTGAACTATGTTTAATGAATTTATAAACAAATTCTTACCACTACACAAATAATAATTTTTAGTAAGCTTTAATAAAATTTAACATAAAATGTTTTTCCTCATCAAATTTAGTATTGGTGTCACAAGTAAACTCAATATTTAATCTTTTTAAAATAGAATTTTAATATTAAAATTTTCTTTTCACTAACTTGATAATTTTTGATATAGAAAATGAAACCATGTTTTTACTTACAAGTTAACTCGACAACAACTTAGAATTGATGACAAAACAATAATAAACAATTGTATTCATTTAGTATTCTTAAAACTTTTTGTATAATTTTTTTCATTTTAATATCATAAATATTCAATGTTTTACCATTAACTAATTAGTTCCAAACCATTACTTTATTATTTATTGTATGTTATTTTTACATACCTCTGTATTTTAAATATGTAATTTCTATATACATATACGTGTGATAAATACATGATTTCTACATACATACACGTGTGATAATATTTCTAGTATTTATAATGTTATATTAATAATTTAGTGTTTAAAATATGTTAAAATTTTAATATTTAAAATTAAGAGAAAAAACAAGAAGGTAAAACTTTAAATCTTACAACATACAATTGGCACCATGTGATAGTCATTCTGGATGATACTCACCATTTTGGGTTTTTTTTTTTTATGCATGTTGGTTTTACGATATATGTTTGGGATTTATGATTGTCCCTTTTGATAATATTGTCTTTAAAATTTGAACTTACAATCTTAACTCAATAATATCGATTATTAATATAGAACATAGTGATGATAATAGATTATTATACTTCAAACTTAATAATTAGCTTTCTTTTCTCATTTTCATATAAAAATTTTAACAACTCAACTTTAATATAGATCATAATGATGATAATAGATTCAAGATGAGAAGGAGGGGAATAGGCCATATGAGACTTGATCTTTTATGCATCATGCAGTAGGTTGTCGGGTTTACTCTTGGGACTTTTAGCATTAATTGTTTTTTGGTTCATCGATATTCATCATTAGATTAATTTGATGATAATGGGACTAGAATGTAAATTACAATAATATGATTAAGTTGATGCATCTTTAATTTTTTTTTAATTATTCTACTGATATGATATTTGTACAATAATTTGTAGTGATTTATTTACCTATCTCGGTTTTAGTTGTATAAACTTACAAAAACAAGTCGAATTTCTCACCACCATCTGCATGCAAAAAAACCTACGTGTTGAAACCCTACATTACACGTACTCGCCATGCAAAGGCCTAAATCCATTATAAATACGCTTTCATCCGCCACCCCCATTTCTCACCATCACATATATCAATCAATCCAGTTATATATATCAAGCAACCATGGCAAAGCTCGCTCTCCTCGTAGCTACTTTCGCTCTCGCTTTCTTCCTCGTCAACGCCTCCATCTACCGCACCAGCATCACCCCCGACGGCGACGAAGAAAACTGGTCCCCACGCGGTTGGCGGTCGTGTCAAGAACAGATAAGGCGGCAAGGCTACCTCCCAAACTGTCAGAGGTACATGAACGAAGAGGCCTTCAACAGCCACCAGCGATACAGCAGCCGCTACCTCAACTCGTGCTGCTACGAGCTCCAGAACCTGAGGGAGGATTGCCGCTGCCAAGGCTTGAAACATGCGTTAGGACAACAGCTGAAGCTGCAGGGAGTACGGTGGGAGAGTCCAGAGGCTGAAGATATGTGTGAAGCGGCAGAGACGGCACTGAATAGGTGTGGTTTAGGTTCTAGGAGATGTGATATGCAGAGTTGAAGATGGTTTTTAGATATAAAATCTGAGACCCTAAAATGCTAAACGCAAAATAAGTGTAATAATGCATGCAAGGCAAGGTGTTTAGTTGTTGACCGGTGGAGGTTTTTGTAGTACATCTGAAATGAATAAAGCACATTATCGTGTGCATTGCGTTTAGTATTTTTAACTCTTATATCAATCCATTTTATACTATAATTTAAATTTTGCGACTACATTATCGTGATTAGATTAGATTAGATTCACGTTTCGTATTTAATTTTATCTTTATTTACATATTTAAATAAAGAGATTATAATATTTAATTTTATCGCTATTTTCATTTACACTAAGAATAAATAAATGTATTGTCTATCTAAACTTATCTAAATTTATATTAATTATATATTAATTAGTTATTATTAATTATATATTTATATTTATATTAGATTATTAATTCAAAAATCTAGAAAAAATTACCACATTAAAAAATTCAAATATACTCAAATTATATTAGGTAGTGTTTTTAATAAAAATATATTATGTTAAAAACTATTTTAAAAATATATTTAATGTATTAATTTTAAAAAATTTAAACCGAATTAGATCCAGATTTTTTTTTAAATTAGGCTGAATTTGAAAAAAATAAACTTAATTTTTAATTGAATCAGTATAAATTTAACTCAAATTCAACCTGACCTTATCGATGAATATTTATTATTATATATTTTAAAATATTTATCTATATTTATATATATTTAAATTTATATATTATTATTTCTTATCACCAATCATTTTTTATATTTTTTAATATCATTTTAAAAATATTTATATAATTTTATATATTTACTTAAATTTTTAGAATTAAAATTAAATTAAAATTATTTACAAATTTTGAGGGTTACTTTTTAAAATAATGAATAAGTCGATTCAATAAGTAAAAATTGTAGGTTAAATTTATTATTATACTAATTTTTAACTGCTATGTCGGTTTATCGTTTATAATTTTAGTGGAAGTGACTAAAATGACCGTACTATATAAAGTGAACACTTAAATTGCTAATTTTTACTTTGAATATTTAAAATAAATTTTTATAGTTGAGTGACTATTTATATAATTTATTATTTTCTTAATAGAATCATAGAAACTTTTGACTCATCAGGCTTAGTTTATTTTGTGCACATATGGTATATGGTGAAATTGAAATTGACGAAAAATGTATCCATGTATATGTATGAGATAAGCATGCTATATAGCTGAAGGAAAAAATGTCACATGTATTTATCGTTATATTTTAATCATTCATGATTGAAATTGAAAATACAAATTTTGTATATTTTTAAAAGGTTTTAGATTTATGAGTAAATTGTTTAAATCAAAGTTTTAGGCTTAGTTAGGATGGGTAATGTGTTTACTTGCGATTGGTGTAAAAATAACAATGGCGGTAAGATTAAATACTATAGCAATATTATAGCGTGATAAAAAAGTAAACTAAATATCACAATTTGACTTGTATACCTGTGGACACTGCCGTTCTAATTTTATATATTTTGGTGTGCTATTTTTACTATAAACGATAACATGTATATAGACGATTATTTGTACATACTATATCTTTGTATTCTTTTTATTCATGATTCCTATTAATAATAGTATTTTTTTTCAAAGATTTAACCCTACTAATTTACACTAGATGCAAGTTATTTAAATCAAATATTAAAACACCTTAATTCAATTAATCTAAAAACTTCAACTATTCAAACTACACTAAAAAATAATATGATTAATTCATTAAAATAATAATTAAATTAAATTGTTTTTAAATAAAAATGAATAATTTATACTAATTTTATGGTTTTTGTATAAATTTACAAAAACAAATCTAATTTCTCATCCCCATCTGCATGCGAAGAAACCTACGTGTTGAAACTTGAAACCCTAAATTACACGTACTCGCCATGCAAAGGCCTGAATCCATTATAAACACCCTTTCATCCGCCACCCCCATTTCTCACCATCACCGATATCAATCAATTCAGTTATATATATATCAATCAATCACGACAAAGCTCGCTCTCCTCGTAGCCACTTTCGCTCTCGCTTTCTTCCTCGTCAACGCTTCCATCTACCGCATCACCATCACCCTCGACGGCGACGAAGAAAATCGGTCCGACGAGGTGAGTCGTCTTGTCAATACCAGATAAAGAAGCTACACTACCTCGAACGGTGTCAGTGGTACATGCAACAAGAGACCGGCGGCAGCAACACATACAACACCCAACTCCTCAACTCGTGCTGTGACCAGCTTCAGAACCTGGACGAGGGTTGTCGTGTTAACAATAGCAAAAGAGAAGGAAGAAACCAAGAAAACCCTCACTGCTATTGACGTATATTGCATGCATTAAAGAGAATCCACTATAGTATTTAATGCATGAGTGCAGCTATTAACTAAAACCTAACAGCCACAACTAACACAGTTTAATAACAACTTTAACTAACAATTAGTTATTCATAACATGCCCCGTACTCATCAGCTTTCGGTCTCTTTCTTCCTTGTTACGAACACGAAGCGGCTTGAAACTTTGTGAACATTCCTGCAGATAGAGGTTTTGTTAAAGCGTCGACAACTCGCTCTTGACTAGATATATGCCCCACTTGAAAGATCCTGCAGACAACCTTTTCCCGAACGAAAAACAAATCTAGCTCGACGTGTTTAAATTTCGAGTGTAGAACAGAGTTGCCTGCTACTGCTACAACTGCTGAACTATCACACCAAATGAAAGCCTTTGTCTTTATAGGAGCACAAAGTTCAGCTAGCAAAGACTGTATCCAGACCATCTCTGCTGTGACATGTGCAAGGCTCCTATATTAGATCTCTGCTGTTGACCGTGACACTAGTTGTTGCTTGCGAGAGTTCCACGAGATGGGATTCCCTCCAAGAAAGACACAAAAGCCTGATGTGGATCTGCGATCGTCAGAGTCAGCCCCCCAGCTAGCGTCAGAGAAACCTTCTAGAAGAAACTTTGATGTTCGAGTGAATTTCAAACCATAATGCAAAGACCACTTTCAAGTCTGCAAGATTCGCTTCGACTTTGAAATGAGTGTCGAGAGGTTTATGCATGTATTGACACACCTTGTTGACTGCATAAGAAATATCCGGTCTGGTAATGACCACATATTGAAGAGCTCCAATGATGCTTCGGAACAGGTGCTCATCCTCAATGGGACTGCTTTCATGAGTGGACAAACGATAATTTGTTACCATTGGTGTCAGAGAAACATTTAAGTTGTCTATGGATGCTCGACGTAGGAGATCCATGATGTACTTCTGTTGCCCAAATAAAAGGCCATCGGGTGTGTAAGTGACCTCAATACCAAGAAAATAATGCAACTGACCTAAGTCTTTCAGAGAGAAGTGAATATTCAAATCCTTAACAAAGTTGTCGACAGCACACGAATCAGTTCCAGTGATGATGATGTCGTCTACGTATACTAGAACATAGAGCAAGTGCGACCCTCGACGATGAATGAACAATGAACTATCAGCTTTGGAACCTTGAAAATTGTTGGACAACAAGAACTCCCTGAGCTTAGAAAACCAGGCTCGAGGAGCCTGCTTGAGGCCATAAAGGGCCTTTCTCAACTTGCACACTAAATGTTGACCGTTTGATCCATGCTTTTCAACCACGAAATCGCTCCATGTAGATCTCCTCCTGAAGATCCCCGTTCAAAAATGCATTATTGATGTCTACCTGTCGAAGGGTCTATCCGAGAGAAACCGTAAGTGCCAATACCACCCTGATTGTTGTTGGCTTGATCACAAGACTGAAGGTCTCTTGGAAGTCAATACCTGCTTCCTGTATATAGCCTTTTACCACCAATCTCCCTTTGTACCGTGCGATGGACCCATCAGCATGCCTTTTGACCTTAAAAATCCATTTACATCCAACCGCTCGACGTCCTGTAGGAAGAGGCATGAGATCCCATGTGTGATTTTCTATTAAGGTAATATATTCGGCCTCAGCTACAGCAGTCCATTTAGGTCTCAAGAATGCTTCTTGAATGGAAGATGGTTCCCTTTTAGTCAACACAGTGGAAAAAACTTTTGGCTTGAAGACTCCACTTAGACCTAGTAAGCATAGGATGATAGTTGGCCCGGTGAAAGGCTGTGGAGGAGCGAGGAGCAAGTGAAAGTTATGGAGGAGAAGGAGCGGAGTTGGTGGGCGGGGAGGCGGATGGAGAGGAAGGAGCTTGACATCTCTATCTGAAAGTGGGCGAGAAAGACTGACCATGTGTTTGAATCAACAGGAGAGGAGACGGATGGCGAGCAACCACCAAGAGTCCTTGCATTTGAAGATATAGATATGGGTGAGTGCACTATGGGGACTTGAGATCTGTGATGCACAGTAGTCGTAGATTCCAATGATGAAGGAGCAAGAAAGCCACTTTTAAAAGAAAAGCAAGTCTCATCAAAACTGACGTGGCGAGAGACAAATATCTTTCTATCTTCATCGAGACATCTAAAACCCTTTTGATTGCAACTGTACCCAATGAAGACACACTTCTTGGACCGGAACTGCAGCTTATGTTGTTGAAAAGGCCTGAGATATGGAAAACAAGCACAACCAAAAACCCTTAGCTGAGAGTAACTATGAGTAGATTTGTACAACATCTCATAAGGACTAATGTGATGCAAGGCTGATGTAGGCAATCTGTTGATCAGATGTACAGCATGAGCAAACGCTGTCAACCAATATTTCAAGGGCATAAACGATTCAGCCAAAAGAGTCAGCCCCATCTCTACCACCTGTCGATGTTTCCTTTCAGCTACCCCATTCTGCTCAGAGGTGTGTGGACAAGTTACCCTGTGTTGAATGCCAAGCTTAGCTAGCTCTTTAGTCAGTGACCGATATTCACCCCCCAGTCACTTTGAAACATTTTGATTGTGCTACCAAATTGAGTCTGAACTAGCTGATGAAAATGGAGAAAACATTGAAAAACCTCAGCCTTGGTCTTGAGAAAGTATAACCACGTGTATCTACTGTGCATGTCAACAAGCGAGACATAATAAGAAAAACCACTAGACTGCACACCCCAAATATCAGAAACGACCAGTTCAAAAGGTAAAGAGTACACAGTCTTTGATGAAACAAAAGGTAACTTGTGTAATTTTCTAATTTGACAAGAAGTACATACAGTAGATAACTTGCTTTGTTTAAAAGGAAAATTACAAGCTTACATAACTCGAGATAGAACATCAGGACAAGGGTGGCCTAGCCTGTTGTGCCACAATGTTAAGGATGGAGAAACGTGAACATTGTGAAGTACAGGAGCTGGTGAAATGGAGAACTTGTTGACCCTGGAGGAAACATCGAATCTGTAAAGTCCATTATGTATGTGGCCCTCCAACAGAACCTTCCCTATCTGTATGTCTTCACAAAACACATAAATGGGTAAAATTCAAAATACACCGTATTGTCCCTTGTAAACCTGACCTCTGAACAATAAATTTTTACATACTGAGAGGAACATGTAGAACATTCTTGAGATGTAGGACTTAGAAGCGATCGAAAGTGAAGAAAAACTAACATTTGTAATAAATCGACTCACCATTTCCCATGGAAATCATTGGAGCAGTGTGTAGGAGAAAGCGTTGGTAAGTTGTGTGACATCAGGGGTGACATGATTTGTTGCTCGAATCTGGATACCGAGTTTGAGCGAATCTGAATCGAAGAATGAGACCGAGGGGAAGCTGAATATAGAGAAGGTTGTGGTAGAGATATGGACGCACAACAATGAGAATTGCACTGAGTAGAGAGCTGATGACAGTTGATAGACATCGAACTATCGTGGTCAATACCGAAAAATTTTCATCAAATCGGTAGTAACATGTTTGGACTGTATGCCCGATCTTGCCACATAGTTGACACTGTGGACGAGACCGAGACCAGCCTCTGCCAGAACCACGAAATCTGCCATGTGACCAACCTCTGCCATTTCCTTTGTAACCACGTCTAAAGTTCTGACCCGAATTCTCAGACTGCTTAAAATCACTTGAAGCCTCTTGAGTAGATGCTAAATTAGCTTGCAAAGGGACATCAGTTAATAAAGCTAACTGTCGAGCCTCACAATCAAGTAGTAACTCAGTTAACAAATCAAGGGAGATGAAGGTTGCTGATGCCATAATGCGAATAGACTCATATTCAAAGGGTAAGCCAGCCAAAATGACACCGACTTTGTTCTTGTTCAAGAACTATCTTTGCCAATGAGGTAAGATTATCACTCAACTATTTTACCTTGGACAGATATTCTTTGATAGAAAGACTGGACTTCTTGAGAGAATAGAAAGTATGACGCATACTAGACACCTTAAGGTTGGACTTAGCACCAAACCGTCACTCGATCAATGTCCACACTTCAAGACTTGTTTTGGCAGATGTGAGATGTATGAGAATCTCATCCGAGACTGTAGACAGCAACCAAGAAGCCAATAATTTATCTTACTTCTTATAAACCAAGAAAGTCGGATTCGGAATGAGATGACCATCAGTCCCAGGTATCAAAGAATAAAGAGCAGGGATTGTACCAAGAACAAACCCTTCCAGATCATACCCTTCAAGAATCAGCAACAGTTGATGCTTCCATAGGAGATAGTTGTTTTCATTGAGTTTAACTGTATCATGTTTGGAAAAATATTGAACTGTGAGAGACGAGAAATCACAGGGGCCACCGTGTGAATGACCATCGTCCCCGGTGTTAGTCGAGTGACGTGGTGTTTCTTCCAAGCAATGGTTCATAGCCATAAAGATGAAGAGAAGAAGAAAAGAAAACCTATGCTCTTGATACCATGTTAACAATAGCAAAGAAGGAAGAAACCAAGAAAACCTCATCGCTATTGGCGTATATTGCATGCATTAAAGAGAATCCACTACGATATTTAATGCATGAGTGCGACTATTAACTAAAACCTAACGACCACAACTAACTCGGTTTAATAACAACTTTAACTAACAATTAGTTATTCATAACATGCCGGTGCACAGGCTTGAAACAGGCGGTGAGGGAACAGCTGCAGGAAGGACAGTGGGAGAGTGAAGAGGCTAAAGATATGTTTGAAATTGCGGAGAGGGCACTGAAGAAGTGTGATTTAGAGCCTAGGAGATGCGATATATGCAATCTCGAAGATGGTTTTAGATATAGAATCTAAGGCTTAGTTTGGATGGGCGGTGTGTTTACCTCCGGTGAGGTTAAAAATAGCGGTGGCGGTGAGATTAGTTACTGTAGCGGTGAGATTGGACGCTGTAGCAGTGAGATTAGAAACAACAGTGGAGTGTGTGTTTGGATTCAAACGCAGCTGTAGCGGTGAGGTGAGAATATAAAAAGACTATTAAGGACATTATATTAGAATTGATATATAATAGAAGTTTTTAAATTATTTTACTTATATAAAATTATTAAAATATGTAAATTTATAAATTCATTTAATAAAATATTAAAATGTATCTTCCAATATTTTATTATAAATATTTTAATGAATTATATAATCAATTTGAATTATTTATTAGATAAAATGATTATTATTTTAATTTTTATAGTTAAATATTCTTTTATAACAATGATAAATATTATTTTACAAAATAGTAACATTATACTTAAATCAAATTTTGAAGTATCTAAATGTGCAATGCCGAGCCTTGAGCTGGTCATCAATGCTAGAAGGAAGAGCTGCAAATCACATCTGTTGGGATTTTGACAGCAGAGGAAGAAAACAGAAGCAAGTAACCTAGAAGATGTAAAGATTAACTTCATTACTTGAATAAGCACTATCCCATATACATTAGTCCGGATTATATGTGTTAACAAAGTTTGAACAAGAAGAAAACTAAATTTAATCTCCAAAAATCAGATCTTTTGAATAAACAAAATGCTCTTTCGCTTCTCGGTTCAACTTGGATCTTGGTTCACATCTTTGGTTTCTTCTTGATTTCTGTTGCGAAAACAAATAAAAGCGAGTACATACATTTCATTTAGATCTGCATACTCCAATCTTTTGAATAATATTAATTTATTAATTCATGAGATCTAACTAGTATTTTATGATATACATGTAAAATAAGCTGAAATTTTCATGTCATAAGTACATAAAATATTGTTTTCGAATTGATGCAAAGTGTCTACTTTAAACTAGTATCCCTATAAGATCCTGGCGATGGATCGAACTTGAATGAGGCCCACTGTAACATGAACTCAGGATAATTAAAATGTTGATATCCCAAGGAGCAAAAATTTGCAAAATTTGAAAACCATTCACTACAGTCTAATGATGTTAAAATTAGCTCCAAACAAATTGATTGCATTATGGAAGCGAACTTCAATGGTATAAATCATATAACAATCTAGAACATAATGATAGGACTTGGGAGAGGTTTGAAAGTAATTACGAGAAGAAGAGGTAAAAGTGTAATAGTTCTCCCTCTACTTTGCAAAGCACAATCGGATACAACGACAATGGGTAGCATATAAAGGCTATGTCCATTGAGAAAGTGTAGCCATGTATTAATTAATCATAATTTTGGGGTTGAATCAAATATGCTAATCCAACATCAAAAAGAACCATTCCATAGATGTTTCCACCATTTAACAATATATGCAATGTAGTACTATTCATGTTTTATAATAAAAATAATTTAAAGCGTATGTCTAGCATAAACTAGGAATAAAATCAAGATATAGCTTTACTAATAAAAACACAATAATCTCCATAATGAATAAACCCAAAACACTTAAAGTACCTTGCTTAGTGGTTTGTTAGGTTTGGCGTAAGTAGATTTCGATAGTTTAGTACCATGTTAGTTAGCTCTCGGTCTTCCGATCAAAAAGCAACATTATGAAGATGTAATAGTGCACTATTTCATGGTGAGGATTGTAACTTTCTATGAATTTTTTATTTTTCATACAACAACAGAACTGTGCTTATTTCTTTTTTTGAGGATTGACGCAGTTGGAAAAAAATTAATTTAAACCATTTAATTGATCAGAAATTAGAACATGGACAAAATATGAACAACAAACGTAATTAGACGATGAATACCCTTAACCATCAGACTATCACATAGAGTTCACCTTAAAATACTAGACTTTGGGCACATATTAAAAAATAGTATATTAATTATATATTAAATCTAAATTACATTTATATTTATAATAAACCACTAATTTAATAATAATTAAATATTAATCAAAATCTAGAAAAAATAGTATTAAAATAAATAATGTAAATTTTACAAATTATATTTAATATAATAAAAGTATATTAATGTTTTTTACTTAAAATATTTATAATTTGGGATTTGTGATTTAAAATTTGTTTTCTAATTGTTTTGTTCTTTCTCTTCTTGGATTTTTTTTTAAAACTTTCAGACATGGAATATCACGTGTTAAAATTTTTAAAACCCTGACATGCGACATTAAGTTTTCCGTCCGTTTTGAGCCGCGTTGATGAACTTTGTGATTCCAGGAATTTTATTTTGAGGGATAAAATGACTTTTTACACACTTAGAGAATAAAAAATGTCATTATTCATTAATTCACGTATGAATTATCTCTAAATTTATTAATATGTCAAATTACAGTTATATTTTTTTTTGAATAAAATTCTGATATATATGAAGCTGGCCAAGCCTCAAAGAAGCCCAAAGTAAAAGTCCAAAACCAAAACAAAATATATAAACAAAGCAAACAGATAATCACTACCAAAATAACAAAAACGCCTTGAGCCCTCCCCACAAACAATAGCCAACAAGCATCGATATCTGTCGCTTCTAATTAATGCGACTTTTGCTCTACTTCCCACCATCGAAGCGAGGATTCAATGAACCTTCCTCCGAAAGCAAGCAAAACGAACCCCAATCCATTCTATCTCGTCCCTTTCTCCTTCTCCGCCATGTTAGACACCGAATCGGAACACATTGACTCCATATTCCGAGAATCCGCTCTTCTTCCTTCCAGAGCCATCGCATGAGCAACTCCATTAACAATCCTTGGTACAAATCGGTAAGAAATCTTTTCAAAATCTAGACCCATAAGAAAAATATGGCGAGTTATAGATCTAATCACTGATCTGTCTGAACCCCTCCTCTTAATGCTTTTAATAACAGTTAGAGCGTCTCCTTCAACAACTAGGCATCTGAAGCCCATAGGTTTCGCCAAAAGTAGCGACCTTTCGCATGCCCTCGCCTCCGCCACAAATGGATCTGCAACATCAAGAATGATAAGTCTCATTTCAAAATATGACCTGTAGTATCCGGCTATAATCTTGAAATTGTCGATGATCTTTCCTATGAAACGAGGCATCAAAATTTAGTTTTATAACACCCAACTCGCTACCGCCATTTAAAATGCAGAGAATGATTGACCTTGTTTTGAAGGTTTGAACGTCATAGCAATATGTCTTGTAAATATCCTGCATGAAGCCCAACACCTCTTCAATTTTGAATTTAATCCTTCATGAATTAACTTGTTTCGCGATACCGGAGACTCCAAATGGAAATTGCGATAATGCTTTTTGTTGAATTTCTCAGAAGTGAAGAGACGGGCAAAAGACTTTGGCCTCCCATGGGTTTCAAACCTGTGGGTCCTAATCAAAGTAGTCCCAAACTCGCGTAATACATCGCACGACCATACTAAATGATTTGTATTCTCCATTCCTTCTTTGCACAGAGGACACAGCGACTTCGCAGCCAATTTCCTTTTCGCCAAATTGCAATAGTGAGGAATCCAATTGTTAAAGAGCCGCCAAACATGTATCTTAATCTTACTGGGAATATTCAATCCCCATAAATCCTTGTAAAATTTGTAAAAGTCGCATTATTGTAAATGTAAGAATTTGTACTTACTAGAGAGGAGACAAGGGTCCTATACCCACTTCATCGAGTATTCTCCGAACCCTCAATTTCCACACCATCAGTATCCGTGAGCTTCCCCTTGAGAGCGGGATTGAAAGAATTCGCCTTGCCGTATCCTCATCAACCAATCTTCGAATCAGATCAAGATTCCGTATTGAGTCGAATGCATTAGATCCCTAATCGTAGACCATCGTACTTCTAATTTCTTACCCTAAGAACTTGTTATTCTCCGTCCGGAAGCCAAGAATCGCTCCAAATGTTGACATGTTCACCATTGCCTATTCTCCACAACATGCCTTCTTCGATCGATCGCGACAATCTGATATTGCGCCGGTAAAAGAGGGGTAAGATCCGACCTTAGCATCTAAAAACTCAGAATTAGGAAAATAACGCGTTTTTAACACTTTCGCTAAAAGGCAATTCAGATTAGTTAAAATACGCCAAGCCTGTTTAGCTAGAAGGGCTTTATTGAATGAAAATAAATCTTTAAAACCAAGGCCGCCAAAGAACTTCGGGAACAATAGGTCCCAATTGCTCCAATGAATACCAACCTTCGTTTGCCGTTGCCCACCAAAATCTGTTCATTATATTCTGAAGTTGCACACACAAACTCCTAGGGAAGAGAAAACATTACATGGCATAAAAAGGAATAGCCTGTAATACCGATTTTATGAATACCTCTTTTCCCCCCATTGAAAGGTATCTGAGACTCCACCCATCAATTCTTTTCTGAAATCTGTCTTTGAAAGTAGCAAATGCCCACGATTTTCTTCGACCCACCATCATTGGCAAACCTAAATACTTCTCTGGACTCGAAGCAATCCGAACCCCCAAAATTCGTGTTATTTCCTCTTTCATCTCATTTTGTACATTGGCTCCAAAATAAATTACCCAGCATTTGTTTCATATTCGCAAATAATATCGCGAACAATGTGAACACCTTCCTTAAGCGTGCCAAACGAATACACGTCGCAAAAAACAAGTGATTAATTGATATCCTTCCCCTTCCGATTTTTGCGCCCCTCATGCCTCCACTATTTTTCGCTTCTTCCAATAGGCGTAAAACCTTCCGCACAAATCAGGAATAGATAGGGACTAAGAGGGTCACCTTGTCTCAAACTCCTAGAAGGAGTAAACCAGTCGCTACTGACTCCATTAATTTGCACCGAGTAGGATACTGAACAAACACATCTCATCACTAATACAATCCAATCATCATGAAATCCCAACGATTTCATCATACCTGCTAGGAAGTCCCATTCCACTCGGTCATACGCCTTGCTCATGTCTAATTTGAAAGCGAAATTACCTTTTCTTCCATTTTTCTTCAATTTAAGAGAATGTAAGGCTTCATAAGCTATTAAGACATTGTCAGAAATAAGCCTCCCTGGGATAAAAGCACCTTGGGATTCATTTATACAATCACCCAGAATGTCGCTCATCCGATTTACCATAACCTTTGCAATAATCTTGTAAATGACATTACATAGGCTTATGGGCCGAAATTGTGACATATTATTTGGCTTATCAACTTTAGGAATCAGCACCAGCCGCGTCTTATTGATATCACTAATCTCCTTATGACCATTCAAGATATCTAGGCAATACCCGACTATGTCCGTACCAACAATGTGCCAGTACCTTTGGAAGAAAATCGCTACAAAACCATCACTGCCGGGGGCTTTTAATGCTGGCATAGATTTCACTGCATTGCAAACTTCTTCCTCAGTAAACGGTTGAGTGAGGTTAGCATTCATACCTGCCGTCACTCTTTTCTCAACCAAGCTGAAAATACGGTTATCCATACCCGCCTCTGATGCAGTAAACAGCTTCTCAAAATAATTTGACGCAATCTTAAGCATATCATCCGTCATAGTAGCCTTATTACCATTCTCATCTTCAAGCTCTTTAACCATGTTCCGAGTATGATGTTGGATAGACAGCTTGTGAAAGAAGCTCGTATTTCGATCCCCATTCTTTAACCAATTAACCCTTGCACGTTGTTCCCAGAATAATTCTTCTTTACCAGCCTCCAGGTTCAGGTCCAATTGAACTTCAGCAATTTCAGATAAAATGTCATCTGAGATTTCCTGCTTATACAAATAATCCAACCGATCCTCCAAGCAGCCCCTTTTCCTCTTTTCAGCCCTTGCTCTATTCTTACTCCACTCTCTCATTTTTTGACCTAATTGCTCCAAACGAGTAGGCATATCTCCATATGCAAGACACCACCGCTTTAACCACTCCTCAAACTGTGGTTTCTAGACACCATTTCGCTTCAAATCTAAAAAGGTTCTTAGATTCGAAACTTTCCATGCCCATGGTATCTAACAAAATCGGCAATGGTCCAAAAGAATGCGATAAATGCTCAACCTGAACACCTGAAAATAACCCCATCCAACCGATTGTAGCAACCCCACGGTCTAAACGTTCTCTTATATTAGTAGAACTAAATACCACGTTCCCATGTAAACCACCGTCCTCGGAACCCAATGTCATTCAGATTACAAGCATCTAAGGCCTCTCTAAAACCCGACATCTGATTCTCCGACCTACGACGACCCCCTTGTTTCTCAAATGAGCCAGAATTTCATTGAAATCCCTCAAAACCACCCAGGGAAGATTATTATTTGTACTCAATTGATTAAGTAAGTTCCAAGACTCTCTTCGACCCCTAACATCCGGATTACCATAGAATCCTGTTAATCTCCATGTGTTCCCGCAGTCGTTGTCATTAACCTCAACGTCGATATGAAAAGAGGAGTAACTAATAAGAGTGATCAACGAGTTCCCTCTCCATCCCAAGGACAGTCCCCCCTTTGAGACCATCGATCCAATATCAATCCCATTCTCGTAGCCACATTTTCTTCTGACCATTTCCATTTTCCTTGCACTTAATTTTGTTTCAATTAGAAACAAAATTCGGGGATTAATGGCTCGTAACTTGTTCTTGAGCCTATTAACAGTTCGTGGTCTCCCCAACCCACAACGCTCCAAATAAGTATTTTCATTGTTCCGGCTACTGGAGGTCGAGCTAGCCGATAAAGTAGATATATCACTTCCCACCTTAGATCTCGCCAAGACCGATTCCTCCCATACTCCTCTGCGTTTTTTCCTTCTACAATGGCAATCGGATCATGTTCTTCGTCAAAACCCATTTCCATTGGCCCATTGGATAATTCATTGTCACCAAATCCTCCAGAACCCGAGAATCTCCTTGAAAACTCATTTTAGGAAATTTTTGCTGATTTGCTCCTAAAAGAATAAATTTTGGATTCACAATCTGTTTCCCTCCTATTTACCGCCATTTGTCCCCTAGAATCTCTCCCTGCAGATGACGATTTACCAAATCTGGAACTTTCCAAATTACCCTCCCATCTCGAAGATCCATCAAGATCCGAACTAACGACTCTCCACCGTTCTTCTCTGTCGTGGCTCGACAAGCAAAGACAAGTCCCATCGAAAACAATTTTGTTGGCCTCAATTTTTAAACGATAGGACAAAAGCTTTCCCATGACCCGTCCTACCGTAAATGAAGCAAAACAGACTTAATTTTTCATATCTAAATCAGTAGAACGTCATCATTTGGCCAATTTGGACCTTCTTTTACGCTCAATGGAACAAGAATATCCAATGCAATACGAATACGCATGAAAGTCGTAATCCCTAAAGAAATAGCGAATGTCATATTCAATGAATTTACCACAAAATCCCCAAACTATTTTGCCATCGATTCGTCCATCAAGCCCGGTGGTAAGTCATGAACTTGCACCCAAAACTCAGTAACATTAATCGATATAGATCTTGGATTCTTCCATTCGAATTTTTTGAATTATAAGCAAGTGATTATTAAAAACCATGGGGTTCCATCTAGAACTCTTTCGCATCAATTTCATGAAAAATTGAAAAGGTATTTCTTCTCTCCAAGATCCAAATGCAGATTCCTCCAGTTGGGTGCCATAAATCTGCCATAGTGTTCCTCAACGAAGGAAAGTGTACTACGCTATCCGTTAAGCATCGACCAACCAAACAGTACCTGTAAATCCTTTCCACCGTATGATCGTCCTCAAGAAAAGCTTCTTCTTCCTCATCAATAATACTCGATTCGCCAAGTTCTCCTCCATTGTCCGCCATCGGAGAAACGTCGTGAAACACCAATATCTTTAGTAGCTATGGGAACACAAATGAAACCGACATCGCAAAAGATCCTATATCACCTAGACGCGATCTTAAAACAATAAAACTGCAACTTTCATAGCCAAAGATGAAGAGAAGAAGAAAAGAAAACCTATGCTCTTGATACCATGTTAACAATAGCAAAAGAAGGAAGAAACCAAGAAAACCCTCATCGCTATTGACGTATATTGCATGCATTAAAGAGAATCCACTACTGATATTTAATGCAGTGCAGACTATTAACTAAAACCTATGACCACAACTAACTCGGTTTAATAACAACTTTAACTAACAATTAGTTATTCATAACATGCCTAGTTGCGGGCTTGAACAAAGCAGTGAGGAACAATTGCAGGAAGGACAGGTGGGAGAGTGAAGAGGCTAAAGATATGTTTGAAATTGCGAGAATCCTTGAAGTGTGATTTAGAGCCAGGAGATGCGATATATGCAATCTCGAAGATGGTTTTAGATATAGAATCTAAGGCTTAGTTTGGATGGGCGGTGTGTTTACCTCGGTGAGGTTAAAAATAGCGGTGGCGGTGAGATTAATTCTTGTGGCGGTGAGATTGAATGACGTAGCGATGAGATTAGAAACAACGATGGAGTGTGTGTTTGGATTCAAAAGCGCATGTAGCATGTGATGGTGAATATAAAAAGACTATTAAGGACATTATATTAGAATTGATATATAATAGAAGTTTTTAAATTATTTTACTTATATAAAATTATTAAAATATGTAAATTTATAAATTCATTTAATAAAATATTAAAATGTATCTTCCAATATTTTATTATAAATATTTTAATGAATTATATAATCAATTTGAATTATTTATTAGATAAAATGATTATTATTTTAATTTTTATAGTTAAATATTCTTTTATAACAATGATAAATATTATTTTATAAATAGTAACATTATACTTAAATCAAATTTTGAAGTATCTAAATGTGCAATGCAAAGCCTTGAGCTGGTCATCAATGCTAGAAGGAAGAGCGCAAATCACATCTTGGGATTTTGATGCAGAAAGAAGAAAAGTAAGTAACCTAGAAGATGTAAAGATTAACTTCATTACTTGAATAAGCACTATCCCATATACATTAGTCCGGATTATATGTGTTAACAAAGAAGTTTGAACAAGAAGAAAACTAAATTTAATCTCCAAAATCAGATCTTTTGAATAAACAAAATGCTACCCCTACGGTTCAAATGGATCTTGGATACATCTTTGGTTTCTTCTTGATTTCTGATTGCTGACAAATAAAACCTGAGTACATACATTTCATTTAGATCTGCATACTCCAATCTTTTGAATAATATTAATTTATTAATTCATGAGATCTAACTAGTATTTTATGATATACATGTAAAATAAGCTGAAATTTTCATGTCATAAGTACATAAAATATTGTTTTCGAAATTGATGCAAAGTGTCTACTTTAAACTAGTATCCCTATAAGATCCTGGCGATGGATCGTAACTTGAATGAGGCCCTTGTAACATGAACTCGAGATAATTAAAATGTTGATATCCCAAGGAGCAAAATTTGCAAAATTTGAAAACCATTCACTACGTCTAATGATGTTAAAATTAGCTCCAAACAAATTGATTGCATTATGGAAGCGAACTTCAATGGTATAAATCATATAACAATCTAGAACATAATGATAGGACTTGGGAGAGGTTTGAAAGTAATTCTGAAGAAGAGGTAAAAGTGTAATAGTTCTCCCTCTACTTTTGCAAAGCACAATCGGATACACTGACAATGGGTAGCATATAAAGGCTATGTCCATTGAGAAAGTGTAGCCATGTATTAATTAATCATAATTTTGGGGTTGAATCAAATATGCTAATCCAACATCAAAAGAACCATTCCATAGATGTTTCCACCATTTAACAATATATGCAATGAAGTACTATTCATGTTTTATAATAAAAAATAATTTAAAGCGTATGTCTAGCATAAACTAGGAATAAAATCAAGATATAGCTTTACTAATAAAAACACAATAATCTCCATAATGAATAAACCCAAAACACTTAAAGTACCTTGCTTAGTGGTTTGTTAGAATGGCGTAAGTAGATTTCGATAGTTTAGTACCAAGGCCATTAGATTTTGTTGAGTTGAAACCATTTGACTTTGTAAGCAGCAGCGAACCATATTTTACATTTCCAAAACCATCAAGGATTCCTTTTGAAACATCTCCAACATATGTTGAATCCCATGAGTAACAAGGCATGGCTTCATGCATAGGAAACAAGAGGCTGAAAATATCACGATGAATAATATGGTTGTTGACCAAGGCATTGCCCATCAACACCCATTAGAGCCCCGGTAGCATATGGGTTATAGCAGAATGCAAATAGTAGACCAAGGAACCATTTTTCGATTGCACACAGGGCAACAATTCAATAAAAACAGTATCAGGTCAACATATGGAATTTGTAATTCCATATTACTCGTAATGTTAAGATGCCATAAAATGAAAACAATATGAAGGATTATGCCATAAATGTGCAGTGAAGGAACTAGCAAGAAGAACATACTATAAGTGAACCATCGAAGAAAATAACCCTTATCATCGATTGAGTGAATGACCCATCATAACCCGAAAAAAATCCAATTAATGTTTTTTACAAAATTAAATCACGCTTGATAATTTTATCTTAAACAACGATAAAGCCAAGCGCAAAGAAGAAAGAATGACATATCGCACAATAAATATAAAGTAGTGAACTAAAGCCTAAAAGTTTTGTTCCCTCAAAACATTTATCCTTTTTTGGGAATATGAATTAGGTAATTTAGGAACACTTTTCAACAATTGCTTTTCATATGATTTAAAACACCTACAATATCAATGTGTTTCATCATGACCTTGGCATGCAAATCTTCTAACAAATGGATGGCAAAGATGAAAGAATGACGAGAAATCTCATTTGCAATAAAATCCATGGCTATCCCCGATTCTAACATTGTGTACAAATGTCGTGTTTCAACATGAAGGATTGTTATATAATCTAACTTTATAGAACTCTATATATCCTATGACATATTAACTATACGAGAATTATCCAAAATCATTTAATAGGATTATTCAAAATTTGAACATGTATTTTCAATTATTTATCAACCAAACACATACCAACATTCCAAAGAGTAACATTATTTATCATTTAACCATTCAAAGCTTCACTATGAGCAACATCACACACACAATTCTCTATTTGTTTAACTTGTACTTAACCCATAACAAGATGCTTACCAAAGTAATCATTCAATACATACAACATAAAATCGTTTCCTAAACAATTAATTTAGATGAAAGTATAACTTAAAGTATAACGAAAATTAGAATGCAAAACTAAAACTAAGTCTCCATTACTTTCTCTTTGCTTTAGCCTTCAAACTTTCATCTTCTTTAGTTTCATTTTCAACATCAAATCAATAAAACAAATTAGAAAATGATGCAATTCGATGAGTGAGACACTATCTAATCCCGAATCTATATTTATGAAACTAAAATCTAACATTATAACTAAGATTTGGAGCTTAAAAAACATTTCAACTCTATTAAAAATCATCAAGAACCATCATAAATCTCAGCACTCTCTCACTCTACAACTCACCTAAAGCTTTGAGAAATCGCTCTTTCTCAAATATGATTCTTTGTTCTAATGTTGTTTTAAACTTAAAAACATTTGGAATCTAACCTAAAATCAATAAAAAAACACAAAACTGAAGCTCCTCTCTCAAGAATACTTATAAGAGATCTCTTCACTTATAAGGACTCTACCTTTTAACAGCTGAAACTAGATCATATTCAGTGTGTTTTTCAAGTCCAGAAAGTGTTTCAGAGGCATTTTCAAACAAGGCTTTGGTGAAATCAAATTCATAAGCTTCATTGGATAAAGTCATTTCCAAATTTATTCGGTTTTTGTCGTTTACATCGCCTCGAAGGGCGACACAACATTAGTATTGTCAAGGATCTTCCCATAGAGTTCTTCACAGTCAGACTTGTAACGAACTTGGTTTAAAAAGACAAGAAAATCCCAACTTCAACTTACAAAAAATAAAACAAGCAAAAAATTTCACTTAGAGACATCTGGTTTAGCCTATGGCAATGCCAAATCCATTCACAATCAAGAGAACAACCAAAGGCCCTTCCAAAATGGGTTGTTCATAACATTTGGCTAGCAAGGGAAGCCAGTAAGCATTGTACCTAAAAATTAGCATATCTAAAAAAAAAAAATCAACAACCCAAATTTTGATTAAAAATGCACATCAATTAAAAGGGTTTAAGGTAGGAGTCAAATGCAAAACTTGGAGAAACTTAAACAAAATGAAATCCCCAAAAAGACCCAGAATTTGAAAATGGTAAAAATGATGATTTAGCAACAATCAATAAATTGAGCTGTGAAAGTGATCACCAAAAAAGACCCAAAGAGCCAGCGGTTCTGTCGGCAATGACAAGAATTCAATTTCGGTTCTTGGCGACAATCGCAAGGTCCAAACTAATTTTGATCTTTTGAGCTTCGATCCATTCCAGTCCTTGCTCTTTCTCCATTTCCATCTCTTCTATTTCCACATAAAACAGAATCCCATTAATAGAAAAACAAAATCAAAAGCAAATTAATAAAATAACATAAGAATTATAATCGATTTTTTTGTTCATAATTGATGATGAAAAGATTGAGAAGACTACCGAAACGTATTTCGATTGGCTTGTTGTTGCTCGATATCGGCTCGAAAAGGAAAGGCAAAACTAGTTGTCGCCACCTTCTGCTCCCTCCTCCTTCACTCGTGTTCGATATCGTTACTCTCTCTCCACTGTTCTGATATGTAGAACTTGTTTATTTTCCGTCGATTTCCTCAACTTCTCCTCACTTCAATTTAATCCAAACAAAGATCCACTCGATCATTGCTCAACACTAGCATCGAAATCTCAACGTGATCTTCGAACGAGGTAAGGTTAAGGGTTTTTGGGAGGAAATCGAATAGAATGGAATGGAATTTTTGGAAGGAAAATGTAAAAGAGAAAAGAGAGTGATCGAGAGGGATAACCGTGTAAAGGGTTTTTTGTTCGTTAAAATAACTTCAACTAGACTGGGTTCAATTGCTACTCAAACTTTCAGTGAAGTTTTTGGAGATCAGTGAGTTTCAGATTAATTTTAGCTGAAACGTGATACTAAACCAAACAGCATTTTAGTAAGATTGGGTTACCAATCTCACCACACTAGAGGAAAACGATCATCCAAAGGAGCCCTAAGACCCTAAAATGCTAAAGGCAAAAGAAGTGCAATGCATGTTTTTGTAGTATATCTAATATGAATAAAGCACAATGTCGTGTGCATTGCTTTTAGTATTTTTTAACTCTTATATAAATAAGTATTTTCATTGTTCCCGGCTACTCTGGAGGTCAGAGCTAGCCGATAAAGTAGATATATCACTTCCCACCTTAGATCTCGTCAAGACCGATTCCCCTCCCATACTCCTCTGCCGTTTTTTTCCTTCTACAATGGCAATCGGATCATGTTCTTCGTCAAAACCCATTTCCATTGGCCCATTGGATAATTCATTGTCAGTCAAATCCTCCAGAACCCGAGAATCTCCTTGAAAACTCATTTTAGGAAATTTTTGCTGATTTGCTCCTAAAAGAATAAATTTTGGATTCACAATCTGTTTCCCTCCTATTTACCGCCATTTGTCCCCTAGAATCTCTCCCTGCAGATGACGATTTACCAAATCTGGAACTTTCCAAATTACCCTCCCATCTCAAGATCCATCAAGATCCATAACTAACGACTCTCCACCGTTCTTCTCTGTCAGGCTCGGTAGCAAAGACAAGTCCCAGTCGAAAACAATTTTGTTGGCCTCAATTTTTAAACGATAGGGACAAAAGCTTTCCCCATGACCCAGTCTACCGCAAATGAAGCAAAACAGACTTAATTTTTCATATCTAAATCGGTATGATCGTCATCATTTGGCCAATTTGGACCTTCTTTTTACGCTTCAATGGAACAGTAACATCCAATGCAATACGAATACGCATGAAAGTCGTAATCCCTAAAGAAATAGCAGAAGTGTCATATTCAATGAATTTACCACAAAAATCCCCAAACTATTTTGCCATCGATTCTGTCATCAAGCCCGGTGGTAAGTCATGAACTTGCACCCAAAACTCTGTAACATTAATCGATATAGATGCTGGATTCTCTCCATTCGGAATTTTTTGAATTATAAGCAAGTGATTATTAAAAAACCATGGGGTTCCATCTAGAACTCTTTGCAGATCAATTTCATGAAAAAATTGAAAAAGGTATTTCTTCTCTCCAAGATCCGAAATGCAGATTCCTCCAATTGGGTGCCATAAATCTGCCATAGTGTTCCTCAACGAAGGAAAGTGTACTACGCTATCCGTTAAGCATCGACCAACCAAACAGTACCTGTAAATCCTTTCCACCGTATGATCGTCCTCAAGAAAAGCTTCTTCTTCCTCATCAATAATACTCAGATTCGCCAAGTTCTCCTCCATTGTCCGCCGCCGATCAGAGAAACGTCAGTGAAACACCAATATCTTTAGTAGCTATGGGAACACAAATGTAAAACCGACATCGCTTAAAAGATCCTATATCACCTAGACCGCGATCTTAAAACAATAAAACTGTCAACTTTCTAGAGAAGATCTGAAAAGAAGAATAGAAAAGTAGAAGAAAAGTAGAAGAAACGTGCCAATAGGCGTATGAGAAAGCGTGCGGAGACGCATTGAGACTAGTAGCTTTACGAAAATTAATTACAATTATATTTTAAATCTACAGTTTAAAAATAATTAAGAAATTAGATTTTTTTCAAATTAAAAAAAAAGGGTCGATTTATTCACATCTTATTCTTTCAATTTCTCAAATCTTATTTATTTATTCTCACAATTCTCTCAACTATGTTATTCTCAATTTTCTTCCAAATAATATTTAAAATCTCTTCTAATAAAAAGCATATTTCGAAAATATTGGGATATCTAAATTTTATTCTGAATTCTCTCCGAATTTAGAGTTAAGAGTTTAAAAGTTAAGGAGATTGAAAATGTGAAAAGGATTTAAATGCATAAACAGCTGTTTATTGCTCAAAATACTAATTTACACTAGCTGTAGTTATTAGTATACTAATGGAGTCGATTTGTATGGAACCAGAGCCTAGCCCCCTGAATAATATGATACGATCATCACAGACTAACATATAATCCCTATTGATTAGTCAAAGAGCTTCAAATCTGTTAAATATAAATTCATATTATCATATAGCAATTAAACATGCGTTCACTGATCATTCCAGCACCGCAAAGCATAGTTCCCTTAAAAAACCACAAACGCACTTTAAAACACAAACAGTTCATAGAAAAGAAAATTGCGAAATTAACCAAAATAGACACCCAATTAGAAACCACCACGGAGGCGAAGGACAAGATGCAGTGTGGACTCCTTCTGGATATTGTAGTCAGCTAGTGTTCGACCATCCTCCAACTGCTTCCCAGCAAATATCAACCTCTGCTGGTCTGGTGGAATCCCCTCCTTGTCCTGAATCTTCGCTTTGACATTGTCAATGGTGTCCGAGCTCTCAACCTCCAGGGTGATGGTTTTACCGGTCAAGGTCTTCACGAATATCTGCATCCCTCCTCGAAGTCGCAAAACCAAATGCAGGGTCGATTCCTTTTGGATGTTATAATCCGCAAGTGTCCTCCCATCCTCGAGCTGCTTTCCAGCAAAAATCAACCTCTGCTGGTCAGGTGGGATACCCTCCTTATCTTGGATCTTGGCCTTCACATTATCAATTGTGTCTGAGCTCTCCACCTCCAATGTGATAGTTTTTCCAGTCAAAGTTTTCACAAAAATCTGCATTCCACCACGCAATCGGAGCACCAAGTGGAGGGTAGACTCTTTCTGGATATTATAATCTGCAAGTGTCCTACCATCTTCGAGCTGTTTACCAGCAAAAATCAACCTCTGCTGATCCGGTGGAATCCCTTCCTTGTCCTGGATCTTAGCTTTTACATTGTCAATGGTGTCAGAACTCTCAACTTCCAAAGTAATAGTCTTTCCAGTGAGAGTCTTCACAAAAATTTGCATGCCACCACGGAGACGTAACACCAAATGGAGGGTCGATTCCTTCTGAATGTTATAGTCCGCAAGAGTTCGGCCATCTTCAAGCTGCTTTCCAGCAAAAATCAACCTCTGCTGGTCCGGCGGGATCCCTTCCTTATCCTGAATCTTGGCCTTAACATTATCAATCGTATCAGAACTCTCCACCTCCAACGTAATAGTTTTTCCGGTGAGGGTTTTTACAAAAATCTGCATCCCACCCCTAAGACGAAGGACAAGGTGGAGGGTAGACTCTTTCTGGATGTTGTAATCTGCAAGTGTCCTACCATCTTCGAGTTGTTTTCCGGCAAAAATCAACCTCTGCTGATCTGGTGGAATCCCTTCCTTGTCTTGGATCTTGGCCTTGACATTATCGATAGTATCGGAGCTCTCCACCTCAAGGGTGATGGTCTTACCAGTAAGGGTTTTTACAAAGATCTGCATCCCACCCCTAAGACGAAGGACAAGGTGGAGGGTAGACTCTTTCTGGATGTTGTAATCCGCAAGAGTTCGGCCATCTTCAAGCTGTTTACCAGCAAAGATAAGCCTCTGTTGGTCTGGTGGGATCCCTTCCTTGTCTTGGATCTTGGCCTTGACATTATCAATTGTATCGGAACTTTCCACCTCTAGGGTGATGGTCTTGCCAGTAAGAGTTTTCACGAATATCTGCATGCCACCCCTTAGACGGAGGACTAGGTGGAGGGTGGACTCCTTTTGGATATTGTAGTCAGCAAGAGTTCGGCCATCCTCGAGTTGTTTGCCGGCAAAGATAAGCCTTTGTTGGTCAGGAGGGATCCCTTCTTTGTCTTGGATTTTAGCCTTGACATTATCGATAGTATCAGAACTTTCTACCTCAAGGGTGATGGTCTTACCAGTAAGGGTTTTCACAAAGATCTGCATCTGCTGCCAACAAGAAACAATTAATTTACAACTAATAGAACTCAATTAGAAAAATTATACCCCAAAAGAATCCAACAAGAATTACTAAGATTTTAATTTGGCATAGATGAAAACCCAGCCATGGATCGAACAATTATCAAAAGTTAAAAAAAATCAAGAAAATTATTGATCAATCAATAACTTCGGCTTCATGCCAGTTTATTCAACTATGAAGCACTAATAAATCAGACCCGAAATAAAAGAAATCAAATAAAGTAAATAAACATAGAAAACAGAACTAATTGACAACTAATTTATGGGAAAAATTCCCAAAAGAATTCAACAAGAATTGTTTAAATATGAAGCACTAAAATCCATAGATGATATTATCAAAAGCTAAAAAAAATCAAGAATATTATCGATGAAACCCAAGCCAAAATGATAATATCCAACAAGATTATTCATCTGCATAGACGAAACCCTAGGCATAGATCAAACAATTATCAAAAGCTAAAAAACATCAAGAATGTTATTGATCAATCAAGCGGAATCAAATTAATATTATTGATCAATGCTATTTCAAATCATATAACATCAAGAATAACTTTCAATTTAAACCAGTTTATCCAACCATGAAGCACTAAACAAATCAGACCCTAATTCAAAAAAACTCAAATAACGTAAATAAAAATCCTTAAGCCAGATCAGAATTAACCCATGAAACCCTAAAATCAACAATACCAAAGTCGGCAAATTAATCAACCGGGCGAAACAAAATAGAACTTCTGATCTTGATCTCTGAAAGAAGATAAGATCTTTACAAACAGATGTCAATATATTTATCAAAATAGATCCAATTGAACCGATGAAACCTTACCCTAATCACACGGAATAAAAATTTACGAAAATTCAAGAACAAAGAAATCAAAACCAGAAATAGAAAACGAAGCTGCAAAGAGAAGATTACCTTCGGGGAGAGATTTGGAATCAAGAGAAGACTTTTGAAATAATTGGATTTTGATGGAAAATTGGGGGAATTTGTTGATTTATTTATAGGGAGAGATTGCCGACTTAATCGTGTAGATATGACTGTAAATTAGGCACGTATCCGTTTTAGGTCACTATTTTGGGTTAGGTTTGTTAGGTCAACAAATTTTTATGAAACTTGTTTTGTCTAATTTAAAATATTTTATTGTATGATTGAATTTTAATTTAATTGATATTAATATTATTATAAATCAAATATTATTAAACAAGAACTTATATAATAAAAAATTTATAACGAGATTAATGTTTAAGAAAATATTTTCTTGTATTAACTATAAAAAATAATTGCACTAAATATTAGCATAGTTTAATACCACTAGGAAAAGGGTTAATTTCATTAAATGTCCTTAAACCATGACATTCATTTTAAATTAGTCTCTAAGCTTCAAATCTTCTAATTACATCTTTAAACTATCAAAGTTATATTAATAGGTCTTTTCGTTATTAAAATCATTAATTTAATCATTAAAAGAATATAATTTAAAATGAAATTTTTAAATGAATATTGTAAAAATATATGTTCTAAAATTCTTAAATGAATATAGTCATTTATGGTTTGTTGTACTATTGTACCACTTCTAGGCTTTCTTTAAAGTTTGATTGCATTCAGGGTTCGTTCGGAGAAAATAAGACCAATATCGCAACATCATGGAGTCAATATCACGACACTAGATTCTCCGATGCTCATGTCGTGACATCCTGTGGGCAGTGCCGCAACTTTGAGTCCTCTTATGATAAACAAGTCAAAACTTTTTTTATATTTGTGTTAAGATAAATACCATATAATCCAACACATATACCAATCGATTTAAATCCATATAACACTTCAATTTATCAACAACTACTTCTTTTATTCATCATACAACAAGCAAGAGAAGAAATTTGGGAGAAATAGTTGGACCACATGACAAAGGACCAAATTGTATCAAAACGAAAACCTCTTCTTCTTATATATATATATATAGTAACGTGAGAAGAATGGAGAGATGAGAGGAATTTTAAATTTTTCCAAGAAAATATCTCATTAATTTAATTAATTAAAATATTAAAATATCTTATAATAAAATAACATTACGATAATAATAAAAATATTCCACCAATCATATTTCAACACCAAATATTCATCATTTATTATTATGATAATTATCTTGATTGAGAAATGACTATTTGGCCCCCATAATATCTCAAAATTCACTTTTATGCTATTTCTCACTTTTGGTAAAATTGTAATTTAGTCTCTCTTATTTTTCTACTTATTCAATTTGGTCCTTATTGACCAATTTATTTTACTCTTTAGTGCTTTCCTCCCTCGGGGTATTTGTACTTTTGCTCCTTCAACTTTTTTGTATTTATATTTTGACCACACAAATTTTTAAATATTTACAATAGGGCTACAACACTTTTCATATTTTTACAATATAGTCCCTACCTTAAATTAATACGTCATGTCATACTTCTTATTTCAACTTCCTTTAGTATCCTACGACCTCTTTTATCAATCTTATACATTATTTTACTACGAATCTATCACATTTGTTTGCAACCAAGGAGGTTTTTGGAATGTTATAAACTTATTTGACCATTCAACTTTATAATAATAAAAAATCATCTTAGCCCTCCATTTAATTTTTCTTCTCTTTTCACTCTTGAATTTGCATCGTTTGTCAAATCACTCCAAAATGGATGGAAAATTTAACTCTATTAACTTTGCTGACATAGCATCCATGTGTATAATTTTTAATACTTTCTAATAATTTTATCCTTTTTTGAATTTTTATATTTAAAAAATTAATTAATTGCTAATGTGATATTTACGTAACACCCCAAACCCGGCCTAGACGTTATAACCGGATCTAGCATGTCACATCAAAAGGTTGTTTAAAAGCTATGCATTCGTAAAAAAAAAAATTTGTATCCATTTTGAAACTCCGAACTTTGCTGCTTGTGAAAACAAGATTTGCTTAAAATGTTTCCTTGTAAAGATGTTGTTATTATTTTCGAAAAATTTGTTTATTGCTGAAATCTAACTCAAAGAATTGCGGAAACGTGTTATTTTGAAAATGGTTGTTATTGCTTAAAAATTCGTGATTAACCGATTAATAATTATTAACTAGCAAAATTACTATACAAAATTTTAGAAGAAAAATCTAATGGCCTTATTACACAAAATATTAACCCAAAATAATAACATAAAATAAATTTAAACTGAATTTACTAAGTTTCAAAAGAAGAAAATTCGACGTATGGCCACCTCCGAGTTCTCCACAGCTCCAAATCCTCTAACGCTTGGGATTACCTGCATGGTTAAAAATGGGGTGAGTTTGCGAAAACTCAGTGTGTAATCCTCTTACCAGAGTAACAGTCAGTATGCAGAAACAGAAACCTAAATAGTCTGGGCCAAAGCCCTTTTAACAGTAACAGTATAGTCAGTTCAACGCAAACGTGAGTCAAAGCCCACCACGATATCATTTGGGACACAGCCCATAATAGAATCAATTGGGCCTAGCCCAAACCAATAGCGTAACAAGTGGCTAAGCCTAGTACAAAGCGATCTCATGAACAGATATGCAACAAGATGAGGATGCATCCCACCCCAATCCAAATTTCTACACTCCACCCGTGCATCAAATTTCTACACTCCATGTGGGACCAAGTCAACCCACCCACCCTACACTCCAAGAATGTAGTAGAAATCAGCCGATATAAACATATGCGGCTCTTAAGCCTTCAATAGCGGTATTATAATTGGCACACTCCATCAAGAATCAGATTATGTTTGGCACATAGCCATCAACGACGATAATATAATCGGCACACAGCCTTGGGTAAATATGATCGACACAGAGTCATCGAAATCAGTTAGGCACATAGCCCTCAGCGACGGTAATATAATCGGCACGACGCTTTAATTAAAATGGCACGAGCCAAACTCTCCAATAATGCGACCAAGTCGCTAATAACGGTATATGTGGTTGCCATCGAATCGATATCGTGGCAAAGCCACTAAATCGATAAAACGTGACATAGCCACCAGTACAATACTTCCTCCATAAGCATAACCTAACCCAATGCAGTATGTCGTGTATGTCATGCTCAATCATTACACGTGTATGTAAAATAACCATGCTTAGTAACTGTCATTTCAACACACATTAACAGCAAATCAGACACACGCCTACAGTCAAGTCGGTTAAACCACAATCATACAATCACAGTCAAATCGTGGCACCAAAATTAGTCTTTTACCCTCAGGGGCAAAATAGTCAATTTACCCTCTAAGGGTATTCTGGTAATCTTACCCTACAGGGGTAATTCGGTAATTCTACTCATAGCTAATCCATGTATGCAGTGCATCTCAAACATAATCAATCATACAATTAACACATATAACACTAGTACTACCACGAGGGTACAACTGTCATTTAATCAGTTAGGGGTAAAACGGTCATTTCACCACTTAAGGGCATTTCAATAATTTTACCCATCGAGGTTATTTCGGTAACTTTATCCACAGAGGGTATTTTGGTAATTTTACAAACCAGGAGTATTTCGGTAATTTCGCAAACTGAGATATTCTAAACAGAGATAACGATGCGAATGGGCCTAAGGCCAATTCTCAGCCCAAATCTAGCCACAGATATGAGATTCACATAGGCCAGTTCACTATCTACTACACAATCATACAATTTGGGCCCAAACAACGTCAACTCACAAGAATAATCATGGTGGCCTCGACTATCGCGTCGAAGCTCCCACACATGCTCCCGCACGCTAGTGTGGCTACCATCGCCGTGTGACCGGCATTTCGACATTTGCTGCTCTACAGCTAGAGTAGTGCGAGATACACACCTGATAGGAGTTTGAAGCTAATCCGCCCTCTGAATGCTCCTATGCCCAAACGCCCAATCCAACCTAAACTCTGCCGTCCAATCCGCAAAATAAATACTCCCCTGCTTGTCATGAGATTCAAACCCAGGCTCCCTTGCACCCTTAATGACACCTTGCCACTAGACCACTCACTTCCTTATGTCTAACATCATGCGCAACTAAATATAAATCTATGGGCCAAAGTCCAAGTTCACTTAAAAATAAATCAAAATGAAATGCCAATACCAAGGCTTGAACCTTAAACCCCTTGCTTTCTTATAACGCCACCCCCTTGTCTTTTATGTGACGTCATTTTCCACTAAGCCACAACTCCTTTTGTGTCATTTTTCTCCACGTTTTATTCTTAAAGCCTACTTACTAACTCCCAGGGTTTTACTCATCTAAAACCAAAATTTTCCTAAAGCCCAAGTTTGATCCCGAGACTTCATAGAAGCCCCCTAACCTTCCAAAATCACTCACCTAATAGGTCCAACTTGCATTAGGGCCGTTCTCTTGTTCTCAAAAATTTTAAACGCTCCCACACCCAAGGCCCAATGGGCCTAATTCTACTAGGCCCAATTTCAGGTCATTACAATTTACATGTATGCCATATTATCAAAGTTAACAGATGTTAACTTTTTCATTCATTTTGGAGTGGTTTGACAAACAACATAAGTTTAAAGGCTAAAAGAGGTGAAAAATTAAATAGAGAGCTAAATGACATTTCTTTTAAGTTGGAGGGCCAAATAACTCATTGTGCCATTTATATATATTTCTATACTTAGTATTTATTAGTGTCACCCATCAATTAAGTCTCAGCTTAGTTAGGGAATTACCAAAAAAACCTTTTATTTGCAAAGAAAGTTATATGATTTTGTGGGTCTACTCGTTTTTTTCTTATAATTTTACAACCAATAAAAATTTATCGATAACAACATTTGAACACGACACCAACTCATGATCAATGTAAAAACAATTGTATTAATTTACCATTCTTAATCCAATGTGTTTTTTTTTTTTATTTAAATTTAGTTTATTCACACTTTAATCTAATTTTTTATTTTGATATTTTATATATGTGTGTGATAAGATTTCTAATATACACATACACCGGGGAGAAGTCAATTTTTTGGAAGGACCAAAATTAAATTGTATATTTTTATGATAATAAAATGTAATTTTACAAATTTAAAAGTTTATATCTTTATAATTTTTAAAAATTAAATCAAATTTTATTATTTAGAGGGCAAAATACAATTTTATTATTACTAATTTAAAATTTTAAAAATTTTAAATAAATCTAACGAAAAATTTAAAAAGAGCTGACACCCTGCCAGCCGTCTTAACTTTGCCGCCAATATACGAGTACGATATGGTTTTTAATATATATTATATTGTTGAAAACTATCTATATGTATAAACCACTGCTAACTTTTTTTTTTTTTGCAAGCATTAATTTTTAGTTTTTACTTTTTAGAAGGGAGATGTAATAATTCATTGTTAAATTATCTTATTATTAATTTAAAAGCAATATATATATATATATAATGTAAATGAATACTGTTTTTAAAATGAAATATCGTAATAATATTTTCATTTAAGTTTTTATATGTTACATATATGTTGATAATATAATAATTTTTAAAAATTCAATGTAATAAATATATAAAGTTATTTTGAATAAAAATATATTAACTCGAAAAGCTTAGTTTAGAAATGTACATAAATTGCTAAAGAGAAGTACTTCATTAATAATCAATTTCAAAAGAATAAAATCAAGATTAAAATTTATTTGTAAAATAAAAATAAAAGAAGTACAAAGTACATTTTAATTTTAATTTTATAAAAATATATGTTAAATGAAAATATTTATCGTAAATAATAAATGACAATATATCAAATAACATTTATGGTAAAAAATAAAAAAATTATTGCATAATTCTAATGAGACAATTTACATGTCTAATAATTTAAATATCAATTAATTATTTAAATGTGAGAATAATCTAAAATGAATTTTAATTAATAACATGTAAAGTTACTTTTTAATTTAAATGTTACATGAAAATTATATTTACAAATTAATTTACATTTTAGAAAATAGTAACATATTTTACATTTAACATTTTATAATATTTAAAGATTCTTTTAGACCTTAAAAATGAATATTCTCTCTTATACATAAATATATTAAAACCAATCCCGGCTCATGAGCAACAAAGAAAATTACATTAAGACAACCGGTGTTTGTTGAAGCTATTAGTTGGTCTCCTTTGGAAATAGTAAGGGCATATTCACCACCATAATATTACCACGGAGAGATCATATGAAACAAAAGAGATACTACAGAAATTCATGCCTCAAATCTGTTAAGTATAAGACAGTAATAATATTTGAACATCAAACTTTATTCAATACAGTAACTAAAGATGTGGTTCACTGACCATTTCAGCACCACAAAACACAGTGTTCATTCAACACCACAAACTACTAAATGGCTTTCGCCACTTAAAACACCCACAGTTCCATAGAAATGAAAATTACGAAAACAAGCAGAAAACACCCAATTAGAAACCACCACGGAGGCGAAGGACAAGATGCAGAGTGGACTCCTTCTGGATATTGTAGTCAGCTAGAGTTCGACCATCCTCCAACTGCTTCCCAGCAAAGATCAACCTCTGCTGGTCTGGAGGAATCCCCTCCTTGTCCTGAATCTTAGCTTTCACATTGTCAATCGTGTCCGAGCTCTCCACCTCCAGGGTGATGGTTTTCCCAGTCAAGGTCTTCACGAATATCTGCATCCCTCCTCGAAGTCGCAAAACCAAGTGCAGGGTGGACTCCTTTTGGATGTTATAGTCCGCAAGTGTCCTCCCATCCTCAAGCTGCTTTCCAGCAAAAATCAACCTCTGCTGATCTGGAGGAATTCCCTCCTTGTCCTGAATCTTCGCTTTAACATTGTCAATGGTGTCCGAGCTCTCGACCTCCAGTGTTATGGTTTTACCAGTCAAAGTCTTAACAAATATCTGCATCCCTCCTCGAAGGCGCAGAACCAAGTGCAGGGTTGACTCCTTTTGGATGTTATAATCCGCAAGCGTCCTCCCATCCTCGAGTTGCTTTCCAGCAAAAATCAACCTCTGCTGGTCAGGTGGGATACCCTCCTTGTCTTGGATCTTGGCCTTCACGTTATCAATTGTGTCTGAGCTCTCCACCTCCAATGTAATTGTTTTTCCAGTCAAAGTTTTCACAAAAATTTGCATTCCACCACGCAGTCGCAGCACCAAGTGCAGGGTTGACTCCTTTTGGATGTTATAATCCGCAAGCGTCCTCCCATCCTCAAGCTGCTTTCCGGCAAAAATCAACCTCTGCTGATCTGGTGGGATACCCTCCTTGTCCTGAATCTTGGACTTAACATTATCAATGGTATCAGAACTCTCCACCTCCAAAGTAATGGTTTTTCCGGTGAGGGTTTTTACAAATATCTGCATCCCACCCCTAAGACGAAGGACAAGGTGGAGGGTAGACTCTTTCTGGATGTTGTAATCAGCGAGAGTTCGGCCATCTTCAAGTTGTTTACCTGCAAAGATCAGCCTCTGTTGGTCTGGAGGGATCCCTTCCTTGTCTTGGATCTTGGCCTTGACATTATCAATCGTATCGGAACTTTCCACCTCGAGGGTGATGGTCTTGCCAGTAAGGGTTTTCACGAATATCTGCATGCCACCCCTTAGACGAAGGACTAGGTGGAGGGTGGACTCCTTTTGGATGTTGTAGTCGGCAAGAGTTCGGCCATCCTCAAGTTGTTTCCCGGCAAAGATAAGCCTCTGTTGGTCTGGAGGAATCCCTTCTTTGTCTTGGATTTTGGCCTTGACATTATCAATAGTATCGGAGCTTTCTACCTCAAGGGTGATAGTCTTACCAGTAAGGGTTTTCACAAAGATCTGCATCTGCTGCCAACAAAAAAACAATTAATTCACAACTAAAAAATTTATAAAAAGAACAAACTTTTTTCCCGAAAGAATCCAATAAATTACTAGACTTCAATCTGGCATAGATGAAACCTATGCATAGTGCATAGATCAAACCATAATCAAAAGCTAAAAAACATAAAGATCAATGCTACTTAAGAATCGAAGAACATCAAGAATACCCGACAATTTAATAGATAGATCAAACCATTATCAAAAGCTAAAAAAAAAATCAAGAGTATTATTGATCAATCAAGCGAAATAACATCAATATTATTGATCAACGCTATTTAAAATCATATAACATCAGGAATAACTTTCATTTAAGCCAGTTTATTCAACCATGAAGCACTAAACAAATCAGACCCTAAATAAAAAAACTCAAATAAAGTTCGTAAAATTCTTAAGCCAGATCAAAACTAACCCATGAAACCCTAAAATCAACAATACCAAAGTTGGCAAATCAATCGACAGGACAGAACAAAATGGAATTTTAGATCTTGAAATCTGAAAAAAATAAGATCCTTACAAACAGATGCCAATATATTTATCTAAATAGATCCAATTTAATCGATGAAGCCTTACCCTAATTACACCAAATAAAATTTTACGAGAAATCACGAACAAAGAAATCAAAACCGGAAATAGAAAAAGAAGCCGCAAAGAGAAGATTACCTTCTGGGAGAGATTCGGAATCGAGAGCTTGCTTTGGAATCGAGAGGATTAAAAGAGAAGACGATCGAAAATTTTCAATTTTGATGAGAAACTAGGGGGAATTTGTTGATTAATTTATAGGGAGAGATTGCCGACTTTGTTAAGAAAAGAGGGTTAAAAAAATAAAAAAGACCGGTCCATATGAAGCCACGTAGAAAGCTAAGTTTGGATGAAGACGCTGCCGTTTCGTCTAGGATTAGCGGACTAATTTTGGAAAGTATATATTCTTTAATTCCTTATTTTAAATTATCTGGCTTTACCTTTATTAGGGTGTTTTACTAAAAAAAAAGGAAAGAAGAAGACATTTTCAATATTATTTATGGAATGAGCCAACTTCAATTATTATTTATTGGAATAGGCTAAAAAATACAAAATACTTTTACGTAAACGCATTTTAAGAGAAAGTTACAAAAAGAAGCTCCTTCGAGAAAGCGTTTTTGCTGACATGGCAAAAGAACACCCTCGAGGGAGTTTTTTGCCTATATTTTTTCTAAAATTTTTTGAGATATTTATATGTTAGAGTTTAGAATTTAGAATTTTTAAAAAAATAAATTCGAGTTTAAAGGTTTTGAAAAAATAAATCCTAAACCTTAATTTATTTTTAAAAAAAACTCTAAACCCTAATTTATATTTTTTTTAAAAATTAAACCCTAAACTCTAAATATTAACATACAAATATTCTAAAAAACCTTAGAAAAAAACATGAGCAAAAAAGCTCATTCGAAGATGTGCTTTTGCTGACATGGTAAAAGCGTTTCTTCAAGTAGTTTTTTGTAATTTTTTCAGAAACGCACTTATGTTAAAGTGTTTTGTATTTTTAGTCCATTTCTATAAATAATATTTTAAGTAACCCATTTTCATAAATAAAATTGAAATTGAGCATTTTTTAAGTAAAATACTCTCTTTATTTATTAGTTTCAAATACTATATGTATTACATGTTATTTTTATTTGCAATAACTAGTATAAAATAATATTTTATTTGAATTATTTAATTTAATTAAAATGTATTAATTATCAATTCAAATTTTATAATAGAGAATTTTCAAATCATAAGTATAACATTTTAACATATTCAATAAATGAATATTCTTCAAAATAATTAATTTTTAATGTCACATGCGTTGTATATAATTTTACTTATTTAATATTTAATTAATTTAATTATTTATAGATTAGACTACTTAATAAAACTCAAGATTTAACTGAAATTTGAAAGGATTTGAATAAAATTATTAAATTTAAAAATGAATCTTAACAAAATAAACTCTTTAAAATATAGGTCAAGCTTAAGCTTGCATAACCAAGGCCTAAACCCAACTAATTTACTAAGACTTTTTTTTATTAAGTTAACTTATTAAGTTTTTAATATAATATATTATTTTATGTTTATATATTATTGCATTTATAATGCTTAAAAATTAAATCAATATTAATATATAATATTATAATATAAACATTTAAAAAATTGAAATACTGAGATTTTAATAATGAAAAATTATATAAAATTATTAAATATTAAATTAAAAATAATATAAATATTTTCAAAAAATAATATGAATTGGCTAAAAACAAGTTTAAGTTGACCATTTACAGTCCATATTTGAATCTATTGGACAAGTATAAAATAAGTATAAAATATGTTTAGATGGTTTCGATTTGGATGGCTTTAGTTAAGATTTGTTTTGTTGATTATTTTAATTGATTATCGGTTTTTAAATATTCAAACCAACCCTATTAAAAAATTAACTCAATTTAATATTTTTAAAACAAATATATATTAACAACCCAATCCATTAATTAAAGTTGATTAACTAATCAAACTCGAATTAGTTTTTGCAAATTATGATGAGTTAAATCAATGTAATATTTAAAAAGAAAAAGGGTAAACTATAAAAATAGTCATTTTTATTTGTTTTAAATTATATTTTAATCACTTATATTTAAAATATTACGTTTTAATCACTCATATTATCATTCTGTTACGGAGTGATTACTCTACCGTTAATCTTTGTTACCTCCCTAATAGCAACCCTACGTGATAGTCCAAATAAGTTTTAAATGCCAATTTGGATGTTCAATTGCTGGGATAAAAATAGATTTTTAATTAATTTTGGACTACCACGTAAGACATCCAAATTGACATTTAAAACCCATTTGATTTGCCATGTAAGACTATCGTAAGGGAGATAATGAAGTTTAACAGTAAAATGATCACTACGTAACAAAACGATAATATAAGTGATTAAAATATAACATTTCAAATATAAGTGATTAAAATGTATTTTAAAGCAAACAAAAGTGATCATTTTATAGTTTACCCTAAAAAAAACCGATTGAAATCATTGGGAAAATGGAATCCTCTCCCCTATGGTGATTAGTTCTAGGGTTTTTAATCCCACATTGCTTATATTCCAAGTCAATGATAAAAATTATGACATCTCCTCTTCTAAATAAACATATATTTTTATTTAGCTTTTCTTACATTGTCCGACTAAGTCACTGCCACAGACAACCTTACAGCACTGTAAAAATTAAGATAAAACAAGGTAAATATTATTGCCACCCCCCGAACATGGCAAGAAGAAAACGACGACGGCAATCGATATCCCCATCGTTGGATGCTTCGATCTGCAAACATTTTAAACCGAGAAGATTTCTATTCAAGAAGCTTAAGTAACAGCAAGCATAAAAGAGCAAAAAAAAGATGACAGATATACTGCTAGAGACCGATGAAGAGAGTTATATCTCATATGCTTCTTTTGTCGGAGATGTATTCCATCCGAGGGTCCATACGTCCACCACCTGCAAAAGAAGCAGTTACAATGCCTGATATCATGTGTATCCCCATAAAAATAAAATTTGAAAACGAAATTTTGGCTTACATGAAAGAAGGCTTTCAGTATATGCGAAAGCAACGGGGAATTTCTTTTCGGAAATGCTTGATAAATCAAGCTCCTGCCAAAACCCATGTTCCGGATCATAGATATAGTTATGGTTTGAAGTTATGAAGAAAATTTCATTCTCCCTCGCGACTACAAATTCGACACATTCATCATTCGAGAACGGGACGTGATCGCTGCATTTCAGCTCCCATTTAGGCTCATTCTTGTCTTTGAGAATCCATATATTCACGATCTCATCCTCGTCATATACAGCCACTAGGGATAAATGGCCTTCAAGATTGACCAAGTACGAGTGCTCTGTGACCTCTTTTGGAAGGTTAATAATTTCAAAGGTTTCCTCTATATCAGCCATAAGTATCGAGCCAGGGATCAGTGGATCTTCATTGGAAGCAAGGAACCAATATATCTTTCCATTGACGAAAACATGGTTGGACCCAAGGGGACTATGACTAGAATGCATGGGATAATACGGTACCCGACCTATGACACTCCAGGATCCTGTGCTTGATGAATATACCTCACATTGTCGACGATTGACACGGGATTGATGTTTAGCTAGAGATATGCGCTTGGCATTGAAAAATCGGAATATCTTGTATTCGTTGATTTTTGGACCAAAAGCAACCCCGATGGAAGGCTGTTCTTTGGACAGACTACCTCTTGGAAGCAATAGAGCCTTTTTGGTAGCCGGGTTGCAGATACGGATTTCCACATCGGTTACATCCTCAACTACCATGCCTGAGTCCACTTTCCACGGATAGTTGATACAGCAGAGCAAACCATCGAAAGAACAAACAACCGTAAGCAGAGAAAGGTTGTCACAATACGGGAAGTTGATTCTTTTAGTGATTTCACCGCTGTTATTCACTAAATATAACTTCATCATCATATCCATGTAAGGATAAACAATGTAAACAGAGTTTTTTCGAGACCAGAGTAGCTGCACATCGATGAAAGCCTGACTACTTATCAACCGACACCAACGCTTGCAAACGGATTTGCATACTAGAAGTGACTTAACTGGAAGCCTTGAGAGTATATTGGCTAGCACATTTTCTGCATACTCTATATCATACCACTTATCAGTTATTTGATAAACACATTCGTTAGTGGTTTCATCCATCTCTAGCCTCTCTTCACCTATTTCATCCAGTAATAAAACGAATCAATCCAAAGATCAATGCAAGCAGCAGATATAAGTAATTTCTTTTCCCATAACAAATCCCGAGATTAATGATAGCTAATGTTCGTACATTATAATGGACATATTCCTATGATCTTCCTGTAAGATATCAAAACACACTATTTTCTGACCCAACAGAAGATCACCTTGAAAACAATGACGGAAACAGATGAAAAATGACATGCTCTTCGGATTGAATTGGTGAATATTATTGTCATCCCATTCAACACATAACTGTTCCGTGCACTACAGACACAATTTTAGAAGGAGATGTAACTCAAAAATGGGACTTTTTTGGGTCGCGTTAAATTACACTACAGACACATCACTGTCACATTCAGAATTCAGATTCGATCTCATGGGTCTGATACATGCATAGATTAAAATAATTGATGCATCGGCAAGAAACAGTTAAAAAGTAGTACGGGAAAAGAAAAAACCAGGAATCTAACAAAGTAACCGAAATGCAATCAAGAAAGCAACGGCAGAAATGAACAAAAAACACCAGAGAAATGCAGGAGATCAATGCAAAAATACTTACCACAACGTTTCTCGTTGGAAGTTCCGTGCCTATATTGTAGCCTGCCAATGTAATAATCACCCCTATTTTAGTTTTCTTCAAGTATAATCTCTAAATATTGGTTATATAAAACATGAAGTAATCTTTAGAGAAAATTGTGACCAACAAGGAACAACATTATATAGCATTTAGAGAACCGACATTCCAATGACGGCAATAAGGGGGTAAAGTTAGCCACAGATCACATTTCTAGTTAAGAACTCACATCAGTCCGGAAATTTGCGAGAAAAAATGCATCAAATCAAGAAAGACTCAAATTTTACATCTTTTACACAAAAAAAAATTGCAATCTAACAAACATGTAAGCGGCAATTCTTCACCACTTACCTTAAGATATATATATTCCAAGGATATCACATGCATAGATTTACAAATGAATGATCGAATGTCAAGAAAAATATAGAAGGGCTTCGGGGCTCACAGATTATAGATCGGTGTCTCTGGCTGCTGTTGAGAAAATGAGACTAGAAAAGTACTTCTTAGTGAGGTAGAAAGATAACTCCAGAACTTATAACGCTCATCTATCGACAACTTTCCTTCCAAAGTGGCAATCTAGGAGGTCATGCAATTTGACAAGTGGTAGGTTCGTGCTGGAGTAGATGTCAAAGTATCCCAAGAGAAAAAAACGGAAGCTATGACGGTAAATTTTCTACAAAACTTTGCTGCACCAAAAATCTGTAAAAACATGAAATTTATTTTCTTCCGTGGTTTGAAAGGGTCTCCAGGAAGAGATTTTATGACCTGACAGTGAAAGTTTAACCCGTAACTAAAGGGCGTGCCTCTTCTAGAAACTGACAGCCAATATAAGCCATAGTTGGCAAATAATAGCTCACTCGTATTGAACAGTTTTGGAAGCTTCTACGAAGAGAAAATATAACCGACAACTTCCCTATGTGTAATAAACCTCTAAATCAAGGTCCTATTCATATAACCAAAAATCGAAGTCCGAAATAATCTCTTACCCCAATTGCTCTCAACATGTTCCGTGGTCAGCCTTCATCTTCAAGTTCAAAGAGTTGAACATAAACACATTCAAGTTTACGAGTCAAAGAACCTCTACAAAGTCATGCTTAATACATAGAGAAACACACGAGAAAACAGAGGAAGGACTCTCCAGTCCAGATTTCAGAAATCATATTACAAGAATACAAACATAACTCATGAAACAACAATCATTTAAAAGAAACTCTTTCTTTTTGGTCTCAACCAGCTTCCTCAGTGAGGTTGATGGTAGTCTTCGAATCACAGCTCCTGACTGCTCAATATTACAATACATAACACGCATCATGCAGTCTAAATTACTTCAGCAAGCAATTATCCGCATTATTATGTACGGTTAGCCAGGAAGGCTAAATCATATATTATCAGTTACGTTCTACCAGCAAATATGCAGTCCAATGCACACTGATGCATCGGGAAAATATATCCAATTACGATATAGGCAATTAGGCACATTGTAGTTGGTACAGGCAAAATGCATTGACTTCAACACTAACAAACATGTCACGCAAAGATTACATGTGCTACCTAGTCAATTGTTCATATGACGAAATGGTCCCTTTTATTTCTAAATATGCTTTTAGTGTCAAATATGAAATGTTACTTCCTTTCTAAATCTAGACAAGCCCAAAACAGAAATATTTAAGTATGTTTCTGTTTTGACACAAGCTGCTAGCTTGCTTTTTCACATTAAGAACGCAGTTATCATTTTCTTAGTCCAAGCTAGCACATTTGAGTTGCAGTAGTTTCTTCATAAAAGATCTACCATTTTTTTTTTTTCAAAGAAATGACACATTCTTCACTGGTAAGCCCATCTAAATTATGGCATTGACATCCTATGTTAAGTGGACTAATACGGGTATGCTCAATTTCTTTTCAAAATTTTTCCATGTATTTTGGGGTTGTATTCCCAGCCCATGTTTGAATATATCAGGCTCGGGTACTTCAAGAAAACTAAAGAGTCAGAGAAACATGGCATCAGATTTTAAACTTTCATCTTAAATGCAGTTGATCAGAAAATCATTCTCCATATCCAATTTCCTATTTAAAATCTAAAATTTCCATTCAAAATTCCCATTAAATAGTAGGCATTTACAAGCATTAAAGAAAATTCCCCAAGTTTTCATTATTTCAAACATTATAAATTTATAAACTTAGTTTAAAAGTATCCATCATCACAAACACTATCTAATCTTCATCATTTTCATTTTTATTTTTCTAGAAATTCACACAAAATGATGAACCCACCATAAAACAGCATTCATTAAGTCATTTATTGCTACAATTAAACCAAACTTCTGGTCTTAAAACAGAATATATATTTAAAAAAAATTGCACGATTTTTATCGCTTCAATTAAACCACACACTTGCATTCAAACAAATGAAAATCAATTGTCACCCAGTCTATCAATAAAAAAATAAAAAGAAATGCAATAACATGCAACAACAAAAACCAGTAACAAAAAGCGATAACCCATTTGAGGAAAAAAAAAGTGAAGTAAAAGCGAAAGATTTCACCTTTCCTCTGCCAAATTGAATGAAAGTGAAGATTGGAAGAGAGAAGAAAAGAAAATGAGGTTCCCCAAGTGTTTTTATTGGTCGGTCCAGTCGGATGATGAATTTCGGAAGGTAGATGAAATAGAGACATTGTCGGTTTGATTGTGGATTAAAAAGGGCTTTGATAATATCATGCAAAAAAATTTTAAGTGTACTACACGAGCTAAAACAGACAACACAACTGAACTGAAAATTTAATAAATAAAGAAAAAAAAATAAAAAAGGGGGTTTTCTGCGGTTTCTTGGCACAGTCATGTTAGTTAAAGGAATTATTCTTTTCCCTTATACAGTTAATCTCGATTCGAACTCGAAAATTTAAAATTAATATTTTATTATAAATTTTAAATAATTTAAACTCGAACTGGTTAAAAATGTTTTAAAACATGAATTCATTTAGTTTAGATTAATCCGATTCGAAACTAATCCGACCAGTCGAAAAATACAGACGCTAACATTTCCATTATTGAAAACAGCTTCATTGCGAGTCTTCCATGCAGCCCAACAGATCCATCTCCAATGCCTATTTATTCTCAATGTTTTCAAGCAAGCAACTCTCGATTCTGCTAGGTCTTTGGAACTAGTTATGCTTTACCGCCTTACAATCTTTGAGTATCACTACGACATTTTGGAGATCGATCAATATAAACAACGAAGACGAATGAAAATGTACGAGAGAGTGTTTTGAACTAAGCACATTGTTAGTTAGCATGAGCACCAACCATTTCACTCAGTCCAACAAAGATTGTCCAACAGTATGTTCCAAATATAAGAACATGATGGCCTATCAATCTTCAACCGGCAATTCTCTTTAACCTTATGTTTAGATCACAGAACTTGAACCCACAGATATTTATTTGTTAGAAGGTTATATCCCTAAATTTTAGACCACCATTGTTCAAATCAAGACCATCATTGTTCAACAGTTGGCAACACATATCCCAACTTATCATAGTTTTTTCTCATTATTTACGCCTTTTCTCATTAATGTCATTAGCTTACCATGTCAACCAATAATTGAGTGGTAGAATAAAAAAATAATTTTTTGACCGATGCCAATATATTTAGCGTCATCCGTATAAATATTCGTATTTCATAAAAAAAAAAAATTGGGTAGTGTTAAAATAGATTAGTATCACACATGTCAGTTTTTTTATGGTGCGAATTATATTAGTATCACTGGTTCTCAGCTTTTACTTCTCCTGTCTTTTTTCATTTTTATTACATTATATCTCTTTCTCTGTAACATATATCAAAACATGTTAATCTATGTAACGACCAACACTCTTTCTTTTTTAATTTAAATGCTTAAAATAATGATATTTTTCTTATTTGAGTGAGTAAATTTTAATTTTTTTCAAGATAGATGGTTAATTTTAAAGCAAATAATTATATTATATTTATCTAAAATATTATATTAAAAGTAAATAATATCGTATTAAAAAAACTCATCGGTGAAGATTGGAATAATTTATTAAAAAGTTGTATATTTATTTATATATAAATTTAAATATAAAATATTAATCTATAATTAATTTAATGATTTGATTTTAAATTTTGTTACTTCTCAAGTATTATTGATAATTTTATAATAATTAATGCTCTTTTAGAATTTAAAGTTGTCTAGCTGTGTAATTATAATTTATATTACCAAATATAAAAAATAAATTACAAAGTAATTATATTCTATAAATCAAACACGTTTAGAAAATTAAAATTCCTCGTAAATTACAAGAGTGTTAATTACTATTCTAGTAATTATACTTTTATCCAATTATTGACACATGGTAATATATTTTATTAATACTTTATTTTAATAAACAAATAAATTTAAAATGTTAAATACCGAATGTATTGTACACTATTTGTAATTTTAGAGTTAGAGGCTTTTATATATAAAATATAAATATAGATAAAAGACATGGCAAAATATACCATTTTTTGAACTGTAATAAGTACAAACACAGTACAATTATATATACACGTCTGAGTACCTACAAGTTTTAAATTATTACAGCACAAACGGACTAAGAACTGATATAATCTATACTAAAACCAATAATTTGGGATTAATTGTGCAACTTAAAACTTATGTATATAATTGTAAATGATAAGTCTCGAACTTAGATATAAATTTTGATTACTATATTATATTATAAAAATATATAATATATTTATAGTTAAAATATCATGATTCTCTCATTTGGATTTACTCAATGAACGTGAAATGTGAATATTTTGTCAAATCAGTATGATTAATTATTTTTCAATTTTTTATTATAAAGATTAATATTTTCATTTGCATATATGAATGTCTATGAATATATTCAGAATATATACTTAGGGCAAACAATGGCCTTACACCTTTAGTTAAATGGAATAATCTTAATTTTAATCTCTCAATTATTATATATTCAATTTAACTTTTTAACAAAATTTTACTTTTAACCCCCAAAATTTTAAGATTACTTCAAGCAATGCATAAAAATATCATAATTTTTTTTTCAAAAACAAAGGATGAAAAGAACTAAAATATAATGAAAAAACTCAATTTTTTTTTAAATTTTCAAAAATAATCAAAATCTGATGATTGAACTGATTGAACCAGCTGGTACCTTAACTTGTTCAAGTAAAATTTATAACTTAATATACTCGGACATGTAATTATAGTATGTTTACTATATACATAAAGAATGAGAAAAAGCTATATGATCAAAAGCAAATGTTTTTTGGATAAAGAAATTCAAATTTGAACCCGCAATTGCAGCAGTAAACTATGCATGTTATCCAGTTTCTGTTTGAGTTCTTTAATGTTAGTAAGGTTCACCTGGGAAGACTCCGAATTAGATGATTCAGTGATAAGAGCGGCACACTTGGCTTGTGAATCTGAAACTGCCTCCTCAAGCAAAGCCAATGTTGTGATACTTTGAAGCTTGCTGCCTTGACTGAGCTTATCGGATGAGAAAATCTTTTCGAAACCCTCGATTCCTACAAGTTGGTAGAACGAACTTCCAACTCAGGTCCGGTAAGATGTTAAGCTTTTTAACTGAATCAACTTAGTCGAAACATACTTACCAAGGTTGCTAAGTTTATTCATGGCTTCTTTGCCAAGTGACTGTTCAAGCTTGAGCAACCGCAAGATTCCGGCAGTTAACCTACCAATTGAATCAACTTCGGATTTGCATAAAAAAGCAAGGTGTTGAAGTTCGTCCTTGGTTAAAACAGCCTCAATCTATAGAAGTGAATGAAACCTTTAGTTAAGAGTGTGATTGGAGATTACTACCAATGTAATCAAGTTCTTTTAAAAGTAAGATCGGATTTACCGGTTGTTTGACGGAGAATTTAAAGTTCTCCATCATCCAGTTGATGGTTTCGTTGTCAACGTTATCTTCCAATATCTTCATACGAACTTCAAGATTCATTCTTCCAAATATCGAGACACTTTCTTTGAAGCCATTTACAGGTAAAGGATCTTTAAGGATGCTGCTCCTCTCCACCTGAGGCTTCAATGTCTGCAAGCCTTCCAAACTAACCTACAACCACCATTTTTTATTTTGGAAAGTCAATAAAAGCAAGACAGAAACATGACATTATTATCAACAGCTGATAATATATAAAAAATTAATATAATATAGAACATTATGTAAAATTTCAAGGCAAGTTGGGGCAGGATCAAGGAAAGCATTTCAGAGCCGAAAATGAAGTCAGGTGCTAGTGAGTGAAATGAAGTTCGAGGCGGGGTAGGTTCAGCTGTATATAGTTAAAAATTGGGTCAGAGTCACGCAAGCAAAAATCTACCCCATCCTGCGTTATTGCCATCCCTAGGCAAGTTCAAGGGCCAGACTCTCCCATAGGCTGCCAACCATAGGACAGAAACACACCCAGACACACATAGGTCAGGTTACATGATTCAAAATGCAGCAAAATATCGAACAGTTCACTGTTGCTCGCATATGTTATTGTTGGTTCTAGTAACTTCTAAACTTGTAAAATACCATTAGAAGGGTTAGGTGTCATGGACCACATATGAGTGCTGAGGCTGACAACCGTTGAGCCACACTAAAGTCTCAGCCCATGCCACAGGGTAATAGAAGTAAAACTGTAAAAATGATTCTTACTAAGATGAACTCCACAGGATATCTCCGCATTTCATATGGATTTTTTTTTAAGTTCTGCAGATCCTTGGAACTACTTTTTGCTTTTACTGTCAAACTTTGGAAAGTCATGTGCCAACACCTATGCTCTCTGCCCAAGTCTTCCTTCTCAAACCACCACATTTCAGCCATCTCTTGCACACCTTCAAGTGCAAATAACCAGTCTTGCAACTCGATGTACGCATTCACATCATCAGGGATTCCCAGGTGCGAAAAACTATCATCCTTCACCCCTCCCAAAGTTCCACCTGCCCAAAAGTTACAACAATTACAAGAGTAAAATGCCAAAGTAGAACTTTACCACCACTTATAAAACAGCAACTAATGTCACGTACCATCCACAAGATCATTATCAATGAAAGCTGAAGACTGTAAAAGTTTTGACAGTGGCCCAGATGATAAGTTCTCTATGCCGTTAGAAAGCCTCAGGCTGGGAGCCCCATCAGGACCAAATATTCCAAACCGATGTAGCAGAGCTTCAGTATGACTCATTCCTCCACCTAAGCGTACACCTGATATACAAGCTGACACACTTAAAGTATGACACTCTTTGTCCCGCTCATTAAAAGGAATGACATGCACAGTGCTTATGTCCAGAAATGGAATTACTGAAGCTTTTGGACTAGATAGCTGCTTCTGCTTGTTGTGTATCCAAAAAACGGCTCTTAGAGGAGAAAATCCATTCTCAGTTGCCAAAGAACCATTTTTAGTTGCATCTATCAGTGTATTATTATTATCGTATACAATATTTCCCTCTGTGGATACACAGTCAACCTGAACACTCTCCCAACACAAGGTCGATGAAACAGCTATAGCACCACCAAGAGTTCTGTGAGTGGCTTTCAGGAATAGATTGTTTCCAGTAAATTGAGCTAATGGCATGCCCTGCATATCTAAGGAGCATGCTTCAAGAAACCGAAGCTGCAGAACAGTTATTGCTAAACTTACAGCAGTATCACTTGGAACTTTCTCTATCAGTCTTCCATCCAGAGTATCGTCCTTGTTTCTCTTTGGTCTTTTATTCTTTCCAACCACAGAAATCTTTTCACTAACTCTACCGATATACGCATAGAGATCCAAGACAAAAATGAATTGCTCAACTGATGAATTGGACAAAAATTGTGGACAAGCAACCGCTATTCTGACAATACCACCTGGAGGAGGCAGAACTGTTAATGGGTTCCCATCAGTAGATGCCATAGCTAACTCAATGCAAACATCTTTCAACTCAACGCACTTCCACAAATCCGAAGACCAGTCAGGAGAACCGGTTGAGCAAGCAGTTGGTTCTAACAACAAACTGACTTGTGATACTTCGGCAGTCAATTTTTTAAGGCTAGCATCAACAGGTTGGCCGTCCCAAACAGAGAGACAAGCAGGATCCTTCTCCAGGTTCAGTAGCTTGAGGTTTAGTGATGGTGACTCGCAGAAAAACAACTTCTCAAAGTGAAGCCTAGCTCCAGCAAATGAGTTTTGTAGGGCATGGTCCTCTTCACCACCAGGATTATCAAATTTGCTAGTGTGCAGAGGAACACTAATATCTAACTCCTTGAGAGTGAACACAAAAGAATTCACTGAAGAATCTGGCGAAACAGAATCAGGATCACCAATTATTCCGTCAGCTAAGAAGGAATATATCCTCAAACAAGATTCTTCCTGAAGATGTATCTGAAATCACAAGTGAAAAATGAAAGTAACAAAAGAAAAGTTGATATAATTAGATGACAAAGTTTTTGATTGTCAGAATTATGAATTTATACCATAAGAGGTTGGCAACTAATTACAGTTCGTGAAGCAAAAGATGGAGGGGGTGGAGAGGGTTTGACTTGAAGAGAGTGGAGGCTTATTAAAGGAACACCGACGGGCAACTGCCATTCCTGTTTACCCAAAGGATATATTGGAGGGCAAAAATTCTCACCTGATAAACCAATACAAAAAATAGAAGCATAAATTCTAGGAACCTATATACTATACACTGGTTATGCATACATCTTGTGAAAAATATCAACTAGAGTGATTTTAGGACATGTATCAATTATAGTGATTTTAGGACCTTAAAATTAGAAATCATTTTTCACTTGATTTTAGGATTCATTGAGGTTTTTATTGGCAATTTTTTAGTTTTTAGTTTCTGGTTGTATATTAATACATAGGCTTATACCATTGTTACACAAGTTATTCAAGAAAGTACTGTTCTTTTCCCATCCTCTTTTCACTGTCTTCCTTTTCACATGGTATCGTAGCCAAATTTGGCTTTTCGGGGGTTCATGTTTGGCCTTCACTGCTTTTTTTCTTTTTCTTTTTTTTCTTTCAGTGTTCATTATTGAATTTTCTGGTGCTTACACTTTTTTCCTCTGATTTTTCAGCCTTCACTGCTGAAATTTTGGGCATTTCCTTTGTTGCTCCTCTTCCTTCACCCAAAGTTCATTGTGTTTGTGACCTCCAACATGTTTGAAGGTCAAGCAAAGCCTCAAGAACAAAGTTAGTTTAACAAGGAGGAGATTGAGAAGCTGAAAAACTTATTGAGGACACTTGAAATGTCTATTGGTACTACTCTTTGACACACTGAGGTAAGTTCACTAGTTCATGTAGATTAGTAGTATCAGATAAGTCAATAACGAGTTCTTGGTTCAGGAGCTACAAATCATTAAGGGGGCTGACAAGGGCCTTAGGCCCTAAATTCCTGTGAAATTGCTTTCTAGCCCTTTGAACAATTATCTAAAACTATGGTAAATTATATTTGGTCCTCAAAAAGTTTTAAATTTGATTTATTTTGTAGAATTTGTAATATGATAGGATAATTTTGGTAACATTTGTAGTTTAAATCTTATTCATTTTATTAGATAATATTTTTATTACCTTTTCAATAAATTAAATAGATTCATTTACATTAATTATGGTATTAATATTTATTATGATATGTTTATAATAAAAAGAAAAAAAATTAAATCTTTATAACATCTAATACTAGTTATATGGTTATTTTTATTATTTTACTTATATTACCGTTACAAACTCTTAGGCTTAATTCTAGGATTTTATTTTATTTTGTTTCTTTATTTAGACTTGTTGTGAATATAATATTAGATAAATCATGTTAGAGTTTATATTAATGTCTACTTTACCTAGTTACACTCTTGTAACTTGTATATATGTACAGTGTTCCCATGAGTAAATATGAGGTTTTCTTTCAAATTCTACTTTCGTTACATGGAATCAGAGCTAAGGGATCGATTTTAGAGTATGAGTCTCGTCGAATTAATCACAAAATAGTGAGTTTTTAGGGTATTTTCATTAACTACCAAGGGTTGTCTTTTTTATCTCACCACCGGCCTAGGGAGGTGCGCAAGATTGTTACAAACTCTTATGCTTAAATCTAGGATTTTATTTTATTTTATTTTCGTATTTAGACTTGTTGTGAATATAATATTAGATGGGAAAGTATTGAATGAAACAGTGATGCCACGTCATCTGTATCACTTTCCAATAGATTTATGCCACATCAATATTTTTATCCCAATTTGACATTTTTATCTTAAAAAATCAAATCCAAATTAAAATCTCGAAATTCAAGATAAAATGTTGAAATTCGGGATAAAATATCGATGTGACATAAATCTATTGAAAAGGGATACAGATGACGTGGCGTCACTGTTTCATTCAATCCTTTCTCATATTAGATATATCATGTTCAGCTTTATATTAACTTCTTTCTCTAGTTAAACTCTTGTAACTTGTATATATGTAAATATTTCCATGTGTAAATCCATAAGGTTTTCTCTCAAATTCTACTTTCATTACATGGTATTGGAGCTAAGGGATCAATTTTAAAGTCTGAGTTTCATTGAATTTATCGCAAAATAGCAAGTTCTAGAGGGTATTTTCGTTGGCTACCAAGGGTTGCCTTTTTTAATCTCACCACTCGGCCACCAAGGCTTCAAGTAGATGAGCTTTGTCACTTGTTCTTCGAATCGAGTTGATTCAAATGGGTCAAATGAGCCTCATTTAATAGATTGACCTCTGTGGAACATTCTTTCTGCAAGGGCTTTGAACCGCAATCAGTAACATTTTCCCCTACCCATTCTCGCATGCCTTCGTTGCGTCCTCGAAATGGCACTGGTTTGACTCACCTTCGAATTTTCTCGACACCTTAGCTCTTCCCCGACTAGTCTCGCCCTTCAGAACCTTTGCCTCGACTTTCGTCGTCTCCTAAGTCGAACCGTTTCACTCGTTGGCACATCTTGTTTGCAAGAGCCTACTGCTCTTATTCGCCCACATTATGACTTGCCTCGATCGAGATCCCCTTGATCCACACACATAGGCTTTGGCATGCCCACATTGAACACTTGGTTAACCTTGAATATTCCCACTAACTCTAGGTTGAAAGCCCCTCGACTTACTCGCTTCAGAACTCTAAAAGAGCCCCTCATGTCTTGATTTGCCAAAACAAAACATCGTGGTTCCGAATCATCAAAGATGTGAATACAATCAGCAAAGGAAGAAAGTTCAAGCTAAGAACAAAATCATAATCATCTAAGTGGATTACCTCGAAATCTTCCTTATACTTCCACTCATTGATTTGAAGTTCCACTCCTCGTGCTACTCCCATAGTTGAGACCTCTTCAAAATTTACCGTTTTGATCTTATTATTCGATTTTCTAACTGAGAGACCAAGTTTGTCCGCGGCTTTCTTTGATATAAACAAGTCTAATGCTCTCGTATCAACAGGAATACTTTTTCTCCAACTTACAATGTTAATGTCCACAAATATCAACCTTATCTACCTGTTGTTGACCCAAGCTTCCATAGTCTTTCCTCCTTTGGCTCTGCTTTCTCTCCTATGTTGATAGTAGCGAACTCGGATAGTTCTGACAGTCTCACACCTATGAGGATCACTATATAAGAAGTAGTCCACAAGCTTCTCGCTCTCTTTTTCCTTTGCTTCTACACCACGCACGACCGAACCAAGCTTTATAGGTGCTTTTTCTAGCTCATCATCCCCCTTGATGGCTGAAAATATGAAAGGAAGCATTTTATTTCGTTGCCTTTCTCCTTCGGGTTGTTGTTTGTCCTCCACTTCTCGTTTCGTGGTTTTCCATTGCCACCGTTGTCACTATTATTGTTGCCAATATCCTTCTTCATCTTCACCACCATTGTCCTTTTCTTTGGGCTTGGAAGACTCGAACTTATTTTTTCTTAGAATAAGTTCAATTAAGGACTTCGCTAACGTCATGGCTTTGGTAAGCTTTCGAACTCCTCAATGTTGCAACTCTTACTTCGCCCATGGCTTCAACTAATCCGTAAATGAGAAGAATATCTTATTATCGTTCAAATCGAAAATCTAGAGCATGAGTTCACTAAACCCCTGTACATATTTTCTAACTGTATCTCATTGCATAAGCTGACGCAACTTCACCCGAGCATGTGGACGTATGATGCCACCATAAAAGAGGAATACCAGTGAGATACATAACAACAGTGTTTATCTTGGTAGCATCATAAGGCCTTTGGTACTAAAGTATTGCTCTATTCCTCACAAAAAATTGTCCACATTGCTTACGAACCTTATCCCCGTAAACTCTTTTGGCTTCGGGACATCTATCTTGCGGTTAAGTGTTGCACCCAACACTCCTCTACCCTTGACAGCTCGACACATAACAAAATCTCTTGAGCTTCTCGATTCTCGTATTTAAAGCCTTCGTTGTGACCATTGTTTCCTCCTTCAAATCCATCACCATGGCCTCGAAAGCATTGTTCCTCTCCGTCAGCTTACCCGTGATGGAATTGAGCACCCTTGCATCTTTTTCACATTGAAATCGAGAGACTTCAACACAAAGTCCCTAAGCTACTCTTTCATTGAGTCTAACTCATCGATGTGTCCCTCGACCACCTCGAGTGTCTCCCTCATGTCCCTTACGACTCCTCATGATTGACCACTCATCCTTCAAAGTCAACAGCATGTCCTTTGATCGGCTTGCTTTCCTGACCCTCCCACGTGTCTTTATTGCCTCAATTTAATCAACAACTTCTTTTATCATCTCGATCAGTGCTTTCGCAACCTTAGCTCAGATACCAACTGTCACAAGATTAAAAATTTAGTCTCACAATACGCCTAAGTCAGCTTAACTCTCAGAAAGTGAGAATTTTTTATAGAAATTCTCCAAAACACCGAATATAAAGTGGAAGCAACTCAAATTTGAAAGAAAGCTCAAAAGAACAAAATAGCCACAAACAAGCAAAGGATGCCAAGTGTTTGAATAAATGTTCTCAATTAGTATTCACTACTAAAGAATGAAATACAACGGATAATTACAAATGATAAGGCGTGTAAGTTGAAGAAGGCCCTCTATGGACTCAAACAATCATCAAGGACTTGATTCAAAAGATTTAAAAGTGTAATGCTTAGATTATGATATAAACAATGCCAAGAAGACCATATTATGTTTGTAAGGCACTCGAAAACAAGGGGAGCGACAGTGTTATTAGTATATATGAATGATATTATTGTAATAGGTAATGATACAAAGGAGATGCAAAATTTAAAAGGATTCTTCTTGAAAGAATTTGACATCAAAGAACTAGGGAAGTTAAAATATTTCCTCAATATTTAAGTGGCGCATTCGAAGTAGGGAACTTTTATTTCATAACAAAAATATGTGCTTGATTTGTTGAAAGAAACAAGAATGTGGGTTGTAAGCCGATTAGTACACCAATTAAGTTTAATCTTTGACACTAAGATGCTTCAGAAGATTCAATTGTAGATAAAAGGTCTTACCAAAGACTAGTAGGAAAATTAACTATTTGGCAAATACATTGCCTAACATCACGTTTGTTATGAGTGTAGTCGGTCAATTTATGCAAAAACTAAGTTGATGCATCTCCAAGCTGTACACACGATTTTGCAGTGTTAACAAGGTATTCTAGGAAGAGGTTTCTTGTTCAAGAAAAGAGGAAGAATGACTTTGGAAGCTTATACTGATGTAGACTATGTTAGATCATTAGTCGATCGAAGATTAACTTCAGGTTATTGTATAACCCTAGGTGGTAATCTAGTAATTTGGAGGAGTAAAAAGCAAAATGTACTGGCAAGATCAAGTGCAGAGTCAGAATTCAAATCAATGGCACTGGGAATATGTAAATTACTTTGGTTAAAAATAATTCTTAATGATTTCAAGATAAGACAGGTAGGTTTGACAACAAATTGATAACCAACATTGCATATGACCTAATGCAACATGATAGAACCAAACATGTTGAAGTAGATAGACATTTTATCAAGAAGAAACTCCATAGTGGGCTTTGTACCACATTTGTTTCAACAAAGAATCAACTAGCAGATATACTCACTAAGGGACTACCAAGTCATACGTTTCAAGACTTTGTCAAGAAACTTGGAATGAGAGATATTTAAGTGTTTGAATTTTGGTTAAATGCTGTAAATAAGTATTCTAGTTGTTGTGGGTTGTACATTAAATACGTTTACTTTTAAGTTTTAATTTTAAATAGTTAGTTAATGATAAGATTACTTAGTTTTAATAAGGTTGAAAGTGTGTATAAGAGTATGTAAAAGCTGCTATTTCAACATTGTATGAAGAATTTCAATAGATGAATTTTCTACAAGTACCTATTCATTATCTTGAGGCGGAGTGTGGAAAATATCAATTAGTCTGATTTAGGACGTGTATTAATTATATTGATATTAGGACCTTAATTTTAGAGTCATTTTGCCCTTGATTTTAGGACTAGTTTAGAAGATTTTATTGATAGTTCCCTAGTTTATAGTTTCTGGTTGTATATAAATACCTAGGCTCATACCATTGTTGCACACATCCACAAGATGAAATTTTGTAAGTAATATAAAAAGTAATAAACTGATACCAAATTTAGGAGTAAGAAGATGAGAATCAGTAACAGCCTTCATAGATGGTTGCACTAAAGTACAGGGAGGGCGTGAAAAGGTATCCCTGCATCATATCCACTGACATGTTAAACTGAGTATAAACAGTAATACTTCCAAAATGAAGATGACCCAGCAAGATGCAAAAGATTACACCCACTGATTCACATACACATTCATGTCAATAGCATTTATCAGAGGATCATTTCCCAAATTCAAAGTTTTGAGCTAAGTTTATTTAAAACTTTATGCACGAAAATATATCAATATTTCTGCAAAAGAAAAAAGGGTTGGAATCTTGACTTGATAGTACAAATTACGCTAAAACATCAAGAGAAAAAATTTAAAAAGACTACAAGGGTTGTACCATACAGATAATGAATGGCGTACAAATCTCAAATTACTAGCTTTTCAGAAGATATATCTGCTAATCATAAAAGTCAACTTGTTCAAAAATAAAAAATAATCAAGTTATGAGGTGATAATGCCCAGAGAAACAAGGAAAGCCACATTCAAAGATGATTAAACCTTTAAATACAGAAGCAATAATTGGACTTAACAGTAGCTAGTTTGAAACAACCAAATCCAAATCATTGAAAATATGAACTATAACAAAATTTACCTTAAAAACAGCCCACCAATCATAACCTTAGACAAATTACGAGAACTTTCTCCATCAGAGACACTGGCCTGCAAGAACAGAACATCCTAAGGTGAAATTTGCTACATCCCAGCATGACATGACCCCATACCAACAGTCTTGTAAGTTCATGGAAGCAAATATCATGATGTTCATACCACTTTCAAATAAAATAAAGAAATAATGTTTGGTAAAGGATAGAAAGCTTATAGCTCGATGTACAGACATGAGATTGTGACAAGGATCTTGGATTTTTGTAATCAAATTAACTAAGAAGCTATCGCTCACAATAAGAATATTTTCTGAAAACAAGAAAATACTGCATAAGTTCAATTTTTCACATGAAACATGGTTGTTTTCTAATTTGGGCTTTGTAAAATACAGTTATATATTTTTATATTTTCTATATCCTAAAAATCTGACAAGTTATACAAGAATTTCCAGTAGAAAAACAAAATAAGTTATATCTATAAAGCCAGAATTTAATCAGAAAAATAAGCTGATGTTCAGTTATAAAGGTAAGGAATCATAGAAAAATACCCGAGAAAAGTGGAGTGACTGCATCAGAAGTTCAAGCCGAAACTCTGCAGGTAAATTCAAACCTTTGAAAAATGTTTATATGAGAGATGAAAGTGTGCTTGATGGAGGGGATGAAGAAGAGGTTAAAGTGAAAGAGAGTAAACAATTTGCACTATCCTGTTAGCGTTTTATTATTGAAAAATAAAATGCAATGGTAATAGAGCATGCAGTTAACTTTACTCTCCTCCCCACTCCCAGAAAGTAGATGGTGGAGACAGTCTGACTTCTCACATTCCCACCCGTTTACTCTACATGATTTCACTTTCAAACTTCCAAAATTGAGATCTAAGAGAATGTTATAAACTACTCTAAAAAGATAGGTAAGTACTGCTTGTTAAAATATAGATGTGTCCATGTGTGCAGAACAGAACAACCAAACAGGAAACAAACCAGGGTCCTTGACGCAAAGAAATACATGGTCCACAACAAGAGAAACTAGAGAGTGTCCTGCTGATTCAACTGAACGCTGTCAGGTAACGAAAGAAGACTCAGTAAACTTTGCCCATAACAAGTTAATTAGATGTACAAATATCAAGTGAACAATAGTAGATAAACTTCAAACCTGCTGAGCCTTTAGATCCACATCTCCTCTATTTAGACATACACATAATCCAGTCAAGAATCGGAGAAGCGCTCGGAGTCCTGCTCATAAGGTTGTCCACGAATTACTTATTGTGTAGTACCAAACATTTATTTCAAATGGAGAAACAAGCAGTTAGAAAACTGGTTATCTTATTACCTGGTTCACTTAGTGCAGGGCAAACAACCTCTGTAACATGTAACTGAACTTCAAGGCCTAGTGGACTGTTCAATTCTGTCCTCTGCACGGTGATCTACAGGTAAAAATATTAAGAGTTAGAATGTCAGGAGGAGGAAGATCCTGAAAACCAGGAAATACTCTTTACCACCACACAACTGTTTAAAATAACATTAAGTTCATCAAAATATTGAAAATTCATGGTTTGATTACATAAGCCTCTCCTGAAATGCCTTCAAGAAAACGCTCTCCCCCAAAAAAAACACGTTTTGCACCATCATCGTCTCTCTGAGCAGCTTCCACACGAGGGCGTGCTAAACGAGCATCACTGAACATGTCAGGATGAGGCAAGAGATCAATAGATAGAGACTCCCATTCAAGTTTCTGGAAAGAAAAAATCTAGCATCATTAGACACTGAGACAAAATGTACAACCTATAAACTCCTGATGAAAGAAGCTGAAGACACAAAAGGACAGATCAAAAGGATAAAACACTTAACATAAAAAGCATTTCACATGAGGAATGTGCATGCCCATATGTGCACATATATATAGAGGAACAGAGGGAATCATAAGTCTATGATATGTTACCTTGAAAACATATATGAGATTTTTGTTTGAGGAGAAATCCCGTGCTGCCTTAAGATTTACAACCTGGAAAAATAAAACAAATAGGTAAATACAAACAGTTAAAAAGATTATAATCAATAATACATGAAAACAAATTGGTAAATAGGAACAGTTAAAAAGATTTACCACCTGCCAATTTTCGTTAGTAGTATAAAGTAAAAGGTTGCGCATGGTGATAGAAGCCATAGGTGTCGCCCTGAAAATTGAAAATTTCATCGACTGTCAAAATCATTTGAACAAATTAACCTCTTGTAGTGCACAAGTGATATATAAAGAATGCAGATATTGAAATCCTAGTGATAAGCAACAAAATGTAGAGAACTATCTGTTTTCTCTCAAAATAGATATAGAACAAACAATTGTCATAGGCAAAAAATGTACAATGTTCATAAATTTTCCTCTTATATCAATGATGATCTCACTTATGACGAAATATGCACTGAACCTTGCAAGGATCTTATATTTAGACGTTAACCAAATGTTAGAGAGCTTTTTCCAAAAATCTAGAGAGAACATGAAGGACATGCATCTTTGATTAGAAGTTTCTAGTATCAACACTACATTTTTAACAGTAACCTGAAACTTTTTCGTTTGTAAAATGGTATACAGTTGCATGAAAATCTTAAACATGATTACAAGTAAACTTTGAAGAAAAAGGGCAATTTTATTGTACGGAAGATTCCTCTTTTTAGTGAGCATAGTTCTACAAATTCTTTGTAGGTTAAGTAAATTCTAATATAGCCATCAGATCAAGTGACAGATACAAAAGGAGATGAGTCTTATCTTTTAGAAAAAGGCAACAACCAAATATAAAAAGTACGAACAAATAGACTCTATGCATATCTCAACTGGTCAAACAAGTAACTTGACAGTTTGTGACCAAGAATTAGCATAAAAACTGAAAACAAAACAACTTACCAAGCTGCTCCCCCTTCGAACCAAGCACCTCCACTAGTTTCAAGTAGAAGATTGACGGTCTGAAACTGTAGAGTCATTCCATCTGAAATCTGAAATTAATAAAAGGACAAAACCTGAAGTATACATTTTGCATCTAAACCTTTGCCCATGTTGCTAGTGACATGCATAAACTAAAGATCTATGTACTGGAAGTTTATTTCACTTATTTAATGTAAGTTGAAGATTTAATTGCAGTCCAAAATTCTAATAGGGGCAATATCAACGTGGAGATGAAGTAGGCACTACAAATGTGCTAACCTTGTGGCGTTTAAATCCGTAAATGGTTTGATAATCCAAGGCAGACAGTTTCTACAACCTTAATAAAGATAGCATCTAACCTTGTCAGCAAACCCATAACCGCTACCTTTCCCTGAGCTGGTGGGTGATTGCAAGCTGTGAGGACATAAGCAGATATAAGTTGCTTTTAAGTAGAATGTTCTAAAGTACGAATTTACAAATATAATTTTAGCTGTTAAACATAACATTAAGGATGAATCTAGATTACTTGTTTGAGCTGCTAGTAGTATCAACATCAGGATTTTCCTCCAGAACCATATCAAGTCTATCAATTTGCAAAACAATTGGATCCACTTGTACATTTTTTACTTTGGGCAGCTAGCACAAAAACATAATAATATTTTAGAGAAAAATTATCAGTTCTAAAAACTAAGATTTAAATCAAAGAAAATATGACCAAAACCAGTTCAGAAGCAAAACAATTTTTTTTTTTAAATAATAATAATTTGGCAATTTCAACCTTACATTTATATTGTTTCAGTTCTGAAATATCCTTCCACAAACAGTTTTAATTGAGCAAGTGAAGATAAATTTTCCATTTAAGAGGAGAAAAATTATAAGTAAAACAACAAATACAAAACTAATTACCAGATATCTAAAATCCTTCCAAAAAAACATAGCAAAAATTCTCCACAATTCATAGTAGCTAAGCGCAGATAAATTGTTAAAAGTCTCATAATTCCACTTCGATTTGTCCCCGTGATGATGATAATGATGATGATGATGATAATTATAAACAATTGTATCTTGATCTAAGCTGAAATCTAAACAATTTCAGTAGTTAAAATTTCAAATTCTTTATAAGTTCAAACATAAAACTACAAATAAACCTAAGTAATCATCGATTTTCCAATTCACAATCAAAATCAGTAACAAAAGTAGAAACTCACAATTATCTCCAATTTCCCAATTTTGGCTGTCGTCACAGTCAAAGCCAATGGCAGCCCCATACTCGCATGTAAAGCATCACCATTTATATCTATCACATTCCAAATTTATTTATTAAAAAAATGAAAATGGAAGCCTGATTTTAGATCCAAAAATCAAAAGAGTACCTAAATCAGAGAGTTGTCCTGTAAGGCCTTGCAATTTAAATTGATCTCTTGAGAAAGATTTAAGCCAGTACTTCAAAGTATACTCCAATGCTCGAGCTAAAATCGATTCCATATTCAAATCGAACAAACAAAATTTTAAAAAAGAAAAATTCTAGAAAATTATTCTCAAATTTTTATAAATTTCGTTCAATATTCATAATTTCATTGTGAGAAAACCGAATTGGTTTTGAGGGAAATAACCCGAATTTTAGGGGTTTTAAGATTAATGGTCGGAATTTAATTTTTAATTATTTATTAATTTTCAGGAGAGGGAAACTTGGAACAGACTACAGAGAAAGGAAGGAGAGGAAGAAGAGGAAGAGAGATGGCACGTGTGGAAAATGGGATACGGAAAGGTGTACTGTATATTGATAATGTGTCAGGAGTTGAAAGGTTGGTTTGTCTCTAAGGAAGGAATTGGAAAGTATAAAATAAAGTAATATACAATATATACAAAACAAAATTCAGTAGTCGAATTTAGTTCGATCGAAGATCCGTTAATAATTTTTAAAATTTTAATTATCAGTTAATTTAATTTAAAATTGAATTGAACTTAATAATTAATATTATGTGTTAATTTTAAGATTGATTTAGTGTTTTTAATTATTCAGTGTTTCAATATATAAAATTTTGATTAACTTTCAAGACAAAATATATATTTCAGTTAATTTTAATGTATTTTATATTTATTTTAACCAATATATATATATAAAATTCGTTAACCAAATGAATTAATCAAAATATATACCAAATGAATTAATCAAAATATATCGGTTGGGTTAATTTTTTTAATTTCGATTCGATTAACAATTAAAAGATTATACGATTCGATTAATTCGGTTAATACTAATTTGGTTTGATTAATAACCGAACCAACCGTTTGAACACCTTATATATCTATATTATTCACAAAGTCCCTAACTAAATTAGTTTTATAAGTCAATCAGGCACCAACTCAATTAAAAATTAAAAAATTATTCAAGAGTATTTTTATCTTTTCATTTTAAAAATAAAAATAAAAATCTAACACCAACTTGATTAGAAAAATTATAAAATTATTCAATAGTATTTTATCAATAAATATATAAATAAGTTGGGACTTGAACCCACGTCAATTAAATTAATAAAACCTAAAATTTATTGCTCAATTAAAGTACAATCATAATATTTTTATATATTTTATTTTTATTATGCACACTTTTTTATCTACCTCAATTGTGTCTATACTTATATATTATTGATAAAGTCCCTAATTAAATTAGTGCCACGAGTCAATCAAGCGCCAATTCGTTAGAGAAATTATAAAATAACCTTTTATAATTAAAATAAATATTATTTTTCAAAGGTATTTTAATCTTTTTATTTTAAAATTTTTAATAAAAATATACAAAAATGGGATTTGAATACATATCAATTAAATTAATAAAACCTTAAATTTACCACTCAACTAAAACTTCAGATTAATATTCTTTTACATTTTAATTTTATTATGCACACTTTATTACCTCCATTAGTTGTATATTAATAATATATTTAATTGAATTAGTGTCATGAGTTAACTCGATATCGATTCAAGATTGATGACAACATCACGATAAATAATTTAATCTAATTTTTCATTTTAAAACCTACATATTTCATATGTAATTATTAGTTAGTTTTCAATCATGCAATTCAATATGATCTTATTTCAATTTTCTTTTACTCGCAAGTTAAAATATTTTTATTTTAATTTCGTATATATTACATATATGTTATTATTATTATTAGTTTCAAATCTTACATTTCATTATTTATTGTATATTATTTTTAAACACACACTTGAGTTCTAAATATGTGGTTTTCACATGAGTATGCATGTGATAATATTTCTAATATAAATAATATCACAGATTGTGTTGGTGTCACAATCAATTTGATATTTAATTTTAAAAAATAAGATTTTAATATTAAATTTTCTTTTACTCACAAGTTAAATTATTTTTTATTTTGAATTCATACATATTGCATATGCGTTGTTGTTATTATTAGTTCCAAACATTATGTTTCGTTATTTGTTGTATACTATTTTTAAACACACCTGTGTTTTAAATATGTGATTTCCACATGCGTACGCATATAATAAGATTTCTAGTTATAAATAAAGTGTCTAACTGAGTTGGTGTCACGAGTTAACTCGAAATTAACTCAGTTGTGAAATTATTAAAAACACCATTACTTTAAAGGGTAATTAATATTATTATGAGGGTATTTTCATTGAGTTGGTCTCACAAGTTAACTCGAAACTAAGTCAATTGTGAAATTACTAAAAACACCCTTACTTTAAAGGGTAATTAATATTATTACGAGAACATTTTCATATTTTTATATAATTTTCAAATAAAATAAGTGAAAAATATTATTTAGAAATTGAACCCACAACCACAAATCCATATAAAAAAGTCTTCACCACTCCACTAAATCTATTAATATAAAATATATATTTTTAATATAAAATATTTTCATTCACCCACATCGTGAGTTTGATGAAATCTACAGAGTTTGCTTGTCAAATTTTAGTGTTTTTTATTGTTTATGTTCATTTTAGTGTTTAGATTCAATTGTTGTATCGGTCTCTTCTAACAACATTGTTTCTAAAATTTGAATTTGCATCTTTATTTGAAAGTGCAATGTCTTACAACTACATTCAATACGGTATAAATTTTAGTATTTTAATATAGTTTTATATATTCATCTATATATAAAAATATTTGAGTTAATATTTGATATCTTGATAATGCACTTTTTATTCCACAAGTAATCTTAAAAATTTGTCATGTATTTTTTAAATATATATTTTTTCAATATTTTGTCATATCCCTAAGACACTTGTCAACTCTCTAATTCTGCATATGGAGTCTAAAAACTCTATTTATAGAGTATCAAATATTTTCTCAAAATGTTTTAAAAAATATTTAAAAAAAAAAAAAACCAACTTTCAAAAAACTGTAAATCTTAGTATAAGATGTAATTACTGTTTGATGTACTCGGAGGTCCTTGTATTATAATTATAGAAACTGGATTAGTTTAATCTCTATACTATTAAAAAAAACTAAATAGTCCAAATTGTAAGGAAATGAAACCTATTAGAGGTGATCATGGATTAGGCTACCCGGCCCGGCCCGGCCCGACGGCCTTCCCGAAAAATGAGAGGATTCGGGTAAAAATATAGGCACGAAATATGGGTTTGGACAAAAAACGAGGCTTGTTTAGAAAACGGGCCGAGCCTAGGGTAAATTTTTTTGGCCTGGGCCCAACCCGGATTATATATTAAATATATATTTTATTTTTAATCAAATATACTTTTTAAATTTATATATTTTTATTTTTTTTTTGTTTTAATATTTGTTTTAAAAATTTTATTTAATGAAAAAAGCTTAAAAAAATATAATATGAGTCGGGTCGGGCTGGGCCGGGCTCAAGTTTATCAATTTTCTTTTGGGCTGGGCTCGGGGTCTAAAAAAAGCCTCAAAATTTGTCCAAACCCGGCCCGGCCTGGCCCATTATCACCTATGATCATCTAATTATTTTATGCAGCTTTGCTCATGTTATTTGTTTGCATTGGATATGGGTTAAGAATGGAGAGTTGGAGAGGAAAAAGATTCCTCTTAAAGTCAAAAACAAGTATTTATGAGTCATAGTAATATTTTTTTGTCGTTTGGATGCGTAGATTACATCTGCTTTGTCATAGTTAACTATTTAAGGAGTAAAGTAACTTTCTAGATAGACAATGATGTAATTGATATGAACTAAGAATCCACGTGCAATCCATGAAAAGTTGGAGAGAAAAAAGATCCCTGTACCCATCTGCGAGATCCATAGTTGGCATGAATGGCAGCTCAAGCTTATAGAGACAAGAAGAAGAAGCAGATTTTCTAAGATGCCTTGGTTTTATTTCGTTGGTACGTGTTGCACTCTCTTGCAAACGCTTGATTTGGTAACAAAGAATAGATATAAATACATTATACAAAAACTCAATCGAAATCAAACCATTATGATTTCATAATCAAACATTAGTTTCTTCCTGCTTGAACTCAGCCTTTCAATTATATAAACATATTAAAACAAAGAAATCAAAACTGTGAACTAAAATATTGCATTAATTCCACAAGTGGAAATGTTGAAGAAATCAAGTCAGCGTAAGTCAGCATAGGTACTATAAATGTGGTAAGTGAAGGGGTTGCTTGCTAAAAATACAAGAGCAATGGCTACTATACAGATGGTTACATGTTAGAATCTCTCTTTTCTCAATCTACTAATGCAATATAGATCCATATGGCTAAACAAGGGAAAAGAACCATGTAAAAAAGGTGGTTTTCATATATGAGATCAGCCATAGCTCAATCGAGAATTAGAAGTCCGGATGTTGAGTTGACGTCGGGGAGTCCCAATCTCACAAGCATTGACCCTAGCTGCAAACGCAGTGAGCATAGGGATTCACTGGCTGAAGAGGGCTCGGGAGAGAGATTTACGAACATCAGAGTCTTTGAATCCCCACCTAAACAAGGCTAATTCACCATAGGATAAAAGAAAATTAGACACTCAAGACGGGAAATACAAGGATAGAGGAAGGGTTGTAGATACCCTCAAACTCCAAACCTATTGAATATCATTTTTTAAAGGATGATTGCATGAACCAACCGAGTTAAGTCGTAAATTCTGCTTTACCATGTTAATATGTTTTATTATTGATTGATATATGAATTCCATGTCTCCATTGGCAAAATATATAACTTCACAATTTATACTAACAATACATGCATTAATCATAAAAAGGCTGGTTAACCATAAGATAAAAGAAAATTACACTTAGACTGAAAATCCAGGGGCAGGGGAATGGTTGCAAATACTCGGATTCAAATTCCGAACCTGGCGGATGCTATTTTCTTAAAGGATGGCTGCATGAACTAACCGAGTTAAGCTTCGGGTTCTACTTTACTATGTTTATTATTGATTGATGTATGAATTCCATGTTTTCCATAGGCAAAGAAAATAATTTTAACTGCATAAGTTATACTAAAATGAAAATTTTTGAGGTTAAAGTTTTAAACAACATTAAATTTAAATGTTATAAAAAATGTTGATTTGCCATATTTTAGAGTTATATGGGAAAAAAAAAAAAAAAAACAAAATTCTGTAATTTTTAAAACACGACAAGGACTATTTTCTTTTTCACATCAAGATAAGTTAGCATGTCTAAGGTTCAACCTTACCGTGGTTTATAATATTACCTATGCCTATAGTACAAAGACCCAACAAGTAGTTTAACCAAAAGTTTTGTTATATTCAGAATTGAAACTGCATGTGTAGAGAGTTACCTGAAGAAGATAAGTGAGTTTTGAGTTCCTAAATGGTACATGATCTTCCTTCTTTGCCAATGCAAATATAACATCGGCTAAAGACGATAGACTTTTATTAATGGCCTGAATAAAATCAAATAAAAGAAAAAAATCAAAAAAGGAAATGAGAAACAGCGTATACTGATATTAAGTAATAACTATAGGTAATAATACTTGAGTCTCTTTCAACTGGTCCCCTGTTGAGCCACTTTTGGATAGTCGTTCACTTCCAGCAAGATCGATTAGATTCAAGACACCTTGTACTTGTTGTTCAGTGCTCTGTCGATATATATACATGCATTAGTTCATGGACGAAAAGATTGAGACTGGTATAGCATTAAATTTACGCGGATTATGGCAGAACATCAACTTGTACCTCGTTAACACCAGTTATTCGCATTGTGAAGACAAAATGACTTCTCGATGATTGTTCATTCATTTGAGTTCTCCCCACGGACCTGAATGAGACAAACACAAACTTCATAAGAATTCTAATATTTCTGACCTCAAATTTTCAACCAACAATACGAGGCAACTCTAAAATGTTTACCTGCTTTGTGCAGCTCGGTCTAAAAGAAATGAGACCTCTCTACTACTTTGAACATCCACAATAGTTAGATCCAAGACTTGAGTGTTTCCATTGGCATCGTGTTTAATCATATATTGCTTTCCAGTAACACCATTTTCAGATCGTGATGAATCCCGGTTTGATGATAACAAATCACGGATTGTTTCATTGTATATTTCTAACATTGAGACCTATGAATATTTTTCAAAGAAAAAAGTTGACTAAATTATCTAAAAAGATATATTTTATTACAGAGCATGGATAGCAAACAACCTGCATTTCATATTTCCAGCCTTGATGTTGAAGAGCTTTTGTAGTTTGAAATATTTGTTCTAACGAACGAGGTACTAATCCCTTCTCATCCGGCTGTCCCGGTTTGCCCATCATAGTGTAGGTTTTACCCGAACCAGTTTGCCCATAAGCAAAAATGCAAACCTATAGAAACAAAAAATTGTTGCATGATGAATGAATGAATCAATGTATGAATATTTGTAGGTAAAAGTACCATGGAGGCCCCTGTACTAGGAGCCAAATTGCATTTGCTCCCTCTACTCAAAAGATGGAAAATTAGTCCCTATACATTAAATCAAAGAGCAAATTGGTCATTTCTGTTAAAAATTTTATTCATTTGTAGTGTTAAAAACTAGTGTGATTGAGGGAATAACCAGATAATGATACATGGTGTGTCATGTGTACCCCATACTAATGTACAGGGACCAATATTTAACAATAGAATGATGGAATTTTTAATAGAAAGACCAGTTTACTCTTTGATCTAACATACATGGACTAATTTTGCCCATTTTTTAAGTAAAGGAGGCAAAATGCAATCTGACTCTTAATACAGGAGCCTCCATGGCACTTTTACCTATATTTGTATGTATGTATGCATACAAAACCTTGTAACCATCAAGAGCACTTTGGACAAGTTGTGAGATTTCGACAAAAACTTCCTCTTGTGACACATCAGGCATAAATACTTTATCGAAAATGAAAGAATGCTTCTGCCCTGACAAAAAGACAAACATCAAATAAGCTTTTTAACTTCGAAAACAATATAATTCATACATAACGAGATCATAGAGCATCCGATAATAACTTATATATATATTGGTTCATTACCATTATGTGTCATGTCAATGCTGCGATCAAGGTATTCCATTACTGTGGGATAAGAAAAAACCTTCCCATGGTTACTCGAACTATCATCAGCCAATTGAGGACGCACTCGACAAAATACACGGATATTCCCCTTCAATTCCTACAATAGAAAAAGTGATCCATTGGAATAATATATCTCTAGTAATGTTAACGTAAGATATAGCTTAAAGATTACCAATATAGTATTATGCAACTTCTTTCGTAGCTTCTCTCCTTCTATAAGCTTAAACTCTGCATCTTCTAAGCATTTATGTAACTCCTTTATGATTTCCTTTTGTCCTTCAAACTCCTTTCTTTTCTCGAGTGCGAACGTATCAGACATCTAAGTTGAGAAAGAAGCATAATTATATAATAGAAAGTTAACTATAATAATGACATAAATAATTTTTTGTTGAAAAAAGAAATAGAAGAAAGAACCTGCAATTTCCTCTCTGCAACCGCTAATTGATCGTGCAAAATTTGTATTTGATTACCTTGCGACAAGCATTTCTCCTGTAAAAGATGCAAAACGTTTCAGAATATATTCAATTATCCACGCCTAAGGGGAAACCAAATTAAATGAGAAGCAAAAACAAACCTCTAATCCACTAGAGTTGGTTGCCAACTCTTTGTATTTCGATGCTTCAACAGCTAGACTTTGCGCTTGCTGTTGATATTGGTCACGATCATCCTTAATCTGGTGTAGCTCCATTCTAAGACATGCAACTTCGTTCAGCAAAGCCTCTTTTTGCTTCATAACCCCATCTTGCGAAGCCTAACGTACATAAATAATGATAAATGAAAAAATTTCCTCGAAAATCACTAGGGCAAACCTTACCATATGTAAATCCCAACAACTAACAATGAAGCATTGTGCATAACAAGCCATTGAAAGACTAGAGTACTACAAATGATAAAAGATATGCAACAAGAGATGGCTTTCCGATGGAAACTTACTATAGATGAAGTGAGTTGATCTTGCAACGATTTATGTTCACCCCTTAAGTTATGAAGATTTTCCACTGCAGCCAATCTCTCTTTATCACCGCGCTTAATGGTTTCATGAGCAGCAGTGACATCCATCTGGAGTTTACTGTTATATATCTGTAAACTCGAGTTGTATTCTTGTAGTAGCTTGTACATATCATTTATCGATGCTATCTGCAACGTTCAAGAATCGTATAATACAGCAATAGAAAAACCGAGGCACAAAAGACTTCGAATAAGATCGAATTTTTGTTATATTTACCCTTTGATTAGCACTATCAAGCTCAGCTTGAACTTTATCAAGCTCTTCGGAGAGAGAAGCCTTTGACCTTTCAATACTATCCCGAGCTTCTTTTTCTTTTACAAGAGAATCCATTGCAGCCTGATTGTTACATTCGAAAGAACTAATCATGTTCCGAACACAAAACACAATGACGAAGAAGTCTATGACTGAAACTCGCGTTTTCTACCTTCTTCTCAGATTCTTCTTTCACGAGCTGCTCTTGTAAAGAAGCCAAGCTATTTCTGAGCTCCAAAATTATCAAATTCATTTCTTCATCCTTGTTTTTCAGAGCCATCTCTACAACAAAATAGATTAATTTACATAAAATAATCTATAAGATTATAAAAATAAATAAATAAAACAACTATTAAATACCCATTTCATAGCATCTTCTTTCAGTTAATTCCAAAGCACTCCTTAATTTCTCTTGTTCAAATGCATATTCTCCTTCAAGTTCTTGGAACCATCTAATGCAAAGCCTAAGCCTCTTGATATACTCCATCATATTCTCACATCTTTCCTGAAAAGAAAAACAAAAACAAATGAAAAAAATCGAAATGAATTCAAACTAAGCACCTACAAATACAAGATAAGCACACTCACCTTATAGTTAAACTTGTTCTTGGATTTCATTTTCTCCCTCACTAATGCCTCCACATCCTCTCTAGTGAACTCAATGGCACCACATTCAGAACCGGCATGGCTCACCGGCGTGCTATCGGGGCCAAGATCTTGGGAGCCATTTACAAGTGAAAAAGCTAGCCGGAGCCTACCATTATTTGGAGTGCCAATCATTTTTTCAAATCCAAGCTTTTGCCCCTTCTCTTCACTTACTTCAGCAGCAATGCATTTATTCTGCAAATCCAATTAAAAAAAATTCCACCCAAAATTGTGAAGTTAAAAAAAAAGTATTCAGCTTCCCTTTTTTTCCCTCTGAAATAATATTAGTCCATTACTGAAATTAGCTACAAAATTGAAACTTCACCCTAAAAAACTGGGATAGAAATCCGATCTGAACCCCAAAACGACAAACAAAAGGTACTTACTAGCAAAAAATGGTAAAAAATTAATATTAAAATATAAACACCAAAATGAAAAACAAAAGATACCCATTTACAAGAAGAACATGCAGAATAAATCTTTACCAAGAAAATGGGAAGAAAAAAAAAAGTCTTACACCATAACCAAATGCTGAAAAAAAAACCCTTAAAAACCCCAGATTGATTTGTAACAATTTTTAAGTTCCAAAATGTAAAACAAAAGATACCCATTAATGAGAAGAACATGAAGAGACTGAATATTTACCAAAGAAAGTGAAACTTTTGAACTTACTTTTGAAGGGCTTGGGGTTGTAGTGGAAGTAGTTGAGGGACTGGCAGTGTTATGATGAAAGGGAGGTTTATTCTGATTCTTTGAGCTCATTTTTGAAGAAAGAGAAGCTTGTGAGATCTAAACGGGACCGTGAATTGCATTCAAAGCTACCAACAAACACGGCCGTTGCTTTTACTAGCAGGAAGATGGATGAATATGAATCAAGCATAACACACTCATGAACACTCTCAAAATTTTCTTTATTAATCTCCCCAAAAAAAAAAAAAAGAGAAAAAACATGAAAGTTTATATAATTTGTTTTTGGATTTTTTATTATTTATTTATTTTTTTATTGATGGAAATGATTAAAAAAGAGTCGTGTTTTGGAGTTTTATTACCGTTGAGGTCTGGCGGAATTTTGCTGGATGTTTGAAGCTTGAAGGGGGCCTCTTGTTGCTGGGCTGCTTGGGATGTCAATATTGCCCTTGCTTAATGCTGCATATTCCACTCTCCAAATAATTTGGGTTCAAATTTTAAAGATATATTATCAATACTTTATAAAATAAATATAAAAATGCGTCTTGAATCTGCTACTATGAACCATCCATGTTATTTGATGTTCATAGCTTGCCTTTTTTCTTGGTAATATGTAATAATCTTTATAGGAACATTTTGTCGGTTGGCTTCAATCATACAATATTTGTTGATTTCAGCAATAGTGCATGTCTGCATTATTACATGGCTCAGGTCTAAGTATTATATTAATATATTTTAAGATTTTATCTAAATTTTTTATTTTTGAATAAACCTTTTGTTAATATATAATTATTTGAATATATATTTATACTTGTAAATGTGTTTTTTTTAAATTGTGTTTTTCATTTAATGATTATATATCATATAAATATATTAGATTACAACAAATTCATAATGTTGGACGAAAAAATTATTATAAAATTAATATATTTATTAAAAATAAAATAAAATGTTATTGAAATGGTAAAGTTAAAGATTTATGATTTATAAAGTCATTAGTTTAAATTTTACTACGTGAAAAATTTTATTAATTTATAAAAATATAAAAAGATAAAAAATTCTAATATTAATATAACTTACTCTATAAAATGAATAATTTATTATTATTATTTTCATAACATCATCTCAACAACTTAAATAATAATATAGAAGAAACGGATTTAGGGGGTTGGCGGGGGTCCCGCCCCTAAAACATAAAATTATTATTTAAGCCTTTAAATTTTTAAAAAATTTTAAATTAGTAAAAGTAAAATTTTACTTGCCCTTAAAATTATAAAAATTGATTTAATTTTTAAAAATTATAAAGATATAGACTATAAAAAAAAATTTTCATACGGCCCTAAAATTTTGTTTTGACTTCACCCATGAATATTAATGTATATTTGTATCGTAAAATTTTAATAATCTTTTATTAAGAAAAAGAATCTTAATTTTAGGTAGAAAATTTTATCAAATGGAATTGCTTCCTTGCCAAGCAATTTTTTTCTCATGATTTTATTGATTAAATGTAAAAAAATTAAATAAAATTAAGCAGTTAGGTATTTAGAATTATAGCATTGGAAAATATTTGAATACATTGAGAAATAAATAAATAAATTTCACCAAGAAGCACCCATTTTATTTATTACAAATACTCAAATAATTGAATTTAATTTCGTTATTCATTACAATAACCATTGATGAGATCTGTGTCTGGTCTGAAGAAAAATGAGCTGAATCTCATCATTAATTTGCTGAATTAAGTCAAATACTGTTATTGTCTGCTTTTAGGGTAAGAAAAATAATGAAAAATAATTAATAAAAACATAAGTTATTTATTGATTTGAAGTCTATTTTTTAATAAATTTAGAGATATATGGTTGTAGATTGGCATGTAAAGTTAATGTTTACTTCACGCACAGTGAAATATTTCTCTTTATTTGAGAATTTATGATGTTCCCCAATATGATCGAGATGAAGATTTTACAAGGCAGTGTTTGTGTCAGATATAATTTCTGTTATAGTTAAATGTATTTAACTTCCTTATCTACCAAAAAAAAATTTAGAGATATATTTTTATTGAGAAAGTAACCATTTCCATTAATGTAAAATTAAATTCGTGTTACCCCTCTTTCGTATATTTTTCTATGATTAATATTTTAATGATTTAATTGTTAAATTTTATGTTTTATTTATTTGGATCATGCATGTCAATTTTGACTTAATTTTAAAATTTTTAACTATTTATTTTATGTAAAAAAAAAAAATTTCAAATACACCTGACCATGGGTTGGATTACCCGTCCAGGCTTGAAAGGTTTACCTGAAAAGTGAGAGGGTTTGAACAAAAATATAGGTCCAAAAAAGGGTTTGGACAAAAACTAAAACCTATTTTTTAAACGAATCGGGTCTCGAGTAGGATTTTTAGCCTAAGCTCAGCTCAAATAAGTTGTTTTGCTGTTGTTTTGCTACCATTTTACTATTATATTACTATTATTTTATTGTCGTTTAGATATTATATATCTCTAGTTTTATTTTTAATTTTGCTACTATTTTAGAGATATTTGTTTGCTAAGTTGTAACTATATTATTGTTCGGTTTTGTCCTATTATTGTAATTAAAAATAAAGTTTTAAATATTAGGAAAAAAATATAAAATTTAATTTAAATTTATTTAATTGATTCATATATATATATATATATATATATATTATTATTTGAAATTCAATTAGATATAGCATATGGATCAACTTCTTTAAATACAAAATTTAAAAATCATAAAGCAGTGTTTTAGGATAGATTAGTTATAGCTAAATAGGCTACCATGTGGATCCATTTTTAAATATATCAATTAAAAAGAAAACAAAAATAAATCATTTTCCTAGAGGGGATCTAATGTGAATGTTCAATCAACATCTAAGTGAACATGCATGCTAATTGTTTTAAATATCATTAAAATTAAAATAATAATAAAATATTTTGTCTTCAACGTTTATATTTTTGTTAATTTGATCTTTATTTTTAGTTAAATTTTACCTTTAAAATTTTCAAAAAAAAGTTTAATATTCTTTTAATAAAATCATTGTGACAACTTGCATGGCAGTTCAGATGTACTTTCATATTGATATAGCACTATTTGTCTTATAACCATGTCAACAATTAATTTTAAAAAATATAAAAAATATTTAAAATTCAAAAAATAGTATGAAGTACAAGTAGCTTGTCATTTGAGTTGTCGTGTTTAGAAATTTAACGTTTTAGTTAGTATTAGCAACAACTTGACTATTTTTTTGAAAGGTTAATGGTCAAATTCGAGTTTTTTTAAAGGTTGATTGTTAAATTTATCTAAAAAAATAAAGACTAAATTGACAAAAAATATAAATATTGAAAGCTAAATTTGGTATTATACCTTTTGAAATTGACCCTCAAGTTCCACCATATTTTGTTTTCACATGTGAGTTAATATTAGTTGGAATTATTCTAATTTTTAATTTATTTATGCTTTGTATTAGATTTTATTTTATTTTGTATTTGCTTAAGTATGTACTTGTGATTATATTATAATTATATCATATCTTTATTTGTAAACTTTAAAAATAAAAATAATTAACAAAATACATTCTTTTAATTTTTTAGTATGCAAGATACATGCTAAATCAACTCAGGAATTATTGTGTGCAACAATCTCTTTAAATAAAAATAATAAGTAATAAAATAAATTTAAATTTTATTTTTAAATGAATTAATTATAAATCTATAAAAAATATTTATAACCATTTGTTCAAATTCACTTCAAACAGTATTTTAATAATTTTTATAATAACTTTTAATAATCATTTAAAATCACATTTAGGATGAACCTAGTCCAATGGTGACCCAAGTTCAAATGAATTTAGAAAATCCTTTGTCCATGTTCATCCCAGATTTTTTAAATAATTATTTTTGAAAAGTATTTATTTCTAAGATTTTTATATTTTTTAAATGTTTTTACTAACGTGGACGCTAATTATTTTTATTAGTTTGTTGATCATGTCAGCAAAATTTAACATTCAAACTTGGTCAACATTGATAAAGGAACTTAATTAATTATTTTTCATATTTAAAGACTCAATTGAATGCTAAATTTTGTTGATGGTTTAATTGATTTTTTTACTAATTAAAGAGTAATTTCTTTTATAATTTTAGTGCTTATTTAATTTTTTTTGTAATTAAATCTATGTATAGTTATTGATTAACTTCCAAAATAAAATAATTTTGGGTTATTGAGCCTAATCATTAGGCTTATTGGATGCATAATGAAACAAAGAAAAGAAGAAAACCAAGACTATAGTGCATGAATGGTAAGATTCCTTTGCTTAGTAATCATACCAATTTGTTCAAACTTTTAATCTTTGACATTATTTTCATCCATGATATTATATATTTATTTAGTAAACTCAGGGTAAAAATGAAAAGAAAATTATTTAATATATATTTATTATAAAAAAGTTATATATAAAAAAAATCATGCTTTCAATGAAATGGTAAATTTAAAATGTAAAAACATTATCTATATTAGATTATGTATTTTTTAAATTTTATTTAAGAATGATTATAGGTAGAGTGGTAAATAAATTGTATATAAATATTATTAAATATGTTTTGGATTTTTAAATACGTGATTTCTAATTTTTTAATTAAATATTTTATAAAATCATGACAAAATAAAAACACCGTCACAATAATATTAAGTATCATTTAAAAAAGGTATATTAGCGAAAATTCAACCAAGTATTTGTTCAAAAATAAAAATACCAAACTTTTTATTTAGAAATTTTGGTATTGGTATAGCGATAGAAATTCGATATACCTTTTTCTTTCTCAAGCTCACAGTAGAATTTTTCATAATTGTATTTGATAATTTTCTAACTGGTTTTGAATTGGTTGATAGATAATAACAACTTAATCAACCACTTAATATATAGTATACATAGATAAATACGAAGAAAAACCATCATTGATTGATTTGACAATTAAATTACTATTATAAAACGAACAAATTTTTTATAAAGACAATACATGGCATACACATGAAAGGACATGTAGTTAATGTTAATGTTGAAATTTGATTTTATTTATTTATTTATTTTTTCAAATGGTAATAAATTTTTTTTTTTGAGTGACAAAAGGAGGATAGAACACTGATAAACAAAAAAGGAAAACTACTAAATGATGTAGGCACTAGAATGAGTTGCTTCAACCATGTCCCCCAACAAACTATTAAAGACTTCCAAAGGTGGTCTATCAAACTTCATTAAACCAAGGTCGGTATTAGCAACCATATTTGCTATGCTGTCTGCAACAAAATTTGCTTCGCAAAGGACATGAGAACCGAACCTGCCAATGTCGAAGACAAAGTTCTTTTGTATTGCATGTATTGCTCAAGATGTTGTTGATCATTTGGACTGCTACAACACTATCACTTTTGAGCATCACTTGTTTATAACCTGTTTCCCATGCTATGGTTAGACCATCAAGGATCGCCCATGTTCCCAAGTTTCGATTGAATCCAAGCTGCCATCCACTGTTGCTATCACGTAGAACGCCTACAGCTGCAGCTCGATTGGTAGTTTTTTTTTTTTTATTGCCCCATCAGAATTTTATTTTAATCCATCCATTTTTTTGGAGGTTGGCATTTGTTGGGTGTAGCACATTGAACATCCTTCTTCAATCTCCTTGTCCAATTGATGCTTTGTGATATAATGTCATGTATGCTATAATTTCTGCTGCTGGAAAAAAAAAAAAAAAAAAAACTTGGTTCCGTGCTCCAAATGCACCAACAGGTAATGCCATATAGGGGTATTCGGTCGGTTAACTGGCCCTTCAAAAATTTTAACCGTTAACCGAATCAAATTTTTTCAAAAAAATTAACCGAACCGAAATTTTTTCGGTTAATTTAGTCAGTTAATCGAATTAACCGAAAAATCATATATATATTTTTTTGGTTAAAATAAGTATAAAATTAACCGAATTAACTGAATTATCCAATTTACCCGAATTAACCGAATTATTTTTATTTTTATTTATTAAATTATTTGTAATTTTTATGATTAGGTTGGGTGATTAGTTTTGGTTTGATTGGGTTTATGTTGGATTGGGTTTGAGCGAATAGTGGGCTATTTATATATAATAATTTTATTTATTAATTTTTCGGTTAAACCGAAAAAATTCGGTTAAACAACTAGTTTCGAACCAATTAACTGTTTACTGAAAACTTAAAAAATTATTAACCGACCCCGACCGAAAAAATTCGGTTAACCGACCGATTAACCGAATTCGGTCGGTTAACCAAATTTTTTCGGTTTTACCCGAATTTTGCACACCCCTAATGCCATAAAGGGATCCGCACTCGACCTCATCAACATTTAATTTGAACTGCAAACTTTATGTTAGAAACAATCCAATCAGTCAGGTGTAATGAAAAAAACTAGTAGTGAGTTCGAATTTGGATGTCACCTCTCTGTTGGAACATTGATAGGGTATAACGGAAGAATAATCGAAATTAAATTGTTTCACTTGAGAAAAAAAAATTCATATTTGACTTGTAAAGAAGAAATAAACAAATTTAGTAATAAAAAAATGAAATAGTAAAAGAAGAAATTTGAGAACAAATAAAACTATACATAAAGAAGAAATATAAATTAAAAAAATAAAGTGGAAGATGGATCGAATAAATTGATGGATGTGATGGATAGTTGGATATATGTCCAATATTGAACCATTTGATATATAAATCCCAACAAACTCAATTAATAGTTCTAATCAACCTTCCAATAAATAATTCTTGGCAAATTGAAAGATGAAAAATGAATTCCCACGATTCCTTGAAGAAAATCGAGAAGAAAACTATTTCTAAAAACCATAAAAAAATCTTACACAAAGAAACTAACTCTCACAGTTGAAAACTTTATTAATGAAAACAATTGTATATCTAATGAACAATAAAGAAGCCTTTATATAGGCTAGCTAATTATCTCCAAATAAAACTTTAAAATATACTAAAATTTTATTTAATCTAAACAAGAAGAAGTTTTAAACTAAACTTTCTTATTTGACTAAGAAATATAAAACTCTTAAACAACTTAAAAACTTAAGCAATCTCCAAAGTTCGGAATAAATAAATAATAAAATAATAAAACTTAATAAATACAATATTGGGCTCATATATAATAAAAATTAAGCTTAAAAATCGAACCCAATATGATTTAAACTCGAATTAAAAGTCTGAAACTCATAATTTCTGTAATAATCTTGTTCAGAAATTCTATTCGCGCAGTCTTCACTAAAACAGACATAACTTGAGCTCCCAAACTTGAAATTTAGTGATTCAAAGTGAATTGTGAAGCAAGAGATAGATCTCAAAGCACTACAAAGACATCTAATCCCAAAAATGCCTGGATCCCATCGACAAAGTCGTTGGAAGTTGGCTGATTTTCCAAACTTGAAAATTGGCAGCTTCAGTGAATGGAATTTAATAAATTTCTTCTCATCTGTGCATGAATCATTCCCCCTTTCATAAAAAATATTCGTCCTCGAATCTTGTCTTTGACGGAATAAGAAAGATTCTTTATCATAGGTGGAATGGTTTAATAGAGCTCCTATTAAAGGATTAACAAATTCCTGAAAGAATGAAACAAGTCCATTAGACAAATTCAAGTTAAGGTAAGTGAAAACATAATCATTCCTCTTTCTCGAATAGGTTCTCTCTTTTCTTTCCATTATCTTTTGCAATGTGAATTGAACCCTCTAATTTTACCTCATAGGAATTTTCACTCACCAAAATTGGACCATCAAATTGACTTTTATCGCTCAATGACTCTTTTCTCTCAGTCTTTTTCCATAAATTATCCTCATTTCCCTTCAACCCCTCACAAAAATTTTGAACATTGAATTCATTTAAAAGAGTGACAAACTCACTAATGTGAGCCATAATGGACGAACCTTCAGCCATACGGAACATGTAGAGACATTGTTTTAACAGTAACTGATTTTTCAGGGACTTTGTCATATAAAGGGTTTTCAATTTCTTCCATACCATGGATGTTGTTTCTCCACCAACACTTCTTGTAGGACATTATTTGTAAAGTACAATTGAATTGCAGATAGAGCCTTTTCATTAAGCTCTTCCCATTCTGTTTGATTCCCATCCGCGAGTTTTTGCCATGTAATGACCTTCATTAGGCTGTTCTGAACTAAAATTGCTATCTAAACTTGCTACAAACTAAAATTTAGCATCCCTTGATTAGGGGAGAAGTAGGTAAATCGTTACTTGATTTCCTCCCCTTTTTGTGTCGCCCCTTGGTGTGAGGAATGGTGGGTGTGATTTGCTAAATTTAGCAAATGAGTTGGCTTATTTTCCTCCATGTACGGCCGGCCAATGAGTGATCAAAAGGTAGTAGTTTTTTTACTTCTATTTTTAGCAGTAGGTGGACAGTTGAAACTTAATTTTAGGGGAATATCATGTTAATTTTTATTTGATGAATTTTGGGGTCAAATCTGTTATATTTAGGACTTGAATAGTCAATTAGGGATTGCTAATTTTAACCGTGGATGTTGCCATTTTATTTCATGGTAAGTGGGTAAGTGAAATGGTTTTGGGCCCAATTTAGACAATACTAGGCCTCGTTAAAATTAAATTTGGATCAACACCATTTTGAAGCCCATGCGACTACATTGTGAATCTTTCAACAAGTATTTTTTTAAGACTCAAATATAATCAAAATATTGTTATCTTTTCCCTTAGCCCAATTATTACCAAAAATAGCAAAAATATGTATTTAACATAAAATTCAGAAACTTAACATATTCTCATGGAAATAAAAACTATCATGAAATTAAGCGAAAAACTACAAAAATTGTTATTTATTTATTTAGAATTAGTATAAAATGTACATAAAAGAGTGTTGAAATATCTATATATTTGAGAGTTTATAATGACTTTGTTGTGAATTTTGTTTCCAATAATATTGTAGATAATTTCATTGTTTAATGTATGCAATGATTTTTTTCTTTGTTTATTTTAAATGTGTTGAATGATGAAATTTTATTTGTGAAAGTTTTTAGGAGTATTATATATAATTGATTAATATTTTTATATGTGAAATTTATTTTATTTAATTCATTTGATATTTTTAAGTACTTTTATATGCATAGAGGTGGTTATGGGTTGGGCTATCCGGCCCGGTCCAACGGCTCGCCGAAAAATGAGAGGTTCGGGTAAAATATAGGCTCTAAATATGGGTTTGGTAAAAAAAAAAGACCGTTTAGAAAACAGTAGGGCCTTGGGTAAAACTTTTTCGGCGGGCCCGCCCCGCCCGAATTATATATTAAATATATATTTCATTTTCAATCAAATATACTTTTTAAATTTACATATTTTTATTTGTTTTTTATTTTAATATTTGTTTTAAAATTTTTATTTAATGAAAAAGCTAAAAATTAATATCGACCAGCTCGAGTTTATCAATTTTCTTTCGGGCCGGGTTTGGACAAATTTTTAGGCCCGTGTTTCGTGCTCGGGCCTAAAAAATAGGTCTAAAATTTTGTCAGGCCCAACCCAAACCTGACCCGACCTGGCCCATGATCACCTCTATATATGCATATATTAAAATTTTTTTAAAATATTAATAAAACTAAAACGATACACCCACTAGTACAATATTGACTGCCTTAGTTTTAGTCCAAAAGTTAATAATCTTAAAAAACTAACTTAACTAAAGGAAATACACCATGTGTCTTGGCTTTTTCAATATTATTGATGTTGTAGTTGTTGGCCAATGTTGATCGGCATTGGTTGATGTTGATGATCAAAACAAATCTAGACAAATAACAGTCGAGTTCATTTGTATATGAACAAATATTTGTTCATGTTGATTCTAAACGTGATTTAAAGTATAATAAAATTATTAAAATTAAAACATCCTAAAAATTAATAAAGGGAATTACTAAAATTGCAACACTTTCTGAACATAATTTAGTAAATCTATAAAAATTATTTAAAAATTAGGTATTCATCTAAATGTACAACAACAAAACACATCGTTTAAAGATATGCATTTGTTTAAGTTTATCTTAAACTTCCATTTTTGAAGTAATTTTATTATATTTTAAGATTTTTTAAAATTTAAAACTTTTATAATTTTAATAATTTTTACAATCTTTTAACTTATATATTTTAAATTATGCCCAAAATAGTTGTCGAAATGCAAATGAATTTAGGCATCAATTTATTCAGACTTTCTCTAATTGTCAACAACAATACAATTAATTAATGACCACATCATCGATAACATTATAAAAGTCAAACATTGATGCAATTTCATTGGTTAAGTGTGACATGATTAACTTTTAGACCCAAAATTATACTAGAGGGATATTTTAGGTATCAAAATAGGACAAAAGGGTTTAAGTATTAAAGGAAAAAGAAAGTATAATCCAAGGACTAAATCGTGTAATAAGCCTAATATTTATTAGGTTCAAATATGTTGTTAGTCCTTGTACCTTTTAAAATTTTAGATTAAGAAATGTACTCTAAAATTAAAAATTCTATCCTCCTACTTTTTAATTTAGAAATCTTAGTCTATCATTATCACAAAATTACATTAGAATTTTTGAACTTAATATGTTTATTCTTTGTCAATCATATATATACCACGTAAAATTTGAACAACCTAATTAATATGCCAAGTCGACAAAATTTTCATTAACTGATATTTTAACTTATAAAATATGACTTAAATACTAAATCTCAAATTTTATCAAAGTAGGGACTAGCAACATATTTTAACCTATTTGTTATCCTTTAAATAAAATTTAACTCATTTTTCTAATCGAATTAGTGTAGAGTTGACTTCTAACACCAAACTCATCAAAAAACTTAATTATAGTATAGATATGTACACACAAGCTCTTCTCAACTCAACCACTATGTTCATCGGATCCAACGGTCCAATGTTTCTTTACAAAAATGCGTAAAATGTGGGAAATATAAAGTTTCAAGTTTCAATTAAACTTGTCCATGGATCGAAACAAGGTCGATTCGCGATATTATACTTATCATTGAGTTTTCGCATTGTATGATTTTCAAATAAAGTTTCAATATTGTTATAAAGGGAAATAAAGATACTAAATAACAAATTTAAAAATTTTAAAACGCGAATTCACCCAACCTAAAATTACCCGATTGAATTTAGTGTTTGGGGCTTAAGATAACCCTCTGAAACCAAGAGTGCTGTCCATATAGTCCTAGAGAGAGCAGTCTTCTATTGCGGCTTGGGATAGAGGAGAGTGGTGGCGGAGAGAGGGTTTTCGGCGATGAGATCACTTTGCTTGCAGAAGAACTTGTTCAACTGTCCATTAAGATATCTATGGTTATTCCAGCCGACAAACCCACTTTGATCTGTTCGGTGTGGACCAAGAAGCAGTTTAATTTTGAAAGTTTTAAGGCCCAAATGCAAAATATCTGGAAAACAAAAAAGAAGTTTGAGATAAGATTTGAAGGGCAAAATTTATTCTCAGTTATTTTTTATTTAGAGGATGATTTGGAGCAGATTTTGGAAGGACGTCCCTGATTATTTCGTAAGTATCTTATTCTTTTTGATAGATTAGTTAGTCCAATTGATAGAGATTTAATCTGTCTTACTTCATCACCATATTGGATTAAAATTGGCCTTTGCTTACTTGATTTTGACAAAAAAGATCTGTTGCATGCAATTGGTAGTACTTTTGGTGGGGTTATCAGATCTGAGATTTATGAAAATTTTTTTCGACTGAAAGTTATGATAGACGTCCAGGAACCTTTGAGGAGAGGCATCTTTGCTTCTAGTGGTACTAGTATTAATTCATGGGTTCCATTCAAATATGAGAAATTACCAATTTTCTGTTTCGGATGTGGACATTTGGGCCATGGTCTCCAGGACTGTGAGATAATGAGTCTGGAAGATAAAATTAACATTAAAGATGGCCCCCTTTCTCTGTTGCGCTGAAAGCGGAATCTAAGGCAGTGGGAAAAGAAAGCATGAAATTCGCAGCATTCTCAAAATCGCAAGGAATTCAAAGTTTATGCACAGGGTGTTCGAAAGAGGGGATCGTAGGTTGCGATAGGAGAGTTGATTCTATGATAAATTTCGAAAGCTTAATTAATGGAAGACAATTGTTAAAATGGGAGGATGGCCTTTTGCATAAGGTAGTTGTTGAAATGGTGGACCAGGGAGTGGTTATCAAGCCAATGGAGACAGATAAATAAGGACACAAAAAGAAGAGCAGGAGAAGAATGGAAGTAAGAAATAAGGGCGAAATCAGTATGAGTGATCAGGTGGTGGGAAAGCGTAAATTTCTTGATAATGAGGATGATATAAATTTTGAGGGAAGCTTTGGAACGGGATGTGTGAAAAAGAAAAAAGTAGATGGTAAAAAAGAAAAGGTTGGGAGTGAAATTATTGTGATTCAGGTGGATTATGCAGATTCAAACTCTTTTAAATCGGCGGCTGCCAGTAAGCAAGCCGACCGAACACAATGAAAAGCCTATATTGGAATGTCTGTGGATTGGGGAGTCCACGGGCAGTTCGGAGGCTGTGCTTCTTAATCAAGCAATACAATCCCCATTTGGTCTTTTTAATGGAGATGAAATTGGATAAGAAAAGGATGGAAAAAGTTCAGAGAAGATGTGGTTTTGTACATGGAATTGAAGTTGAAGCGGAGGGTTCTAGGGGAGGTTTTTGTATGGCATGGAAGAAGGAAATTGATGCTAATTTGAGAAGCTTCTCCAGATGGCACATTGATGTTCTAATCAAGGAGGATAATGTAGAAGAGGAATGGAGATATACTGGTTTTTATGGCTCTCCCTACTTGAAAGATAAAAATTCAGTTTGGAATCTAATAAAAAGATTAGCTCAAAAGACTGATTATCCTTGGCTTGTCGAAGGTGATTTTAATGAAATTCTTTATTCTTTTGAGAAATGTGGAGGAATTTCAAGGGATAACAAGCGAATGGAGGCTTTTAGGGAGACGCTAGTGGACTGTCAACTGTTTGATATTGGGTTTTCAGGAGCCTGTTTTACATGGGAAAGGGGAAATCTGCCAGAAACAAATATAAGAGAGAGGTTAGATAGGGGGTTGCAAAGGAGAAATGGCTTAAGCTTTTTCCGCTGAATACTCTTCAGCATCTTTCTTAGTCTACTTCAGATCATTGCCCCCTTCTTTTGGATACAAAAAAGTCTATAATTTTCACTGGGAGTAGAAAATTCCATTTCGAAGCTTGGTGGACCATGGAAGAATCTTTACAAAAAGTCATTCGAGAATCTTGGGAGGTAAATGAGGGAAAGTTATTGGAGAAGCTAGGAAAATTGCAGCTGTGTTTGCAGGATTGGTCACGCAAAAATAGTAAAAATAATGAGGGCCTAAAAAGAAAATTAATGAAGGAGTTGGAAGTTCTGGCAGAAGGGGAAAGGGATGATGACACATTGGCTAAGCTCATTGATACTAAAATTCATTTGAATCTGGAAATTGACAAAGATGAGATGTATTGGGAGCAGCGGGCAAAGACATAACTGGCTAAAGCTCGGGGATAAAAACACAGCATATTTTCACAGATGCGCTTTAACTCTAAGGCAAACAAATGCAATTTCTAAGCTGGTTACAGAGGAAGGTATGGAAATCGAGGAGGAATCAGAAATTTTGAGTGCATTCTTTTCATTCTTCCAGAATTTTTTCAAGTCAAAGGGGGTGGCAGATTAGTGTAAGGTTTTAGATGGCATTGAAAGAACAATAAAGCAAGAGGATAATGAATTCTTATTAGCTCCCCATCAAGAAAAAGAGATACAGATAGCGTTGAAAGGAATGGGTCCTACAAAGGCTCCAGGATCAGATGGATTTCCAGCTCTATTCTATCAAAGGTACTGGCACATTGTAGGTCGAGATGTCACTGAATTCTATTTGGGTATTTTGAATAAAAATCAAGAATTTAGGGGTTTCAACAGTACAAATATGGTTCTCATTTCAAAAGTTCCAAAACCTATGCACTTGGTCAACTTCAGGCCCATCAGTTTGTGTACAGTTATTTATAAGGTGATGGCCAAGACTATAGCTAATCGATTGCAAAAGATTATTGACAAATGTATTGATAAAGTTTAGAGTGCTTTTGTCCCTGGGCGACTCATCACAGACAATGTGCTTCTAGCTTATGAAATTTTTCATACGATTAATCAAAAACGTTCAGGAAAGAAATGTGTTATGGCAGTCATGTAATGACCTAAAATCAAGGTTATCGGAACAATGGTTTCGCAACCATAAATCCGATTTAAAGAGAAATTTATTTTAATATTTTTGCATGCATATTTATATGATAGAAAAATCGTATTAAAATATTGATAACAAAATTTTACCGATCTAGTGGTTAGTTAGAAAAATGAATTATTGAAGGATTGGGTAAAAACGAAGGTATCGAGACCTTGATCACATAAAATTGAGTGGGAAATATTTTTATAAATATTTATAAAATGCTAGTAATGTAGTATTAAAATTTCGTTAGAAAATTTTAACGTCTGTGTAACACCCCTAACACGTGTCTGTCGCCGGATTAGGGTTACGGGATATTACTTAACATAACAAGACCCCAGTTAACTTTCATGACCAAATAAAAATGCGAATTCAACTTCCTTTTTTTTTTTTTTAAAGTTATGCACCAACATGTGTAATTTAAAGCTGTCCAACTGCATCAGGCTGACTAAATTGATCATAACTCGAGTTACTAAACTCGAAATTTAGATCCATAAATTTTTCTTGAAACTAGACTCATATAACTTTTTACCATAATTTTTCCAGAATTTTTCATGTGGCCAATTAGTACAGTTTATTCATCAAAGTTACCCCTATTTCACCATTTGATAATTCTGACCTATCTTTACAAAAACTCAGTAATCTCATTGTACAAAATTTAAATAATGTTCTTGTTTATTCCAATCAAAAATAGACTCATTAAGGATTCTAAAAATATAAACTATGCTCCATAATTATTTTTGTACAATTTTTAACAATTTTTCCAAGACAGAACAGGGACTCACGAATTCATTCAGGACAAGTCTCACTAAAACTTAAATATCTCATAATATATAATTCCTTTGCCTAACTTGTTTCTTTCATATCAAAATAGACACAATAAAATTTAATTCTATGTCTTATTCACTTTCTAATTCAATTTCTCCTATTTTTGGTGATTTTTCAAAATCATATCACTGCTGCAACTAAAAACTGTTTCATAACAAAAATATGATTAACTAGTTTATAACTTCCTTACTCAATTTAATCAAGTTATTAAAGGCATTACAAGACCAAATATGCATAAGGATTTATATGCCAACAACCTAACTTAACAACTACCACATTCATAATATATCATTGGCAAGTTTAACAATGTATCATCCACATAATCGAACATGCATCATATAATTATGTATTCCATCTCCAAAGACGATACGATTATACTTTCGTTTTAACAAACATCAAGGCCGACTTCAAACAAGACCAAATAACTATAATTTAGCCATTTTCGCATGGCATGAGTATGTATATACATGGTTGACCTTGTTCCAAAATACCTTAGCTTATACATGCCATAAAAACATAATTTACTACTTCAAAATAAGGTATACCCAAAAGAGATGATAATATGGTGAACTTCTGAGACGAATCCCAAGCACAAAATCGAGCTTTCCAAAGTAACCTATACACACAAGAATTAACTAAAATAGAATAAGCTTTCCAAAGCTTAGTAAGACTTAAGTAATGAATACATTCACATAAGCATGTATGAACTCATAAGGAAATAACTCTTCTCCTTCACATTCATCTCAAGTTGTTTGTTATTCCACATAATTAGGCTCATAACCACCATATAAATTAAGTCTTATACATCTCAAGGCAAAGTAATTAATCAACCACATTCAACCACTATTCAACTTTATATCATAAGTAAATATTACTTACCTTGAGTATATTTCGATTTTTCGAAATCATTCGTTACTATGTAACACAGGATAATACCATTGCCGAATTTCCATACATATAAAAAAAACATTGAATAAACACAGCACATCCCAACTAATCTCAAATCATTATATTCTCATATTATTTAATTTGGTCACATATCGCACACATAGTGCTGTTAGTAGTTAACTCCGCACACTTAGTGCTAATTATAAACGTAACGTATCGCACACTTAGTGCCGTTACTTACCCATTTTCGCACACTTTGTGCTACCCGATCGATCTTGCACACACAATGCTCGGTATAAACTCGCACACATAGTGCCGGTGTTTATTTGCTATTGTTCAATGTGATTCACATACATATTCTCTAATAATCAATAGCAATTAAACTCACTAAAGGAGATATACATACCAAAACCATTCAGCATAATAATGATTTATATGCCACAATTATCCAACATAAGTACATGAAACTAAATTGAGTTCAATTAAATTCAAATGCTTAAAATCTTACCTCAAGTAGTCACCAATTCAACTTTCCGATTAGTCGATCAATTTACTTTTTTCCCGATCCGTTCCTACCTCCTTTTGTTCTTGATCTAAATGAATTAAATTAAACTCAATTAAGCATATTATAACAATTTTGGTCCCAACACATATAAATAAGAAATTTATGATTTTGCCCCCTTTATTTCACACTTTTACAAATTAGTCCAATTTGGACACCACACAAAATTCACCAATTTCAATCACAAATACCCTAGGCCGAATACTCCTTGACCTTATACAAGGCCTTGCATGTTATTTAATTCATGATTTAGTCCTTCAAAAATTTTCATTTTTTTGATTTAACCCTTACAATCAATTTCACTCAAACTTCAAATAATAAACATGCTAGTTTAAGCTTTATACTTAATAATCTATCAACAACCATTATTTACTATTAAAATGCTTCAATGGCCAAATATAAAAGTGCCATAAACTCTAAAATTTCACCATGGGTTATATAGTATTCAAAACACCCATTCCAAAAATGCAAAACAATTGAAAACTAAGCATAAACATACCTCTAATTGAGCTTTCAAATGCCGACTTTCAAGCTCCAAAATGGAGTTTTCTTTCTTCAAATTTCGATCAAAAGATGAACAAGGTGCCTTCTCTTTCCTTCCACTATGTTTTATTATTTTATGTGTTAAATTATACTATTATTTATTTATTCTTCAACCACCAAAACATATTATAATAATACTTATATTCTAAATCACATTCCATCATGTTGTCAGTCCACCATCATAATATTGGCTAAATTGTCCTTTAAGGACTTCACCTTATAAAGCCATATGCATTTGTCACTAAATCCATTAAAAGGTCATTTTACCCATTATACAAGTTAGTCCTTTAGTAAAATTACTCACACAAATAAATAAATTAAATCACCAAAATTTAACACATGTTCAATCATAGATTTTAGACCTAATATGAAATATTAAAATATTCTCTTGACTGATTCATGGTCCCGAGACCATCATTCGATTAGGGTCGAATTCGGACTGTTACAATTCTCCCCCCTTAGAAATTTTTGTCCTCGAAAATCTTACCGATAAAAAGGTTTGGGTAGCGTTCTTTCATAGTCTCCTCCAATTCCCAAGTTGCTTCTTCAAACCCGTGCTTTTGCCATAGCACTTTTACTAAGGGAATTTTCTTGTTTCTTAATTCCTTTGTCTCCCGAGTCAAAATACGAATCGGTTCCTCCTCGTAAGTCATATCGGGCTGAATCTCAACTTCCGTCGGGCTAATCACATGCGAAGGATCTGACCGATATCTACGGAACATCGAAACATGAAAGACATTATGTATCCTCTCTAACTCAGGTGGCAACTGTAGTCTGTAGGCAACCGGCCCAATACGTTCCGTGACTTCAAACGGTCCAATAAATCTTGGACTCAACTTTCCTTTACGACTCGAATCTGAGTACTTTCTTCCATGGTGAAACTTTCAAAAATACCCGATCTCCAACATGAAACTCAATGTCTTTACACTTCAAGTCGGCATATGATTTTTGACGGTCTGATGCAGCTTTTAAACTATCCCGGATCAATGCTACCTTTTGTTCAGCCTCTCTAATTAGATCTACCCCGTGTATTTTGTTTTCACTGAGCTCGGTCCAAAATAATGGTGTACGACACTTACGACCATACAAAGCTTCGTAAGGTGCCATTTTAATACTAGATTGAAAGCTATTATTATAAGCAAATTCAACCAAAGGTAAGTACCGCTCCCACGTACCTTCGAACTCAAGGACACAACACCTCAACGTATCCTCTAGTATTTGAATGATTCGCTCGGATTGGCCATCGGTCTGCGGGTGAAAAGCTGTACTAAAATATAGTTTAGTACCTAAAGCATCTTGTAATTTCTTCCAAAATCGCGACGTAAATCTCGGGTCGCGATCTGAAATGATAGATATCGGTACTCCATGCAACCGCACAATCTGCGATATATAGAGCTCAGCTAGTTTATCAAGTGAAAAGTCAGTACGCACTGGGATGAAATGAGCTGCTTTTGTCAATCTATCCACAATAACCCAGACTGAATCCTTTTTGCTCGGTGATAACGGCAAACCCGATACAAAATCCATCGTGATTCTATCCCACTTCCATTCAGGTATCAAAGTTGGTTGAAGTAGTCCCAACGGTACCTGATGTTCAGCTTTCACTTGTTGACATACCAAGCACTTTGACACAAAATCAGAGATGTCGCGTTTCATTCCATGCCACCAGTAATGTTGTTTCAAGTCATTAAACATTTTTGTGCTACCCGGATGAATCGATAGTTTGCTATTGTGAGCTTCTTCACAAATCATTCGAATTAACTCAGAGTTCTTAGGCACACATAACCGATTCTTAAACCGTAGGCATCCTTCGTCATCTAAAGAAAATTCTGAATTCACACTTGCATTACAAAGTCTTCTTTTTTCTTTGAGATCGTCATCGATCTACTGAGCCTCCCTGATTTGCAGCACAAACAATGGTCTCGCCTTTATTTCAATTTGTGAGAATACCATCATCGACATATAGCTAGGTGAGCATTCAGGTGCACGCAGAGCAAATAACGATTTTCATTCGAGTGCATCAAGAACTACATTAGCCTTTCCCGGATGATAATCAATTACAAGCTCATAATCTTTTAACAACTCCAACCATCTTCGTTGTCTCAAATTCAGATCTCTCTGAGTCATTAAATACTTTAAACTCTTATGGTCCGAGAAGATGTGGCATTTCTCACCAAAAAGGTAGTGTCGCCATATTTTCAAAGCATATACTATAGCGGCCAATTCAAGGTCATGAGTTGGATAATTCTTCTCGTGAGGTTTCAACTGTCTCGATGCATAAGCTATAACTTTACCCCCTTGCATCAATACACAACCTAGGCCATTTAGAGATGCATCACTATAGACGACGAATTCTTTACCAGATTCAGGCTGAGTAAGTATCGGAGCTTCCGTTAACAAGGTCTTCAGCTGCTCGAAACTTTGTTGACACCTTTCTGACCACTCAAATTTCACATCTTTTTGCAACAATTTGGTCATCGGAGCTGCAATCATAGAAAATCCTTTCACGAATCTTCTATAGTATCCGACAAGTCCTAGAAAGCTGCGAATTTCGAAAATATTTTGTGGAGGCTTCCAATCAAGTATGGCCGAAATCTTACTTGGATCAACTCGAATACCTGATGCCGATATAACATGTCCCAGGAAGCTAACTTCACTTAGCCAAAACTCGTACTTACTGAATTTTGCATATAACTGTTTTTCACGTAAAATTTGCAGCACCAAATTCAAATACTCAGCATGCTCAGTCTTATTTCGCGAATAGATCAGTATATCATCAATAAACACAACTACAAACCGATCTAAATACGGTCTGAATACCCGGTTTATCAAATCCATGAAAACAGCAGGGGCATTAGTAAGCCCGAATGGCATCACCAAAAACTCATAATAACCATATCTCGTTCGGAACGCAGTTTTCGGAATATCCAACTCTCTAACTCGCAACTGGTAATACCCCGACCTCAGATCAATTTTCGAGAACACAGAGGCTCCTTTAAGCTGATCGAATAGATCATCAATACGTGGTAGTGGGTATTTGTTCTTTATGGTCACCTTATTAAGCTGCCGATAATCAATGCACATTCTCAGAGTTCCGTCCTTCTTTTTCACAAATAGAACAAGAGCACCCCAAGGAGAAAAACTCGATCAGCGAATCCTCTAGCTCATTAATTCTTGCAACCGAGTCTTTAATTCCTTTAATTCAGTTGGTGCCATTCGGTATGGAGCTATTGAAATTGGGGTAGTCCCCGGCACTAACTCAATCCCAAATTCTACCTCACGAACTGGCGGCAGTCCTGGTAATTCCTCCGGGAACACATCTGGATATTCACTAACAACCGGTACTAACTCAATCTTCCTTTCGGTAACCTTGCTATCAATTACATATGCCAGGTAGGCTTCACAACCCTTTTTCAAATACCGTCGAGCCAACATTGGAGATATCACAGCAGGTAATCCACTCAAATCCGCTGACTCAATTCAAATTTTCTCGTTATTCGGACCTCTCAAATCCATAGTCTTTCGTCTACAATCAACTATCGCATTATGAACTGTCAACCAATCCATGCCGAGAATAATATCAAACTCATCAAAAGGTAGTAACATCAAATCAGCCGGAAAACATATGTCTCGAATCATTAAGGGGCAATTCTTACATACTTTGTCTACTAATACGAAACGACCCAGGGGGTTTGAAACCCGATTCACAAATTCAGTAGACTCAACAGGTAGAGTCTTGCTGGTCACTAGAGTTTCACACATATACGAATGAGTTGAACCGGGATCAATTAATGCAGTGACACTAGGATCAAAGAGTGAAAAGTTACCAGTAATAACATCTGGAGTTGAGGTTTCCTCTCTATTACGGATGGCATAAGCTCTGGCCAGTACACGTGTCCGTGTCTCCGATCTAATAGCTGCATCAGTAGTCCCCCTCTGAATACCACCTCTACCCCTACCAACTCGGGAAGATCTGTCTCTAGCTGTAGTGCCACTTGGTCTCGCACCCTGAGTATTACTCTTATCATCGACCTCCCGGCGCCTCTGGATGAAGTGATCTCGAGAACCACACCTATAACAAGTGCGATTAATAGATTTACCCCAGCATTCCCCAAAATGTCGTCTACCACACTGCTGACAGTCGGGTTTGTTCGATCGAGCGTCGTCCACACTAGCCACTGACGTAGCCCGAGAACTCACTGGTGGCCGCTCTCGTATAGAAATCCCGGTATTAGGTCTGGACCAGCTACCATCATTCTTGAACTTCTTTAATGCCGACTGTGAAGATTTACTCACAGATCTTTTTCGAACATCTTTTGAATCTAGCTTTGCTTTCTATTTTTCTTTCCCCAGGTCTTCAGCTTTACAAGCTCGCTCGACTAACACGACGAACTCATTAATCTCAAGTATACCAACCAACGATTTGATATCTTCATTCGGGCCATCTTGAATCTTACGCACATAGCGACCTCTGTTGAGACACACTCATGAGCGTGGCGGCTAAGTCGCATTTAACTTACGCTCATATTCGAGATCTGATCATACGACCTGTTTAAGCTCAAGGAATTCTTTACGTTTGAGTCGATGAACGTGACTTATGTACTTCTTGCGAATTGATCGAAAGAAGTCCCAAGTAACTCTTTCTTTCGGGACAAGCGACACCAACGTGTTCCACCAGAATAAGCGTAATCCGTAACAAAGATATAGCACACTTCAAACATTCATCGGTGTGCAAGATAATTCATCGAAAACACGAACGGTGTTATCAAGCCAAAATTCAGCTCGCTCAAAGATCATCATCATCCTCGGCTCTAAATTCTTGAGCTCCGTGCTTCCTAATGCGATCAACGGAGGTTTAGTCACTCTTTCAAGATTAGTAACCGGAGGTACAATTTGTGTTGCGGGGAACATTCGATTTGGGGTGGTTGAACATTCGGAGTGGTTCGTAGTAATGATGAACCAATCGTTCATCATATTATGGAAGGCACCTTTACCCTCTCATCTGGGCCACTCGCAGCAGTCGAGATTCTTCCGACGCGGTCCCTTGTCGCGAAACAGCGCCACACTCTCGACATTGTCGCTAACGCTTGCTCGGATCCGGATCCATTACTATACGTAAGAAATAAATACATTTCACCGTCAGAAGTCATCATATTATCATTCATATATTTTACGGCATGTATAGCTAGACTCACAGATGCTATGTTAGTCCAAGAATCGACTAAACCATAGCTCTGATACCAATCAAATGTAACACCCCTAACCCGTGTCTGTCGCCGGATTAGGGTTACGGGATATTACTTAACATAACAAGACCCCAGTTAACTTTCATGACCAAATAATAATGCGAATTCAACTTCCTTTTTTTTTTTAAAGTTATGCACCAACATGTGTAATTTAAAGCTGTCCAACTGCATCAGGCTGACTAAATTGACCATAACTCGAGTTACTAAACTCGAAATTTAGATCCGTAAATTTTCTTGAAACTAGACTCATATAAAATTTTACCATAATTTTTCCAGATTTTTTCATGTGGCCAATTAGTACAGTTTATTCATCAAAGTTACCCCTATTTCACCATTTGATAATTCTAACCTATCTTTACAAAAACTAAGTAATCTCATTGTACAAAATTTAAATAATGTTCTTGTTTATTCCAATCAAAAATAGACTCATTAAGGATTCTAAAAATATAAACTATGCTCCATAATTATTTTTGTACAATTTTAACAATTTTTCCAAGACAGAACAGGGACTCACGAATTCATTCAGGACAAGTCTCACTAAAACTTAAATATCTCATAATATATAATTCCTTTGCCTAACTTGTTTCTTTCATATCAAAATAGACACAATAAAATTTAATTCTATGTCTTATTCACTTTCTAATTCAATTTCTCCTATTTTTGGTGATTTTTCAAAATCATATCACTGCTGCAACTAAAAACTGTTTCATAACAAAAATATGATTAACTAGTTTATAACTTCCTTACTCAATTTAATCAAGTTATTAAAGGCATTACAAGACCAAATATGCATAAGGATTTATATGCCAACAACCTAACTTAACAACTACCACATTCATAATATATCATTGGCAAGTTTAACAATGTATCATCCACATAATCGAACATGCATCATATAATTATGTATTCCATCTCCAAAGACGATACGATTATACTTTCGTTTTAACAAACATCAAGGCCGACTTCAAACAAGACCAAATAACTATAATTTAGCCATTTTCGCATGGCATGAGTATGTATATACATGGTTGACCTTGTTCCAAAATACCTTAGCTTATACATGCCATAAAAACATAATTTACTACTTCAAAATAAGGTATACCCAAAAGAGATGATAATATGGTGAACTTCTGAGACGAATCCCAAGCACAAAATCGAGCTTTCCAAAGTAACCTATACACACAAGAATTAACCAAAATAGAATAAGCTTTCCAAAGCTTAGTAAGACTTAAGTAATGAATACATTCACATAAGCATGTATGAACTCATAAGGAAATAACTCTTCTCCTTCACATTCATCTCAAGTTGTTTGTTATTCCACATAATTAGGCTCATAACCACCATATAAATTAAGTCTTATACATCTCAAGGCAAAGTAATTAATCAACCACATTCAACCACTATTCAACTTTATATCATAAGTAAATATTACTTACCTTGAGTATATTTCGATTTTTCGAAATCATTCGTTACTATGTAACACAGGATAATACCATTGCCGAATTTCCATACATATAAAAAAAAACATTGAATAAACACAGCACATCCCAACTAATCTCAAATCATTATATTCTCATATTATTTAATTTGGTCACATATCGCATACATAATCTTTGTTAGTAGTTAACTCCGCACACTTAGTGCTAATTATAAACGTAACGTATCGCACACTTAGTGCCGTTACTTACCCATTTTCGCACACTTTGTGCTACCCGATCGATCTTGCACACACAGTGCTCGGTATAAACTCGCACACATAGTGCCAGTGTTTATTTGCTATTGTTCAATGTGATTCACATACATATTCTCTAATAATCAATAGCAATTAAACTCACTAAAGGAGATATACATACCAAAACCATTCAGCATAATAATGATTTATATGCCACAATTATCCAACATAAGTACATGAAACTAAATTGAGTTCAATTAAATTCAAATGCTTAAAATCTTACCTCAAGTAGTCACCAATTCAACTTTCCGATTAGTCGATCAATTTACTTTTTTCCCGATCCGTTCCTACCTCCTTTTGTTCTTGATCTAAATGAATTAAATTAAACTCAATTAAGCATATTATAACAATTTTGGTCCCAACACATATAAATAAGAAATTTATGATTTTGCCCCCTTTATTTCACACTTTTACAAATTAGTCCAATTTGGACACCACACAAAATTCACCAATTTCAATCACAAATACCCTAGGCGAATACTCCTTGACCTTATACAAGGCCTTGCATGTTATTTAATTCATGATTTAGTCCTTCAAAATTTTCATTTTTTGATTTAACCCTTACAATCAATTTCACTCAAACTTCAAATAATAAACATGCTAGTTTAAGCTTTATACTTAATAATCTATCAACAACCATTATTTACTATTAAAATGCTTCAATGGCCGAATATAAAAGTGCCATAAACTCTAAAATTTCACCATGGGTTATATAGTATTCAAAACATCCATTCCAAAATGCAAAACAATTGAAAACTAAGCATAAACATACCCCTAATTGAGCTTTCAAATGCCGACTTTCAAGCTCCAAAAATGGAGTTTTCTTTCTTCAAATTTCGGTCAAAAAGATGAACAAGGTGCCTTCTCTTTCCTTCCACTATGTTTTATTATTTTATGTGTTAAATTATACTATTATTTATTTATTCTTCAACCACCAAAACATATTATAATAATACTTATATTCTAAATCACATTCCATCATGTTGCCGTCCACCATCATAATATTGGCTAAATTGTCCTTTAAGGACTTCACCTTATAAAGCCATATGCATTTGTCACTAAATCCATTAAAAGGTCATTTTTACCCATTATACTAGTCCTTTAGTAAAATTACTCACACAAATAAATAAATTAAATCACCAAAATTTAACACATGTTCAATCATAGATTTTAGACCTAATATGAAATATTAAAATATTCTACCGACTCAGATTCATGGTCCCGAGACCATCATTCCGATTAGGGTCAAATTCGGACTGTTACAGTCTGGGTAGGTAATTAAATGAAAAAGACTAAATTGAAAAAGGTGTAAAAGTTTAATTATAGATTAAAAGAAAGTATAAAGGACCAAAATGGTAATTAAGCCATTTTGTTTAGTTGAGGCGGTTTATTGTGAAGAAAATCTGAGATTTTTATGTTTAATATATATTATTATATTATTATATAATAAAGATGTTTTAATATATTATATTATATTGTTATTATATATATTATAAAGAGAAAGTAAAAGAAAGAACAGAAAAGATACAGAAAGTAAAGGCGAAACAGAGAAGAAATAGGGAGAAAGAAAGAAAAGGAGAATAGAGTTTTAAAGCTTGGAGTTTAATTTGGTAAGTTAATTTAGTCCTTTTCTTTTAATTTTGATGCTTTATAAGTTTTAGAACAAAATTTTGATGAATTTAAGTTGAAGTTTTGAAGTTTTAGAGTTTTGAATATAGCATATGATGAATAAAATGATGAATTAGTGGTTTAATTGAAAGAATTTGAAGTTAGAATTGGATAAAGGACTTAATTGCAAAACAAGCTATAAGAAAACAGTTTTAGGACAGCAGCAGTAGAGTAAGTTTGAAAATTCACCAAAAATAGTATAAGTGGAATTAGAAGTTGAGTGAGATATGAAATTAAAGCTTATTGAGTCTAGTTTCTCATAGAAGAAATGATGTAAGCAATAGATATGTAAATCATGAGATATAATGAATTTTGTAAGACTGGTTCAGAATGAATTCGGGTTCCTCTGTTTTTACTTTAGAAAATCATCAAAAATTGGATAAAAATAATTAGGGGCTTAAATTTATATGTTTAGAATCACGAATGAGTCTATTTTTAATATAAATAGACTAGAACATCATACGAATCTTGTATGAAGAGATAATTAATTTTTAGTGAAGAAGGGTCAGAACTGTCAAACAGCATAACAAGGGTGAATTTAAAGAATAAACTGTACTTATTGGCTAAATCAAAAATTCTGAAAATTTTATGGGAAGAAGATATGTGAGTCTAGTTTCAGGAAAAATTAACGGTTCTTCATTTGGAGTTCTGTAGTTCGAGAAATAAATAATTTAGTGACTATGACTCAAGTAGACAGTTTTGAATGAACTAAAAATAATAATAGAATTATAGAAAATGCTACATGTGAACATGAAATGTGTTGAATTGATGATTGAATTTATTTATTTAGATCTGGAAAACACAAATACGAAGTTAGATAGAGGAAAGAAAAAGTCCTGGATTAGTAGATTTTGTGTACGAACAAGTATCGAGGTAAGTTCATGTAACTTGAATTATCTTCTTAAATGCTTGAAATGTATGTTATTGATGTGAATATGATTTCAATGTTCATTGTATGAAAGTTGATGAGACATTGATATATTTAATAAAAAGTGGAAGAAATCCGGTTGAATGAAAGGAAAATTCGATGGATCTCGAAAAGGAATTGACGGTAAAAGGATCTAGCCGGACGGGTGATCCTATCTGATATAGCCCTCCGAAGAATATGTGGAAAATGGATTTAGCCGGAGGGTAATCCAATTAAGTCTGAATTTAGCTTTGATGGTAATTCAGATCCAAGCTCATTAGAGTAATTGTCGTTGGGGATTTAGCTGGATGGTAATCCCGACAATACTCTATGAGTTTATATTCTGAGGATTTAGCTGGACTGTAATTCCATTGTAAGGATGAGGTTCATGAGTGTGCTCTCTGAAATGGAAATGTGCGCACATGAATATGAATTGACGGACCCGGATTTGTACACTAAAGTGTACCTCTGAAAATCCATCGAAACTCCGAGTAATTCAATGGGATAAATATGGAAATATAACAAAGAAACGGAAATCATGGTATTGATGAGCTCATCAATCATGGTATATATTATTGATACATGGAAATTATTGAACTAACTTGAATGTTGAGCTTGTGTATGTTAGGGTAATAATGCATTGAATGGATATATGAATGTTGATTGCATTGTATTGAAAATATTAGGTAAGTATAATTCTTGTTACATGGATTTACTAAGCACAAAGTGCTTACCCTATTTCCTTTTTCCCTGTTTTGTAGTGTTAAGAGCTCGGAGGTCGGATCGGTGGGAGACTCATCACACTATCAACCCCAGTATTTTGGTATTTAAAGAAACTTTAGTTTGGAAATGAATGGCATGTATAAGCTAATAAAATAAATGTTAATATGAAATGAATATAAGGTCAGCCACTGGTATGGTTTATGTGTTAAAGTTATCTTATAAATATGCATGAATTATTTTGAAAATATGTTGAATTGGAATGGTCTCGGTTTTAAAAAAAATTTGTAAATTCTGGTAATGCCTCGTACCTTATTCTGACAACGAATACGGGTAGGGGGTGTTACATTTGTTGGTATCAGAGCTACGGTTTAGCCGGTTCTAGGACGGACATAGCGAATCTGGATTAGCTATACATGCCATTTAAATTATTTTTGATAGTGTGATATCTCGACCATTTAAATTATGTTTTCCTTATAGTAATGTCATCGTACCGAGCTCAATCTGAGGAAGTCGGAGTCATGCTCGGCTTCAAACAAAGAGAAGAAACTAGCAAGAGAAGGCCGGTATAGAGGGTCAAGGGAGGAGGCAAAATAGCCTTCTTTCAAATGATGAATGAATGGTTTACCCAAGACATAAGAACTAACCCTACGGTCAGACAAACTCAAGCTCCCCTCCTGTTCCTCCACCGGTTCCAGAATCCACAGTGCAGTCTTGAATCTGTCGAAAAAGGGAAGCTCCAGTTGATAAAATCCGAAAATATGGGGCCGAAGAATTTCAAGCAGCAGTTGATGATGATCCTGAACGGGCTGAATTTTGGTTAGAGAATACTACTCGGGTTTTGGAGGAATTATCTTGCACGCCAGAAGAATGTTTGAAATGTGCTTTGTTTCAACGCTAAAAGACACAGCTTATCATTGGTGGAATACTAAAGCTTCAGTTGTTCCGAAAGAAGAAATTACATGGGAATTCTTCCAGACCGAGTTCATAAAGAAATATATCAGTCAGAGATTCCTTGATCAGAAAAGAAAAGAATTTCTTGAGCTGAAACAGGGCAATAGATCGATGTCGACTATGAAAGAGAATTTATTCGGTTGAGTAAATATGCTCGAGAATGGGTACAGTCGGAAGCTGAAATGTGCAAAAGATTTGAAGAAGGGTTAAATGAAGAAATTAAGCTACTTATCGGAATCCTTGAAATTCGAGAGTTTGCTACATTGGCAGAGCGAGCTTATAAAGCAGAAGAATTGAGCAAAGAAAAGAAACAGGCTGAAAGGGAAGCTCAAATTTTTAGTAAAAGACCAATGGGAAAATCCCAATTTTCTGCTCCAAAGAAATTGAAGAAGTACCAGGATCGTTCTACCTCAGCCACTGGGTATTCGAGCAGAGAACGAGGTTCTCAACGCAATAATCCAAGACCTTCCACTCCATCAGTGACCAGTGTTGGCAGTGTTGGTACCCCTAAGCTGAGATGCCAGTATTGAAATAAAGCTCATTTTGGTGAATGTCGATTTAAGAGCGGGGCTTGTTACCGATGTGGTTCTTTTGACCATTTCCTCGAGATTGTCCGAAGGGGTGAAAAAGAAGCTGAATATATATCGAAGCCAAGTAATCCATCTTTGAGGGTAGACCATCTCGACCATCCGGTAATGTCAGTGGTAGCCGAGGAGCTACAAAAGATACTGCAAGTAGGCCTGAGACATGAGCGCCTTCTAAGACATATGTCATGCGCACCAGAGAAGATGCCTCAGCACTCGATGTTATTACTGGTACATTTTCTTTACTTGATACTAATATTACTGCATTAATTGATCCCGGTTCTATGCATTCATATATATGTGTAAAACTTGCATGCATTAAAGATTTATCTGTTGAACCTACTGAATTTTCGGTTAAAGTCTCGAACCCCTTTGGCCAATCTATTTTGGTGGATAAAATTTGTAAAAATTGTCCACTGATGGTAAGAGGTTATTGTTTCCTGGCTAATTTGATGTTACTGCCATTTGATGAGTTTGATGTGATATTGGGCATGGATTGGTTAACTCAAAGATGATGCATGAGTAAAGCTAAATGTAAATATATTGTGTTGAAGTGTCGAATGGTGAATTACTCGGTTAAATCGATCAGACAGAGGGATTATCTGATGTGATTTTAGTTATTACTGCTCAGAGGTATGTTAAAAAGGGGTATGATGCTTTTCTTGCTTATGTACTCGACACCAAGGTATCTGAGTCAAAGATACAGGCAGAGCCAGTGGTATGCGAATTTTCTTATGTGTTTCGAGAGGAATTACCAGGGTTGCCACCAGAAAGGGAAGTGGAATTCTCTATAGATTTGATTCCGGGAACTACTCCGATTTCCATAGCTCCGCACTTGGATGGCTCCTCTGAAATTAAAGGAATTAAAGACACAGTTGCAAGAACTTGTTGATAGAGGTTTTGTCCGACCGAGTCATTCACCTTGGGGTGCTCGGTTTCTGTTTGTGAAAAAGAAAGACGGGTCTTTGAGATTGTGTATTGACTATCGGCAGCTTAATAAAGTAACTATAAAGAATAAGTACCCGTTGCCCCGGATTGATGATTTATTTGATCAGCTAAAATGTGCTACTATATTTTCAAAGATTGATCTCCGATCGGGCTACTATCGATTCACGGGTAAAGGAGTCGATGTGCCAAAACGACTTTTCGAACTAGGTACGGGCATTATGAGTTTCGGTTATGCCGTTTAATGACTAATGCACCTCAGATTTATGGATCCGATGAATCGATATTCGACGATGCCAGACAAAGTTTATGGAAGTTTTCATTGGTGATATTTTAGTCTATTCTCGATATGAAAATGAGTATACGAACATTTGAGAATTGTGTTGCAAATTTTGCGAGAGAAGCGATTATATGCTAAATTCAAGAAATGTGAATTTTGGCTTCGAAGTGGGTTTTCTTGGACATATTGTATCCATTGAAGGCATCGGGGTAGATCCAAGTAAAATCTCAGCTATTGTCAATGGAATCCACCAAGACCGTCTGAAGTTAGAAGTTTCTTGGGTTTAGTGGTTATTATCGGAGATTTGTACGAGGATTCTCTATGATAGCTTCTCCAATGACTCGATTATTGCGTAAAGATGTAAAGTTCGAGTGGATGATCAATGTCGTGAGTTTCAACCGATTGAAAGATCTACTAACGAAAGCACCAAATTAGTGCAAATTGAACCGGGTGAGGAATTTGTTATTTACAATGATGCCTCATTAAATGATTTAGGTTGTGTCTTGATGCAAGAAGGTAAAGTAATAGCCTATGCTTCAAGACAACTTAAACCACATGAACGAAATTACCGGTACATGATCTTGAATTAGTCGCTATTGTTGTTTATGCGTTGAAGATATGGCGGCATTACCTATATGGTGAGAAATGTCATATTTATACTGATCATAAAAGCTTGAAATATTTGATGACACAGAAAGATTTGAATTTGAGACAGCGCAGGTGGCTTGAACTGATAAAGGACTATGATTTGATTATTGATTATCATCCGGGTAAGGCTAATGTTGTGGCTGATGCTTTGAGTCGAAAATCTCTGTTTGCTTTACGAGTTATGAATACCCGGTTGTCACTGACTGATGATGGTTCAATCATAGCTGAATTGAGAGCTAAACCAACATTTCTACAGCAAATATGTGAAGCTCAGAAGAATGATGAGAAGTTACAGGTTAAACGGGCACAATGTGAGTCAGGTACTGATTCTGAATTTCAAGTTGGGATTGATGGTTGTTTATTATTCAGAGATAGGGTATGTGTACCCAAGAATTCAGAGCTCATACAGAAGATTTTACACGAGGCTCACAGTGGTATTATGTCTGTACATCCGGGAAGTAATAAAATGTATAATGATTTGAAGAAGATGTACTGGTGGCCAGGTATGAAACGTGATATTTCTGAGTTTGTATCAAGATGTTTGATATGTCAACAGGTCAAAGCAGAACATCAGGTACCTTCGGGGTTACTTCAGCCAATTACTATACCGGAATGGAAATGGGAAAGAATCACTATGGATTTTGTATCGGGATTACCATTGTCTCTGAGGAAAAAGGATGCTATTTGGGTGATTGTTGACCGATTAACAAAGTCGTGACTTTATTCGTGCACGTGTGGATTATTATTTAGATAAATTGGCTTAACTGTACATATTTGAGATTGTCAGGCTACATGGGGTGCCTGTCTCCATTATATCGATAGAGATCCCGATTCGTCTCGCTTTCGGGATAAATTGCAAGAAGCTTTGGGTACTCGGTTGTATTTCAAGATCTTGCATTTCATCCTCGAGACGGATGACCAATCGAGCGTGTAATTCAAGTATTGGAAGATATGCTTCGATGTTGTACACTAGAGTTTAAAGGTAATTGGGAGAGGTATCTACCTTTGATTGAATTTGCTTACAATAACAAGATTATCATCCAGATTAAAATGGCTCCATATGAAGCTTTGTATGGTAGAAAATGTAGAACACCATTGTATTGGACGAGCTCAATGAAAAGAAGATACATGGGGTTGATTTAATCCGGAAATGCAAAGAAAAGTGAAGGTTATTCGGGATAGTTTAAAAGCGACTTCCGATCGCCAAAAATCATATGCCGATCTTAAATGAAAAAGATTGAATTTCGTGTCGGTGACAAGGTATTCTGAAAGTGTCTCCTTGGAAGAAAGTTCTCGATTCGATCGAAAGGGTAAATTGAGTCCAAGATTTATCGACCATATGAAATTATAGAAAGAATTGGACCGGTCGCTATCGATTAGGCGTTACCACGGAACTCGATAGAATTCATAATGTTTTTCATGTGTCTATGCTACTGACGATATCGGTCGATCCTTCACATGTTATTTCTCCAACGGAAGTGGAGATTCAATGGATATGACTTACGGTGGAGAACCGGTCAAGATATTAGCACGGAAACAAAGGAGCTTAGAAATAAAAAATAAATTTGGTGAAAGTATTGTGGCAAAAGCACGGATTGAGGAAGCGACATGGGAACCGGAGGAGGCAATGAGGAAACAATATCCAAACCTCTTTACTGGTAAGATTTTCGAGGACGAAAATCCTTAAAAGGGGGGAGAGTTGTAATGGCCTAAAATCAAGGTTATCGGAACAATGGTTTCTCAACCATAAATCCGATTTAAAGAGAAATTTATTTTAATATTTTTGCATGCATATTTATATGATAGGAAAATCGTATTAAAATATTGATAGAAAAATTTTACCGATCTAGTGGTTAGTTAGAAAATGAATTATTGAAGGATTGGGTAAAACGAAGGTATCGAGACCTTGATCACATAAAATTGAGTGGGAAATATTTTATAAATATTTATAAAATGCTAGTAATGTAGTATTAAAATTTCGTTAGAAAATTTTAACGTCTGGGTAGGTAATTAAATGAAAAGACTAAATTGAAAAAGGTGTAAAAGTTTAATTATAGATTAAAAGAAAGTATAAAGGACCAAAATGGTAATTAAGCCATTTTGTTTAGTTGAGGCGGTTTATTGTGAAGAAAATCTGAGATTTTTATGTTTAATATATATTATTATATTATTATATAATAAAGATGTTTTAATATATTATATTATATTGTTATTATATATATTATAAAGAGAAAGTAAAAGAAAGAACAGAAAAGATACAGAAAGTAAAGGCGAAACAGAGAAGAAATAGGGGAGAAAGAAAGAAAAAGGGAGAATAGAGTTTTTAAAGCTTGGAGTTTAATTTGGTAAGTTAATTTAGTCCTTTTCTTTTAATTTTGATGCTTTATAAGTTTTAGAACAAAATTTTGATGAATTTAAGTTGAAGTTTTTGAAGTTTTAGAGTTTTTGAATATAGCATATGATGAATAAAATGATGAATTAGTGGTTTAATTGAAAGAATTTGAAGTTAGAATTGGATAAAGGACTTAATTGCAAAACAAGCTATAAGAAAACAGTTTTAGGACAGCAGCAGTAGAGTAAGTTTGAAAATTCACCAAAAATAGTATAAGTGGAATTAGAAGTTGAGTGAGATATGAAATTAAAGCTTATTGAGTCTAGTTTCTCATAGAAGAAATGATGTAAGCAATAGATATGTAAATCATGAGATATAGGTGAAAATTGGGTCCTGCTTTTGGTAAGTTGAGCAATGAATCGGCGATGTAGTTCAACCTCCTAAAATCCTCGACTTCTTTTTGTGTACGCGAGGTGGTAATTCTTGTATGGATTTTATTTTATCTGGATCAACCTCAATACCTCTCTCACTAATAATGAAGCAGAGTAATTTTCTGAGGTAGCTCAAAGTACACTTGGTTGGATTAAGCTTCAATGGAACTTTCTTAGTCTTTCGAACAATTTCTTGAGGTTCCCAATATGCTCTCTTTCCCCGAGATTTGGCAATCATATCATCAACATAAACTTCTATCTCTTTGTGCATCATGTCATGGAATAGCATCACCATTGCCCTACGATATGTTGCCCGGCATTCTTTAATCCGAGCGGCATCACCTTGTAGCAAAAGCGTTCCCCACATCGTTCTGAAGGTAGTTTTCTCCATATCCTCGGGAGCCATCTTTATCGATTATAACCCAAAATCCATCCATGAAAGAAAACAATGAATGTTTTGTTGTGTTATCCACCAACGTGTCGATGTGTGGCAAGGAAAATTATCTTTAGGACTTGCTCGATTCGGATCGCGATAATCCACGCACATTCGTACCTTACCGTCTTTTTTGATCGGGACTATATTAGCTACCCATTCAGGTATTTAGAGACTTGTAGGAAGCCAGACATCAAATTGTTTCGGACTTCTTCTTTTATCTTTAACACATTTGGTCTCATTCGTCTTAGCTTACATTGAGCAGTTTGCATTCGGTTTCGGTGGGAGTCTATGGACCACTACATCTTCGTTCAACCTGGCATGTCTTGATCGACCATGCAAATACATCTTTATACTCACAAAGCAAAGCGATCAAATCATGTTTAGTGTTATACGAAATGGAGGTCCCAATCTTCACTTCTTGCCTCTTTTCTTCATTTCCCAAGTTCAACATCTCCATGATTCTTGATGGGGTATGATCTGTTTATCTTCTCGTTCTACCATTCTTTGTAAGTCGAGAGGAGACATAATCTTCGGTATTTTCCTCAGCTTCGAATTCTCCTAAACAAATAGCTTTCTCAAAATCGATTTCAGGATTTGTAACGGGATTGTTCATGTCATTGGTATCTGAGCACCTGAAAGGTGAATGGAAAAGAAAACTATAGAGGAGCATCAAAGTATTGGAACCAAACAAACATAATGTTATGGCATGATATGAGGTACATGTAAGGGCAATTTGTGAGAAGAAAGAATAATTATGAAGTTAACAAAATGAAAAGACTATGACAAAATGCATCTCCATTAATGTTCATTTAAATGATAAAGAGCAAACATAAGCTCTTACAAAAGAATCCCACTATTACTTAGGGGCACACAAAAAGTGAGTTAACATTGAGCATTACTCGAGAGGACTTAGAAACTACAAGAAGATCCACAAGATCCAATTGTTCAAAATGAATCCGGGAGGACAAGGCGTATTATTGAAACATCTTCAATTGCATCATCTCTTTGTCAATAACATTTATACCGACGTTAAAGACCCTTTCAATTAATAACAGTGCTTCGTGAATTATCTCGCATACAGGTACATCATTCCTGCGGATGTAAATGTTTTTGACAAAGGAGGATCGCTATGGGCTCCCATCTCAAATCTTGGCACGAGGCTCTTGCAATCCTCCTTTCTTGATCTTTACAAGAATCGCTTCTTCTTAGTCAGTACATCCGGCTTGAACCTAAACCGTGTCGAGCCTTGTGAAGTCTTGACTTTAGTGCTCTAACTATCCTTTGCGATATTTTCCCAAACCTTTTTTCGCCGAGCTCCCTTTCCCACAGTCGGTTTAATTCCCATTTTGGTATTCCTTGACGACTTAGGCGTGGGAATCTTATTTCCTTGACAACAAATGTAGCATTGATAAATTCAAAGGAACGGAAGGAACATTCTCTGCATCTTTGTTTACTTCAATGTAGGGTGCGTCGGTGAGAGATAGATGCAACAATGTCTTCTTCACCGTGATCGTGATCAGCGGCTATCCAGATAAACTTTACTTTTGATGGAGAGATGAAGGCGCTACAGAGAATGGATCCAAGGCCTCCCTAAAAGGCAATTATCTGAAGCGTGATGTCCATGACACGAACTCGATATCATATGTACATGGGCCCACTTCTAGAGGAATCTCAATCTTTCCCATGACCTCTCGTCGTGTCCCATCAAATGCCCTTACTGTAGAGTGACAAGGCCTAAGATAAGACATATCAATTGGCGACTAGAAAATGTGGCCAAAGGCATGACATTGAGTCTGAACCCGTTGTCAATAAGCACATTCGGTAATATATAACCCTTGCAACCGGTTGTAATGTGCAATGCTTTTATAGAGCCCTACCGTTTGGTGGTATTTCGTCATCACTAAAAGAGATAAAATTATCCGCATTTAAGTTATTCACCCACCTATCAAGCTTTTCAATGAATCGTTGCTTTCGCTACATATGCTTGACTCAACACTTTCAAAGAAAGCATTTCGATGTGGTTACGAGTTCAACGATGAGATAACAAGAGATTCTTGCCATTACCGCTTGCTCAAGCGCTCCACGACATTATATTCACTGTGTTTGATGAACTTCAAGAATTCATGTGCTTCATCCTCATTCACGGTCCTTTAATCTCTTGCCCAGTTGTATTTCAACATCAACCTCGAGATCATGCATTGGTGCCTTTCCTTTCGATTCAAGTCAACGACTTTCTTCTTTGGTTCACCTATTTGGAGAATAACACCTCCATTGCGGGTGAAGTGTCCCACTGCTAATATCTCCAATCACGACCTTTGACTTTTCACCTTGAATGCGACAATATTAACATCATATTTCCATGGTATCGCTTTATTGTCCTTGTAAGGGAAAGGAGATGGCACTTCAATCACCACATTTGGTTTGACTTCTTCTTCTTGCCTCGTAATAAATCACTAGAGGCCGATCGGACTATAAGGGATAGTTGATGGTTGATTATCGAGGCGATATTTCTCTTTCCTCGGCCTCATCCATTTTATCAAAAATCTTGACCTCATTGTTATCCATCATGTCACAAGTAATTTTACGAATCCTCACAAGATGGATGTCATGCCCTTCCATACCATGAAAATCACAAAAACATTGACTCTTTGTGTTTCTTTCTTTAAAAGATCAGTTGGGATAACAAAACGGCCCCTTTTTAACCATTGCCTCCTAAACCTTCCGCAGAGGTGTCTTTATTTTAGAAACATAATTTTAGCTTGCATGTCTTCTTTTGTCACCGCGTTCACATTCCCTTCAAGTATGGTTAGGGAGCGAATTTTCACCACATTACTAGTGCCATCAAATCGTAAAATCCTCGCATCAATAAGACCTTGAACCCTTCTTTAAAGGCTAGACAATTTTCTATAGAATGCCCGGTTTCCGGCATGGTACATGCAACTAGCATTAGGATCGTACCATTTTGGGTATGGAGGCTTCAAGGTGCCATATAATGTGGGATATTAATTATTTTCCAATAACTTGACCTGACTCTCCGTATAATCTGGGAATAGGGGTGAATTGAAGTTTTTCGAGATTAGGTCTTGTCGGTTTTGTTCATTTTGGGTTGGCTTTGGCGGGCATGGTATTTGGTGGGAACATGGTGAATGGTCTTTGGTTATTTGTGGCATAGGCGGGGTAAGGAGGAGGTGCTTGATAGTAAGGGCTTTGGGGAGGAAAATAGAAGTTTGAAGGTGGGCAATATTGGGGTCGTGATTGGGTTGGGTATGGGTTAGAAGTATAGTGTCTCTCAGTTCCCACCATATGGGCTTCTGCCTCTTTTTCTTTATGGATACTGCCCTTTTCGAACCCTCGGAGCCTTCCATCCTTCCACTCTTGATAGCATTTTCTATAAGTTCCCCGGATATTACAATATCTGCGAAATCCTTCGTGGCACTTCCTACCAATTTGTCGTAAAATGGCGCTTTCAAAGTGTTGATGAAGAGGACTGTTATCTCTATTTTTGTTAATGGGGGTTCTACTTAGGTGAGATATCCTCCACCTTTGAACATATTGTCTAAAAGACTACATCGGCTTCTTTTCCATCATCTGCGAGTTAATCGATCGGGCACCATGTCAGATACATGCTTGTATTGTTCACAAAATGCTGATGCTAAGTCTTTTCATGATCGGATCTTTTCTCTCCTGAGTTGATTATACCATCGAAGAGCCGATCCGCTCAAGCTATCTTGGAAACAGTGTATTAGTAATTTATCCTCATTTACGTAACGGTCATCTTCCGACAAAACATGATAAGATCGCCTTTGGACATCTCGTTCCATCATATTTTTAAATCGCACTTTAAATTTCGGAGGCGTAACTAGATCGGGCACCAAATCGAGCTCTTTAGCGCTTCGGTCAGAAGAAGACTTCAAGACCTTCTATCGCTTTAAGCCTTTCTTCCGAGCTCTTATACTTATCCGAACATCATGATCATCCATTTTCAACTGGCTATTTCTACTGGGATCATCTAAATCTGGAACAATCGGTTGGCGAGGATTGGCTCCGGGTTCGATCTGAATATACCTTGCCCTAGATGAGCGGGTGGTGCGGTCGTTGCTCTAGGCTGCGAGTTCCCTTTGAGGATATCCTCTTTGCGTTGCATGGGTGTGAGGTGGAGTGAATCACGGAGGATAGGCGGATCTTGATTAACTCTTGACCGGGCTCTGTGATGTCGGGGCTCGCATGGGTCCTTTTCCTTTGACCAAAGCTGTCATCATCTCCATCATTTTGGCCATTTGATCCCTTTGCTCGGCGATTCCTCTCGAGATCTTACCATCGATCTCTTGCTTCTGTTGTGACTTAGACAAGCGCTCTTGCAACTCTCTTTGGGTCCTTTTCATCCTTTCAATTCTTTCGTTGAGTTCAAAGATCCATAGTTTTAGCTCTTGACGTGTCCTATAAGAATGTCGTGATTCCAGTTAAATAGTGTCATGGCTGTGGATTATACGGTTTCAACCTCGATGAATGATTAGAGTGATATGCATATGTAATGAATGGATGAATGAATAAATGACAAATGGATGTTAATTATGAATAAATATGCAAAATTTGGTGTTGATTTCAAGATAGCCCCATATTTAGGCATTTCATTAATCAAAAAGTCTATTACAAAAGTTTTACCGTCTACGATTTAGCAGTTACACAAATTTCCTAGCCACATCGCCTTGTTTTTCACTCGTTCTAGGAATTGACATGTTTGATCCTTGTCTCGGAGGAATTGGTAACGAGATCTTACGCTTCATCGATAGTTGCACAATTTGCATAGCTAGCCTTGCGAATTTCATTAATCAAACCACCAAGATACATATCTTTTCTTGGAGAGCTCTTTCGTGGCACGAATGTCTCATCATCTTGGCCATTCTTTTTCCTAAGGCTTTTAGGAGAGTATCCAAGTGTTCTTGATGAGCTTGCGTGTACTTTCTAAATCTTGTATTTTCCTTCTTAGCTCTTGGCCGCCGGTGACTAGTCATTAATTCTGAGACGCAGCCAGTATTCAACATTCTTCTTCCTTAACTCTATCATAGCACAGCCGCTTTTCCTCTTCTTTTTTCGCTTTCCTCTCCGAATTCCATCCCACCTTTGATGTTGCTTAATTCTTCCTTCCATTCCGTCGATGATTTGCCCACCGCTATTCTTGATGGTACCTCTCAATTTCTTATTTTCGGATGAAGATCCTTTAAGTCATTTCTCATGATCTCGACTTCTTTCTGGACTTTCTCGTTCTGGATTTTTCAATTTGAACATCTATCTTTAGTGGTAATTTTCCTCTTGAAGAGAACTAATATCCCGTAATGATTGGCCTTTTCACGTTCAAATTCATGTCTTGCTATTTCGATTCGGATGGCATTTCTTCTAAGAAAAGATTCGGAAAGTATAATCATTGGTGAGGTTTGTTGACTATTCACTGCGTCTTTGTCTCCATATTTTATAATCTTGAGTGATAGTATCAGCATCGAGCTAACTCCATTAGGTAGATTTCCTTCCAAGACTTTGCGATATCTCGGACTTTTTCATGTAACCTTCACTGTAAAAGCAAACTCGGTTGTGCTAATCCTCCGGTAGTTGGTATGAACGTAAGTGAAACAAACGCCTTTGAACCATTAACGGTGCATATCCAACTCCTCCCATAACCCGAGTAAAGGTACCTAATCTTGGCTTCGCATTTGTATAGCGTAATCAAGGACGGATCCATGGTGCTCTCAAGTTATATCTTGGCGTGAGGTTACGAAAAGCTGAAACCAGTCTTTGTTCAAAGACATCCTTGACCAATCTTTCTCAAGGTAAGCTTCCAGAGCGAATGTTTTGAAAACATGTGGAAAGGTGTGCGCTCCACTTTCGAAGTGGCTCGAATCCAAACATTGAGTAGTCATGCACATCCGATAAAAGCGTCCTTCCCTTTCTCCTACAACAATTTAGAGATCTAAAAGTCTCAACTAGGATAGTTGGGACGGGGTTGATTCCTTGCCTCAACTTTTCAAAGAAATCCACTACCGCAACTTCTATATGCCTAAGAACTTTTGGGAAGACAATTAATCAAGTAAATGGCTAAAGCAAGCAGATCCACTCTCTTCACAATATCTGGATGGTTTTGAACTAAGTCTCGCAGAGAAAACCATGGAATACAACCGACTTCGTTCTTTTCTTTATCATTTTTCAGCCCATGTATCGACCATTCACATCAACTTCATTAGCTTTTTCTTGAAGGTCATTGGTTTGGGCTCTTTCACATATATCTTCTTTGAATTGTGCATTGTTAACGCGAAGCAAGGCGGCATACTCTTCTATGGTGAGTCATATCTTCACGGTTGAAAGTAAAACATTGATAAGTTTGGGTCCCGAATTGAACAATGGCTTGAATCAAGCTGTTGCGTCTCGTTGTGGCGATTAAGTGAGCTATATCCCCGTACTTCTCAGTGAAGATGCCCTTAGTGTCTGAGTCCCACTGTTTCCAGATCCTAGTCAAGTCTTCGAGATTATTCCGACGAACGTTCATGGTCACATGCTCGGGAAGGTTGGCAATACATCCTTCCTTTAAACTGTCTCCTTTTGCTTTTTGGGTTTTCAAAGACCAGTCTCGAACCACGGCGTTTTTCTCGGTTACTTGTGTAATTGACTCCTCCATCAGAAACCCGTTTTTGGCAACCAATCTCTAATCAACACCTTCCTAACAAGATGCCTATGATGCATGATAAAAAATAAAAATGAAGACAAATAACATTGGTTAGTAATTACAACAAGTATAAACGGAGAAAAACTATGGAAAATCTAACAAATTAAGATATTTAATTTTGTATTTTGGTGAAAGCCGACCTACTCTTTTTTTTTTACCCCATCATATTTACAAAATAAACTTACCCCACATGCTCATCGGATAATCTACCCTCTCTAAATTATTAAACGGACCGATTTGCTTGCATAAAAAGTGTAAATGTAAAAGAAATAAAAAGGTAAAGCGTTTCTCCCATGTACTTATTTTGGTAACTATTAACAGACGGAGGTTGGCATGGCTCTAATTGGGTGGCTCATACGGTTCACTATATGCGGTTTCGGTTCTAAAAGGTACTCGAATTGTCCGTCTTGTCGCCTACTAAGGTTAGTCACGAGCCTCGGTTATCGCCCATCATAGGCTCATGAGCTCAATTGAGGATTACATTTACTTATGCCTATGCGGAGGACAAGTTAACTCACGAAAGCATAAGTCATATGTAATCCTAAGTATTCACTAGCTTTGTCTGGAGGGGCGAGTTAACTCACGAAGGCATAGTGTTTACTTCCACTTAAGCGACGAGCCGGGTAGAGAGCTCATGTTATGCAAAATGCAAGTGCAGTGTGTGGGGAGAAACTCACAAACCTTTTCGTTTTTTATTTTGAAACTAAAAAAACTAAAACCGTAAAAACTTAAAGCTGAAAACAAAAAGATAAGACAAGTTAGAAAAATATTTACAACATGATGCAAATGCATGACTTTTCAAAAAAACAAAATTTAAGGATCACGACTTAATATTAATTTGAACAAAAAGTTTCGAAAATTTTGACAACACGCGTTTAATTCCAGACTCGACTCTCAAAAAATTTCCCGATTGGAGTCGCCATCATAGCGACCTAAAATTTGCTTGCGTGCTAATTGAGGAAATTATTAAAATTTGAAAACAGAGTTTCAATTTTATTTACAAAAGGAGTCATACGATTTTTTCTAGGTGTGATCGGACACCTAATAAATCCTCTTTTAAAGAAAAATTATTTTTTGAATTTTCTTAAAAGAAGAAATTTGGGTTTAAGTCGCATCAAAATTCGAGAGAAAAAATAGGGTTAAAGAATCGATTCTGTGAGGAAGGTATTAGCACCCTCGCGACGCCCAAAATTGGTATCCCGTTAAACGCGTGTTGTCTTAATTTTCAAAATACAAGTTCAATTTAATATTTAATCGTGATCCGATTGAGACACGAAGAATTTTTTTAAAAAACGGAAATTTTAAAACACAAGAAATTTTTTTTGGTTTTAAAACATGAATTTTGAGAATCGAAAACTTTGAAAACACGAGAAATTTTTTTAACACGAAATTTTGAAAACACGAAATTTTTTTAAAAACACGGAAATTTTAAAACACAAGAATTTTTTATTTTAAAAAACATGAAATTTTGAAAACCATAAATTTTGAAGCGAAAATTATTTTTTTTAAAACACGAATTTTTGAAAATCGAGAATTTTGAAAATCGAGAATTTCTTTTTTGAAACACGAAATTTTGAAAATATGAAAATTTTAAAATCGAAAATTTTTGAAAAGACGAAAACTTTTAAAACACGAGAATTTTTGAAATCGAGAATTTTTGAAAACAATTTTTTATAACACGAAAATTTTGAAAATCGACAATTTTCTAAAAACACAAAAAGTACTGAAACTCGAAATTTTATTTTGTTTTTGTTTTTTTTAAAAGGTGTATCGTATTTAACACGAACCGATGATATTCACCCAACATAGCGATGAAATCAACGACAAGTGTTAAACCGATCCGTTGCTTTATTTATTAAAAATTATCAAAATTAAAAATAAAATAAAATATAATAATAAAAAATAAAAATGCTAAAAATATTAATAACACTAAAGCGAGATGTCATTAAAATAACAAATTAAATTAAAGTGGGTAAAAAGAAAATTACGAAAGGCTCAAAATTACGACCTTGAAGAATAGAATACCGACCGGGCTCTTTTCCTTTTTTTTTTTTTTTTTTTTTTTTTTCTTTTTTTTTTTTTTTTTTTTCTTTTTTTCTTCTTTTTCTTCTTCTTTTTTCTCTTTGGCCTCTGACTTTTGGGCTTGGGCTGCTTCTTTGATTGGGCTTCTTCTTCTTTGTTGGGCTCTTGTGGGCGGGTCATGGTCGGGCTGGACAGTCAGATCACAGGTGGGTCGGCCCGACGGTTTAAATTTTTTTTTTTCTTTCTTTCTTTCTTTCTTTTTTCTTTCCTTTTCTTTTCTTCTTCTTTCTTCTTCTTCTTCTTCTTCTTCTCCTTTTCTTCTTCTCCAAAGTCTTGTGCGTGGTGCCGCCTCCTTCCGGTGTCGACGCCTTCTTCTTCCTCTTCTCTTCTTCTTCTTCTTCCTCCTCTTTTCTTTCTCTTTTTCTTTCTTTTTAGTGGTTTTTTTGATGCTTGGGGTCCAATTTTTTGGGAAAAATCCCTTTTATAGCGTTTTTTGTGCAGTGGCAGTGGCTAGGGGTATGGGAGGCCATCCCTTAGGCTGGTGGCCGGAAAATCGGGAATGGGTCTTGTGAAATCCATGGATTTTGGAGATTTTTGACAGAAGGACCAGATTGTAAATGCAGTAAAATTGTTGGGGCCAAAGTGTAATTTTAAGAAAGTTAAGGGTAAAATGTAATTTTGAAAAGTTTTGGGGCCAAAATGTAATTTCAAGAAATTTTAGGGGTTAAAATGTAATTTTTTAATTAATTTTTTAAAATTTATATATTTTTTAAATAAACCCGTAATAAATCCGGACAAAATTTAGTGCTTACAATGACAAAATAAAAACACCGTCACAATAATATTAAGTATCATTTAAAAAAGGTATATTAGCGAAAATTCAACCAAGTATTTGTTCAAAAATAAAATACCAAACTTTTATTTAGAAATTTTGGTATTGGTATAGCGATAGAAATTCGATATACCTTTTTCTTTCTCAAGCTCACAGTAGAATTTTTCATAATTGTATTTGATAATTTTCTAAGCGATTTTGGATTTGATTGATAGATAATAACAACTTAATCAACCACTTAATATATAGTATACATAGATAAATCTGAAAAAAACCATCATTGATTGATTTGACAGTTAAATTACTATTATAAAGCGAACAAATTTTTTATAAAGACAGTACATGGCATACACATGAAAGGACATGTAGTTAATGTTAATGTTGAAATTTGATTTTATTTATTTATTTATTTATTTCAAATGGTAATAATTTTTTTTTTTTTGAGTGACAAAAGGAGGATAGAACAGTGATAAACAAAAAAGGAAAACTACTAAATGATGTAGGCACTAGAATGAGTTGCTTCAACCATGTCCCCCAACAAACTATTAAAGACTTCCAAAGGTGGTCTATCAAACTTCATTAAACCAAGGTCGGTATTAGCAACCATATTTGCCATGCTGTCTGCAACAAAATTTGCTTCACAAAGGACATGAGAACCGAACCTGCCAATGTCGATGACAAAGTTCTTTTGTATTGCATGTATTGCTCAAGATGTTGTTGATCATTTGGACTGCTACAACACTATCACTTTTGAGCATCACTTGTTTATAACCTGTTTCCCATGCTATGGTTAGACCATCAAGGATCGCTTTCGATTGAATCCAAGCTGCCATCCACTGTTGCTATCACGTAGAACACCTACAGCTGCAGCTCGATTGGTAGTTTTTTTTTTTTTTTTTATTGCCCCATCAGTATTTTATTTTAATCCATCCATTTTTTTGGAGGTTGGCATTTGTTGGGTGTAGCACATTGAACATCCTTCTTCAATCTCCTAGTCCAATTGATGCTTTGTGATATAATGTCATGTATGCTATAATTTCTGCTGCTGGAAAAAAAAAAAAAAAAACTTGGTTCCGTGCTCCAAATGCACCAACAGGTAATGCCATATAGGGGTATTTAGTCGGTTAACCGACTCAAAATATCATTAACCGAATTAATCGACTCTTCAAAAATTTTAACCGTTAACCGAACGAATTTTTCAAAAAATTAACCAAACGAAATTTTTCGGTTAATTCGGTCGGTTAACGAATTAACGAAAAATTATATTTTTTATTTTTGGTTAAAATAAGTATAAAATTAACCGAATTAACTGAATTATCTAATTTACCCAATTAAGCGAATTATTTTTATTTATTAAATTATTTGTAATTTTATGATTGGGTTGGGTAATTGGGTTGGGTGATTAGTTTTAGTTTGATTGGGTTTATGTTGGATTGGGTTTGAGTGAATAGTGGGCTATTTATATATAATAATTTTATTTATTAATTTTTGGTTAACCGGTCGGTTTGAACGAATTAATCGCTTACAAAACTCAAAAAATTATTAACCGACCCCAACCGAAAAAATTCGGTTAACCAACCGATTAACCGAATTCGGTCGGTTAATCGAATTTTTTCTGTTTTACCCGAATTTTGCACACCCCTAATGCCATAAAGGGATCCCCACTCGACCTCATCAACATTTAATTTGAACTGCAAACTTTATGTTAGAAACAATCCAATCAGTAAGATGTAATGAAAAAAACTAGTAGTGAGTTCGAATTTGGATGTCACCTCTCTGTTGGAACATTGATAGGGTATAACGGAAGAATGATCGAAATTAAATTGTTTCACTTGAGAAAAAAAATTCATATTTGACTTGTAAAGAAGAAATAAACAAATTTAGTAATAAAGAAAATGAAATAGTAAAAGAAGAAATTTGAGAACAAATAAAACTATACATAAAGAAGAAATATAAATTAAAAAAAATAAAGTGGAAGATAGATCGAATAAATCGATGAATGTGATGGATAGTTGGATATATGTTCAATTGAACCATTTGAGATATAAATCCCAACAAACTCAATTAATAGTTCTAATCAACCTTCCAATAAATAATTCTTGGTAAATTGAAAGATGAAGAATGAATTCCCATGATTCCTTGAAGAAAATCGAGAAGAAAACTACTTCTAAAAACCACAAAAAATCTTATACAAAGAAACTAACTCTCACAGTTGAAAACTTTATTCATGAAAACAATTGTATATCTAATGAACAATAAAGAAGCCTTTATATAGGCTAGCTAATTACCTCCAAGTAAAACTTTAAAATATACTAAAATTTTATTTAATCTAAACAAGAAGTAGTTTTAAACTAAACTTTCTTATTTGACTAAGAAATATAAAACTCTTAAACAACTTAAAAACTTAAGCAATCTCCAAAGTTCGGAATAAATAAATAATAAAATAATAAAACTTAATAAATACAATATTGGGCTCATATATAATAAAAATTAAGCTTAAAAATCGAACCCAATATGATTTAAACTCGAATTAAAAGTCTGAAACTCATAATTTCCGTAATAATCTTGTTCAGAAATTCTATTCGCGCAGTCTTCACTAAAACAGACATAACTTGAGCTCCCAAACTTGAAATTTAGTGATTCAAAGTGAATTGCGAAGCAAGAGATAGATCTCGAAGCATTACGAAGATATCTAATCCCAAAAATGCCTGGATCCCATCGACAAAGTCGTTGGAAGTTGGCTGATTTTCCAAACTTGAAAATTGGTAGCTTCAGTGAATGGAATTTAATAAATTTCTTCTCATCTGTGCATGAATCATTCCCCTTTTCATCAAAAATATTCGTCCTCGAATCTTGTCTTTGGCGGAACAAGAAAGAGTCTTTATCATAGGTGGAATGGTTTAATAGAGCTCCTATTAAAGGATTAACAAATTCCTGAAAGAATGAAACAAGTCCATTAGACAAATTCAAGTTAAGGTAAGTGAAAACATAATCATTCCTCTTTCTCGAATAGGTTCTTTCTTTTCTTTCCATTATCTTTTTCAATGTGAATTGAACCCTCTAATTTTACCTCATAGGAATTTTCACTCACCAAAATTGGACCATCAAATTGACTTTTATCGCTCAATGACTCTTTTCTCTCAGTCTTTTTTCATAAATTATCCTCATTTCCCTTTAACCCCTCACAAAAATTTTGAACATTGAATTCATTTAAAAGAGTGACAAACTCACTAATGTGAGCCATAATGGACGAACCTTCGGCCATACGGAACATGTAGAGGCATTGTTTTAACAGTAACCGATTTGTCAGGGACTTAGTCAGATAAAGGGTTTCCAGTTTCTTCCATAGCATGGATGTTGTTTCTCCACCAACACTTATTGTAGGACATTATTTGTAAGGTACAATTGAATTGCAGATAGAGCCTTTTCATTAAGCTCTTCCCATTCTGTTTGATTCCCATCCGCGAGTTTTTGCCCTGTAATGGCCTTCATTAGGCTGTTCTGAACTAAAATTGCTATCTAAACTTGCCACAAACTAAAATTTAGCATCCCTTGATTAGGGGAGAAGTAGGTAAATGGTTACTTGATTTCCTCCCCTTTTTGTGTCGTCCATTGGTGTGAGGAATGGTGGGTGTGATTTGCTAAATTTAGCAAACGAGTTGGCTTATTTTCCTCCATGTACAGCCGGCCAATGAGTGATCAGAAGGTAGTAGTTTTTTTACTTCTATTTTTAGCAGTAGGTGGACAGTTGAAACTTAATTTTAGGGGAATATCATGTTAATTTTTATTTGATGAATTTTGGGGTCAAATCTGTTATATTTAGGAGTTGAATAGTCAATTAGGGATTGCTAATTTTAACCGTGGATGTTGCCATTTTATTTCATGGTAAGTGGGTAAGTGAAATGGTTTTGGGCCCAATTTAGACAATACTAGGCCTTGTTAAAATTAAATTTGGATCAACATCATTTTGAATCTTTCAACAGGTATTTTTTAAGACTCAAATACCCTTAGCCCAATTATTACCAAAAATAGCAAAAACATGTATTTAACATAAAATTCAAAAACTAACATATTCTCATGGAAATAAAAACTATCATGAAATTAAGTGAAAAACTACAAAATTGTTATTTATTTATTTAGAATTAGTATGAAATGTACATAAAAGAGTGTTGAAATATCTATATATTTGAGAGTTTATAATGACTTTGTTGTGAATTTTGTTTCCAATAATATTGTAGATAATTTCATTGTTTAATGTATGCAATGATTTTTTTTCTTTGTTTATTTTAAATGTGTTGAATGATGAAATTTTATTTGTGAAAGTTTTTAGGAGTATTATATATAATTGATTAATATTTTATATGTGAAATTTATTTTATTTAATTCATTTGATATTTTTAAGTACTTTTATATGCATAGAGGTGGTCATGGGTTGGGCTATCCGGCCCGGTCCAATGGCCCGCCCAAAAAATGAGAGGGTTCGGGTAAAAATATAAACTCGAAATATGGGTTTGGGCAAAAAAAAGAGGCCCGTTTAGAAAACAGGCCGAGCCTTGGGTAAAACTTTTTTGGCCCGTGTTTCGTGCTTGGGCCTAAAAAACAGGTCTAAAATTTTGTGTGGGCCCAACCCAAACCTAACCCGACCAGCCCATGATCACCTCTATATATGCATATATTAAATTTTTTTAAATATTAAAAATCTAAAATGATACACCCACTAATACAGTATTGACTGCCTTAGTTTTAGTCCAAAAGTTAATAATCTTAAAAAACTATATAGTAACTTAAGGAAATACACCATGTGTCTTGGCTTTTTCAATATTATTGATGTTGTAGTTGTTGGCCAATGTTGATCGGCATTGGTTGATGTTGATGATCAAAACAAATCTAGACAAATAACATTCGAGTTCATTTGTATATGAACAAATATTTGTTCATGTTGATTCTAAACGTGATTTAAAGTATGATAAAAATTATTAAAAATTAAAACATCCTAAAAATTAATAAAGGAAATTACTGAAATTGCAACACTTTCTGAACATAATTTAGTAAATCTATAAAATTATTTAAAATTAGGTATTCATCTAAATGTACAACAACAAAACACATCGTTTAAAGATATGCATTTGTTTAAGTTTATCTTAAACTTCCATTTTTGAAGTAATTTTTATTATATTTTAAGATTTTTTAAAATTTAAAACTTTTATAATTTTAATAATTTTTACAATCTTTTAACTTATAATATTTTAAATTACGCCCAAAATAGTTGTCGAAATGCAAATGAATTTAGACATCAATTTATTCAGACTTTCTTTAATTGTCAACAACGATACAATTAATTAATGACCACATCATCGATAACATATAAAAAGTCAAACATTGATGCAATTTCATTGGTTAAGTGTGACATGATTAACTTTTAGACCCAAAATTATACTAGAGGAATATTTTAGATATCAAAATAGGACAAAAGGGTTTAAGTATCAAAGGAAAAAGCAAGTATAATTCAAGGACTAAATCGTGTAATAAGCCTAATATTTATTAGGTTCAAATATGTTGTTAGTCCTCGTACCTTTTAAAATTTTAGATTAAGACATGTACTATAAAATTAAAAATTCTATCCTTCTACTTTTTAATTTAGAAATCTTAGTCTATCATTATCACAAAATTACATTAGAATTTTTGAACTTAATATGTTTATTCTTTGTAAATCATATATGTACCACGTAAAATTTGAACAACCTAATTAATATGCCAAGTCGACAAATTTTTCATTAACGATATTTTTAACTTATAAAATATGACTTAAATACTAAATCTCAAATTTTATCAAAGTAGGGACTAGCAACATATTTTAACCTATTTGTTATCCTTTAAATAAAATTTAACTCATTTTTCTAATCGAATTAGTGTAGAGTTGACTTCTAACACCAAACTCAAACTTAATTATAGTATAGATATGTACACACAAGCTCTTCTCAACTCAACCACTATGTTCATCGGATCCAACGGTCCAATGTTTCTTTACAAAATGCGTAAAATGCGGAAATATAAAGTTTCAAGTTTCAATTAAACTTGTCCATGGATCGGAACAAGGTCGATTCGCGATATTATACTTATCATTGAGTTTTCGCATTGTATGATTTTCAAATAAAGTTTCAATATTGTTATAAAGGAAATAAAGATACTAAATAACAAATTTTAAAATTTTAAAACGCGAATTCACCCAACCTAAAATTACCCAATTGAATTTAGTGTTTGGGACTTAAGATAACCCTCTGAAACCAAGAGTGCTGTCCATAGAGTCGTAGAGAGAGCAGTCTTCTATTGCGCCTTGGGATAGAGGAGAGTGGTGGCAGAGAGAGGGTTTTCGGCGATAAGATCACTTTGCTTGCAGAAGAACTTGTTCAACTGTCCATTAAGGGATCTATGGTTATTCCAGCCGACAAACCCACTTTGATCTGTTCGGTGTGGACCAAGAAGCAGTTTAATTTTGAAAGTTTTAAGGCTCAAATGCAAAATATCTGGAAAACAAAAAAGAAGTTTGAGATAAGATTTGAAGGGCAAAATTTATTCTCAGTTATTTTTGATTTAGAGGATGATTTGGAGCGATTTTGGAAGGGCGTCCCGATTATTTCGTAAGTATCTTATTCTTTTGATAGATTAGTTAGTCCAATTGATAGAGATTTAATCATCTTACTTCATCACCATATTGGATTAAAATTGGCCCTTGCTTTTGATTTTGACAAAAAGATCATTGCATGCAATTGGTAGTACTTTTAGTGGGGTTATCGGATCTGAGATTTATGAAGATTTTTGTCGATTGAAAGTTATGATGAGCGTCCGAAACCTTTGAGGAGAGGCATCTTTGCTTCTAGTGGTACTAGTATTAATTCATGGGTTCCATTCAACTATGAGAAATTATCAATTTTCTATTTTGGATGTGAACATTTGGGCCATGGTCTCCAGGACTGTGAGATAATGAGTCTGAAAGATAAAATTAACATTAAAGATGACCCCCATTTCTCTGTTGCGCTGAAAGCGAAATCTAAGGCAGTAGGAAAAGAAAGCATGAAATTCGCAACATTCTCAAAATTGCAAGGAGTTCAAAGTTTATGCACAGGGTGTTCGAAAGAGGGGATCGTAGGTTGCGATAGGAGAGCTGATTCTATGGTAAATTTTGAAAGCTTAATTAATGGAAGACAATTGATAAAATGGGAGGATGGCCTTTTGCATAAGGTAGTTGTTGAAGTGGTGGACCAGGGAGTGGTTATCAAGCTGATGGAGACAGATAAATAAGGACACAAAAAGAAAAGCTAGAGAAGAATGGAAGTAAGAAATAAGGGCGAAATCAGTATGAGTGATCAGGTGGTGGGAAAGCATAAATTTCTTGATAATGAGGATGATATAAATTTTGAGGGAAGCTTTGGAACGGGATGTGTGAAAAAGAAAAAAGTAGATGGTAAAAAAGAAAAGGTTGGGAGTGAAATTATTGAGATTCAGGTGGATTATGCAGATTCAGACTCTTTTAAATCGGCGGCTGCTAGTAGGCAAGCTGACCGAACACAATGAGAAGCCTATGTTGGAATGTCCGTGGATTGGGGAGTCCACGGGCAGTTTGGAGGCTATGCTTCTTAATCAAGCAGCACAATCCCCATTTGGTCTTTTTAATGGAGACGAAATTGGATAAGAAAAGGATGGAAAAAGTTCGGAGAAGATGTGGTTTTGTACATGGAATTGAAGTTGAAGCGGAGGGTTCTAGGGGTGGCTTTTGTATGGCATGGAAGAAGAAAATTGATGTTAATTTGAGAAGCTTCTCCAGATGGCACATTGATGTTCTAATCAAGGAGGATAATGTAGAAGAGGAATGAAGATATACTGGTTTTTATGGCTCTCCCTACTTGAAAGATAAAAATTCAGTTTGGAATCTAATAAAAAGATTAGCTCAAGAGACTGATTATCCTTGGCTTGTCGAAGGTGATTTTAATGAAATTCTTTATTCTTTTGAGAAATGTGGAGGAATTTCAAGGGATAACAAGCGAATGGAGGCTTTTAGGGAGACGCTAGTGGACTCTCAACTGTTTGATATTGGGTTTTCAGGAGCCTGTTTTACATGGGAAAGGGGAAATCTGCCAAAAACACATATAAGAGAAAGGTTAGATAAGGGGTTGCAAATGAGAAATGGCTTAAGCTTTTTCCGCTGAATACTCTTCAGCATCTTCCTTAGTCCACTTCAGATCATTGCCCCCTTCTTTTGGATACAAAAAAGTCTATAATTTTCACTGGGAGTAGAAAATTCCATTTTGAAGCTTGGTGGACCATGGAAGAATCTTTACGAAAAGTCATTTGAGAATCTTGGGAGGTAAATGAGGGAACGTTATTGGAGAAGCTAGGAAAATTGTAGCTGTGTTTGCAGGATTGGTCACGCAAAAATAGTAGAAATAAGGAGGGCCTAAAAAGAAAATTAATGAAGGAGTTGGAAGTTCTAGCAGAAGGGGAAAGGGATGATGACACATTGGCTAAGCTCATTGATACTAAAATTCATTTGAATCTGGAAATTGACAAAGATGAGATGTATTGGGAGCGGGCAAAAGACAGAATAGTTAAAGCTTGGGGATAAAAACACGACATATTTTCACAGATCGCTTTAACTTCGGAGGCAAACAAATACAATTTCTAAGTGATTCTGAGAGGAAGGTATGGAAATCGAGGAGGAATCGAAATTTTGAGTGCGATCTTTTCATTCTTCCGAATCTTTTCAAGTCAAAGGGGTGGCGATTAGTGCAAGGTTTTAGATGGCATTGAAAGAACAATAAAGCAAGAGGATAATGAATTCTTATTAGCTCCTATCAAGAAAAAGAGATCTGAGATAGCGTTGAAAGGAATGGGTCCTACAAAGGCTCCAGGATCGGATGGATTTCACTCTGTTCTATCAAAATCTTGCACATTGTAGGTCGAGATGTCATGAATTCTATTTGGGTATTTTGAATAAAATCAAGAATTTGGGGTTTCAACGATCTGATATTGTTCTCATTCCAAAAGTTCCAAAACCTATGCACTTGGTCAACTTCAGGCCCATCAGTTTGTGTACAGTTATTTATAAGGTGGTGGCCAAGACTATAGCTAATCGATTGCAAAAGATTATTGACAAATGTATTGATAAAGTTCAGAGTGCTTTTGTCCCTGGGCGACTCATCACAGACAATGTGCTTCTAGCTTATGAAATTTTTCATACGATTAATCAAAAACGTTCAGGAAAGAAATGTGTTATGGCAGTCAAATTGGACATGAGCAAGGAATATGATAGGGTGGAATGAGGGTTTATCGAGGAGGTTATGACAAAAATGGGCTTTGCTTGTGAATGGGTGGAACTTTTACATATGTGTGTTACTACAGTCAGCTATGCAGTTAACATAAATGGAAGGAGGGGGAATTTGTTTCAGCCATCTAGAGGACTTAGGCAGGGGGATCCATTAAGTCCTTTTCTCTTTTTGATTTGCAACGAAGGACTTTCATCTCTTATGAGAACATCCAAGAAACGAGTTTAATCAAAGGTGTTAAAGCTAGCAGGTAGGGCCATCAATTTTGCATTTGCTATTTGCTGATGATTGCATTCTTTTTGGGGAGGCTTCTCAAAAAGGAGCAAAACTTCTGAAGGACATTCTATAGGACTATGAGATTTGTTCAGGTCAGTGTGTGAATTTTTCGAAGTCAATAGTCATTTTTAGTCCTAATACTATCGAAGAAGATAAGGCAGTGATGTCTCGCTTGCTAGGAGTCAGAGTTGCTACTAATCCAGAGAAATATTTGGGCCTTCCGAACATGATTGGTAAAAGGAAAAAAAATCGTTTCAAATCTCCTAGACAGAATTTCTATGCGCATTGAAGGGTGGAGTAACAGAATGCTATCGCAATGGGGTAAAGAGGTTTTCCTCAAATCGGTCCTTCAGGCTATTTCTATTTTTGCAATGTCATGTTTTCTTCTATCGAATTCTTTATGCAAAAAGATGGAAAGCATTTTCGCTAATTTCTGGTGGCAGAAGGGGAAGGGCAGGAAGGGTATTCATTGGTGCCAATGGAGTCATTTATGCAGGCCAAAAAATGAAGGGGGTTTGGGTTTTCGTAATATGGCCCAATTTAATACAACTATGTTGGCTAAATAGGGATGTCGTTTTTTAGAAAATCCAAACTCTTTAGTTTCGCAAGTGTTTAAGGCAAAATATTTTCTAAAAAGTGATTTTCTTAATTCGCAATTGGGAAATAAAAATTCATATGTTTGGCGTAGTATTTGGGCGGCAAAGGGTATTTTGGAAAAAGGGCTGATTTGGAAAGTTGGAACGGGTGATACTATCTCTATCGTTAATGATGCGTGGGTTCCGGATCTCGTTAATTCCAAATTATTATCTTCTTATACAGGGTCAAGGGATAATAAATTCGCGGAACTTATTAATTGCCAAGCAAGAGAATGGAATAGGGAGGTGGTCGAATATATCTTCGGAGCTGACGAGGCGGATAAGATCCTTTGCATCCCTCTAGCAAAGCACCCGCATGATGACCTTAGGGTATGGAGGGCTGACCCAACTGGGGCTTTCTCGGTCAAAAGCACCTATAAACTATTACAGAGCCTTGATCCTAGCGCTTATGCGATACAATTTAACTACTTTGATTTTCACAAAAAGCTATGGTGTATTGATCTACCTACAAAGATTAAAATCAACATGTGGAAAGCTTCCTGGAATTACATACCCACAAGGGTAAATTTATCCCTTAAAAAGTTAACTTCAGATGTTTCTTGCCCTCATTGTGGTTTGGGATCAGAATCGTTGATTCACCTGTTCAGAGATTGTCCAACATCAGTAGTCATATGGTCACATTTAAATGAAATACAATTGATACAAGATCTTAATGCAAACTTTAAACAGTGGCTCATCTCGTCCTTTGCTCTTCTTTCTTTAGAGGTATGTAGACTTTTCTGTGTAGCTCTTTGGGCCATCTGGGGATAGGAATGCTCGGGTTCATGAAAAGTGAAGCAGAACAGGAAAGGAGATCGCAGATTTTGTGAGGAACTATATAAAAGAACTTGACGGAGCAAAACCCAAAGTAGTCAAAAGTTCAAAAACTGTAAACAGATGGCAACATCCACCTTACCAGACTGTGAAAATCAATTTTGATGGCGCTTTTGACATAAAGGAGCATCTCTTAGCATCAGGAGTAGTGGTCAGAGATAATGAAGGATCTGTTCTCGTTTCGAAGTCCAGATTACATGAGAAGGTGGCCTTCGCTTTCGCGGTCGAAGCTTTGGCTTGTCGAGAAGCGGTTCAGTTATGGATTGACATGCAAAAGGAATATGTTATCATTGAGGGAGATTCGCTTACAGTTATCAAAAATGTAGAAATGATTCAACAGACAGATCTCTGATAGGTTCATACATTTTTTATATTCATCAAATGAAGTCAGATTTTAAAGCGATAGGATTTGATTTCATTTTTAGATTTGTAAACACCCTAGCACATACGATAGCAACAGAAACTTTGAAGAATAAAGAGGAATTTTACCTGGATGGGGGAGTGTTCTATGCTGGAGCGCAGGTGAGGAATGATAGTTGTAGAGTCGGTGATCGTCAGCGAGATAGGAAGGAAGAGGGAGCGGAGGGATACAAAAGGATCTATATTGTCCGCTCAGCACATGGAGTTTTTTCGATCAGAGCTTTTGGGGTTTTTCAACAAGATAGAAGTGAAAAGGCGGGGGAAAGAGAAGGGCCAAAGGCATGGTAGCAGAAAGTTATCATCATACCTTGGAAACCGCCAACATTAATGGCTGGTAGGTGGGAATTTGACAGAATGCAGAATTAATGGCGTCCAGCTATTGTTTGATTTGACTGGATTTGAATTTTGAATTTAGCACCGTTAGTTTTTCTGTTTTGATGATTTTGGGCTTGTTTTGGATATTAGGTCTGTTCGTTTTTTCCTTTGCTTTGTTTCATTCTGTTTGTTTTTTGGACTAAAGCCCAACAAGTTTTGGTTTTATTTTTATTATCTCATATGAATCCAGTTATATTATTCAAAAAAAAATACTAAATAACATTAGAGAATACACTACAATTGTTGGTTCTTTTTCTTGTATGAAAAGCTGAAAGAACATTGTTATGTCATCACACAAATTCTCAAAGTTTACAGTGAAGAAACAGTCATCATAATCGGACATGGTGGGAAAAAAGAAGAAAAAGATTCATACTTGCAGTGCAAGCAAAGAGTACTATAAAGGTTCCAAAAGGTAATATTAAATCCAGTATAGGTTCATATGCTAAAGCTCGACAGGATATACGAGTATTATACCAGTTCTAATCCGACTTTTGTGGGATAAAACCGTAAGACTCGATAAACTGGAATACTAGTTTGTAGATTGGTGCAGCGCGACACTATAGGTCCTGAAGCTGAAAATGACAAAGTAAAAATAATTTGAACAAATAACTTGAAATGACTAGAAATCAGTTGAACCCAAGATGATCTCACTAGAGAAGCCAAATACCCCGAACCCAAAACTATCCAAACTTGAAAAAATCCTTACCCAAAACAACAGAAACAAGAAATGACCGATCGGAAACCGGGATCATAGATAACAAAATCCCTTCCATCTACAATTTATAGACACTAAAGGAGTTTCTGATGTCAACACTCAGATCAAAATTATGAACTAAGAATTTATTAACAAAGAATCATAATTTTAAGAATAAAAATGGAGGCATCATTATATCTAAGTCTAACTATAATTGTATATTGCATTGACAAGGGAAAATCAACAAGAACCATGAAAACAATACCAAAGGAAGTTCAACCACACGTAGGTAATGTCAGCTCCGTAGAAATATAGCATTGAAGAGCAATGCCATTCGTTTATCCCCTTTCCATTGGTACTTTAGATGTATTCAGTTCATTGAAAAACCTCAACAACAATGCTTTGGTGCCCTCTCCATCTTGATCAATTTGCCAACATAACATTAAAACAGAACTTAGAGATCTCACAAGCAAATATGACCTATGGAACATGTATTTGTGTTGGTTTTAAGTTTCGCTATATAATGTAGCAAGGTAAAAACAGCATACCTTCTTCAAATGAACACTATTAATTATCGCCATCTGACGAAGAACTATAATCTTCCACCCTTCGCTCAGCAATCGGGAGAAGGTGATCCGATACTGGAGTCAGAGGAAGATGATGCATGTGACCCCTCCTTTTTATGTGATATTTTCGGCTTGTCTCTAATCTCTTTACACACTTTATCCAAAATTACCAAGAAATCCCGTACGACAACAAACAAGCGTATACCCTCGTCTTTTTTAACGTTACCATGGAAATAATTGCCGGTTTTCTTTACCAACTCCATGATTCTTTTCTCTTCCTCGATCAATGACTTGACTTCAACCTCAGCCTTCTCAACCAAACTCTTTAATGCTTTTTGGAAACCACTATCCTCCTCCAAACCTTTCATCTCCGAGTTCAAGAAATCACGTGCTTTTAGGAGTGAATGGCCGAGTTTGATAACAGTTCCCGTTAAGTTTTCGGCATCAATAGCAGCAGCTTTCTTGACATTTTCAAGTTCACTACTCAGATGTGAAACCGCTTTAAACCCAAGGTCGTGGTAGTGGTCTTCTGGATCATGGGAAACATCCTCGAGAATATCGTTGGATTTGAAGCTGTTAAAACTTTCACTTTCTCTTTCAGCACGGGCAGCTTTCAAACCTTCAGTACGCATTATTTCTAGGACAACAAAATGCAATAGTGTGGTCTTTCCATCTACTCCTTTAACATCCGATAACTTCAAAAGTGTATCGAGCTTGAAAGCTTGTGCACCACCATGGAATGTCCCATCGTTCATGCGATTTCCAGTTTTGAGAACAGCTTCTAAAAGCTTGAGGAATAGGCGATTACCTCTTAAATCCTTGCAAGCAACCTGCCAAAAGACATCCTCGATTCACATTTTGTTAACTTTTCAAAATATATTTTCGATGCAGACATTCGTTGTATAAAATCATGCAAGTCATGAAATTTAAAATCTAGTGACCAACCTCTAATGTCTCGAAGGACTCTTTAGTGGCAGAAACATCCTCTTTAAGAGAACACATAAAAATCAGAGCTTCTATTCGTTTAAAAGCAAAAGGGATGTCAAGCAATTGTTTTAGGAATTGCTCGGACAGACCGAGTTGAGAAAATTCACCACTGAATGTTTTAAGTTTGTGTTCTTCATCGGATGTTGGTGCCATCTTCAATAATGTCTGAAGGAGTTCAACTGGGAGGTCATTTCCTGGTATCAAACGAACATATTAGAATATCATGATTGGAAAATTAACACATTAGTACTATCTCTTTTTCTGTTACCAAAAAAGAAACACGGTCCTGAGAGTATGGTTGGCTGCAAAAAAATGTTTCCGTTTGACATTTTTAAACATTAGCATAATCTTAGTTACACTAGATATATAAAATATGGTAATCACATTCTTTATCAGCTTAGAGGATAGCTAACTCTATAGAAGATTTCCAGATTCCATGGACACTGGATGTTAGTGCTACGTTCAAGGATCAAAAACCCATAAAAATGCTTCCAAATTTGCTCGGAAGCTCATTTTTGAAAGGATGTATAAGGGAGAAATCACCTTCACGAAGTGCATCGCAAACTTCTTTAGTGGTTACATTCAATGCCCGCAAAAGGATTGCTAAATTTTGTGCTTTCTTGGGTTCAATGAGTTGAACATACTGAGGTCCCTGATCCTGTGCAGATGGCTCTTTCTTACCAGTTTTCTTGTTTTTTTGAACTGACGCCCCGAACAGAGTTTCAATCAGCTCCTCACTGAACCTGCAAAAGCAGTATTGAGTCCATCCCATACTGATGTGTTGGCATTAAAAATTAAAAGCAAAAAACAAGAAGGGAATTTGATACATACTGGAATGATCCAGCTTTGATCTGATCCCAGACCATTGCATTGTTTGGCTTGGCTGCAACTTTATCCCAGAAAAAGGGCTTCAGTTTGGCTTTAGAAGTATTGGCATCATTTCCTGCTGCACTCGATCCATCACCAGATTTAGCATTTGAATGTTGTGGTCCACCTGGCGGTTTAGGCACCTTGGGACCTGGGGGCACTGGTGGAGGTGGCTTAGGAGGAGAAGTGGAAGGTTTAGGTGGTGACATTGGTCCAGGAGGTCGGGGTACATTGGCAGAACCAGTTGGTGCAGGTGGAGGATTGGCTCCAACCTGGTTAGGAGGTTCAGAAGGGACAGCTTCCACTCCACCAGAAAGACCATTCACTGGAGGTACCGCAGCTGTGGAAGTTCCTGCCTTTCCTGCAGGCTGAGGTACCACCGAATTAGTATCACCTGATGTAGCAGAAGATTCAGCTGAGGCTTTGGAGGCACCCAAACTGGCACCAGCAGCAGCAGCGGCAGTGGCAGTGGCAGCAGCACCAGCAACACCAACAGTTCCAGGTGATGACTTTCCGTCTGAGGAAATTTCTAGAGCAATACTGTCGTCAGTTGAATCGTTATGCTCGTTTGATGCTTTACCTATCTCTCCTGCTTTAGATATAAAAGCATATGCATGAGAAGAACCTATAAAAAAATGATAAAAAATTTATCAAAAGTTTCAATATAACAAGAGTGTGCAGGAAAGTATATACCGCCGGAGATGGGCTTCTTATTAATTTGTTTACGGGAGCATAAAGAGAGGAATAACAATGCAGCAATGGCTGTTACTAATGCAGTCACAATACAAGCAATAATAAGTGTTCTCAAGCTAGTTCCTTTTTCTTCCAAATGACCTTCATCGTGATGCAAATTGTTCTGAGGACCAAGTACTGGAGGTGGATGTTGGTTAGAACGTGTAGGAACTGGTGGAGGGAGTGAAAATGGTGGACGTTTTGATGGAGTTGGCCTAACATCAGGAGCTTTGGAATCAGCAGCTTCAGATTCAGGAACTTTGGAATCAGAAGGGGCTGGGGCCAGATTTGGGGATGACGATGGGGATGATGATGGTGATGATGATGGAGATGGAGATGGAGATGGGGATGATGATGGTGATGATGATGGTGATGGTGATGGGCCTAAGTCCGAGTCAGGGGCTTCTTCAGTGTTCTTAGAGCCTAAAATCCTTCTAGGAACATCATGCCTGCGAAATAATAACTTGACATATCTGGTGTACCAAGGCTTACTATCTTCCTCAGATACTTGGAATATAAGATGATTATTTCTTATGCAATCAGAAAGAACATGCTTTAACTCTGGGTGGCGAATATTAACCAAGTTCCGAATGTTTTCTTTTGCCGATGAGTAACCCGCCGTATGGATAACATTGGAGAGTATTTCCTCCAGACGGCGTAATTTGGGATCTACAAAAGCATACAGTAAATCATTCAAATCTTGTCTGCAATTTATCCAAAACAATCCCACCTGCAAGCAAACAATTTATACAATGTTTTAGCAACCGGCAACAAAACTCAGCTCCCACTTCCTAACATACATTTCCTTTAAACTATGTTGTCAATATCCAATGCCACTATCATCTGTAAATATGATATTTATTCAACCATGAACTTTTTATTGATCTTTCTTGTATACACTCAATAAGTTTTAAAAACATTATGAAACAACATGGTTGAAGACAAGTAGGAGTGCACCTCGAATACCAAATACCTCTTTCGGTTTTCAAAAGTTTAGCTTTCGGCTTAGTGAAAGAACATAATTTCCAACTTACATATATCAATGCATTAGTACACACTACACTCTAATGCCAGTTTTCCGTTTCCCCACTTCCAACCAACTCATAAACATGCCAAATAGATCAACAATACACTACTTATTATAAGATCATTAATTTCAACATATACTGCATGTACTTGAAAACTCGAATACGCAATGCCTCTCGGTTCTTTCAAAACTTTAGCTATTGGGATAGTAATAAGAACTCTATTTCCAGCCTATCTTTTAATTCGATGCATTCGAACAATACACTGACATTTTTCAATCTTGAATGCTTGCAAACAACTTAAAAAACATACCAAATATATAAACAATGATGAAATTTCAAAATCTACTTTTAAAACCTCTAATTAATCACTCAAGATCATTACATATTATACAAAGAAAACCAGCATAATTCCAAAGGTTTCATTAAACATGTTAAACCATTGCTACCCTCCCAACAATAAAAGGCTAAAGCAATAAACAAATCATAATTCAAGGCAATGGACATTAATTTAACCAAAAAAATCACATAAAGCAAATGAATTGAAGTTAAAGAGCTAATGAAAGTAGAGAAATTTCCTTTTTACCCGATTTTCATTGATCTCCCCAGTTGATGGATGAACTAATACATTAAGAAATGCTTCTTCTGCAGCACTTCTATAATCCAAAATGATTGCCAATGAAATACAAAGCAAAGTTGCCAAAAATATCAAACAAGGAATTTTTTTGCCACCCATATTTCCTTGTATCATAGGCGTTATCACAAGCAGATAAAGGACCCCTTTTCATTTCATCAATATCCAAAGCCCCTCAATGCCAAAATAATTATAAGAATTCAACCCGACCCCACCCAAAACCCTTCCAAATGCTGTCATCAAAAGTTCAAACCTTAGAACTTGTGGCACCAACTCCCTCAAAAAGAAACCATTGAAACCTGCTAGGAAAATAAGCAGATTTTTCCTCAGAAACTTTATGAAAGATTGAAACTTTGAATCAAAACTCAAGAAAACAAACAAAAACCCAGAATTTATCTTCCTTCACAAAGCCAAAAAGGGATCAAAATAAAAAATTTGCCAGAATGGATATGATCAATAGAGCTTAAAATAGAAGCTAAAAAAAATATAAATAAATTTCAAAATCCCTTCTTGGCAACTTTGACCATATCCAATCAAGGGTAATTGTTCAAAAAAATGTTGTATAAGCTTACAATGCATGTACAAAGAAGTTGACAAGGAAGAACTTTTGCTTTTATTGAAAAAGGGTTCTTACATTGAGCTGACAAAATGTTTCAAGGTTTTTTTTTTTTTTTTTCTTGGTGGGATTCTGAATTTTTTTTAACTGTATTCTGATAACAAACATTTAGTTGAATTATTATTTATAGTAATATGTTTATATTAAATATAGTAATCACAATTGTTAATTTGATGATTTTGCAACATACCACCAACATCCTTTTATGTTTCTTGAGGGGGGGTTTGAAATGAATTTTTACCAAAAGAAAAGCTGTTTATTGGAGTGAATTTTGGAATAATTAGTGGAGCAACTAAATATTTGTAGTTGTTTTCAATGGATAAGTTTAGATATTATTTTGTTTTGAAAATATGGATATTAAATTTTTTAATTTTGAAACAAACGGGATACGTTCATTGTTGTAACCAAATATGAGAAATCTTGCATTATAATCAATAAAAAATCTCATTTTATTATCCATTCCGGATACACATTTCTTTTAAATATCAATTGCATAATATTCATTTTAGATACACAATTATTTATTTTATTTATTTAAGGTAAATTTAAATCAACAATGAGATACAATATAATGTATTTAATTTATTTTTTATTTTATATTTCAATATCGCTATAATATTTTTCTCACCATCAACAATATTTTTATACTAATCATTTGTGTTATTATTTTTATACTACCCACTAGTAAATACACCGCTAAACCCACCCTTAGTGTTCAGTTTAAAACACACACATGAATGGCATCCTTTTATTACAAATATTTCTTATCACCTTAGGTAAACAAAGTAGTTATTACATTTTATTCCATTACCACCTTTGAAACTAGGGGTGAGCAAAACTCGATTTGACTCGAAAAAATCGAAAAAAAATTCGAATTTCGAGTTAAACGGATCGAATTATTCGAGTTAATCGAGTTATTTGAGTCAACTCAATTTTTTCTCGAATTTGAGTTCGAATCGAGTTGAGTTTTGAATTCAATAACTCGAATAATTGAATATTAAAATATAATATTTTATATTTTTACCCCAAACTCCCAAACCTTTTACTTTTCCTCAAAATTTTTACTCCTTCCACTTTTCCCCAAAACTTTTATTCCTCCCATCCCTTCCAATCTACCCAAAATCTATTTCCACCAAAATTTTACTCTCCATTTACTTTTCTCAAAATTTTACTCCAAAAACCCTCAAAACTTTTTATTTCCCCAAATTTTTACTCCTCTCACTTTTCCCTAAAACTTTTACTCCTTCCCATCCCACCTCCCATCTACCCCAAACCCATCCCCCCAATTTTTTTTTATATTTTCCTTCCAAAATTTTACTCCCTATTTACTTTCCTCAAACTTTTATTCCCCAAAATTTTTATTTTCCCTTAAACTTTTACTTCTCACCTTTTACTCTCAAATAAAAAATCAAAATTATCCAAAAAATCACTAAACATAAATAGCAATAATTTTATTTATATCTACTATTTATATTATTAAATTAAATTTCACATTTTATATTATTTATATTATTGAATTGTTTAATTATATTGAATATTTATATTAAAATTGAATTATTAATTATGCCATAAAATATTAGTATTAAAATTTTATATTGGTATCAATTCATATTTTATCTTTAAAATAACTTTTATTAAAAATCACATTTTACATTTAATATATATTTTAATTCCAAAATACATAGTAATGAAATCAAGATAATTGAAATAACTAAGCAAGCAAAAAAGCTAACCCGTATATAAAAGATTAATAAATAAATTATGAGGTGATGAAAGTTAATAAAATTTGATTAAGGTGAACAAATTTTATTACGATGGGTGATAGTGGTTACAAGGACCCAAAATTATTTTTTAAAATTTAACTCGAACAAATATATTCGATTCGATTCAATTCAATTCCATCTCACTCAACTCGATTCGAGAAAATTTCAAATCAAATTAGGATGATAAAATCGATTAAATCAACTCGATTAACTCGAAATTTTTTCATTCGATTCGATTCAATTCGATCGAACGCTCACCCCTATTTGAAACATATAAAGTAGTAAAAAATACTATAAACATTATACATAATTAAATTACATTTAAATATCTAATTATACCATCAACTACATCAATTTTAAATGATGAAATTAAAAAAAAATCATTTTGATGATTTAACTCTAATATAAAGCTACAAAATACTTTTTAAGAAATTCTTACAATCCAATTTTCATTAAAAGAAAAATGGCTACAATTTCAAAAGTAAAATATAAAAATAAAACTTTTGTATAAGAAAAGTTCAACTTAGAATCATAATCTCAACAAATTTGGGGATAAAAGAATGCCTAGAAACATTTTAACCCAACAAAAATGTATTTTGTATCACTAGATTTCCAAACTTTGAGCATTTAACCTAACAAAAATGTATATAAAACTTCACCCCCTTTTACAAAAATATCCCACAAGCTTCAATAAATGCAAACATTAATCCAAATAAACAAGAAACCCAACCCTCAACATCCCCCCAAAGGAAGACAACACATCATTTGAATCACATTTGAAATAACAAATAAACAAATAGCTTACTAAAAATAGTCTCAAACAAACAACACAAAATTGAAACTCAAGTGTTGCATTCATTGCATTAATGAATGATGAACAGTAAAATGTCAAAAATGGATCACAACTCTTCTATAAAGTAGAAGATAATGTTTGATGATTCATTCTATTCACATTCAACCAAAAACCCCTAAAGCTACCTACTAACTAAAAACTATCAATAAACTACAAACTTAATAAATAAAAAAACTAAGTGAAACAACATTCAAAGCTAATACCCATGATGGTTTCAATCTAAGAATCACGTAAACAGAGGGAGATAAATCAGAGGCTTCCCTTAGGGTTTTATGAGTCTAAACTGTTGACATAATCTAATCTTCATCACCTCCAGATGCCTTTGAGGAAGTTCCAGCTTTCTTGGGAAGGAGGAGATTGTGGATGTTGGGCATCACACCACCGTTGGCAATCGTGACATCTCCAAGTAGTTTGCTTAGCTCTTCATCGTTCCTTACGGCTAGCTGAATATGACGTGGCACAATTCGGGTTTTCTTGTTGTCTCTCGCTGCATTTCCGGCAAGCTCAAGAACCTGAAACAAACATATAATATTCAATAAATATATATAATAATAGATACAAAGATACCATAATTTCTTCTGATTTGAGTTATTAAGGAATGAATATTCACCAAAAACATGAAAATTGGAAAATAGTACCAAATTTGGGGGAAATTAAACCCTAGTTTTCCAGCCCGACGGAAATAGAAAGATACTAAATTTTTTTTAAATAGAAACTATTGAAGGTTTCTCAAGTTTTAAAACTCAATCGGAAAATCTTTTTTTCCTAATAATTAAAAGAACAACGAAATTCGAAACCCTAGATTAGGTTACGAAACCGAATAAACACCTCATTTAACAAAATTTACCGATTATACCCTAAGAATTTAAAACAAATGAATTACAAAAGAAAGTCATCGCAATACCTCAGCGGCAAGATATTCAAGAACAGCGGCAAGGTAAACCGGAGCTCCGGCGCCGACTCTTTCAGCATATTTCCCAGCCTTAAGGAACCGAGCTATACGACCCACCGGAAATTGAAGACCAGCCTTGCTACTCCTCGATGTCGCCTTCTTCGAGGCTCCAGATCCGAGAGTTTTGCCCCGACCCGCCATTTTAGATCAGCAACGAAATTATATGATATGAGAAATATAAAAAGAGTTGGGGCTTACGGGAGAGTGGGTAGAAAGTAAAAGATATACAAGTAATACAGTAGCCGATTGTTTCGGGGGATATATATATATATATATATAGTGGAGAGCGTAAAGCGTTTAGCCAATAGGAAGAGAGGACACGGATCGAAAATGGTAACCGTTGGATGGTGATGAAATGAACGGTTAGATTTGAACTTTGCACCGTTTCGGTTTTTATATTTCAGTTAAAACTTTTGGAGGGAAATTCCCTTTTTCTTTTGGATAAATTTCGGTTTTGGTCCTTCCACTATATCCAAATTTTGGATTTAATCTAACTTTAATTTGAGATAATTTCACCCTCTACTTTTATAATTTATTAATTAATTCAATTTAAAAATGCAGTTATTTATTTCCGCTGAATTTCTAACGTTATTTTTTATTAAATTTGTTGGCATGACATTTTAAAATAATAATAAAAAATCATTATAGCCATATAACTAAAATTTTGACTTTTGTAATAAACTTAAATTTAACAAAATAAATTTAACGATGTTAACAATTGAACCTTAAATTTTAAAATCTAAAAAAAAAACTAAATTCTTAAGAATAAATATAAAATAATTAAATTTCAATTTTGGGTTAACCCTCTAGAGCCACTCCAAAGCTTCTACTACTATAACTGCAATGTTGATAAATGGAATAAAACAATGGGTGGCAAACGTAGAAGATTCACGTATTTTTCTTTCTAGAGGGGGTCAGACAAAATAAATGACGACAGATCATGAACCCAACACTCAACGAGTCAGCATTGAGAAGTAGATATTACAATAATATGTTCTGATCTGCATCTTTTGGAATTAAATTAGATAAACATTTTGCATCTTCAAAATAAAGTATCTTCACCTTTCAAGAACAAGAACAAATATACCATGATCTTCCATCATTGGTCCAAGGCGAAACTCTTGGAAAGTATTTGTATGGAGAATTCCTAAGCATTTCATATGTAATAAGCAAAACCATATATGGAAAAAAAGACAAAGTGGAAATGAGATTTGTCGTATAAATAATGCAAGTCCAAATGTAAAAGATTTTATTTGAAATTTCTGTTGAATCATGATAGAGGGTCCAATTTATTCAAAGATTTAGAGAAACGAGGTCCTCTAAAATGCAGGTCAATTTTTAAGGTATGTACACATTATTTTTTCTTTATTTGAAGATTTGGTTTTATTCTTTTTTTTATGAATTTTTTTATTAATTATAAGAATAATAATATTTACATTTAAATATTTTACTTATGTTGCCAATTGAGTCTTAGTTTGATTGGCATGCACATTGTTGCTAATACAGGAAGACGTAGATTCAAGTGCGCTGAAGCGCATTATCTTCCTATTCATAGGTTAGAGAGGGATTATGGGTAATTCTACGCATTGTATCAAAAAAGACAGATATAATCAGAACAATATTATAAAGTTATTCAAATTTAAATACCATAGCCAATACCATACAAAAGGGACCTATTATAGTTAAAGGATTTAATAAATCCAATGGACTAGGATCGATAAATGTCCAAATAAAAAGAATCTAAGCTAATAATTAATATAAAGTAACTCAAGCTAAGTTTTTTTTTACAAGTATGGGGACAAAACAATACATGATTATGATTCACCTCCTTTACATATTGATTTATTGAAAGATGAAAGTACTAATTATTGGCAATTAATAGCATATGAATCACAACAAATTACTCTTTTAGATTATGATGTAGAAACAAAATTTGTGGAATATGTTTTGTATTTTTTGGTCAAACTAGAGTCAAAGTAGAGGCGACGTTGTAACGAGGAATCACGCAACGTTGCAACAACACGACAATGTTCAAAATAAAGGCAAAGTAGTGGCGACATCATGACAAGGAACCTGGATCGTGACAAGGAACCTAGAACGTCACGACGAAGCAACGAATTCCAAACTTAAAGAAGTTATGTACTAAACTCTCAATACGGTAGTTTTCCCAAATAATCTCTTATTACACCAAAGATATTATAGTCATATTAGAACTCTAATCTTAATCTATTTAAAGGGTTTTAGTAACCTTATAAAAAGAGAACAAAGGGAATAACACAACGTTAGAGAAAAAATCAAGAGAGAATTTTAGAGAGCTATAAAGGAATTTTGTGTTTTAGCCAGATAGCTTTGTATTCGGGGTTAGGGTTTGTTTTGAATTTCTCCATCTTGTACTCTTTGTTTGTTTACTCATTAGTGAAGTCTCCTTTGCCCATGGTTTTTTTTCCTCTTGATTGGAGGAGTTTTTCCACGTAAATTTGTGTGCCCAATTATCTTTATTCCTTCTTTCTCGTTATTTGTACGAGTTGATCTCCAACAAACTAATATTAGAGCTTAGGTAGGATTCTATAATTGACTAGTTCAGAGATGACAACAATAAGGCTTGATATCAAGAAATTCGATGGGATCACAAATTTCTGTTTATGGCAAGTTTGAATGACTGTAATACTGGTTCAAAACGACCTAAAGAAGGTTGTTACAGGACAAAAGCTCGCGGATTTGGATCAGTTGGAATGGGATGAGCTTGATGAGAAGGCTCTATCTACAATTCAGTTGTGCCTCACAAACAATGTGTTGCGGGAGGGGCTTATGGAGAAAATGGCATCTACTTTATGGAAGAAGTTAGAAACCCTTTATATGAAAAGTTTCTAGCTAATCTATTGGTGTTGAAACACCACCTATACACATTCTGTATGGTAGAAGGTATGTCCATTAGGGCTCATATCAGTGAATTTGTTACTCTCTTAAATGATTTGAAGAATTTTGAGGCTAATATAGATGATGAAGATCAGACTATGCTATTATTATGCTCTTTACCCCCTTCATATAAGACTTTCAGGGAGACCCTAATTTATGGTAAAGATAAACTCTCGTTTGAGGACGAGAAGGGAAACTTGTTAAGTAAAGACAAACTTGATAATGAGTTAGGTTTAAATAACAAGTCAGATGGGCAAGCCTCGATTTTGGTTGTGAGAAACGGGATAAGATTAAAGTTGAGAAATCGAGACAAGAGATGTGGCTACTACTAAAAGTTAGGTCACATTAAGGCAAATTGTTATAAGTTGCAAAATAAGAATAGGAGGACTGTTCTGAGCAACAAGAAAAAAAAGAGCAAAAGGCCGAGGTAGCCAATGTTAGAGTGGTCGAGGACAAGAGTGATGATTGATTGTTGGAGTTTACGATCGAAAGGTCTAAGCTTAAGTCTGAGTGGATCATGGATTTGAGGTGTTCTTATCATATGTGTTCCAACAAGGACTTGTTCTCCACATATAGTTCAGTTGAAGGTGGAGTTGTGCTCATAGGAATAATTCACCTTGTAAAATAATCGGTATTGGTACCGTTCAGATCAAAATGTACAACCGGATTATTAAAACACTGTCAGGTGTCAAGCATGTGCCTGATTTAAACAAAAACCTAATCTCCTTGGGTCAATTAGACTCAAACAATTGTAGAATTACCATCAAGTCAAGTAAATTTAATGTATCTCATGAAGCTCTCGTTTTGATGAAAGGTCAGGAAATCAACAGTTTATATATTCTACAGGGTTCAATAATGACTGGTGAAACAATGATTTCCTTGTTTATTACGGAGTTAGAGTCAACTCGCTTGTGGCATATGCAACTTAGTCATATGAGTGAGAAAGGTATGATCATTTGGAATTGGTTAGTATCTTGCAAAATTGAGTTAGGCCCATGACGGGGCCCAACAAAAGAGGCATGTTAAAATATGAATCAAGGTGGTGACTTGTGGAGTGTGTCTCGCATTTTCAGTCAAACCAGAGTCAAAGTAGATGCGACGTTGTAATGAGGAATCATGTGACGTAGCAATGACATGACAACGTTCGAAACAGAGGGAAATCAATGGTGACGTCGTGATGAGAAGCCTAAGATGTCATGATGAATTCCAAACTTAAAGCAATTACGTATTAGACTCTTAGCAGGGTTACTTTTCCTAGTTAAACTCTGATTACACTAGAGATATTATATTCATATTAGAACTCTAATACTAGCTTATTTAAAGGGCCTTAATAACCCTAGAAAAAGAGAACAAAGGAGGATAACACAATGTTAGAGAAAAAAATCAAGAGAGAGTTTTAGAGAACTTTAGGGGGATTTTGTGTTTTAGCAAGAGAGTTTTGTATTCGGGGTTAGGGTTTGTTTTGAATTTCTCCGTTTTATACTCTTCGTTTGTTTGCTTATTAGTGAAGTCTCATTTGTCTATGGTTTTTTATTCTATTGATTGGAGGAGTTTTTCCACGTAAATTTGTATGCCCAATTTTCTCTATGCCTTCTTTCTCGTTGTTTATATGGGTCGATCTCCAACAAACTAATATCAGAGCTTAGTTAGGATCCTACAATTGACTCATTCAGAGATGAGGACAATGACACTCGATATTGAGAAATTTGATAAGATCACAAATTTCTATTTATGGCAAGTTCGAATGACTACAATACTAGTTTAGAATGACTTGAAGAAGGTCGTTACAAGACAAAAGCCCGTGGATTCAAATTAATAGGAATGGGATGAGATTGATGAGAAGGCTCTGTCTATAATTTAGTTGTGCCTCAAGAACAATATGTTGTAGGAGGTGCTTATGGAGAAAACGACATCTACCTTATGGAAGAAGTTAAGAACCCTTTACATGAAAAGTCTTTGGCTAATCGATTGGTGTTAAAACAACGCCTATACACATTCTGTATGTCCAAAGGTACATCCATTAGGGCTCACATCAGTGAACTCATTACTTTCTTAAATGATTTGAAGAATATCGAGGCTAATATAGATCATGAAGATCAGACTATGCTATTATTATGCTCTTTACCCCCTTCATATAAGACTTTCAAGGAGACCCTAGTTTATGGTAGAAATAAACTCTCGTTCAAGGACTTGAAGGGAAACTTATTGAACAAAGACAAACTCGATAATGAGTTAGGTTTGAATAGCAAGTCAGATAGGCAAGTCTCGATTTTGGTTGTGAGAAATAAGACTAGATCGAAGTCGAGGAATTGAGACAAGAGATGTTGCTACTGTAAGAAGTTAGGTCACATTAAGAAAAATTGTTATAAGCTGCAAAATAAGAACAAGAGAACTGTTGAGAGAAACGAGAAAGGAAAGAAAAAGGCTAAGGTAGCCAATGCTAGTGTGGCCGAGGATAAGAGTGATGATTGGTTGTTAGTGTTTACGGCCGAAAAGTTTAAGCTTAAGTTTTAGTGGATCATGGATTCAAGGTGTTCTTATCATATGTGTCTCAACAAGGATTGGTTCTCTACATATAGTCCAGTTGAAGGTGGAGTTGTGCTCATGGGAATAATTCACCTTGTAAGATAATCGATATTGATACCGTTTAGATCATGATGCACAGTTGGATTATCAAGACACTGTCAGGTGTCAAGCATGTGCCTAATTTAAACAAAAACCTCATCTATTTGTTTATTACGGAGTTAAAGTCAACTCGGTCGTAGCATATGCAACTTGGCCATTTGAGCGAGAAAGGTATGATCATTTTGAATAAGAGTCTTCTAGTTTCTAAGTTTAAGTATTGTTTGGAATTGTTTAGTATCTTCCAAAGATCGAGTTAGGCCCATGACGGGGCTCGAAAAATGAGGCATGTTAAAATATGAATCAAGGTGGAGACTTGTGGAGCGTGTCTCTCATTTTGGGTCAAACCAGAGTCAAAGTAGAGGCGACATTGTGATGAGAAATCGTGTGACGTCGCAACGACGCTGCAACATTCGAAACAGAAGCAAAATATTACACCAGAGATATTATAGTCATATTAAAACTCTAATCTTAGCCTATTTAAAGGGCCTTAGTAACCATAAAAAAAAGAACAAAGGAGAATAACACAACGTTAGAGAAAAAATCAAGAGAGAGTTTTAGAGAGCTTTAAGGAAATTTTGTGTTTTAGCAAGAGAGCTTTGTATTCGGGGTTAGGGTTTGTTTTGAATTTCTCCATCTTGTACTATTCGTTTGTTTGCTCATTAGTGAAGTCTCTTGTGCCTGTAGTTTTTTATCCTCTTGATTGGAAGAGTTTTTCCACGTAAATTTGTGTGCCCAATTTTCTCTATGCCTTCTTTCTTGTTGTTTATACAGGTCGATCCCCAACAAAATTAAATCTTGAACAAGTGGTGATATTTAAAATTATAGTTGAAAGAGTTGATTCAAGAAAAAGTTGTGATTGTTTTTATTGATGAATAGAGAGGTACATGTAATTAATTTCTTTATCGAGCTTTATTTGCACATGTAAGATCAATGCATATGATAATCTTCGCTACAATATCTAATGTAGTTGCAACAACATTTCTTGAGAGATTAACAATATATTCACAATTTGTTTTGCCATTAAATCTAAAAAACAACAACCTTTTGTGATTTATGTAAATAGGACACAACGTATAAAATAAGTTCTAATCATATATGTTCTTTTTGACACAACGCATAAAATTACCCATAATCTGTCCTCAACTCGAAGATAAAACTTAATGACAATTATATTAGAGCTTAACAATAATAATGTAAGTAGTGTGTGACGATAATCATATTTGTACTATATGATTGCATACACATATAGATAACATTTTGTGAATTTTCTTTTTGTTCTTTTTATTTTTGTTGAGTAATAATAATTAAAATAATAAAAATCATAAATAAGACTAGTAAATATTATGAAATAATTAGTACTAAAAAGAGAAAAGATTGTATGAAACTATGATTTCACGCCATCCTTATCACTTTCTAATAGGAGAATGATAAATCAGATTTTTCCTCCTCATTTTCAGTATTTTCTTCTTGACAAATCCAAATTCAATTAAAAATGCTAAAAATAAGGAGTAAAAAGCTAATTTGTCATTCTCCTATTGGAAAAGAGATAGGGTTAGAATGACAAATCAGATTTTTCCTCGAGGAAAGATTAAATGAAACAGTGACGCCATGTCATCTGTATCCCTTTCCAATAGATTTATGCCACATCAGCATTTTTATCCTGAATTTCAAAGATTTTATCCTAATTTCATTTTATCAATTTCGATTTTAATTTAGATTTGATTTTTTTCAGGATAAAAATACTGAAATTCAGGATAAAAATGCTGATGTGGCATAAATCTATTGGAAATGGATACAAATGACATGGCGTCACTGTTTCATATAATCTTTTCCCTTTTTCCTCCTCATTTTCAGTATTTTCTTCTTGACAAAATCCAAATTCAACTTAAAATGCTAAAAGAGTAAAAAGCTAATTTATCATTCTTCTATTGGAAAAGGCATAGGGATGATGCAGAATCACAATTTCATACAATTTTTCTCGTACTAAAAATTATGAAATTTAAATTCAAATCGAGATTGATCCGAATTTGATTCAAATAAAATATGATTACTACAATAATACTATTTTATTAAAATACATGAAAAGACAAAAAAAATCGTATTAATATTTGTTACTTTACATATAAAAGGATACTTTAATAATATAACAACTGAATTGATGTCTAGTTAATTTGTAATACCAATACAATTAAAAGCTTAATATAAATGAAGTTTCTAAGTTCTAACACCACTACTTCAATGAATATATATTTTAAAAATAATACATCAATGAATGTTAGGTGCGATGGTAAGCATATATCAGATTCTCAAAAGAAGATATAAATTTAAATTTTAAAGATAATATTTTTAAAAGGATAGTCACGAATCCAAACATGAATCGTAAAATCGACTATGAATAATAAAAAAAATTAACACTAATTTTGTTTTTACATATATACATATATGAAGAAACATCCAAATTATTGACAAGAATAATATAGAAAATTCATGCAATATAATTTTCAAAGAGTTGAATTTCATTACCAAGCAAAGTCAAACATATATCCCAAAGCAAAGCCTCATGTTTGATCTTGTCCAAATCACTTGTAATAGTAGTGGTTGGCAGATGAGGATTACAAGGGGCCCACTACAGAAATTTTTCAACCAATCAAAGCTACTCATGTCACCCACATTTGACCCGACAACTTGCTGACATGGCAAAAAAAATGATCCTTTCCTATTTTCCGTCACGTGTGGTTTGGGATATTTTTAAAATTCATTCGAGTTGGTACACTTGCTTTAATATGTAAGAAATAATAACACATTTCACACGTGATCAATATATTTATTTATTCAAAATATTTTATTTAATTTCACACCTGACTCGAATTGATTCAGTTCAATCCTACCCATAAACATATAATAATAGCCTTATATTTTTTAATACATTAAAAATTATTTGTTGAATTTTCAAGAATTAAAAAATTTAATGATAAATTTGGCCACTGATTTTTATATATTTTATCAAAATGATCTTAATTATATTTTTAAATTTTTTGGCCATTAATCTTTGTTCTTTTTTCAATTTATTTTTTAATATATTTAATGAATAAATTCAAGATTTTAACCTTTCTTTTCTTTTAAAAGGTTTCAATTTTTCATAACTTTGTTTACTGAAAATTTTTCTATTGGGTTAATTTTTTAGATAATTATATTTATTTTCTTTAATTTAAGAGTTATTTTTAATTTAAAGTATTATTTACTTATTTTATTATTTTTTACATGTAATTATCTTATTAGGTTATCTAAGTAAAAATTACAACTCATTAAAAATATTCTACATCATGTCTGTTAACTTTTTAATGGTAATTTTATTAAATCTGTTAGAAAAAGCAGATTGAAAAAAAAACAAAAGTTGATGGTAAAAAAAAAAAGCTCAAAAATACAATTAAGACCATTTTGAAAAATATACAAATGTTAGTGGCCAAATTTATAATTAAGCCAAAAGGAAAAGGAAATTGCCGACTCATTGAGTGAATGAGTGCGCAATGGATGACGGAATTTAATTCACACATTCTGATAGGCGCGTAGGAACAGTGTTTGTCCTTTGCCACGCTTTTAAATAAACACCCTCCAAAAAAAAAAAAAAGAAATACCGAAGATGGTTGTCGAACGTGTGTCGTGGTCGGCAGCCGTTAATTTTCTTTTAACGGCGTTCTTTTTTTAGTTGGTGTCGGATTGAAGTTCTATTTATTTGTCTTACTTATCTTATCTTTTACTTTCGTTATTATTGTTTTAAGTTACTTTTTTTGAACGATCGAATAATAAAAAAAAAGGTTATTGTAATCATTAATCGATTGCAAAATTCATATAATTTGTGGTTAAAATGTCGTAAATCTTCGAACTTTAATATTTAAAATTTAACCTTTATGCTTTTTTGAGAATTTAATTTTTTATTTTTAAATTTTAAAATTTAAGTCTAACTATTAGTACAATTAAAATTAAAATTTTCAAATTTAAATTCTTTACAATGTTATTTTTAATTACATTGTTATCAAGTGAATTTATTTTTAATTTCAAAATGTCATATTAAAAATTTTAAAAAATACTTTAACAGATTAACAATTAAACCCAAATTTTAAAATTTAAAATAAAAAGACTAAATTTTTAAAAATAAAAGTATAAAAACTAAATTTTAAATTTATAAAGAATATAGAGACCTTGGCATATTTTAACCAATAACAACTTTCTAGCATTTTGAAAAGGTAAAATATGCCGCTACTCTCTATATTTATATAAAATTTGAGATTTAATACCTATATTTTAAAAATTAAAAAATCAATCTTTTTATTTTTTCAATTTAAAAATCCTAGTCTACCTTTTGAAAAACAGTTGCCGTTAACTTTTCCGTTTAAAAAATTTCCGTTACATCCCCTCACTTTCCCTCTATAAATACTAGTCTACCTTGCCTGCTTTGGTTTTGACTTCAAACATTGAGAAAAGAAAAAATTCAAATCATTAAGAAAGTTCCAATTTTACTTACTTTGGAGCATTGGGTTTTGATTTTTGATTCTTCAAAAACAAGAATTTCCAGGTAAACTTCCAAAGCTTACTGTTAAATTGATCTTTTTTTTCCCCCCTTTACTTGGTGTTTCTTTTGTATTCTTTGGTGAGTAGGCTTATATTTCAATTTGATTCTTAATTCTGTTACTGGGTTTTGTTATATTTTAAAGTTTACTGAGTGTTTTCCTCGCATATTTAGATTATGAATGGTTGAATTTGAATTTGAAATGAATTAATTTTAAGCTTCAATTTCTTAATTTCTCATTAGAATTTGGGCTGTTTCAGATTGAGTTTGATTCTAGTTTGCCAACTGTTAGTGGAAATTCCACTTCATAAAATAATAGGCAATCATGAGATAAAAATTATTTGTTTTCTTTGATTATGAAGATTGACTGGTATTGTTGAGCATAGAGTTAAATCCATATCAAGCTTTGTATTTGTTCTAATTATTAAATCTTTTAGAATTTTCTCAAAGTATATGGAAGATATGGTGATTTATTCATGGAAGTCTAGGATTCTAGGAGTGAAAGTCGTATCAACTCGAAATATTTTTCAACAATTTCTTTGGTTGTACTTACAGGCAACAGCTTTCAATTATGTTTGCAGCTCTTGCAAAAATGCTTTAGATTTATGCTTTTAGGATTTGGTTTTGCCTTAGCATCATTTCTTTTATCTTTCTGGAAAAAATATATGCCGTATATTGTTCCCTTTATAGAAGCTAGACTATGGACATGGCTTTAGCTCTTCAATTTGGATTTTGGTTTTGTTTGTCAACTGCAAAACGAAAATCCGTGAAACTCAAGTGTTCTTTGCATTGTTTTTGCAGGTCGAATTTGTTTTTCCCAGATCTCATTATCGCAGTAGGAAGCTGGTGCAAACTCATTTCATGGACTCACGCCTTTGTAGATACGGTGTGCTCAGTGCTGGCTTATCCTATTCAACCTCTTATTCAGCTGTTCCTTCGGTGCCTAACAGTTCGTTTAGTTCTTTAAAATTGAACATAGGAAACTCACCAATCTCATGCTTTTCAACTCAACCTGATTGTGATACCAACACTGCGTTGAGTGACAGCCAGGAGCAGTACAACTCCACAGAGAATCTCTCAGGATATGCTTCTTGTAACTCTTCTCTTGAATCCAGCACTTATTTCCATCAATCGAGTCCCTCTGTGGACTGCAGGCATGAAAGCTTACTGATCCATTCTGATGGAACTTCTTATATAGAAGATGCAAATTCTAGCCACGAAATAGTATGTACTTCGCAAGAGCTAGGGACAGCACTCATGGCACCTGGTGGGGCCAATGAAGTAACCAATACACCGCAGACAAATGGCCAGCGATACGGGGCATCGAGTAAGGACTGCCAAGGATCTTCCATGTGTCAACCTCGGACAACCTTTGTTTCTAACCGTAGGCAGTCAACTGAAGCTGCTCATGTAGAGAAACGTCTGACTGAAATAGAGGATTTATCTTTGCAGAGTATTCCACCAGGGAATCTAAAGCAGTTGTTGATTGCATGTGCTAAAACTCTCTCTGAAAACAATATTGATAAATTCAATATGTTGATTGCAAAGGCCAGGGTTGCTGTGTCTATCTACGGAGAACCAATCCAGCGTCTCGGTGCTTACATGGTGGAAGCGTTGGTAGCCAGGAAGGAGGCATCGGGATCTAACATATATCGAGCCCTTCATTGCCAAGAGCCGGAAGGCAAGGACTTGCTCACATACATGCATACCCTGTATGAAATTTGCCCGTACTTGAAGTTTGGATACATGGCTGCCAATGGGGCCATTGCTGAAGCATGCAGAACCGAAGACCGCATCCACATTATTGATTTCCAGATTGCTCAGGGAACACAGTGGGTGACCCTCTTGCAAGCACTTGCAGCCAGACCAGGCGGAGCTCCTTATGTGCGGATTACAGGAATTGATGATCCTGTTTCTAAATATGCCCGTGGTGGTGGATTAGAAGCTGTCGAAAGACGTTTGATGGCACTATCCGAGCAGTTTGGTATTCCAGTTGAGTTCCATGGAATGCCAGTTTTTGCAGCAGATATCACAAGGGACATGCTTGATGTCAAGCCTGGGGAGGCTCTTGCTGTCAACTTTCCACTGCAGCTCCATCACACCCCCGACGAGAGTGTAGATGTGAACAATCCCAGGGACGGGGTTCTGCGAATGGTAAGGTCACTTTCTCCCAAGGTTATCACCTTGGTTGAGCAAGAATCAAACACAAACACAGCCCCTTTCCTCCCTAGGTTCATTGAGACTTTGGAGTACTACTTGGCAATATTCGAGTCCATAGATGAGACGATGCCAAGACATAGAAGGGAACGAATTAATGTCGAGCAGCACTGCCTGGCCAGGGATATCGTAAACGTCATAGCTTGCGAGGGAAAGGAGAGGGTTGAGCGCCATGAGCTCTTTGGTAAGTGGAAGTCTAGGCTAACAATGGCTGGATTCCGACCATACCCTTTAAGCTCTTACGTCAATTCAGTGATACAAGGCCTGCTAAAGTGCTACTCTAAACATTACACATTGGTGGAGAAAGATGGCGCAATGTTGTTGGGGTGGAAGGACCGGAACCTTATATCGGCTTCTGCTTGGTGCTGCGATGGCTGAGATTCATACACGTTTATGGTAAAACCGGGTTGATATGGGTCGACCGGGTTGATTTTGGGATATTTACATAAACCTCCTTATAATGCTAAAGGGTGACATTTTTTGGGATTATTTTCCCATACAATCATGCAATCACCATCATTTGTTCCTAAAATATTTCGTGTCCTTTGTTCATTCTTTTAATAGAATTTGATGTACCATTTGATGCCAGTATGTATAAGCATTTTAAGGGATTCATTCTAATTTTTTGTTATACGATTCAGTGTACGTAGCATGACCGACACATATTTGCGATATGATACAGGATAGTGAAAAAGAATTTTGAAATAAGTTATTTATACTCATTTCAACCATCTATATTGTGCCATATGTTGAAATCGGAAAGTTCATTCGAGGTTTTGGACAAAAAAATTAAGTTCAAAAAATAAATTTGTTTAAAATATAGGTTGGGTTCGGATTTAAACATTCAAGATCCAAACTTGGCTCGACATAATCCCTTTTTAAAAATTGTTAACTTGTTTGTATATAAACTTTTAATAAATAAAAAAATATAAATTTATTAAATATTAAATTAATAATAATATGTTTTTTTCAAAAAAAATGTTTAGTTGTCTATATATAGAGGTGGCAAACGAGTGGGCTTAGATCTGACTTTTTTTGGATTCATACTTTTTCAAGCTCGAGCTTTCTCAAGGTCAGATCGAGCCAAGTGAGCTCTAACGAATTCAAGTAATTTTGAATTTTTTGAGTTATAAATATTTAGTTTTGAATGTAATTATTCATTTTACTTTTATTCGATGACAATAAAATTTAGATTTGTCTTGTAAAAAACATAAATTATAGATATTCAATAAAGTTCTTTTATATAAATAATTAAACTAATTGTATGTAAAATTTATCATATGACATGTATATTAATTGGTGAAAATATCTTTTTTTGTTTATTATTATATTATATTGACAATTAAGTAACTTTTATTTTCATATTAAATTTATAAAACTAATACTCATATTATAAAATGTTTATTCCAACATTGAAATATATTATACTAAGTCCAAACTCAAATAATATACCTATTATTACCCAAAATTAAAATAAACTAATCATAGCACAATCACAAGTCCAAAATAAAAATTATTAAACTTAATACCCAAATGTAAAAGTTAAAACCCAGTTTAAAATCTAATTTAATAAAAATAATATTTTATTAAGATATTAAAATTTTAACAATATTTTATGTATTACTTGTTGTAGACATTGTTAGGCCTGAAAATACCAAGAGATGGGTGAATTGGTATTTTAAAATTCTTTGCAAACTTTTCTTAAATGATGAGGAAAGGGAAGAAAAGTTTAGACAAATCGATTTATAGTGGTTCAGCCTCAATTGTTTACCTTCATCATCTTGATATACCTCAACTAAGGATTTCCCAAATTCACTATGCATGAATTGATATCTTTCAAGGACAATGTATAACCTTTATAGTCCCGTTTTTTTCACAAGCCTTAGATAGAACATTCCCTTAGTTTTTTATGGCTTAACTAGAATCGTTCTAGTTTTTACGGCTCAACTAAAATCCTTTACAAAATACTAAAAGTTTTATATTTCAAAAACCTTAAATAGTTTTTTGTAAGTATAAGAAAAGATGTAAACAATAAAGACCTCACAAACGTGTGTGTTTACAAGTATTTAACTCTTTCAAAGAATTGAAATGAGAATGATAAAAAAAGATCTAACAATAAGCACCTGAGAGATATGTACAATAGAAAATGAAGAATAAATAATTTGATGATTTTCTCTTGATTTTTATGCTTGAATGTTCATTTTTATATCTTAATGTGTCTTTAACTTGTATTTATACTAAGGAACAAATTTGTAGACATTTATGGTCGTTGGAGATGACTTCTAACCGTTGGGAGCTTTTTATTTCGAGCATTTAAAGCACCCTGTAGCAATGTGTCTCGAGACAAGAAGAACAAATATGACCTTTATATAGTTGTTGGCAAGCTGTGTCTCGAGACATTTGGCAATTACTCGAATGTCCTGAGACAAGGCGTCCTTGAAGCATACCTTAGCTTTGATGTTTATTTGTCTCAAGACAAGACTCAATTTGTCTTGAGACTTGATTACCAAAGTATCTTAAAAACATTTTAAGCAGTTTGGTATTGACTCAAAAACATTAAGAACTTTATAAAACACATATACATGTTTTTGAGTGTGTCGCAAGTCTTTAAAAATGTTTGATAAATATTCAACCACATTTCCTCCAAATGACTTTGGGAATATAATGTATAAAATTTATTTAACTATTGTTATAACAAAAGCTTGGGATATTAAAGCTAACAAATATGTGTTGTAAATTACTAAATCACACGTAACTATTAATACTATATCTTTTATTTTAATTTATAATATAATAATTATATATGTATTAATAGTTTTCGTCATAGTTATATACTATGTTATTATATTATATAAATAGTATGTCATCTATTATTGTTAGCTATTAAAACCAACTTAATCCAATTTAAGCAAATTGGTTGGCAAATTCAATTTTGTTTTTTGGACCATTTAATAGTTATATTTATGTATTAATAATTTTAAAATATATTATTACATTATGTAATGCTATATCACATACTATAATAGTAATACATAATATATTAATTATTAATATTATATTGGTTGAAATATGCTCGATTTCCTATACTCTTCGCACATTAGAGAGTTAGCCCCACTACTATATTATATAATGTTATATCATATCATATATATAATATATTAACAATTTTTTATATATATACATTGATGATTAAACATTATAATTGTAACACCCTAAATCCGACCTAGATGTTATGCCCGAATCTGAGAATGCTTATCAATCTGACTTTTACTTTTTGTAAGCATCATATATCTTTCTTGCTAAAAGAATCCACTTATTTAAAAACATGTTGGTATACTTATAAGTTAAAACCGTCAATTGTTTACACTTTCAAATAAAGCAAATAATTTGTAGCGGAAGTTCTTAAGTCGTTATATTTTAAAACCCGAGTTTATTTTCTCGAAAATGGTTGATTTCATAAAACAGTTGTTTTCGTAAATCGTTTTATCAAACATCATGCAATATATCACAAATTTGTAACACCCCTTAACCCTATACCGTCGCCGGAACAGGTTACGAGGCATTACCGGATATATCGGACTATTTACAAATAATTTTTTTAAAAAAACTATCATATTATAATATGATTATAAATTCATTTAAAAATTTGTTGTTAATTGACTTCATTCATTTTTATTTGTTTATTAAAAAAAAATTAATATAACCCCTTTATTAATATTTAACCTTTCCCGCAAGTTTCAAATCGCAACCAAACCAAAATCCAACAATTCAACCAATACAAATTTTATATTTAATCGTATTTAAATTATATTTGTAACATTAATTTTATAATTTTATTCTATAAGCATTTATTTTACTAATAAAATTTAACTTATAATTTTATTTATTTCATTCTAAATTTTAATACCAATTATATCATGTATATCATATAAAGTTTCATACCATTTCATTAGTTTAAACACCAAAATACCAAATACCATTCTATACAACAAAAGTCATGTAACATTTTAAAGTGACCAAAATAACACCTATGTACATGCCACTTTTACCAAAAGAAGAATACATCGCCGAGTTTTGTGCTGGAGTCGGGATCGCCTTGGATGCTGAACCAGGACTTTGAACACCTATTAAACTGCGCACGGAAACAATCCTACGCTGAGTATACATATACTCAGTGGTATTACCATAATTCAAATTATAATCATAATAATCATATCATTAAATCATATAACTTTAATTTTACTAAACCAAATCAAACATAAGTTTGTCATTCTCAATATATTCATACAATTCAATTTTAGCTATTCAACAATTGAAATAATACACATTCATGTTGAGCCATTATCCATCTCATGAACCAATGGTTCATGCTTTCCATTCTCATACTGTAACATCCTGAATAGGGCCTATGCATTTCCAGTTTAATTGTATGAAATGACAAGTTTCAAGTACTATGAATAAATTTTTGATACTTTTGGAAACCTAGAAATGCGTGAAAATGGAAATGAAAATGAAAATGGAAATGAAAATGGAGATGGAAATGAAAATGGAAATGGAAATGGAAACCTGAACATTTTTGGAAACCTGAACATTTTGGAAACCTGAACATTTTGGAAACCTAAACATTTTGGAAACCTGAACATTTTGGAAACCTAAACATTTTGGAAACCTGAACATTTTGGAAACTCAAGATGTAAGGAAAATGGCAAGTTACTGAGCCATGCTGAAAATTTTAGGAAACTTAGAAATAAGGCCGAATGACAAATTTTAAAGCCCAAAATAGGAAATAAGGGCAAGAGGGCCTTAAAAGAAAAAGTTGGTGAATTTTGACTCACAATCGGGCTTGGAAAAGTGGCTCAAGGTGTCACTTAAGGTTTATGGAAATGGCTCGAGTTGAGTCACTTGGAAAGCAAATATTGAAGGTTTAATTTTGCTTCCCAAGGCTAGGGGTGGACGGCACTTATTTGCTAAAAAGGAAGAGTTTTATTTTAACTTGTCAAATTAAAGTGATAAATAAAGGATTTTCTCTACTAAGATAAATGAGGAATTAAAGGATGGATTAAAGACTTTTAATTTAATTAGGTGATAATTAATGGAGATTAAATTATCACTTGGGAGAGTAGTGGCCAAGTTTTGGACTCTTGGTCTAGCAATTTCAGTTAAAGAGGAAAATTGAGACTTTTCTCTCAATCATTCTACCTTGTCAAATTTTGCTCTCTTTCTCCCCCCCTCTGCCGAATTTTCTCAAGCAAGAAACCATCCTCTCTTTTGTCATTGCTAAGTCAAAACCTTTCTCTTTTGATCTCTGTTAAATCTTCATAGTCGGATCTCTGTAACTCAAGTCAAGGAAACAATTGTTTAAAGGCATCAAGGTAAGGCTAAGCCATTCAATTCCCTCTCTTTTCTAGTTGCCGAAAGTAAAAGGCCTAATCCCTATTTTTTTTTGATCATGGCGAATATGCAAGGGATCTCGTGTTTCCACAATCGTTGAATATAAAGATCAAGGATCTAAGGTAAGAACAATTGATTCTTGTTCCTTTAATTCATTTAATCAAGATTTAGGAAATAACCTCTCTTATGTCTATTGGCGAATGTCAAAGGAGGAGTTTTGGGGTTTGATTCGAGGAATTTAAGGTAAGACACATTCGCCAAAGGCCAATTACAACTTATTAAAGTTAGATCGATCTAACATATGAATTTTAGGGATTTCGACGATATTCAAGACAAAAGGAACTTTCGGATTTGGAATCTATAAGGTAAGCATCTAAAATATTCGCCAATGGTTGTGAGATTATCTAGATCAATTCCTTAATTATTGAAAAGCTGAAAACTAACCCATATTGAAATACAAGGTTGGCCGAATATCAGGTAAAGGAAAAACCAAACTTTCGGGATTTGTATAAACACCAAATCGGCAAAGGTGAGTCTTTTTACAAATCCTACTAGGATTTGGTTTTGTTTTAAAGCCAAATAGGTTTATTAATGTGACTTATATGATGGCCGAATATAGAGATAATGATCTAAAAATTAGATCGGGATTCTCGAGATCTCAAGGAACCTATTAAGCAAAAACAGTGTGTACCCTTACTACCCTTCGATATTTTATGGCTAAATATTTTAATATATTATTATGAATAAGAATGTGAATGTGGCTATGTACCACAAATGTGGCAAAAAGTACCTGTGCACGCTTTCCTACTTCGATAGGATTGTGAAATATGTTATTTAATAACATGCGAATATATGTATATGAACATGAAATTAAGTTATGCACAATATATATATTTTGGGGCATTCGGATTTATGTGAAATGGGAGAATAGGTGTTGACTTGGTCTCACCAACGAAGGTGTTGACTTGGTCTCACCAACGAAAAATGTTGACTACTATCACATTACTTAAATTTTGGTAACTTCGTTACAATATAGTGTCTAATGACACAACGTTTAAATTTGACTATAGTGTCTAAAGACACAACGTGGTGTGTAGCGATGGAGGGTTGACTTATTAGTCCCCACGGTGTGAATGGCGTATGCAAGCGGCGTAGCGGATGGACCATTAGGATTGGGTTTGGGTTGCATCATAATTTCATTATTATATGGACTTGATGATTTGAACATGAATGCCCGATTTATTGAACGATAGTATTGTGTGCACATTGAGTCTGTTGACTCACCCCATTGTGGGAATTATTTTTCGTGTGATGAGCAAGGATTTGACCGGCTTGGTGGACCATGAGGTGGCCATGCTACATGCGAAAAATTTCATTTAGTTTGGACTTAATTTTATTTTTAGTTACTTTTATTCTATTTTGGGTTTTACTTGATGTAATAAGGCCATAAGGCCCAAGTTGGATTTCTTTATTTCTTTTTACTTTTAATTATTATGTTTACTTAATTTTTATTAAGTAAAGATCAAGCAAATACATTTTTAAAATAAAACCTAAATGTTTTGTCACTTTAAATAAATGGATTTTAATGTTAGATAAATTGGTTTTCAAAGACAAGCCCAACCCAAACCAATCTTTTTCAAAATCACACAAGTTTTTCTCTAAGTAACAAAAGAATTTTGAAACCGGTTTACTTGAGGAACATACCAGATCCTGCCTCAGCTCGTGGGCCGTGTGGGTGTTTCATTTAGTATCGAGCCCGCTTTTAAACTCTTGCTCTGGGCTCAGCCCAAAACGCTTTCAATTCGAGCCCAAATGAATTTCTTTGAAATAAGGTGTTTTATGGCATGGCACCTAAGTCTCCAACCCAATCCACCGGTAAGTACCCCTAACTATATGTGTGATTCATGATATATGAACTGATAAGTGTAGAAAAGGCATGGAACGTAGAATAGATGATAGGAACTTGAACCCTAGGATTAGACTACTCAAACACAAATACATAAGACTTAAGGCACTAAACAAACCTATGGCTAAGTCATTGAGCTAGGTGTGGTAACCCCAGACGCATGTCTAGGATTGGATCCCGAAGAGCTTGGTACTTAAGCAGTCCTAGTGACTCACCTCCTCTTCGCAGGAATCCTACCTGGTGCGTAGCTTCGGTTCACCCTAACTCAGAGGGCTCAGTGGTGTGGCAACCTCTGTGCGCATGTCTAGGAACGGTTTCGGTGGGAGCTTGGTACTTAAGCAGTCCGCGTGACTCACCTCCTCTCCACTCGAATCCTGCCTGGTGCGTAGCTTTGGTTCACCCTGACCAAGGAGGGCTCGGTCATAGGCTAAACGTAATGACTAAAACCCAAAAAGGGAACTAGCCGTTTTGTAAAAAAAAAAACTTTCTTTGAAATCGGAGAAAATTATTTTTACAACATTTTCTGAAAAACTCCTGATTTGCGAAAATTACAAAAATGCCCTTAGTGGTGAAATTACCGAAATGCCCTTGATTTACAAAATGTGAACCTGCCCAACCGTTTTCTCAAAATTTCATTATTTTATAAATGTTCAAAACCCTAACTTGCAAACTATCAAAATATCTTGATTTTGGAAAATTACAAAATTGCCCTAACTTACAAAATGACCAAAATGACCTGCTTTTGAAATTTTGCAAACATCACTATTTTAAAAGGAAACTCTCAAAAGAATCTTCAAAGTTTTACAACTTTTGAAATATCCCTAACTTATTAAAATTTACAAATTTATCCTGATTTATGAAAAATTACCAAAATACCCCTGAGGTCAAAAATTACCGAAATACCCCCAGATTTTGAAATTTTTCCAAAATTATCGAGACTTCGAAATCTTCAAAATACTTTTTGACAAAAACACCAAGAAACATTTTTCTTCTAAAAAATTACGAAAATGCCCCTGTAGGACAAAATTACGGAAATACCCCAGGTAGTGGGAAACGAGCAACAACAAGAACTACAACGTTTCTCTGAATGAACGGAAGTTCATACTTGGTTGATGGATGAATGAATGAATGGGAAAGACTGTGTGTTGTATGAATACGAAAGAACCACTCTTAAAACTCTTGTCATAAAATTTCTTCATGAGTAAACAAGTGAAACCAAAGTACTAATACATAAAACTTCTTAATCGATCTCGACGCCAAAATGAGTTCTAGAGGACATGGCCGTCGTGGACGCGGTAGAGGAAGAATGACTAGGTCGTAACCCGTTAGATTGGGTCAAGGATCGATAATGAGGTACCACCGCCCCACCACTTCCAAGTTGGTATAGAGCAAAAGCTCAAACGGGGATTTATCTTTGTGTCGCGGTCAGGTCATGCGAAGTTTTGGAATTAGTGGTCAGCAGGAGGAAATTCGAACTCGAAAATCAGGCTCGAACGGCTCCGAGCTAATGGAGTGAGATGTTTCGTGGAGTGTTCTGAGTAGCACCCAAGACAAAAAATCGGTTGAAGCAACGGAGCGCATCATGGATGAGCTTGATCTGACTCCAGAGGAAAAGTTGAAAGGGATGGTGGCACTGTTACGCGACGAAGCTTTTCAATGGTGGTTAATTGTGCGAGATGGTGCCACGGCGAAGGATCTGACCTGGGAATATGTTAAAGAGGCCTTTCAGAAGAAGTATGTGGGAACCAGGTATACAGATGAGCAAAGAAGGCTTTTCTAGGGTTGGTACAAGGTAGTAAGTCTGTCACAGAATATGAGGCAGAATTCTTGAGATTGAGCCGCTATGCTCGAGGGGTAGTGGCCACTGAGCATGAACGCTGTGTCCATTTTGAGGACGGACTGAGGGATGATCTGAGACTGTTGATAGCACCGCATCAAGAGCGGGAATTTTCTGCGTTAGTGGAAAAGGCTAAAGTGGCTGAAGGAATTAAGGATTCTGCAAGGCAGAACACTGATCGAAATAGGCCAGAAAGATGTTTCGGATCGTCTGGATCATCGGGGAATAAGAGGCCTAGAGTGGATGGGCCGCGAGGTCAGCAAGTTGGTTCAGAAGGGCGGTATCGACCTTGTGATATGTGTGGAAAGAAGCACTTAGGAGAGTGCTGAAGGAAAACAGGAGGATGTCTTAGGTGTGGGTCCAAGGACCATATGCTTAAGGAATGTCCTAAGAACTTAGATGAAAGTCGACCAAAGAACTCGTAACGTTAATCAGTGGTAGAGGTAGACAATGAATTTCAAGAAGGTCGTGGACCAAACCATGGAGGAAATGGTTCAGGCCGGGGACGTGGAGCACCAAGCAGAGATGCTGAAGGTGCAGACACGAGGCAACCAAGGTTGGTTTATGCAGTTGGCCGTTATGAAGAGGAAGATCTCGCCAGATATGACAATGGGTACGCCCTTATTTCGGAATACCCTTAATTGCTTTGCTTGTTATAGGTTAGCTTATTCTTGTATTGTTTGGTGAAGTGACCGAAACTTTGGATGTGAACCTAGAGAATGTGCCTAGAAAGTATGATAGTTCTTTAGGATCGAGTCTTGAAAGAATAGCGTAGTGGGGTGAGTTAGACCATACGATTGTTCGTCAATAAGTAATTTCGGGACGAAATTTTGTTTAAGGGGTAGAATCGAACATCCTGAATAGGCCTATGCATTTCCAGTTTAATTGTATGAAATGACAAGTTTCAAGTACTATGAATAAATTTTGATACTTTTGGAAACCTAGAAATGCATGAAAATGGAAATGAAAATGAAAATGGAAATGAAAATGGAGATGGAAATGAAAATGGAAATGGAAATGGAAACTCGAACATTTTGGAAACCCGAACATTTTGGAAACCCATTTTGAAACATTTTGGAAACTCGAACATTTTGGAAACTCGAACATTTTGGAAACCCGAACATTTTGGAAACTCAAGATGTAAGGAAAATGGCAAGTTACTGAGCCAGCGAAAATTTTAGGAAACTTATAAATAAGGCCGAATGACAAATTTTAAAGCCCAAAATAGGAAATAAGGGCAAGAGGGCCTTAAAAGAAAAAGTTGGTGAATTTTGACTCACAATCGGGCTTGGAAAAGTGGCCTGAAGGTGTCACTTAAGGTTAATGGAAATGGCCTGAGTTCGAGTCACTTGGAAAGCAAATATTGAAGGTTTAATTTTGCTTCCCAAGGCTAGGGGTGGACGGCACTTATTTGCTAAAAAGGGAAGAGTTTTATTTTAACTTGTCAAATTAAAGTGATAAATAAAGGATTTTCTCTACTAAGATAAATGAGGAATTAAAGGATGGATTAAAGACTTTTAATTTAATTAGGTGATAATTAATGGAGATTAAATTATCACTTGGGAGAGTAGTGGCCAAGTTTTGGACTCTTGGTCTAGCAATTTCAGTTAAAAGAGGAAAATTGAGACTTTTCTCTCAATCATTCTACCTTGCCGAAATTTTGCTCTCTTTCTCCCCCCCCTCTGCCGAATTTTCCTAAGCAAGAAACCATCCTCTCTTTTGTCATTGCTAAGTCAAAACCTTTCTCTTTTGATCTCTGTTAAATCTTCATAGCCGGATCTCTGTAACTCAAGTCAAGGAAACAATTGTTTAAAGGCATCAAGGTAAGGCTAAGCCATTCAATTCCCTCTCTTTTCTAGTTGCCGAAAGTAAAAGGCCTAATCCCCATTTTTTTTTTTTTGATCATGGCCGAATATGCAAGGGATCTCAGGTTTCCACAATCGTTGAATATAAAGATCCAGGATCTAAGGTAAGAACAATTGATTCTTGTTCCTTTAATTCGCTTAATCAAGATTTAGGAAATAACCTCTCTTATGTCTATTGGCCAATGTCAAAGGAGGAGTTTTGGGATTTGATTCGAGGAATTTAAGGTAAGATACATTCGCCAAAGGCCAATTACAACTTATTAAAGTTAGATCGATCTAACATATGAATTTTAGGGATTTCGACGGATATTCAAGACAAAAGGGAACTTTCGGATTTGGAATCTATAAGGTAAGCATCTAAAATATTCGCCAATGGTTGTGAGATTATCTAGATCAATTCCTTAATTATTGAAAAGCGTAAAACTAACCCATATTGAAATACAAGGTTGGCGAATATCGTAAAGGAAAACCAAACTTTCGGGATTTGTATAAACACCAAATCGGCAAAGGTGAGTCTTTTACAAATCCTACTAGGATTTGGTTTTGTTTTAAAGCCAAATAGGTTTATTAATGTGACTTATATGATGGCCGAATATAGGAGATAACAGATCTAAAAATTAGATCGGGATTCTCGAGATCTCAAGGAACCTATTAAGCAAAACAGGTGTGTACCCTTACTACCCTTCGATATTTTATGGCTAAATATTTTAATATATGATTATGAATAAGAATGTGAATGTGGCTATGTACCACAAATGTGGCAAAAAGTACCCAGGTACGTTTCCTACTTCTGATAGGATTGTGAAATATGTTATTTAATAACATGCGAATATATGTATATGAACATGAAATTAAGTTATGCACAATATATATATTTTTGGGGCATTCGGGATTTATGTGAAAGGGGGAGAATAGGTGTTGACTTCGGTCTCACCAACGAAGGTGTTGACTTCGGTCTCACCAACGAAAAATGTTGACTACGGTCACATTGCGAAATTTTGGTAACTTCGGTTACAATATAGTGTCTAATGACACAACGTTTAAATTTGACTATAGTGTCTAAAGACACAACGTGGTGTGTAGCGGATGGAGGGTTGACTTATTAGTCCCCACGGTGTGAATGGCAGGTACGGGTGGCGTGTAGCGGATGGACCATTAGGATTGGGTTTGGGTTGCATCATAATTTCATTATTATATGGACTTGATGATTTGAACATGAATGCCTGATTTATTGAACGATAGTATTGTGTGCACATTGAGTCTGCATTGACTCACCCCATTGTGGGAATTATTTTTCGGTGATGAGCGTTGATTTGACCGGGCGGTGGACCATGAGGTGGCCATGCTACATGCGAAAAATTTCATTTAGTTTGGACTTAATTTTATTTTAGTTACTTTTATTCTATTTTGGGTTTTACTTGATGTAATAAGGCCATAAGGCCCAAGTTGGATTTCTTTATTTCTTTTACTTTTAATTATTATGTTTACTAATTTTTATTAAGTAAAGATCAAGCAAATACATTTTAAAATAAAACCTAAATGTTTTGTCACTTTAAATAAATGGATTTTAATGTTAGATAAATTGGTTTTCAAAGACAAGCCCAACCCAAACCAATCTTTTTTCAAAATCACACAAGTTTTTCTCTAAGTAACAAAAGAATTTTGAAACCGGTTTACTTGAGGAACATACCAGATCCGGTTCAGGCTCGTGGGCCGGGTGTGGGGTGTTTCACATACTCATATTCAAATCACATTTTTCAATTCGTGTTCTATTTTCACATTTCTTTCAATGGCTGAACCATTTTATTTTATTCAATTTAGCCTTTTCTTTAGTTACCCCTATTAATAGATTTGGACTTTAGCGGATACACGGATTCCAACCCAAACACACCAATACGGCACATTGTGCCTAAAGCGGTTCATAGTACCTGATCAGCATACGGCACATAAGTGCCTGAAACGACACACGAGGTGCCTAATACGACACACGAGGTGCCTGAAATACGACACATAAAGTGCCTGATATACGACACATAAAGTGCCTGATCGGCAAAGCCGATAAATCCCGTACTCTTCCAAATCCTATGGCGTGCCAATTATATCCGACTTAGCCCGACTAGTTAATAGGGTATTTCAATTCTCAATTTCATTTTCATTTTCATAACAAATTCAATTTCAATATCAATTACACTTTTCCCATCACCAACCACAATATAATTCAATACTAACACATATTTCTCAATCAATTCAATTTTTCAAATTCAATTCAATAAAGTCACTTACCTTATTATTTACTTATCACACGCATAATTTAAATTTAACATTAAATAATAAATAATTTGAATGATAGTAATACAAACCCGAATTTGCTCGATTATTTCTCGATAACCTTCTCCTTCCCTTTGTGTGTCGATGCTTCGAGTTCCTTGTTAGCTACGAAAATAATAATAACATCAATTTACATTATTAATTTCAGCATTAACTTAATAATTAATTGAATTTTTATTCAATTCCTACTCTTCCATTTCATTCCACATCCATAATATATAATTCTACTATTTACTTATATATTCTGTCAAGGCTATCTACCTGAGTCATTGTTACTAAATTATTTATATCTTGAGTTACAGAATTCCAAATTAAGATCCGCAAATTTTATATGAAACTAGACTAACACATATTTTTGCAATAAAATTTTCAGAATTTTTTATTTAGCCAATAAGTACATTTTATTCTTTAAAATCACTCCTGTTCTGTTGTCTGACAGTTCCGACCACTCTTTGCTAAAGTTTAATTATCTTTTTGTACAGAATTCAAATGATGTTCTAGTTTGTTTCTTCTAAAAATAGACTCATTATATAAATTATGTCCAAAAATTAGTTTTGTACAATTTTTAATGATTTTTCCAAGTCAGAACAGGGGATCTCGAAATTACTCTGAACCAGTCTCACAAAAATCTAAATATCTCAAAATACAGAATTTATTTGCTTTCTCTGTTTCTTTCATATAAAAATAGACTCAATAATCTTTAATTTCATATCTCACTCAACTTCTAATTCCATTTCTACCATTTTTGGTATTTTTCAAAGTTACTCTTTATTCAATTTGATCCTTTTCCCTAATTACTTTAAATTAAGCTAAATTCACTAAATAAAAATCTAATTAAACACACTATTAGACTCATAATTACTCCTAACAATTATTTACTAACTCGATTTATTAAGACGGAGGCCCGATAACACACTTTTTCAGTGGCCACGAATTTTAGGTCATTACAAAATTAAAATCCAAATGTCCAGAGAGTCCCAAAATTAAAAAACTCTCAAAACAAGAATTTCAAATAAGAAAATTCATGTAGTTAATGTTTTACGAAATTGTGACATATCTAAGCTCCCATCGCACCGACCCGCCTAAGTCTGAGGGTTACCTGAAAGTAACAGACAAACAGAGGGTGAGTTTTTATAACTCAGTGTGTAATGCATACGAAAACACAAATTCAAATTTAGTCGCATGGCAGAACAGATACAAATATAAATCTATTATAGAATTAGAATCATAACAGAGTCGTACAGATACAGATATGTATAATCCTACCCCTATTCTTTACACACCAGCTCCTACCATCCCAACACACCACGTGGGGTATAAAATGCCCACCTAGCTCTGCACACCACTTAGGATCTATCACGCATGGCTTGAGAAAATATATGTGAACCCATGTCAGGTTGGATTTGAGAATTCCATTAAACAAGAAGACGAATATTACCTTATAAAAGATTTTGAACTATAGTGAGACTCTATCCAACCCATGAACAGAAGTCTATTCAAGTATCTCTTTTGTTTATAAGCATAAGGCAATTCATTAAGCTGAATGATTCCCTTTTTAGGGGTAAATTAATTTTTCTATTATTAAAATTAACAATTTAGTTATTTACATTAAATTTCGAAATAAATATATAAAATTATAAATGATGGTGAAGTTCAATGTAAAAATGTGAAGACTTTAACTTATTTTAAAGTGATGTGAAAAAATAAATATTTTGATCGTCGTCGTGTTTTTGAAACTTTCTTTTCAAGTTATTTTGAAACGCATTTAAGTAAGGGCGGTGGGAGGGGGGTGGCAGGCGCCCATCTTCTTAAAATATAAAATTAAAATTTTGACACTTTAAATTTATATAAAATTACACTTTGACTCTTTAAATGATAAAATTTTAATTTAATCCTTTAAAATAATAAAGATATACACAATTAAAATGGTGCAATTATATTTTAACTCTCATAAAATATACAACTTAATTCGCCCCTCAAAAAGTTTCTAACTTCGCCTCTACATTATATGTTATAGGTATTAATTAAATAGTTTTAATCATTCTTTAAATAATATTGTAATTGTTATGAATATGATCTTATTAAGTGGATGTCCATCATGATCAAGATAAAGTTTTGATCTACTTTAAATTCTAATAGTTATTAGAATTAGATCTCTACTTTTATACTTCTTATGCTTATAAATATAGACTTGATGAAGCATTGTAATCACCCCTTTTGATTAATAAATTACAATCTTTATTGCTTTCATATTTTCTTTGTTTTTAATTCTCTCCATCTCTCTTTATTTTATAACACGTTATCAACATGATGATTCTCTATTTTTTCAAAATCTTTCGAAGTCGTCCCACAAATCAATCTTCAAGATGTTGAAAGATTCAATCTCATAAAGGATGCTTGTGATAATAGTCAAGGTGATGAGTGATGACGATGATGTTAAAGATCTTCAAGTATATTTTACAATGTTTTATTTATTATGTCATATTTATTATAATTAGAGAATAATCATAACAACATGAATGGATAGATTTTAATTTAAAATCCACGTATGTTTACGATGTTGATTATGAAATAAAAAATCAATAGAGACGTTTAGAAATCTACCCTACCAGATTTGTTGCATTCACCGAAGTGAATGTAAACATAAAGAAAATAAAAGATATGTTCATTCGATAAGTCTTGTTTTGTTAAGTCTTATTGTTATTCGACTTAGTGATTGACGAAGAGTTGGTTTTGTTACTCTCATTTTAGGTGAAGGGCAAGATTTGGCTGGGGTTCCTATAACGATTTAAGTGTTTAGGGTTCTGTTCGATAGTGGTAAGTTTTTGCATACGTTGAATAATAATATAAGGCTTCGATTGTGAATTAAGTTCAGTTGTGATTTCGCAAGTGTTAATAATTCGGTCTCTGGAATGTCGATTTCTAGGTTTGGAGGTCTCGGGAATGCGTTAGCTGAGAAAATAAACCAGGTGTGTACCCAAAAACGCAGAAAATGGGATTCGACGAAAGCCAAAATTGTAAACTATCGACGCCACACGGGCGTGTGGTCGCCCTTATGGTAGGCCGTGTGCGATAACACGACCGTATGATTGACGAAGGATAGGCCGTGCGCAAGACACGGCCGTGTGATGGCCGGGGTGTGGCCATGTGGGCCATACGGGTTAAACTGAACTAGGCGTGTTGGCCTACACGGGCACGCCACACAGGTGTGTAATAACTGGGCCAGCCATGTGATCCACACGAGCTAGGCCAATCTGGGTGTGTGGGCCACACGGGCGTGTGGGCCCACATGAGCAAACCACATGGGCGTGTGGGCCCATTTAGCTAAAATATTTCCTAGGGTTTCACGGGTCACCCAAGTCGACTGTGAACCTACTGTAGGGTCAGTAAGTGCTACTTAGACCCTAAATCACGTGATCTGATTATACTGTATGTATTGAGCATGTTAAATTTATGCATGTTTACTGTTCTGTATGTATGACTGATGACTGAATTGTAGCATGTAAGCATGTAATTCTGTATGTCTACATTGAGCATGTTTAGTTACATCTGCATTGGGGTGGGATGATTGATTATTGGAGGAAGTGTATTGAAAGGATTTCATGCCTATTATCTGGCAGCTCAGCTGCAATATTACTTATATATGTGCCGCATTCGGTACGACTTGGTGTGTAGGGCTGGGTGGGTGTTTTAAACCCCACATGGTGTGTAAGGTTGGTCGGAGATGGTGTGTAGAGGCTGGTGGGTAGGATACTTGTAACAACCCAATTTTAACCCTAATCGGAATAGTAGTTTTGGGACCACAAATTCGAGTTTGAAAAATATTTTAAAATTATTTTTCGTGTTTATTATGTGTGAATTTGTTGGTGTTAAATTTTCGTGTTTTAATTTTGTTGTTTAGGTGTCCGATTAAATAAAAGAACTTAATCGCGTAAAATGTAAAAGTTACAAATTAAAGTGTAAAGTGCTAATTTGATAGTGGCTTTTTAATAGGAGGTCCTTAAAAGTCAATTAGCCCATTTTAAGGATAGTGGATGGTACATCGTCTTAAATGACCTTGGAAATTATGTTATATTTATTTATTATAAAAGGTTAAAAATGTAAATTAAAAATAACTTATTATATGTTAATAATAAAACAAAAACACTAGCTATTATCATCTTTAAGTGCCGAATATAGCAAAGAAAGAAGCTTTTATGTTCTTCAACATTTCGGTAACCATTTTGGCTTAATCCAAGGTTAGTTTTGTTTGGTTTTTGATAATTTTTACGTTTTTGTGATCGTTACTTTAAGTACTTCAAAACCCATGTCTCAATTTTTTTAATTTGGTGATGAATTTGTGTTTTTCCATTGATGATACTGTCGAAACCATTTTAAAATCAGGTTTAGAAAATGAGGATCGACTTTAAAAACCAAATAGGAGTCGCCACCAATCCTTTTTTACTTAGGTGTGATTGGATCACCTTGTAAAATGTTTCATTTTAAAATATTTTAATTTTGGTCTACGAAAAACGATAAAAGGGGTTCGGGAGTCGGTTACTATGAGGAAGGGTTAGCACCCTCATAACGCCCAAAAATTGGTACCTAATTGATAAAATCATGTCCAAATGTTTGAAATTTAAAAAGTTTAAAATAAGATCCTTTATTAGAAGGAAAACCAAGACTTACCTATTTCAAAGAAATAAGAATTTTACACCCAATAAGTTAGGGTACAGTATCTCATAACTTCGAAGCTAGATACATCTTTTTAGAAAATTTTTACCTTGAGATACAAAATGTCACACCCAATAAGTTAGGATACAAAACGTTTTAAATTCCCAAGAATAATTTTTTTTTATGATTTAAAATTTGAGATTCCTTTGTTCCGAAGGAATATAAACATCACACCCAGCACGATTGGACACGCCATTTTTTTAAACCCTCGTAATTAAAAATCATCTCATAATTTATGAAATTTATTAAAAGGGTATTTAGTTACTTAGCCAAACGGAAAATCGCAGCCAACACGATTGGACACTATTTCCCGAATTTCTAAATACCAAAACATTGTCTTATTTTAAAAACCTTTAAATAAAATATTAATTTTGCGAAAATGTATTTTTACTTTAAACAAGAATTCATGTGATAATATCGCATTTATAAATAATATAAAATACAACTAAAATAACTACAATCGTAGTAATCATAAAATAATAAATAAATAAAAGGGTATTACATAGATAAATATATAAAGCAATTATAGTATATTAACATCTAATATAGACAATATAAAATACAACTAAAATAACTAAAGTAAGAATAATAATACAATAAGAATAATAATATAGGTTAATATAAAATAATAGTAAGATAAAAAACAATGGTAATGAAAATAATATAAGTAATATTAATAATAAAATAATAAATCATAATAATAATAATACTAATAATACTAGGGTTAGTTATAAATAAAATAATAGTAGTAGCGATATCAAAAAAATATATATATATATATATATATATATATAAAAGAATGAATAATATATAACTTTAAATAAAATTACATTTATAATAATCTAAAAATAATAAAAATAAAAATGTATCATAAATAAATTTTATACCAAGTAAAATATTAGAAAATAATATAATAAAATACTATAATTAAAAATATAATATAATAAATAATATATTATTAAACTAAATAAAATAATATATAATAATAATTAAATATATATATAAAATAATACATAATATATATATATATATATATATGAATTTCACAATATTAAAATTAATAAATATAGAAAAATAATATTAATATGATAAAATAGTTTAAAACACTATAAAATAATAAAATAAAAAAAAAAGAGTATGGGGATAAATAATGGTTGAAACAGATTAAAAGGACTAAATAAAAATACACGTTAAATTACAGGGGCTAATATGGCAATTATTCAAAATTTAAAGACGGTACCATTTTGATTTTTTTAACTTTTAAAGCGGTCCGGGGTTTAATTAAAATAACATAAACTTTTAGGGTTAATTTAATAAGAAATAAAAACTTAAACAGGATTAAATTAAAACCAATAAAAATACAAAAGGACTGATATGGTAAATCCCCCTTTTTAATAAAACATGCGGATCCTAGTCGGGTTTGCAGGTCGACACGCGGGTATAGCCTTAAAACGACGTCGTTTTGGTCATTATCTGATCACACCAAAACGGCGTCGTTTCTTAGGCCTATATAAAGTGAAAATTAATAAAAAAAACCATTTTTAACGGCCTTAAAAAAACAGAAACTGAGCTTAGAATGCTCTCCCCTTTCCTCTGTTTTCCACCAACCTCTGGCATGGGTTCAGACGATAAGTCACCGCACATGCATCTCACGCGCCACCGCACACAAAGAAATCAAGATGTAAAAATCTCCTCTTTTGCGAATCGAGAGGTAAGTATTTATATTCACTCTTTATTTTAGTAGCAAAAAAAACAATAATAAATAAATAAATAAAATCGAAGGAAAAGAAACGCCAATAAACATTCGAAAAGTCACCTCTGTTATATTTTATTTCTCTGAAAATTTTTCTTTTTGTGTTTTTTTTTCTCTGTTACATGCGTGTGTGTAATCCCCTGTTACAACGAGTATCCCCCCTTGTTACAATGTTGTAGATGGGTTTTTATAACCCGGAAGTACATAAAAAGGAAATACATGGATTTTTGCCATTTTGTTTGCTGTGTCTTTCCTTTTATTGTAGGTTAAAGGCGGCGAATCTGGCAGTGGCAAGGCGTGCTAACTGTGGCGCGAATCGTGGCCTGACGAGGGGCAGGCTAAAGGTGCGACGATCGGGCTCCTGTTATTGCGGCGTGACGTTTGAGATAACTCCTGCGGCGCGAGAGTTCCTGCGGCGTGAGAGTTCCTGTGGAGCCTAGGGTTTCTAAAACCCTAGGCTGAAACTCATTTGGGCCCTTTTGGGCCGATTTTGTCTTGGGCTACCAGAGTTTGTTGGGTCATGGGTTAACAGATCAGGCCATGGGTGTTTGGGTCAAGGGTTTAGGCTATTTTGGTAATGGGTCTTGGTTTTGTAAATGGACTGGAAATGGACTTTATTATTTTGGTTTTTATTTTGTTTTAATAGGCCCGGGCAAAATTGGGCTTTTACGGCTGCCCCTCTTTGCTCATTATCGTGTAATGAGAATAGAGCAAAGACTATAAAATGACCAATTTTGACCGGTTTTGGCCAAGCCTCGACCTCTTGATCCTTGTCTTCTTCAAATGATTCCAACTCCACTGTAGCTTCAACGGTATTGAAACTTCATCTTGATTTCAGTAAGTTTGATAGCTTCAACTTCATGAAAGCAGTATCCACTATCTTTTGATCTGCTCCACTGCAAACTCAGGGAGACCAGATCTGATATTTTCAATCTGATCCCTACAAACTCAGGGATCACCAGACTGATGTCTTTGATCTGCTTCCTACAGACTCAAGAATCGTCAGATCTGTCATTTTCAATCTGCTTTCTGCAAGGCTCAAGAATGCCAGATTGGTATCTTCGGTCTGTTCCATTGCAAACCCAGGGATGCCAGACTGGTGGTTAAATCTGTTCCACTACTGCTTAGGGAGATAAGATTTGTCGTTTGATCTTGGTCCACTATTGCTTAGGGTGACAAGATCTACAATTTTTGACCTATTCCAATGCTGGTCAGGGAGATAGGACTGATGGCTTAAATCTGTTCCACTACTGTTTAGGGAGACAAGATTTACCGTTCGATCTTGGTCCTCTACTGCTTAGGGCGACAAGATCTACAATTTTTGACCTATTCCACTGCTGATCAGGGAGATAGGACTGATGTCTTCGATCTACTTCCTTGTATCTTCAGGAAGAGTTCATTCTTCAGTTTGCTCCACCAACATCTCTAGGGAACAAAATCTGAACCTTTTGGTTTGCTTCCTTATTATCTTCAGGAAGACTTCAATCTTCAATTTGCTCCACTAACATCTCTAGGGAACAAAATCTGAACTTTTTGATTTGCTTCCTTACTTTCTTCAGGAAATCTTCAATCTTCAGTCTGCTCCACTATCATCTCAAGGGAACAAAATCTGAACTTTTGGTTTGCTTCCTCAGAAGACTTCAATCTTCGCTTGCTCCACTAACATCTCTAGGAACAAAATCAACCTTTTGCTTTGCTTCCTTACTATTTTCAGGAAGACTTCAATCTTCAGTTTGCTCCACTACCATCTCTAGGGAACAAAATCTAAACTTTTTACTTTGCTTCCTTACTATTTTTAGGAAGACTTCAATCTTCAGTTTGCTCCACTACCATCTCTAGGGAACAAAATCTGAACTTTTTGCTTTGCTTCCTTACTATTTTCATGAAGACTTCAATCTTCAGTTTGCTCCACTAACATCTCTAGGGAACAAAATCTGAACCTTTTGGTTTGCTTCCTTACTTTCTTTAGGAAGACTTCAATCTTCAGTCTGCTCCACTAACATCTCTAGGAAACAAAATCTGAACCTTTTGGTTTGCTTCCTTACTTTCTTCAGGAAGACTTCAATATTCAGTTTGCTCCACTAATATCTCTAGGGAACAAAATCTAAACTTTTCGGTTTGCTATATCGTCCTTTGAGGGACATATCCTGTAAACCTAAATGTATTATGGATGACTTTTGCATGAATGCATAATGTCATGAGAATGATGATTAGGATGCATAATTGGAATGAATCCGATGATCCTAACTAAATGATATTAGGGATGACATTTGCATGAATGCAGGATGTCATAATTTTTTTTATACAACGGTTAGGACACAATGATCAGTATGAATCAGATGCTCCTAATTTGAAATGAGAGAATGATCTCTATGGGTTGTCATTGCTCATAGTTCATCAAGGTTATATCACTGATGCGCTACCATGCTTTCTCGTTCAGCTGGTATCTTGGACAGAAAACTCAAAGAAACCATCATTCAGCTCAGCAAGCTTACCCCGCTGTAATTCCAGAGTCAGCCCTTGCAACTTCAGGGGAATGACATTTGGTTTCTTTCATATTTCTGTTACCACTTACAGGTATAGAACTTGTATCACTTTGAATCTGTTACACCATTCCTTGGGTGTAATGACCAGATGTATGTGTCTACAGGATATCCGGACAATGATCCCCTTTTATATTTGACCTTGTTCGTCATTTGCCGATATGGTATCACCAACGAAATTGTCTTATCCAATGAGAACTTGAAGAGATAATTATTTTCCAATGTTTCCAGCCCTTAGGCTTGGTGAGTTCTGAACAATAGTCATGTTTCAGATTCCTCATATTATTTAGAAGCTTCTAGAGTAATATATAAAACTCCTTTTTATGAAAGTTATTAGCCCATAAATCGTTATTTCAACAAATGCTTGCAAAAGAACACAAAAATGGATGAGAAAGAAATTAGTCAGGAGCATAGCTCGAAAAAATAAATTAATCAAAGATAACCCAGACAATAAAAGAAAATTAATTTAGGTGTATCTCAAAAGGAATTCAAAAATGGGTAGGATAGAAGCTAGGTGCCCTAGATATCGCAGCCTGAGCTTCTTTGTTCCAACTTTTTGAGGACCATTTTAAACTCAATATGTGTTTAGGGGATCCGGAGAACTTTGTCAATGCCCTAAGGCGTAACATACTTCCTTATTGCTAATTCAGACGTAGCAAGACTACTGTATGCCCCACTTTTACTCAAAATTTGAGCCGCCCTTTTTGGGTTTTCAACTCAAAGCCCTTTTGGTCTCAAAGCGCCCTTTGCGGGTTTTTGCCTTGGCGTCTCCTTTCCTTTTTTCCTTTTCTTTTCATTTCTTTTTCTCTTTTTTTTTTTAATTTGGACTCAAGGCGCCCTTTGCGGGTTTTCACCTTGACCCTTTTCCCTTTCAAGTAAAATCCTTCCTGACTAAACTTGAATTCACCAAATTGGGCAAGTCTTCGCCATTCATCTCGGTCAATATCAATGCTGCTCCGAATCGTGTCTTTTTGGCATCCGCTTTCTAAAATCGTTTTATAGAAGAAAGGTCCTTTTCATCATCAGGTTCCTTCGTGGAATTCCCTAAGATGAACTTCTTTAATGTAAGCTCACATCATCTGGCCGTGATGAATAGCTTTTAATCTTTTCTTCAATTAGATTCAATTGGCAAAACTGTCTCTATTCCGCTGAGAAATGTGTTGCCCCAACAAATGTCCTAGCTAATGTTTGATACTCATAGAGAGTAGTGATAGCTTCTTATGCCAATCTTTACAAGTCTTAGCCACCTTGCATTTCTTCTTCTTCATTTTTTTTGGCAACTTTTGTTGCACTGTGATATGCTGCCTGATCTTTGGACAAACTGTAGACTTTGATTTTGTACAGTTATTTAAACACGATCCTTTATGGCATTTGATCTTTTTTATTTTTTTCTTTTTTTTTTGAGAAAGTTGATAACTTCGACCTTGTAACATTGGCATATGAAGCTACTTCCACTCTCTTAGTGAAGTAAATTTGTGAAGAACTGGAGTAGACATATAAATCCTGTCTTCTTTAATTCCGTATTTACGGTATAACTGCTGCAATCCCTTTTCGTGGTAGATCAACAGTACCCAATCCTCTTTGTTTAGCATGCTTCTCATTAGCCAAGGCATGTCTTGATATAATTATACGAAAACATCTCAATAATGTCTCGTCTTATTTCTGTGATGGGCTCAGCTATAATCTTCTCTCCTTTCATAGGCACGCAATATCTAATGACCCTTTGTAGAGTAAGGTCTATTTTTCATCTTGTTAAACCATTCTTAACCAGTCAGAAGATACATCACAAACTCTGTCATCTTCAAAATCCTGAGATCCCCTAGACTCATATCTTGTTCAAAAAGGGAGTCAGTAACAATGTCGCTCATGACGTTGATATCTGGGTACCTAGGTACGAAGGCAAGAAATCCAAAGAATAAATGATTCTAAGGATGATTACTTGTATGATATGGTCATGAATAAAGAATGAAAGAATATGATAAAAGAATATACAATAGAAAGAATAAAAGAATATTTGCTTAAAAATACATTTCATTGAAATAAAAATTTAGGACACAAGCCTATTTTACAAAAGGGGTCTTATTGCCTCTAGGCTTAAGGCAACAAGCATGTTTTGCACATTATTCTAGATTAGCCCTAAAAGTATAGGGATTTCTTACACAGTCTCATTATTCAAAACATTCTCAAGCACACAAGAGCTTGTAAACTTCATTCTCTGATTCCCTCTTCGCTTTTGATTTCTTTAAGGGATCACAACTTTCTTGTCTCCATGATTGGGTAATGGGTTCTCCACACTAGGTGTATCATCAATCTTGACAACTCCCATATTAAGAAGTCTCTCAATTACCTTTTTGAAGGCAGTGCAATTTTCTATTGAATACCCGCATACTCTGCGTGGTATTCACATTGAGCGTTGAATCATACCATTTAGGATATGGGGTTGTAACTACCAAGATAATATGGAGACACCACATGCACGCCAAATAAACTTTCATATAGCTCCTTATATATCATCGGGATTGGTGTAAATTGGAGTTTTTCAGAGTTTCGCTTTGGAAAAACCTGATCGTTGGTAACTACCACCTTGGCTGATTCATTGCAATTGACTCCGAATGATTCATTTTCTTTTCCTTCTTCTTCCAGGCTTTTGAGGTCCCTTCTCCTCTTTCTTTCATTTTTACCAGAGCAACTAGTTTGGCTTGATCCTTGTTCGAGTAAACACCCATTGGAGAGTAAACGATATCCTCCTCATCATCTTCACTATTGTCCACTAAGCCATTCCTTTTTCCGAGTCCTTCGGCTAGTAACTGGGTTAGCTGGCCTATCATATTCCTTTAGAATTCCCGCATTTCTTGTTGAATCTCAATCAATTGCCTCTGCATCTGTATTTGCATTTGCTCCATTCTTTCCAACCTTTGCTCCATGTTTTCTAGGTTAACTGAAATATTTTTACCTAATTAGGATTCTATTGTAAAAGTCTAATGCAAATGATGCAATGTAATGCAAATGCATGGATGCAAAGAAAGAGAGGCGTTGATTCTGAATTCAGTTACATTAGAAAAACTTTTCTAGAAAACAAATTTCTTTACATAAAATGGATCGCATACACGATCTTATCCTCATAGTCCAAGTGAAGACATGAATCCCTTCTTCGCAAAAGTTAAGTCTTCTAATAGATGCCTCCTCTAACTCCTTTTTGCTTGATCTGGGACGCGACTCACTGCTCCATAATACTCGTTAGCTTCTTCAAGAAGGTCGAGACGTGGTGATTCCCAATTTGTCTTTATCAGCTTGAATCTTTGAGTAATAAAGTCTTGTATTCCTTCGCCAGCTATCAGTCTTCTCTTGTTGTGTTCACTTAGACTATATTCGGACAAGACCGTATTATAATCCACTTTATCAAAAAACCCGTCCTCTTATGACAAACTTTTCTATTTAGCAATTGAACTAGAAATCAACACCTCTTTTCTATGATATGAATGCAATGCAATCAAAACAAAAGAAAACCCGTTAGCACAGGAAAAATAAATAAATAACATAGAACCTATCAGGGTGACCACTAGGGTTTGACATGGTTCTACCTAGGGTAGGCCCTTAGGTTTTCTACATGTGGTTTAGCTATAAAGCTGAGGTTCCCGAACCAGCAGATTCCTCGATCCTCACCCATTATAGGCACATATTGACCGAGTTCGATTCAGGGGAATACATTTCCCTATGGCCATGCGGAAGCGAAAACTTCACGAAGACATAGGTACGGATGTACTTCGAAAGCAATCCACTAGCCCATGCTGAGGTGAAAACCTCACGAAGGCATAGCTTCTTACTACCACTTAAGGGTGTGACCGCAATGGTCATGCAGTGAAATGCATAAGTGCTTTACAGAATCATATGCAAGTAAAAGGATCATATTTTTAAAATTAGAATTTTAAATTCGAACGAAAGGACATGAAATTATCAATTTTACGGCCTGACTCTCTTAGTCCCCAGTGGAGTCGCCAAGCTGTCGAAACCATTTTAAATCGGGTTTAGAAAATGAGGATCGACTTTAAAAACCAAATAGGACTCGCCACCAGTCCTTTTTTACTTAGGTGTGATTGGATCACCTTGTAAAACGTTTCATTTTAAAACATTTCTACGAAAAACGATAAAACGGGTTCGGGAGTCGGTTACATATGAGGAAGGGTTAGCACCCTCATAACGCCCAAAAATTGGTACCTAATTGAGAAAATCATGTCCAAATGTTTGAAATTTAAAAAGTTTAAAATAAGATCCTTTATTAGAAGGAAAACCAAGACTTACCTATTTCAAAGAAATAAGAATTCCACACCCAATAAGTTAGGGTACAGTATCTCATAACTTCGAAGCTAGATACATCTTTTTAGAAAATTTTTATCTTGAGATACAAAATGTCACACCCAATAAGTTAGGATACAACGTTTTAAATTCCCAAGAATAAGTTTTTTTTTATGATTTAAAATTTGAGATTCCTTTGTTCCGAAGGAATATAAACATCACATCCAGCACGATTGGACACGACATTTTTTTAAACCCTTGTAATTAAAAATCATCTCATAATTTATGAAATTTATTAAAAGGGTATTTAGTTACTTAGCCAAATGAAAAATCGCAACCAGCACGATTGGGCACTATTTCCCGAATTTATAAATACCAAAACATTGCCTTATTTTAAAACCTTTAAATAAAATATTAATTTTGCAAAAAAAATATTTTTACTTTAAACAATAATTCATGTGATAATATCGCATTTATAAACTATCACACACAAATATTAAAAAATAATTATAATACAATAGCATACAATATAAAAGACAACTAAAATAACTACACCATAGTAATCATAAAATAATAAATAAATAAAAGGGTATTACATAGATAAATATATAAAGCAATTATAGTATATTAACATCTAATATAGACAATATAAAATACAACTAAAATAACTAAAGTAAGAATAATAATACAATAAGAATAATAATATAGGTTAATATAAAATAATAGAAAGATGAAAAACAATGGTAATGAAAATAATATAAGTGATATTAATAATAAAATAATAAATCATAATAATAATACTAATAATACTAGGGCTAGTTATAAATAAAATAATAGTAGTAGCGATATCAAAAATAATATATATATATATATATATATATATATAAAAGAATGAATAATATATAACTTTAAATAAAATTACATTTATAATAATCTAAAAATAATAAAAATAAAAATGTATCATATATAAATAAATTTTATACCAAGTAAAATTTTAGAAAATAATATAATAAAATACTATAATTAAAAATATAATATAATAAATAATATATTATTAAACTAAATAAAATAATATATAATAATAATTAAATATATATAAAAAATAATACATATAATATATATATATATATATGAATTTCACAATATTAAAAAATTAATAAATATAGAAAATAATATTATTATGATAAAATAGTTTAAAACACTATAAAATAATAAAATAAAATAAAAAAGAGTACAGTGTAAATAATAATTGAAATGATTAAAAGGACTAAATAAAATACACGTTAAATTACAGGGGCTAATATGGTAATTATTTAAAATTTAAAACGGTACCATTTTGATTTTTTTAACTTTTAAAGCGGTCTGAGGTTTAATTAAAATAACATAAACTTTTAGGGTTAATTTAATAAGAAATAAAAACTTAAACAGGATTAAATTAAAACCAATAAAAATACAAAAGGACTGATATGGTAAATCCCCCTTTTTAATAAAACACGCGGATCCTAGGCGGGTTTGCAGGTCGACACGCGGGTATAGCCTTAAAACGACATCGTTTTGGTCATTATCTGACCACACCAAAACGGCGTCGTTTTTTAGGCCTATATAAAGTGAAAATCAATAAAAAAAATCATTTTTAATAGCCTTAAAAAAAAAAAACTGAAACTGAGCTTAGAATGCTCTCCCCTTTCCTCTGTTTTCCACCAACCTCTGGCGTGGGTTTAGACGATAAGTCACCGCGCGTGCATCTCACGCGCCACCGCACACAACGGCCTGAAGACAAAAAAATCTCCTCTTTTGCGAATCGAGAGGTAAGTATTTATATTCACTCTTTATTTTAGTAGCAAAAAAAAAAAAAAACAATAATAAATAAAACCGAAGGAAAAGAAACTCCAATAAACGTTCGAAAAATCACCTCTGTTATTTTTCATTTCTCTGAAAATTTTTCTTTTTGTGTTTTTTTTTCTCTGTTACATGCGTGTGTGTAATCCCCTATTACAACGAGTATCCCCCCTTGTTACAATGTTCTAGATGGGTTTTTTTAACCCGAAAGTACATAAAAAGGAAATACAGGGATTTTTGCCATTTTGTTTGCTGTGTCTTTCCTTTTATTGCAGGTTGAAGGCGACGAATCTGGCAGTGGCAAGGCGCACTAACTGCGGCGCAAATCGTGGCCTGACGAGGGGCGGACTGAAGGCGCGACGATCGGGCTCCTGCAATTGCGGCGTGACGTTCGAGATAACTCCTGCGGCGCGAGCGTTCCTGCGGTGCCTAGGGTTTCAGAAACCCTAGGCTGAAACTCATTTGGGCCCTTCTGGGTCAATTCTGTCTTGGGCTACCAGAGTTTGTTGGGTCATGGGTTAACAGATCAGGCCATGGGTGTTTGGGTCAAGGGTTTAGGCTATTTTGGTAATGGGTCTTGGTTTTGTAAATGGACTGGAAAGGGACTTTATTATTTTTGGTTTTTATTTTGTTTTAATGGCCTAGGAAAAATTGGGCTTTTACAGATACCTTGTGGTTTTTGATGTTTGATGATGAAATATGAAATATATGTGTTAGATTAACAAGTTTTGTCTTTGAATTTTTGATGAAATTGAGTAATTTAGACTAAATTGCAAAAATAAATTTTTGAGGGACTAAAATGTGAAATAAATGAAATGTGTGGGCTTGTAAGAACACTAGGAATATTCAGCCCTAAAGAAGTTTAGTCAAATTTTGTGTATTTTGTGTTTTGTGCAAAAAGTATTAAATTGTAAAAAGTGTGAAATGTTAGGGGTAAAATTATAATTTGCCCATTTATGTGTTTTTAGGCTAAATTGAATGTAATGGTGTTTAAATAAGCTTAATTTGAATATGTTTAAATCAAGAATTAAAAAAAAAACCTTGGATCGGGGAAAGACAAAAGTGGTCGAATAGCTGATTTAACTGTCGACGACATCCAAGGTAAGTCAATAAGCATTTAAATGTTGATATAACTATGGATATTTATTTGTTATGTATCAAAATGAATTATTTGAATTTATTTATACTATGGCTGAATGTGGGTATTGTGATTTGGCTAACTTTCGAGCTTGATTCGATCGAGATTCGATGTCCGTAAGCCCCGTACGAACCTTAGGAATAGATAGGATAAATATGTCATGACATAGGATATCCGATATGTTTTTTCGTGTAAGACCACGTCTGGTACGTTGGCATCAATTTGTGTTTATGTGAAAGACCATGTCTGGGGCATTGGCATCGTATTTGATTCGTGTAAGACCCTGTCTGGGATAGTGGCATCGATATGTGATTACATGTAAGACCACGTCTGGGACGTTGGCATTGTATAAGCTTCCGACTATCCACGTATCCTTTTTAATTATGTATGGTTCAACAGGCATGTGTAAGTGACGGCCAATGTGATATTTGAAATAAAAGAACTCAGGTACGTATATAAACTGTGTTGAGAAATGAAAGGTAAGTTTTATATTTATTTCATTGTACAGAGGCTAATGTGTAAACAAGTGAACTATGTATAAGTTTTCTACTATGTGTATTCGGCCAAAGGGTATATTGTGTGAATTTGATATTGAAATTTGAGTATTTATTTGTGATTGTGTATAATTTATTATTTGATATAACCTTGTATATTTGATTTTGCTAAGTTGGTTGATATTACTTTGCTATTGACTTACTAAGCTTAAATAGCTTACTTTGTGTTTCTCTGTCTATTTTTGTTTTATAGATTTTGGATACGTTACGAGCTCGGGGATCGTCAGCAGGACTATCACACTATCAATAGCTTTCTTTGGTATTTTGGCTATGTTAATTATGAATATATGACATGTATAGCATAGAAAAAGGTTGAATATGAATTAAGTACCTATGTATGTAATTAATAGCCATGCGAAAATGGCTTATCCTCTTTTAATTGATTTGCTATCTTTGATGATGGTTTGCGATGGTTGTTGTGAATGGGCTTATACATATGCACATTTGGTTAAGTATATGTTTCATAATAGTTAAGCTTGTGTTATGTTTTAAAACTAGACATATTGAACTTGGTTATGTGGTTGATACTTGTATTTTGGTTATGTTTGTTTGATGGATTGATTTAGTTGATATATGAACTTGAACCGAATGTATATGTAATAAGTATCAATAAGTATGTGAGCTAGTAAATTGTGAATCGGTTATGATGGTATATATATATATATATGTTCAAATACAATTAAAAAGTATGTGGTTATGTTAATTTTAAGTTTTGAAAGGTTTGGATTTGGAATGTCAAGGTTAAAATTTTATGTATGTATTCGCCATATTGTGAAATGGTAATGGATGACTATTAGTAATACAATTATATTTACTTTTATGATTAGATTATGAATTTGGAATTTTGTAAATGTTAGATATAATTTGTAAGTTAAAGAAATGATGAATATATATATATATATTAGAATTTAGTTGTATGAGAGATATTAAGTTTGGTAATGTTATACATAATGTGGTTGAAGCTATTTTGTTTTAATGATACAATGTTCGAATACCATATATATGTTTTAAAGTGATGTTTATTTATTAAGACTTTAATAAAATGATTAGATTAATGATGTTAATTATAAATAATTGATTATGTTATAAATTTGAGATAGGTGTTAGATGTGATGTAAATGATTTTTGGTTTTGTTATTGAGGTATGAAATTTGTATTGATGTAATATGCAATTTACTCTGCTTAAATGATTCAAAACATTTATGCTAGCTTTGATTTGTATGCTATGTATGTGTACATGAAATGTTAATTAAAAAAAATATATATATTCCTGTTTTGAGTTGTGTTTGTTTTGGTAATGCCTCGTAACCCTAGTCCGGCGACGGATACGGGTTAGGGGTGTTACAATACTGATTTCTATTACTATATGCTTACTGTATCTGAGATGGGCTAAGGCCCTAATTTATGTCTGAAACTGTATTTGAATGGGCTAAGGCCTAAATTGTAATCAATCAGAATGGGCTTACGCCCTGCATCGCATTTGACTGACATCGTTGTTTGATCAGATGCATGACTTTTGTGGGGATTACACACTGAGTTTATGAAAACTCACCCCTTTCTATTTTAACTGTACAGGTAATCCCCAGACTTAGACCGATTGGTGCAGCAAAGGACTCGACGGTGACCACGTATTTATTAAACAGCTTTAATAATCATTAAGGTTTTTATCTATTATTTTGTTTGAAGTATTTTTGATGTAATTTTGGACTTTTGGACTGTTTGCCTTTATTTTGGGACTCTAACTGATTTCATGGATTTTTAAACTGCACAACTCAACGAAAACTCAGTTTAATTAAAAACTACATTTTCCCTAAACACGAATGGTTTCCTTAAAATATCATAGTTTTAAAAGCTTCTGCTACAAAATATGTTCTTAAAACGAATCGAACAAACGAGAAGACACTTTTGAAATTGACAAGGGATAAGTAGAAGGTAATAAACGGAAATGGTCTTAACTTGATAAACTCGATTTGAAATTCCAATCCATGTGACATCGCCAGATTTGGCCATAACGTCTAGGTCGGGTTTGGGGTGTTACAAAAACGATAAGGTTGAGATGGCATCACTTCTGACTTCTTTGATGTCTATGAAATATAAGGGTCAAGGAAACGTAAGGGAGTACCTTATGGAGATGTTCCATACTACTTCAAGACTTAAGGCACTTAAGATCGAGCTTTCTTAGGAATTGCTTGTTCTTATGGTTTTAGTATCACTTCCTGCACAGTCACTTCCTGCACAGTTTAATCAATTTAAAATTAGTTATAACTGTCAAAAGGAGAAATGGACCCTAAATGAGCTCATTTCTCATTGTGTGCAAGAGGAAGAAAGGTTGAAGCGTGATAAGTCTGAAAGTTCTCATTTGGCCAATGCCCCTAAAGACAAGGGCAAGAAAAGAAAATATCAGAATGAAGTTGCTAAGGGTCCAGCTCAAAAGAAACAACAACAAGCTACAGAGAGTTGTTTCCTTTGTAACAAGTCTGGAAACGTAAAGAAAGATTGTACCAAATATCATGTTTGACGTGCAAAGAAAGGTATAATTCTTAATTTGGTCTGTTCTGAGATTAATTTAGCTTCAATACCTAGAAACACTTGGTGGATAGATTCTGGTGCTACTAATCACATAAGTGTTTCTATGCAGGGTTGCCTGAGCTATCGAAAGCCAACTGATGGTGAAAGACACATTTTTGTGGGTGATGGAAAATTGGTAGAAGTGGAAGTGATTGGGCATTTTAGGTTGTTATTAGGAACTGGTTTTTATTTGCATTTAAAAGACACTTTTATTGTACCGTCATTTAGACGGAATTTAGTTTTTGTTTCTTCGTTGGACAAATTTGGATATTATTGTTCATTCGGAAACAATCAATTTAGTTTGTATTTAAATTCAAATGTTATTGGAACTGGTTATTTAAATACTTATGAAAACCTTTATTTGTAGAAACAGTTGCATCCTATAATGAAACCTTGCATGTGGAATCACGTGGTATTAAATGCAAATTAAATAAGGAAAATTCAGCATCATTATTGCATAGGCGCTTAGGTCATATCTCAAAAGTTAGAGGTGAACGCCTTGTGTCTGATGGTATTTTAGAGTCCATTGACTTCACATACTTTGATATATGTGTCGATTGCATTAAGGGAAAACAGACCAAAACCAAGAGATTGGGTGCCAACAAATCTTCAGACATCTTAGAATTAATTTATACAGATATTTGTGGGCCATTCCCTACGGCATCCTGGAATGGTCAACAATATTTCATAACATTCATAGACGATTACTCACATTATGGGTACCTATATCTCATTCATGAGAAATCTCAGTCTTTGGACATGTTTAAAGCTTATAAAGTTGAAGTTGAGAATCAACTCAACAAAAGGATTAAAAAAGTCAGATCTGATCGTGGTGGTGAGTACTACAGTAGATATGATGGCTCAGGTGAACAATGTCCAGGACCATTTGCGAAATTCCTAGAGGAATACGGTATTGTCCCACAGTACACCATGCCATGATCACCTAGTATGAATGGTGTAGCTGGAAGACAAAATAGAACCCTTAAGGATATGACAAGGAGCATGATTGCTCATTCTACCTTACCTGAGTCCCTCTGGGGAGAAGCATTAAAGACAGTAGCTTACATTCTGAATAGAGTACCCCATAAAGCAGTTGCAAAAACACCTTATGAGCTTTGGACTGGTCAAAAGCCTAATTTAAAGCACTTTCTCATTTAGGGATGTCCAACTGAGACAAGGCCTTATAGGCCACATAAAAAGAAATTGGACTCCAAAACAGTAAGCAACTACTTTATTGGTTATTTTGAGCGATCTAGGGGCTATAAATTTTATAATCCCACAATAAGGAATATTTTTGATATGGGAACTGCAACATTTTTTGAGGATGTTGAGTTTGGGGGAAGAAATAAGGTTAGAGACATTGCTTTTGAGGAGGAATTGGATTCTAACTCAATTCCTACTATCACTTTTGACGATGTTCAGGTTCTTATACCTATCATTGATCAAGAAGTGAATCCAAAACCTCTAAGACAATGTTGAACAACTCCCCATTCAAAATGAGGTAATTGTTCCAGAAGAACAAACTCAACAACCTCAAGAACAAGTGCCATTAAGGAGGTCCACAAGGGAAAGGAGAAATGCTATTCCAGATGATTATATTGTATTTCTCCAAGAACATGAGGATGATAATGGAATGATGGAAGATGATCCAATCAACTTTCATCAAGCCATGAAAAGTTCTAATTCTCAAAAGTGGATTGATGCCATGAAAGATGAGTATAAATCTATGCAAGACAATAAAGTTTGAGAACTTGTCCCATTACTTAAAAGTGCAAAACCAATTGGTTGTAAATGGATATTTAAAACCAAGAGGGATGCAAATGGTAATGTGGAGAGGTATAAGGCGCGTCTTGTAGCTAAAGGATATACTCAAAAAGAAGGTATTGATTTTACAGAGACTTTCTCTCCAGTTTCATCGAAAGACTCCTTCAGGATAATCATGGCGGTTGTTGCTCATTTTGATCTTGAGTTACATCAGATGGATGTTTAGACTACGTTTCTTAATGACAATATTGAAGAAACAATTTATATGGTGCAACCAGAAAATTTTGAGTCGGAAGACTCAAAGAATATGGTTTGCAAATTGACAAAATCCATCTATGGACTCAAACAAGCTTCCCATCAATGGTACCACAAGTTTCATCAAATAATTGTTTCGTTTGGTTTTGAGATGAATATTGTTGATGATTGTGTGTATCGCTAATTCAATGGGAGTAAGTACATATATCTAGTTCTATATGTTGATGACATTTTGCTTGCCGCTAATGATATAGGCTTATTGTACGAAACCAAGAGGTTTTTATCTAAGCATTTTGAGATGAAAGATCTTGGGGACGCCTATTTTGTTTTAGGAATTCAGATGCATCGAGATCAATCTCACGGTATTCTTGGATTATCACAAAAGAGCTATATCGATAAAGTACTCAAAAGGTTTGGCATGCAAAGTTATAGACCAGGTGACACCCCTGTCGCTAAAGGAGACAAATTTAGTCTTATTCAATGCCCTAAAAGTAACCTTGAAATTCAGGAAATGCAAAAGATTCCCTATGCATCAGCTGTTGGGAGTTTAATGTATGCTCAAGTTTGTACGAGTCCGGACATTGCGTACATTGTTAAGATGTTAGGCAGATATTTAAGCGACCCTGGTATAGACCATTGGATAGTAGCCAAAAGGGTTATGAGATATCTTTAAAGAACAAAAGATTACATGCTTACTTATAAGAGATCAGTTCTTTTGGAGGTCATAGTGTATTCTGATTCTGATTTTGTTGGATGTCAAGATAGTAGGAAATCTACATCAGGCTATATTTACCTGTTAGTTGGAGGAGCTATATCTTGGAAAAGTGTCAAACAGACACTTGTAGCTTCATCCACTATGGTAGCAGAGTTTGTAGCATGCTATGAGGCATCAAACCATGGAATATGGTTGCGAAACTTTGTCACAGGGCTGCGCATTTTGGAGAATGTAGAAAGACCATTCAAATTATTTTGTGATAAGTCAGCAGTGCTGTATTCCAATAACAACAGGAATTCATCTAAGTCAAGGCATATTGACATAAAGTTCCTAGTTGTAAAAGAAAGAGTGAAAAATGTTCAAATATCTATAGAGCACATTGGGAAAAACTCCATGATAGTGGATCCACTCACAAAAGGTTTACCACCCAAGGTCTTTCATGAGCACACTGCTCATATGGGTGTTACATTGTTTGAGGATATCATGATTTAGTGGGAGCTTATATTTTATTTGTTTTATGTTTGTTTTCAGACATTTATGTATTTGATTATTTTTTGATTAGAAATAAAGTATTCAGTTTATTCATTATGTTTATTATTTTGGTACTGACCTCACTTGAGTTTAAAGAGGACTAGTTGGAAATAGACATGTTTAGATCATATTGCATGTAATTTCCATGCTACACATCCATACTTGATCTATGTCATTTGATTGTGTTAATATACGTGATCATGGATGGATTTAGTTACGATATATGTAATGAAAGTCACCTTGGTTCTATGTTAACATAATTAACGGACGAGATTGTTCGGAATACCTTTTGGATATGATAGTAAAATTTTGAGCTCATAAGGTTATATAATGACATGTAATTATAGAGTAATTAGTATATATATGTGGTCCAAGTGGGAGATTGTTGGAAAATATGGACATCACATATATAATAAGGGTAATTACATGTTATTATTTACTATCATGATAGGTTAGCCCAAATTAAAAGTGATCTAATTTGGTAGAATTTTATTAGGCTTTAATTATTAAATAAAGTATGGGTCAAATATGTGTAGATACCCTAGTAATTGAGTTCTAATCAAATTCTAATTAATGATGGGCTAATTAGAATTTGATTAGAACTAATATACCAAGGTTATAAATATTAGGGTTATGGTCCTCAAACTATACACAAGATATCTTTTCTAATATCCATCATTAGGAAAGAGAGAGTAGATATTCTCTGAATTTCTTGTGTGCTAATTTGGAAGATCAAATCCCCAAAATCTGGTAAAATTTCAAGGAATTCATGGATTCAGGTACGCTTCCACATCTAGTTTTGTTCTTGATTTATTCTTGATGATTTGACATGATAGATCCTGGTTTATTCAGTTTTATTTTAGATTTATTTTACAAATCTAACATATTGTGGTCAAAGATGTAGCAAGGAATAATGGCTTTGAAGTGGTGCCCTGAAGGGACGTTTTCTCAAGGGTGCTGCTGGATAGGGATGTAAGTATGTTGAATAATTTGAAGAATTTGGTTGGGAGTGTCGAACTTGATCCGAAAGTGGAGGATTGTATAATTTGGATTCACGACAGTGCCGAGGAATTTACAGTTAGGAAGTTATCTCAATTGTTGTCCTTTGATCGTATAACTTTGAGGCATATTCTTAAAAGGTAAAGGTGGAGAGTTGAATCACAAAATTATGGTTTCATATTCTACTCCATGAGACCTTTACAACGGTATATCATATGCTCAAAATGGTTGAGTGATGGATGAGAAATTGATGCTCAAAGTAAGTTGCTTGGAAATATTTGTTGAGGAAAAATAAAGGCTTAGATCCCACATTGGTTAAATACCAAGTGTGAGATGTGTTTGTATATGGGAAACCTCTTGAAGGATGATTGAATGACTAAGCTTGGAACATTGCCTCATACATAGGGTAGGTGCAGGTCCAAACCTGACGGGGTTGGGGTGCACCTGCACGATGTAGGATATTTTAGCCCAACATAAATTTATTTTCCTCATCTCAGCAAAGATAATATTTTTATATAAGGACATTTATCTTATTTATTTGATTCCAATCAATTTGATTTAATTTTTAATCAATTTGATTTGTTGGCTCCTTTAGATTTTGTGGATATTTCCAAAATTTCCACCATCCTAAATGCCTATAAAAGGTTAAGATTTCTTTGCTTATTTTCCACACTCTCACACCGATTTTCTGTTGCCTTCAAAATTCTTCTTTTATTCTCTGAATTTTTCAAACATTCCGGTGATAGAAAAATGCAACGTTTGTTCGTTAATCGCTATAGAGGTGCTACTCCTTTGATCATTGTTGTTGTTGTATCTTAGTATACATTCGGCCGACGTTTCTCCAAGTGCCGTAGGAGCAACCAAATCTATCTTAAGGAAACTATTTTTAACATGCCTCAACGTTTAGTAAAATCTCTATTCTTCCTTTTGATCTCAACTTTTGTTATGATTTTGATTGGTTTTCGTAAATTAAATATAAATCATTCTATTTATATTTTATCACGAAATGTTCGCGCCTAAAATGGGCCTGTGGATATTTTAGCCCAACACAAATTTATTTTCCTCATATCAACAAAGATAATCTATTTATATAAGGACATTTCTCTTATTTATTTGATTCCAATCAATTTGATTTGTTGGCTCCTTTAATGGTAGATTTTGTGGATATTTCCAAAATTTCCACCATCCTACATGCCTACAAAAGGTTAAGATTTCTTTGCTTATTTTCCACACTTTCGCGCCGATTTTCTGTTGCTCTCAAAATTCTTCTTTTATTCTTTGAATTTTTCAAACGTTCTGGTGATGGAAAAAGGCAACGTTTGTTTGTTGATCACTGTAGAGGTGCTACTGCTTTGATCATTGTTGTTGTTGTATCCTATGATACATTCAACCAACGTTTCTCCAAGTACCGTAGGAGCGGCCGAATCTGTTTTAAGGAAACTATTTTTAACAGGCCTGAACGTTTAGTAAAATCTCTATTCTTCCTTTTCATTTCAACTTTTGTCACGGTTTTGATTGGTTTTCGTATTTGATAAATTAAATATAAATCATTCTATTTATTTTTTTATTTTTATGTGTTTATTTGTATTTAATTATTTTGTTCGCTAACGTGTTTTGTCCAACAATCTTAAGACAGACTTGATTATTTTTGCAATTCTCTAATCCGAGTTAAATGAGACACCAAGGCGAAAAGAAAAGAAAAGAATTTATTCGAAAATAAGTTTTTAAATTAAATAAAATCCATTCCGTGATTTTTTCCCGCTGCTCAATGATTTTATTCTCTATTTTATTTTTTATTTCCAAACGAATATAAAAACTAAATAAAATTTGTTTCAGGATTTATTCCCGCCGTTTAACAAATTTTATTCGATTTTGTTTTCAAATTAAAGTTAAATCAAATCCATTTCGGGATTTATTCCTGCCGTTTAATGGATTTTATCCATTTTGATTTTATTCCATTTTGATTTTTTTTTTCTAAACGAGTATTTAAATTAAAATAAAATCTATTTCGTAATTTATTCCTACCGCTCAACTAATTTTATTCTTTTTATTTTATTTCTAAAATGAGAAATTAAAATTAAATAAAACTTGTTTTAGATTTATTCTGTCGATTAAAAATATTTTATTGAATTTTAATTTTGTTTCCAAATTAGAAATAAATTAAATAAAATCTGCTTTGGATTTATTCCACCGCTTAACAAGATTTTATTCAATATTAATTTGTTTCCAAATGAAAACTTAATTAAATAATTCTATTTCGAGATTGATTCCCGCTGTTTAACAGAATTTATTTTGATTTAATTACATAATTTTGTTTCAGGATTTAATCCAGTCATTTAACAAAATCCAAAGGAAATTTTTTGTTTATTTTTTGGCCTAATTGTTGCTTTAAATTGTGAATTAAAAAGGAAATTTATCAATGGTGAATTAAAAAGACAATATGAGAATGCATGTCTCGGATTGGTTCTTTAAAGGACTTTGTATTTAAGCGTGCCGAGTCCACCACCTCTCTTTTAGGGTTACCAACCTGGTGCATTGTTTTATTGTATTTTTATTAGACTGTATAAACTTTTGTTTCGGGTTTTATTAGATTCTTGCCGTCTAACAAAAGCTGATTCTATTTCTTGACAGAAATTGAAAACTCTCATCAATGCTGTGGAAGATATGGACTTATGTGTTGTGATTTCTGAAGTCAACATTGTTGATTCAAATCTAAGAGAATGGTTGCTTGATACAGGTGTCACACATCATATCTTCTGTGACGAAGACTCTTTTTTGAGTTGGAACCTTCTGAAAATGGGAAGAAGCTCTATATGGGCAAGGCTGTAACTTCTAAGATCAAGGGGAAGGGTACTGTGGTCTTGAAGATGACTTCAGCAAAGAACTCAAGCTTCAAAATGTGTTTTATGTGCCTGACATATGCAAGAACCTTATTTCTGGGACACTCCTTAATGTACACGGCTTTAAGATGGTGTTTGAATCCCAGAAGCTAGTTTTGTCAAAGGGGGAATGTATGTGGGAAGGGGATATGTATTAAATAATATGTGGAAACTTAATGCAATCTCTGTAAAAGCAAAGATAATGAATAAAAATGTCTCTTCTTCCTCTGTTTATATGCTTGAGTCATTTGGTTTATAGCGTGGAAGGCTCGGACATGTTAATTATGATACTTTACGTAGATTAATTAATTTGGAGCACATTCCTTCATTTCACAATAACTATAAACATAAATGTGAAACTTGTATTAAGACAAAATAACAAGGTCTTCATTTCAAACTATTGAAAGAAGCACAAAACCACTTGATCTTATACATAGCGAGGCTTGTGACTTAAAGTTTGTTCAAACGAGAGGAGGGAATAAATATTTTATTACCTTCATTGATGATAGCACAAAATATTGCTATGTTTACTTGCTTAAGAGCAAAGACAAAACTATAGAGAGATTGACTCTCTATAAGCGGGAGGTTAAAAACTGATAAACCGTAAAAATAACATATTTTAACCCCATATTTAGTATGCTTTTGGATGATTTAGCCTTTGATTTATGTAAAAAGGTGCTTTTAATCCTTTCTTTTCATGTTTATACTCAGGAAAGCACCTAAGGATAAAAAGAATGTAAAACGGGCTTAAAACGGACCAAATTGGGCCAACCCAAGAAATCGACACGGCCTGGACTTCAAGCCACACGACTGTGCCTCGTCAAGTTACTTCACACGACCATGCCACGATTTACACGGCCATGCCCCAATTGACAGAATCGAGACAAGGCCTGAAGACGATTCACACGGGCGTGTGCCATGGGCGTGCCCTGCCACGGGAATGAGCAATTTCACTCGAATTTGGATGCTTGAAGCCAAAGAAACATACTCCTAAGTCCACTTAAACACCTTAATAGTAATTCTACTTGAAGGAGGTGCTTAGGAGCCAAGTAAAGCATCTAAGGAGCCTATATAAACTACCCAAGGTAGCCATTCTAGGAGGGAGTTTTAGGTAGAGTTTTCTGCTAGAGATTTTATTCAGGGAATTACTCGAAGATAGCCAGTTGATCCATCTCAAGAAGCCGGAGTTCTACTCAAGACAGAAGATCTCCTCTTCAATTCCTTCAGGGGGTTTTAGGGATTTCTTATGTTTTGTTTGATCTTTTCTCTTGAGATGTTTTCTTATTTTGTTATGAACTAAACCCTTCAGATACCTGAAGGGGATGAACCCTATGATGGATTTTGTTATTTGATTTCTAAATTATATGATAAGTACTTAGTTTGTTCTTAATTATGTTGCTTAATTTAATCTGATGTGCTTAGGTGGAGGAGGAATAGACCCTGCCTAAGAGTAGATCTAGCATAATTAAGCGGAGTTGATCGAGCGCCTAGAGATAGGGTTACGAGATTTTGTCGGATTAGGGTGAAACCTAATATGGGAGTCTATTGATCGATTTACTGCTTCCTTAGGGGGTTATCATAAGAGAACGAGAGTTCCACTAATTAACCTAAGGTTAGACGTTATTTGCTTCGAGAGAGGGTTTAATATAGGTTAGGGAGTCTCACGGATCAAGCTAAGTAAAGAAGTCATATGAATTAAAAGTTAGATAACAAGAGAATTCATAGGTGGATTCTTCCTGAGGGTATCGTTGTAATCAACTGAGTTTTTCCACAGTCTTTTCCCAAAGTTTCATTCTTTTGTGTTTACATCGAGTTTAGTTTTTCATTAGTTTTAGATTAATAAACCAATCACTCAATATTTTAGGCTAAATAATAGAAAGAAAGTGAGTAGTAGTGCTTTTAGGTTCCTCTGGGTTTGATAAAATAATCTTGCCTAAACTATACTATTGTTCGATAGGTGCACTTGCCTCAATCATTGTCATAGTTAGTCTACTGTGTTCGATCATTCTTTATAAATATTAAAACTCAATTGCTTGACACGATCAAGTTTTTGGCGCCGCTCTTGAACTCATACTGTAGGTAGGCGACGAGATAGTCACTCTTCAAGTTCTTGACTCGGCCAGAACGTCAAGTGATAAAGGTGACACGGCCTTGCACACGGCCTAAGTTTGCTTCTCGAAAGGCAACTCGAGTACTAACCGTACTAATTAGTTTGGTTTTATTTCTTTTCGTATTTAGGCATAAGTTTCCATACCCACACGGCCTTGCACACGGCCGTGGCCGTGGCCGTGTGGACACCACGACTAGGCACATGAGCGTGGACCTTATCTTTATTTAATTGTTTACTTTTATTCATTTTTATTTTTATTTTTACTTCCTTTATTATTTTCTTCTTTTTCTCAACGGCATTTAGATTTAGCTTAGGATACAATAAAACCAAGCCGGCTCCTTCGAGGATTCAATTTCAAACGGTTCGAGACGCTTCCCCACATTCACCTCCAATCTTATCCGGGTTCTTTTCATAGACTTCATCCAAAAATTTAGGAAGTGTTACTTCTCCCGTTCTCTTTTGATTTTATTATTACATAATTGTTTATCTATCTTTGTACATTGAGGGCAATGTACATCTTAAGTGTGGGGTAAAAGTACCGACTTTTTGTATTATTCTCAAATCTTGAATTTAGTCTTGTTTTCAAGTATTTTCTCATATTACTAATTAGGATGAAATTTCTAATGATTTATGATTATTATTGATATGTTTTAGAGTAAGTCATAGTTAAGTGTGCATTGATGATTAAATTTGAAGAATACTAGGAATCAAGCATGGTAAGTCTACTTTCTAAAATTAAAATTGATGGGTCGTTGAACCTGAATTTGAGTACTACCTTGAAATTTGGAATTTATAAGGATTGATGTCAAAACACCCATAATTTTTGTGAGATTTTGAGCCTCATAGAGCATATATTCTTTTTCGTGCTCACGTTATTGATTATGAGTGTGTCAACTTTGAACTGTTATTCTAGAACTTGCCTCGTTTATACATGTCGAGACCACACTTTTGATTTGATATACAGAGATGATAAAGGCACCTAGGATTTAAGCCACTTACTCCATAAAAAGCCTACCTTCACAAATTAACCCCTAGTGAACCCCGTTGAATCCTAACAACCTTTTTACTGACTCACCCATTAATATTAACCCAAAACCCCTTTGTATTTGTTATCACCATTCTTTTGACGACCCTTCTATCGAGAATTGATTTGATCAAATTACCTAATTAGTTTATTTCAGTTGGTAAAGTTCTTTCTTTATTATTATGTATTTATTTAGTTTGTTCTTAAAAAAAAATCGAAAAATCAAAGTATAATCAGTATTAGTATAAGAAGTAAGCTTGTGCATTTAATTTTCAATTATCAAAGAAAACACTCTTATTATTAGTTTCAAATTTTCAATTGATGTAATCAATTATTTCTAGTTCATTGTTTTTAGATTAGGTAATTAGTCAATTCGATCTCGATTTTAACCTTCTAATTCAGCCTTTATCCACACCTCTTAACCTTAGCCCCGTTCAACCCTGATTAAAGACCTTTTGATTTATGTATCATCTCATATACAGTAGTGGAGATTTGATTTTCAGGCAAGCCTATAGGATTAACTTTTCAGGTTCAACTTAAGAGTGCTTATTCTTGAACCTTAAACACTTTGAGTGATTTGAGTGAACCTTTAGTGAGGATGTCAATCCTTGTCGGTTTTGAATTAAAGGTAATTATTCAAATAAGGGGAGACACCTAAGTTTTCGTACTACAAAGGTATGACTTATCGTGATTGAATCTTTAGGACTCTTTGAGTTGAATTATCCATGTATAAATTATCTATGAATTATGATGAGACATTGTCGATAGTGTAAGCACTAAATTTTGTCCGGATTAATTATGGGTTTATTTAAAAATAATAATAAATTTTTTAAAAAAAATTTTAAAAAAAATTTTAAAAAAATTACATTTTAACCCCTAAACTTTCTTGAAATTACATTTTGGCCCCAAAACTTTTCAAAATTACATTTTTACCCTTATCTTTCTTAAAATTACACTTTGGCCCCAATAGTTTTATCGCTTGTAATCTGGTCCTTCATCGGAAAATCTCCAAAATCCGCAGATTTAAGACCCACCCCTCGATTTTTCTACCACCACCTAAGGATGGCCTCCTTCCCTAGCCACCACCACTGCAGACAAAACGCTATAAAAGGGATTTTTCCCCAAAATCAAACCCCATCATTTTCAAAAAACCCACAAAAGAGAGGAAAAGAAGAGGAAAGAAGAAGGAAAAGAAGAAGAGAAGAGAAGAGGAGGTGTCGCACGACCGGGAGGAAAAGGCGACGACTACAAGCGATTGGAGAAGAAGAAGAAAGGAGAAGAAGAAGGAAGAAGAAGAAGAAGAAGAAGAAAAGAAAAGAAAAAAAAAAAAAAAGAAAGAAAAGAAGAAAGAAAAAAAGAAAAAGAAGAAAGGAAAAAAAAAGAAAAAGAAAAAAAATAATAAACTCAGTCGGGTCGACCTGTAACATCCCAAAATGGGGTTATTTGGAATTTGATTATTTTTCTTATGTATGAACTGCTATGTCATTATTTATGGAATAATAATGATCAATTTAAGGCTTTGTGTTGGCTCGATTTGGTAGGAAATTTTAGTTTTTAACTTTTAAGGTAGGGAGCCTTAGCAAGAGGGTGTTATAAGAATAAATGGGGATAACTTGGACATAAAATGAGCCTAGACTAAGTGGCAAAGTAAGCCCACTTAAGAGCTACATGTGACGCCACCAAGGAGCAAGGGAGAGCTTGTGTTCGAGTCATGAAATCCTCTTTTGTTCTTTATTTTGATGGCATAGGGAGGAGAGTTTTTCTTCTCTTTAAACTCTTTAATTATTAATAGATAATATAAGCATTTTATTTTAGGGATAATCGAGTAGATTATGAAGATTTAAAAGAATTATTATTGGATTATTATTATGGTTTTAATTTAAGTGGTCTAGAGTGAATTAAGGAAGTAAGAGGAATCTTGGACTCCTTGTTGAGGAGGAGTGGACGGCAAGGACTTATGGAAGGGGGAGTTGTCAATGCTTATAAATAGCATCAGCTTAGCATTTGTTTTGCTCTTTTCTCCATCTTTGCAAACTGCCGAAATTCTCAAACCTTCCATCTATCTTCTCTCCTTTCTTTTCCCTCAAACACTGCTAGCCGAAAACTCACACCATCTCCTCCTCTCCATTAGTTTTCTACCATTAATTCTCCTCTATTCTTTGGCCGAATATCCACTCCTCTGTTGCCGAAATCCTCTTCTCCTGTTAAGACTCACTTTGGCCGAATATCAGGAAGTCATAAGAGTTTCTCGGGATTATTTTTTCAGACCGATTAGCAAGGGGTAAGTATGCCGAAAATCTTTCATCTTATTATCTCCCTATGTCGACTTGGTCAAAAGGAAAAGCCGAATTATCTTGATGGCTAATTAATGTGGTAACGATTCTGTTTAGGTGCCGGGATTTTAAGGTATTCGATCTAAGTCTCTATCCTCCATCAACCGAAGTTGGTAAGTGTGGGTAAGGCCTATGTTAGTATTCAAAAGCCGAAAGCTTTGGTTATAAGTAATAATGACTAATCATTTATTTTGGAAAAAAACAGATTCAAGTATCGGGTGCCGTGGTTAGTAGCCAAAACGAGGAAAGGTAAGATACCGGGATCATAAGGAACCCCTTTCAATAATTTGGTTTGGCCGATTAGGCCATAGTATTGATCCTAAGAGTTGGCCGAATGCCATGTTCTCTCCCTCTCTTGACGGCCTTGATAAGGGTAAGTAGTGGGTTCGGCAATTGGCCATAAGGGAGCTAACCTTTTGTTGAATCAAATCTATTTAGGTACTTCGGGATTTTGGAGATCGACAAAGCAAGCCGTCATTCGTGACCAATCAAGTGATTCGGGAATCGAGCATTGTGATTAAGTATCCAAAAGCGCGAGGGTAAGGATTCGGGTTCAAAGGAGAACCCTTTTAAATAAATTAATTTGGCCGAATGTACTAACACTTGTCTTGACCGAATATAGGGGCAGTAGATTTAGGGTGGTCGGCTCTCCTTTTCGGGATTTAGACTATCCAGTGGTGACAGGTGTGTACATACACACTTATATCAGTTAACATGTGTGATAAATATTTGTTGTTTGTAAATCTGCTTGATGTAGATTTGGATTTGGTACCTTAAATGGTACAAGCAAGGACCTCGGTAAGTCTCTATTTATCTGAGATTATTATGATGCTTTTGGGAAGCATGATCTATTTAATACATGTGATAAATGTATGATCTCTTATGATTGTGATGTGGGTTGATGAGTGGAGGGGCAGATTAATCGTGTTCACGGACACCGTGTTTTGGTAACACATTGTGACTAAATGTCACCAGTGGTTTGGCACCACCAAAGGGTTTGGTACCACAACGGGTAGACAAAGGGCGTATGGTTGGCTAGGTTGGGTACATATTGTTTTGCATATTAAATGTTATATGTTGTGTATGAAAATATTCTAAAACGGGGAAGGGTTACATCTCGAGTCTTGGTGACTCACCTTCTCCATTATTTTTTTTTCCGGTGATGCTTAGATTATGGACATGGAGCCGAGGGACTTGAGGAGGCCATGCGGTGGACTTAGAATTTAATGGACTTAAATTTTGTATTTTAAAATTTGGTTATTGGGTTGTTTTATTTTGGATGTAATAAGGCCTCATTAAACTTTACTTTAGTTATTTTCTTATATGTTGGATATTTTTATTTTTACTATAAATCAATCACGTTTTTTAAAATTAACACGAAAAATGTTTTATCGTGCCATCTAGCACATCTCAAGTTTGTGTAATAATTTGACTTAATTAAATTTTCGAATTTAGCCCAAGAAGGTTTTCAACAAGATAACCAAAACGAGTTGTTTTCAACAAAACTTAAATTGGATTTTCAAATGGGTTTCAAAAGTTTTCCAGAACGACTCATATTCGGTCCTAACATTTGGGCCGGGTTTGAAATTGTTACAAATTGGTATCGAGCCAGCTCAACACTTTCATTTGTGGGGCCCAAGGCCCAAAAATGTTTTAGTAGGCCTTATTAATTGTTTTTAGATTTTAAAGCGGCATGGCCCGAGTCTCCCAAGACCGATCCGCCTGTAAGTACCTCTAAACTTCTTTGTGAATTATATTCTAGAAGGGTAGGAAGCATGGAACGAGATAGACTTATAGGAATTTGAACCCTAGGGTTAGATTACTCAAACACACAAGCTAAACATAAGACTTAAAGAATTAAACCAATCTATGACTTAGTCATCGAGCTAGGGTGTGGTAACCCTCAGACGCATGTCTAGGATTGGAACCCAAGAGCCAGGTATTTAAGCAATCAGAGTGACTCACCACCTCTTCGCAGTATCCTACAGTGCGTAGCTTGGGTTCACCCTAACTCGAGGGCTCGATGGTGTGGTAACCTCTGTGCGCATGTCTAGAAAGGTTCTGGGAGCTTGGTATTTAAGCAATCCATGACTCACCTCCTCTCCACACTAAACCCGCCTGGTGCGTAGCTTGGTTCACCCCGACCAAGAGGGCTCGGTCATAGGCTAAACATAATGACTAAAACCCGAGAGGGAATTAGCCTTGATTTTCGAAAAAAAATGGAAAAAAAAAAACAAAACTTGGTTTAAAACTTTTCAAATCACTCCTTCAAAAGTAAGAACAACTCTTTTACAATATTTTCCCGAAAAGTTTGATTTGTGGAAAATTACGAAAATGCCCTTAGGGTAAAATTACTAAAATACCCTTGGTCCATAAAACATCAACTCAATGTTTTTGTCCAAAATTTTAACTACTTCTCAATATTCAACTCACTTTGGAAATCCTCAATGAAACACTTTGGTTTTGGAAAAAAAATTTACTTAAAATGCCCTCAACTTACAAATTACTAAAATGCCCTCGAGTACAAAATTTTTGCAACATCACCGCTTTAAGAAAGAAAATTCTCAAAGGGACCCTCGAGTTTTACAATGGTTAAAACAACCTTGATTTACAAAATTACAAAATTACCCCTGAGGACAAAGTTACCAAATACCCGGTTTTCAAATAATGCCATAACTTCAAATCTTATCAATTTTAATAATACCTCCAAAGTTGGGAATTTCAAAAACAACCTACTCTACTAAAGTTTTAAAATCTCCTTTATTACGAAAATACCCCTGTAGGAAAATAACGAAAATACCCCTGGGTTAGAAATGGGCAGAAATGTCCGAAGAGCGAATAGGTATGGAAAGCATTAAGGAATGGATGCAAGAACTCCCTTGTGTGAACTAAGATAGAAGACTGAAACCTTGTTTGCACGAAAGAATTTCTGATTAAACCTTATCCATAAAATTTCTTCGCGAGTAATAAAGTGGAACAAATGCTAACGCATAAAAATTTTCTTAATCAGCTTAAAAGCGCAGTAGATAGAATGAGTTCTAGAGGACGTGGACGCCGTGGACGTGGTAGGGGTAGGATGACGGTGTCTGAACCCGTCAGGTCGGGACAAGGTTCTGAAAATGACGTACCACCGCCACCACCACCTCCAGCTTTTGGAGCAGAGGAGCAGGATCAGATGGGAGGAGAGGCAGTATCGTAAGTTGTGTTGCGAGTCCTCGAATTGGTGGTCAATGGTGGAAATTTAGGAGCTCGAAATGCTTCCCGAGCGAATTCGGTCCAACGAGCCGAGGTGTTCCGGTGTGTCGAGTGGCACCCAGTGTAGCAGTAGTATTGGTGGAATCTACGTAAAGGATAATGGATGGTCTTGACCGACCGAGGAGGAAAAGTCGAAAGGGCGGTGTCACTTCTAAAGGATGAAGCGCACAGTGGTGGTGACGATTCGGGATGGAGCCACAATGAGGATCTTACGGGGACTACTTTAAAACCGCTTTTAAGAAGAAGTATGTGGGCACCACTACACCGACGCCAGCAGAGGAAGGCTTTTCGGGTTTAGTACAAGGAACTAAGTCTGTGGTAGAGTATAAGGCGGAGTTTTAAGGTGAGTAGGTATGCGGAGGAATTGTAGCCATCGAACACGAGCGCCAGTGTCCGCTTTGAGGACGGACTCCGAGATGATTTGAGGTTACTGATTGTGCCGCAGCAAGTCCGTGAGTTTTCATCTCTTGTGGAAAAGGCTAAGGTAGCCGAGGGGATCAAGGAGGCGGTGAGACAAAACTATAGTAGGAATAATCAAAAGAGAGGATTTGGGTCGGCTAGATCCAGTGGTAATGATCAGAAGAAGGCTAGGCAGAATGGGCCAAATCAGGCAGCAAGGCCCGTAGCTAATAATCGAGGCCGGTCAAAGGTCATCGGCTGGGAAGTCCCATTGGGAGGTTGCTCGACCGTGATAGAGGATGTTTTAGTGTGGGTCTTTTGAACATCGGTCGAGATTGTCCCTAAGCGAGCTCGAAATCACCGGAGGGCGTAACTGCACTCAAGACCGAAATGTGGGACCGCAGAGGGTCGTGGTAATGGCAGAGGAAGCAATGGTCCTAACCGAGGTCGAGGAACTCAGGGCAGAGGTTCAGGCAGCACAGAGGCTAGGCAGCCTGGCTTAGTCTATGCGGCAAGGCGTGGCGAGGAGGGTGACGCACTGCATGTCATAACCTGACGCTTTCGATTTTTGGTCTTCCTTATTATGCATTAATTGATGTGGGGTCTACACATTCATACGTAGCAAGTAGTGTGGTAGAGACTTTAAACCTAGACTCTGAGACTGCTGCTAGGGAGATGACTGTAGTGAGTCCTTTAGGTCACTCTGTAGTGGTGGACAAACTTTTAGAGACGCACCCTAGAACTCCAAGGGGTCGATTCGTATCGATCTAATGGAACTACCATTCGGGGAGTTCGATTTGATCCTTGGAATGGATTGGCTGGTTAAGTATCAGGCGAATTTGGATTGCGCGGCTAAGCGCATGGTTCTTAAGACGGCTGAAGGTGGTGAAGTGGTTATGATAGGTAATAGAAGGAATTACCTATCCAACGTGGTGTCTGCCTTGAAGGCTGAAAAGATGGTCAAGAAGGGTTGTAAGGCGTATTTGGTTCGAATCTGTGTTTTGGAAGCTAAGGAGTCAGTAGTTGAAAGGGTCCGAACGGTTGGGGAATTTGCTGATGTGTTCCCAGAAGAACTTCCGGGTCTACCTCCAGATCGGGAAGTTGAATTCGATATAGACTTGCTACCCTAATGGCACCGTGTCTCATAGCACTCACCGAATGGCACCAAAGGAATTGGTGGAGTGAAGGCTCAAATTCGTGAGCTCTTGGATAAAGGGTTTATTCGACCTAGCATATCTCTCGTGGGGGCGCTGTGTTTGTTTGTCAAGAAGAAGGACGGTTCTATGCGAATGTGCATCGACATCGCCGCTAAACAAGTTAACGATCAAAAACAAGTACCCATTGCCACGGATCGATGACTTGTTTGACCAGTTGAAGGGGGCGTCGGTGTTTTTGAAGATAGACCTTAGGTCGGGTTACCATCAACTTAAGGTAAAGGGGGTCGATGTTCACAAGACGGCTTTTCGAACTCGGTATGGGCATTACGAGTTCCTGGTGATGCCATTCGGGTTGACCAATGCCCTGGCGGCGTTCATGGATTTAATGAATAGGGTATTTCAACAGTACCTAGACCAATTCGTCGTGGTGTTCATAGACGACATATTGGTCTACTCAAAGACGGAGGAGGAGCACGATAAGCATTTACGGATAGTCCTACAAGTGTTAAGGGAAAAACAATTGTATGCCAAATTCAGTAAGTGCGAATTTTGGCTAAGGGAGGTGGCTTTCTTAGGTCACGTGGTGTCAGCGGAAGGGATTAGAGTGGATCCCCGCAAAATTGAAGCGGTGTTGGAGTGGAAACCGCCTAAGTCGGTGGCAGAAATACGAAGTTTTCTAGGTTTAGCGGGGTATTATCGAAGGTTTGTGGAAGGGTTCTCTCTGATCGCAGCGCCGTTGACTAAGTTGCTAAGGAAAGGTGTTCCATTTGTATGGTCGGAGAAGCAAGAAGAAAGTTTTGATAAGTGAGGAAGATTCGACTAAGCTCGGTTTTAGTACAACCCGAGGCGTGGAAATTATTCACGATCTATTGTGATGCATCTCACACCGGTTTGGGGTGTGTGTTGATGCAGATGGAAAGGTAGTAGCCTATCGTCCCGACACCGAGACCGCATGAGGTTAACTATCCAACTCACGACACAGAGTTAGCCGCAATCGTCTTCGCCTCGAAAGTATGGAGACATTATCTTTATGGGGAGAAGTCGGTAATTTACACGGACCACAAAAGTTTGAGGTATCTTCCGACACGTAAGGATCTCAATCGAGAGACAATGCCGTTGGATTGAGTCATTAAAGGACTACGATCGCTCCATCGAATATCATCCGGTAAGGCTAACGTGGTGGTCGACGCGTTGAGCCGGAAGGTCGTGGCGATTTAAGAGCAATGTTTGCTCGCTTGAGCCTATATGACGATGGAAGCCTTTTGGCGAGCTTCAAGTTAAGCCAACGTGGATCGAGGAGATTAAGAACAAACAGCTTAGTGGATGAAGAGTTAAATGCGAAGAGAATACAAGTTCGAATGGTGGTGTAGAGGGTATAGTGTGACCGGTGATGGTGTCTTTGTGTTTTCGTGGACGGCCTTGTATGCCAAAAGATATGGAGTTGAGGCGGAAAATTCTCCAGATGCTCATAGCGACCCATACGCTATGCATCCGGAGGAAGCAAGATGTATGGAGATCTACTAAATTACTGTGGCGGGTTGAAGCGTGAGATAACGAATTCGTAGGGAAGTGTTTGACGTGTTAGCGAGTTAAGGTCGAACACCGCTACCATCGGGCTACTTCAACCCAGAAAGATCCCTCAATGGAAGTGGGAGCGGATCATTATGGATTTCGTCGGTGGCTACCCTTACGCCCAAAGAAGAAAGATGCGATTTGGGTAATCGAGACCGTCGACTAAATCACCACTTCATACCGGTGAGAATGGACTACTCACCCGAAGCTAGCAAAGTTGTATGTGGCGAGATAGTCGATTGCATGGTGTACCGTGACGCTTATCTCGATAGGGACCCAAGGTTCACTTCGAGGTTTTGGAAAGCGTTACATCAAGCGTTGGAGTGCAGCGGTTGGATTTCAAAGACTTTCCATCCTCGACGGACGGCGATCGAAAAGGGTCATCTGAGATCTTAGAAGATATCTTTGAGGGTTGTGTCTTGGAATTCGAGGTAGTTGGGAGGAATTCTTACCTTTGGCCGAGTTTGCCTACAACAATAGCTACCAAGCGAGTATTCGATGGCACCATACGAAGCCTTCAGATGGATTTGAAATGCCGAACTCCGACGTGTTGGACTCGAGCTGGTGAACGACAAGTGTTGGGCCCAGAATTAGTAGCAGAGACCAAGACAAAGTCAAAGTGATTCGGTCTCGCCTCAAGGAAGCATCGAGATAAGCGTAAGTCGTATGCCGATCTCAAACGCAAGGAAGTGGAGTATCTTTGTGGGAGATAAGGTCTTCTGAAGGTGTCGCCTTGAAGAAGGCACTAAGATTTGGGCGAAAAGGAAGCCGAGCCCAAGATTCATTGGCCCATATCTGATCTTGAAGCGAGTAGGACCCAGTAGCTTATCGCCTTGAACTGCCGGCAGAGTTAAGTCGATACATGACGCCTTTCACGTATCAATGCTTTGAGGCGGTATCGGTCGATCCATCACATGTGGTGCCCGTGATGTAAATCGGGTTAACGCGACTTATCTTTTGAGGAAGAACCGGTTCAGATCTTGGATGAGATATAAAGGTTCTGCGTGGGAAATCGGTGCCTTTAGTGAAAGTGCTATGGCGGAACCATGGTGCTGAGGAAGCTACGTGGGAACCTGAGGATGTGATACGGCGGCAATACCCTCATTTGTTTTAGTTATGTAATTTCGGGACGAAATTTATTTTAAGGGGGGTAGAACTGTAACATCCCAAAATAGGGTTATTTGGAATTTGATTATTTTTCTTATGTATGAACTGCTATGTCATTATTTATGGAATAATAATGATCAATTTAAGGCTTTGTGTTGGCTCGATTTGGTAGGAAATTTTAGTTTTTAACTTTTAAGGTAGGGAGCCTTAGCAAGAGGGTGTTATAAGAATAAATGGGGATAACTTGGACATAAAATGAGCCTAGACTAAGTGGCAAAGTAAGCCCACTTAAGAGCTACATGTGATGCCACCAAGGAGCAAGGGAGAGCTTGTGTTCGAGTCGCGGAAATCCCTCTTTTTGTTCTTTATTTTGACGGCATAGGGAGGAGAGTTTTTCTTCTCTTTAAACTCTTTAATTATTAATAGATAATATAAGCATTTTATTTTAGGGATAATCGAGTAGATTATGAAGATTTAAAAGAATTATTATTGGATTATTATTATGGTTTTAATTTAAGTGGTCTAGAGTGAATTAAGGAAGTAAGAGGAATCTTGGACTCCTTGTTGAGGAGGAGTGGACGGCAAGGACTTATGGAAGGGGGGGAGTTGCCGAATGCTTATAAATAGCATCAGCTTAGCATTTGTTTTGCTCTTTTCTCCATCTTTGCAAACTGCCGAAATTCTCAAACCTTCCATCTATCTTCTCTCCTTTCTTTTCCCTCAAACACTGCTAGCCGAAAACTCTCACCATCTCTTCCTCTCCATTAGTTTTCTACCATTAATTCTCCTCTATTCTTTGGCCGAATATCCACTCCTCTGTTGCCGAAATCCTCTTCTCCTGTTAAGACTCACTTTGGCCGAATATCAGGAAGTCATAAGAGTTTCTCGGGATTATTTTTCCAGACCGATTAGCAAGGGGTAAGTATGTCAAAATCTTTCATCTTATTATCTCCTATGTCGACTTGGTCAAAAGGAAAAGCCAATTATCTTGATGGCTAATTAATGTGGTAACGATTCATTTAGGTGCCGGATTTTAAGGTATTCGATCTAAGTCTCTATCCTCCATCAACCGGTTGGTAAGTGTGGGTAAGGCCTATGTTAGTATTCAAAAGCCAAAGCTTTGGTTATAAGTAATAATGACTAATCATTTATTTTGGAAAAAAGCAGATTCAAGTATCGGGTGCCGTGGTTAGTAGCCAAAAGCGAGGAAAGGTAAGATACCGGGATCATAAGGAACCCCTTTCAATAATTTGGTTTGGCCGATTAGGCCATAGTATTGATCCTAAGAGTTGGCCGAATGCCATGTTCTCTCCCTCTCTTGACGGCCTTGATAAGGGTAAGTAGTGGGTTCGGCAATTGGCCATAAGGGAGCTAACCTTTTGTTGAATCAAATCTATTTAGGTACTTCGGGATTTTGGAGATCGACAAAGCAAGCCGTCATTCGTGACCAATCAAGTGATTCGGGAATCGAGCATTGTGATTAAGTATCCAAAAGCGCGAGGGTAAGGATTCGGGTTCAAAGGAGAACCCTTTTAAATAAATTAATTTGGCCGAATGTACTAACACTTGTCTTGGCCGAATATAGGGGCAGTAGATTTAGGGTGGTCGGCTCTCCTTTTCGGGATTTAGACTATCCAGTGGTGACAGGTGTGTACATACACACTTATATCAGTTAACATGTGTGATAAATATTTGTTGTTTGTAAATCTGCTTGATGTAGATTTGGATTTGGTACCTTAAATGGTACAAGCAAGGACCTCGGTAAGTCTCTATTTATCTGAGATTATTATGATGCTTTTGGGAAGCATGATCTATTTAATACATGTGATAAATGTATGATCTCTGTTATGATTGTGATGTGGGTTGATGAGTGGAGGGGGCAGTATTAATCGTGCCGACGGGCACCAGTGTTTTGGTAACACACCGTGACTATATGTCACCAGAGGTTTGGTACCTCAATAGCGACTTATCCCTGTGGTTAACACCACCGTGGGTTGGCCCCACTTGAGATATGGGATCGTCTGCCAGTGATTTGGTATCACACGATGGGTTGGCCCCATCACCCGATTTGTGTCTACGGACACCAGTGTTTTGGTAACACATTGTGACTAAATGTCACCAGTGGTTTGGCACCACCAGTGGTTTGGTACCACAACGGGGTAGACAGTGGCGTATGGTTGGCTAGGTTGGGTACATATTGTTTTGCATATTAAATGTTATATGTTGTGTATGAAAAATATTCTAAAACGGGGGAAGGGTTACATACTGAGTCTTGGTGACTCACCTTCTCCATTATTTTTTTTTCCCAGGTGATGCTTAGATTGCGGACATGGAGCCGGAGGGACTTGAGGAGGCCATGCGGTGGACTTAGAATTTAATGGACTTAAATTTTTGTATTTTAAAATTTGGTTATTGGGTTGTTTTATTTTGGATGTAATAAGGCCTCATTAAACTTTACTTTAGTTATTTTCTTATATGTTGGATATTTTTATTTTTACTATAAATCTGAATCACGTTTTTTTAAAATTAACACGAAAAATGTTTTATCGTGCCATCGGGCACATCTGAAGTTTGTGTAATAATTTGACTTAATTAAATTTTCGAATTTAGCCCAAGAAGGTTTTCAACAAGATAACCAAAACGAGTTGTTTTCAACAAAACTTAAATTGGATTTTCAAATGGGTTTCAAAAAGTTTTCCAGAACGACTCATATTCGGTCCTAACATTTGGGCGGGTTTGATGTTACACGACCCGACCGACCATGCGACCCGACCCGTCCGACCACGGCCCGACCCAGCAGCCCACCAACAATGAAATTTCCAAAAAATACAAAATAAAAAAAAGAAAGAAGAAGTAAGCCCAAAAAAAAAAAAAAAGGCAAATTAAAAAGGAAGCAACCCACCACCAGAGCCCAACAAGAAGAAGCCAAATTTCAGCCCAAAGGCAAAGAGCCTAAAAAAAGAAGAAGAAAAAAGAAGAAAAAGAAAAAAAAAAAAAAGAGAAAAATAAAAAAAGAAAAAAAAAAAAAAAAAACCGAGGCAGCGTAAAGCATTCGATCAAGCCCGTGTTTTGAATTTTTCGTAATTTCTTTTACCTATTTTTAATTTAATTAGTGTATTTTAATGACATCTCGTTTTAATAATACTAATATTTTTAGCATTTTTATTTTTTAATTGTATTTTATTTTATTTTTAATTTTGATAATTTTTAATAAATAAGGCAATGGATCGGTTTAACACTTGTCGTTGATTTCATCGCTATGTTGGGTGAATATCATCGGTTCGTGTTAAATACGATCACGCCTTTTTAAAAATAAAAAATCAAAAAATAAAATTTCGAGTTTCAAAACTTTTTTGTGTTTTCAAAAATTGTCGTATTTTAAAATTTTCGTGTTTTAAAGAAAAAATTCGTGTTTTCAAAAATTCTCTGCTTTCAAAAATTCTCGAGTGTAAAAAATTTTTGTACTTTCAAAAAATTTCAGATTTTCAAAAATTTTCGTGCTTTTAAAATTTCCGTGTTTTTTAAAAATTCGTGTTTTCAAAAATTTCGTGTTTTCAAAAGAATTTCGTGTTTCAAAAAAATTCTCGTGTTTTCAAAGTTCTCGGTTTTCAAAATTTCATGTTTTTAAAAAGAAAAAAATTTCTTGTGTTTTAAAATTTCCGTGTTTTCAAAAATTTCGTGTTTAAAAAAATTCTTGTGTTTTCAAAGTTTTCAGATTTTCAAAAATTCATGTTTTAAAACAAAAATTTCTTGTGTTTTAAAATTTCCGTGTTTTCAAAATTTAGTATTTTCAAAAAAATTTCGTGTTTCAAAAAAATTCTCGTGTTTTCAAAGTTTTCAGATTTTCAAAATTTCGTGTTTTCAAAATTTTGGTTTTAAAAAAAATTTGTGTTTTCAAAATTCTCGGTTTTTAAAAAAATTTTCTAGTCTTAAAATTCTCGTTTTTTTAAAAAATTCATGTCTCAATCGGATCACGATTAAATATTAAATTAAACTTGTATTTTGAAAATTAAGACAACGCGCTTAACGAGATACCAATTTTGGGCGTCGCGAGGTGCTAATACCTTCCTCATGAATCGACTCCGAACCCTATTTTTCTCTCGAATTTTGTCGCAGACTTAAATCCGCCTTTTTAAGAAAATTAAAAAAATGATTTTTCTTTAAAAGAGGATTTATTAGGTGTCCGATCACACCTAGAAAAAGATCGGTGGCGACTCCTTTTTTGAAATTTTGTTTTCAAATTTTAAATAATTTCCTCAATTAGCGCCAAGCAAATTTTAGGTCGCTACACCGGCGACTCCATCGGGACCTTTTTTTGAGAGTCGAGTGCTGAATTAAATGCGTGTTGTCAAAATTTTCAAACTTTTGTTCAAATTAATATTAAGTCGTGATCCTTAAATTTTGTTTTTTGAAAAGTCATGCATTTGCATCATGATGTAAATATTTTTCTAACTTGTCTTATCTTTTTGTTTTCAGCTTTAAGTTTTTACGGTTTTAGTTTTTTTAGTTTCAAAATAAAAAACGAAAAGGTTTGTGAGTTTCTCCCCACACACTGTGCACTTGCATTTTTGCATAACATGAGCTCTCTACCCGGGCTCCGTCCGCTTAAGTGGAAGTAAACGCTATGCCTTCGTGAGTTAACTCGTCCCTCCGCACAGGCTAGTGAATACTTCCGGGTTACATATGACTTATGCTTTCGTGAGTTAACTTGTCCCTCCGCATAGGCATAAGTAAATGTAATCCCTCGAATTGAGCTCGCGAGCCTATGATGGGCGATAATCGAGGCTCCGTACTAGCCTTAGTAGGCGACAGTACGGACAATTCGAGTACCTTTTTAGAACCGAAACCGCATATAATGAACCGTATGAGCCACCCGATTAGAGCCATGCCGAACCTCCGTCTGCTAATAGTTACCAAAATAAGTACATGGGAGAAACGCTTTACCTTTTATTTCTTTTACATTTACACTTTTTATGCAAGCAAATCGTCCGTTTAATAATTTAGAGAGGGTAGATTATCGATGAGCATGTGGGGTAAGTTTATTTTGTAAATATGATGGGGTAAAAAAAAAGTAGGTCGGTTTCACCAAAATGCAAAATTAAATATCTTAATTTGTTAGATTTTCCATAGTTTTTCTCCGCTTATATTTGTTGTAATTACTAACCAATGTTATTTGTCTTCATTTTATTTTCATCATGCATCATAGGCATATTGTTAGGAAGGTGTTGATTAGAGATTGGTTGCCAAAAACGGGTTTCTGATGGAGGAGTCAATTACACAAGTGACCGAGAAAAAACGCCGTGGTTCGAGACTGGTCTTTGAAAACTCAGAAAGTAAAAGGGGACAGTTTAAAGGAAAGATGTATCTCCAATCTTCCGGAGCATGTGACTATGAATGTTCATCGGAATAACCTCGAAGACTTGACTAGGATCTGGAAACATTGGAACTCAGACACTAAGGGTATCTTCAAAGAAAAGTACGGGGATATAGTTCACTTAATCGCTGTCAACGTAGACGAACAGTTGATTCAAGCCATGGTTCAATTCTGGGACCCAGCTTATCAATGTTTTACTTTCAACCAGGAAGATATGACTCCGACCATAGAAGAGTATGCCGCATTGCTTCGCGTTAACAATGCCCAATTCAACAAGATATATGTGAAAGAGCCCAAACCAATGACCTTCAAGAAAAAAGCTAATGAAGTTGACAGGAATGGCTGATACATGGGCTGAAAAACAAATAAAGAAAAAGAACGAAGTCAGTTGTATTCCATGGTTTTCTCTGCGAGACTTAGTTCAAAACCATCCAGATATTGTGAAAAGAGTGGATCTGTTTGCTTTAGCCATTTACGGATTAATTGTTTTCCCAAAAGTTCTTGGGCATATAGAAGTTGCGGTAGTGGATTTTTTTGAAAAGTTGAGGCAAGGAATCAACCCCGTCCCAACTATCTTAGCTGAGACTTTTAGATCTCTAAATTGTTGTAGGAGAAAGGGGGAAGGACGTTTTATCGGATGTGCACAGCTACTCAATGTTTGGATTCTGAGCCACTTCTGGAAAGTGGAGCGCACACCTTTCCACATGTTTTCAAAACATTCGCTCGTTGGAAGCTTACCTTAAGAAAGATTGGCGAAGGATGTCACCAAACAAAGACTGGGTTTCGCTTTTGTAACCTCCGTGTCAAGATATAACTTAGAGCGCACCATGGATCCGTCCTTCAGTTCTGCTATACAAATGCAGAAGCCAAGATTGGGTACCTTTACTCAGATTATGGGGAGGAGTTGGATATGCACCGTTAATGGTTCAAAGGCGTTTGCTTCACGACGCTTCATACCAACCGCCGGAGGATTAGCATATCCGAGTTTGCTTTTACAGTGAAGGTTACATGAAAAAGTCCGAGATCTGCAAAGTCTTGGAAGGAAATCTACCTAATGGAGTTAGCTCTGTATGCTGATATTATCACTCAAGATTATGAAATATGGAGACAAAGACGAGTAAATAGTCAACAAACCTCACCAACGGATTATATTTTCCAGAATCCTTTCTCAGAAGAAATGCCGTCCGAACTGGAAATAGCAAGACATGAATTTGAACGTGAAAAGGCCAGTCTGTTACGGGATATTAGTTCTCTTCAAGAGAAAAATTACCAGCTGAAGATAGATGTTCAAATTGAAAAATCCAGAAACGAGAAAGTTCAGAAAGAAGCTGAGATCATGAGAAATGACTTAAAGGACCTTCATTTGGAAAATAAGAAATTAAGAGGCACCATAAAGAATAGCGGGCTGGGCAAATCATCGACGGAATGGAAGGAAGAATTAAGCAACATCAAAGGTGGGATGGAATTCTGGAGAGGGAAAGCGAAGAAGGAAGAGGAAAAAGCTGCTCGTGCTATGATAGAAACGAAGAAGAATGTTGGATACTAAACCGTGTCTGCAGAATTAATGACTAGTCAGTTTGAGTGTCAAGAGCTAAGAAGGAAAATACAAGATTTAAAAAATACACTGCAAGCTCATCAGCAACACTTGGATACTCTCCTAAAAGCCCTAGAAGAAAAGAATGGTCAGCATGACAGAGACATTCGTGCATACGAAAGAGCTCTCCAAGAAAAATATATGCATCTTGGTGGTTTGATTAATGAAATTCGCAAGGCGGCTATGCAAATTGTGCAATTATCGATGAAGCGTAAGATCTCGCTTACCAATTCCTCCGAGACAAGGATCAAACATGTCGAATTCCTAGAACGAGTGAAAAAACAAGGCGATGTGGCTAGGAAATTTGTGTAACTGTTAAATCAGAGACGGTAAAACATTTTGTAATAGACTCTTTTGATTAATGAAATGCCTAAGTATGGGGCTATCTTGAAATCAACACCGAATTTTTGCATATTTATTCATGACTAACATGCATTTTTCATTTATTCATTCATCCACTCATTGCATGTGCATATCACTCTAATCATTCACTGAGGCTAAAACCATACAATCCAGAGTTGCAGAAAGATCAAGAAATGAGGTTTGCAGGAGCCTCAGGTCGGGAGTTGGAATGAGAGCCCATAGCATATCCTCCTTTGTCAAAAACATTTACATCTATAGAAATAATGTACCCGGGGCGAGATAATCCACAAAGCACGATGTTATGGATTGAAAAGGGGTCTTCAGAACTTCAATATAAATGTTGTTGACAAAGGGGATGATGCAATTAAAGATGTTTCAATGATACGCCCTTGTCCTCCTGGATTCGTTTTGAACAATTGGACTGCTGTGGATCTTCTTGTAGTTTTTAAGTTCTCTCCAGAGTAATGCTCAATGTTAACTCACTTTTTTGTGTGCCCCTAAGTAATAGTGGGATTCTTTTGTAAGAGCTTATGTTTGCTCTTTATCATTTAAATGAACATTAATGGAGATGCATTTTTTCATAGTCTTTTCATTCTTGTTAACTTCATAATTATTCCCTCTTCTCACAGTCTGTCCTTAAATGTACCTCATATCATGCCATAACACTGTGTTTGTTTGGTTCTAATACTTTGATGCTCCTCTATAGTTTTCTTTTCCATTCACCTTTCAGTGCTCGATACCAACGACATGAACAATCCGTTACAAATCTCAAATCGATTTTGAGAAAGCTATTTGTTTAGGAGAATTCGAAGCTGAGGAAAATGCCGAAGATTATGTCTCATCTCCTGACTTACAAAGAATGATAGAACAAGAAGATAAACAGATCCTACCCCATCAAGAATCTGTTGAGACAGTGAACTTGGGAAATGAAGAAAAGAGGCAAGAAGTGAAGACTGGGACCTCCATTTCAGATAACACCAAACATGATTTAATCGCCTTGCTTCGTGAGTATAAAGATGTATTTGCATGGTCGTATCAAGACATGCCAGGGTTGAACGAAGATGTAGTGGTCCATAGACTCCCATTGAAACTAGAATGCAAACCCATTCAACAGAAGTTAAGACGAATGAGACCTGAAATGCTGAAGAAGTCAAGAAATAATTTAATGCTGGCTTCCTACAAGTCTCCAAATACCCAGAATGGGTAGCTAATATAGTCTCAGTATCGAAGAAAGATGGTAAGGTACGAATGTGCGTGGATTATCGCGATCTGAATCGAGCAAGTCCTAAAGATAATTTTCCCTTGCCACACATCGATACGTTGGTGGATAACACAGCAAAACATTCATTATTTTCTTTCATGGATGGATTTTCGGGTTATAATCAAATAAAGATGGCTCCCGAGGATATGGAGAAAACTACCTTCGTAACGATGAGGGGAATATTTTGCTACAAGGTGATGCCGTTCGGATTAAAGCATGACGGGGCAACATATCAGAGGGCAATGGTGATGCTATTCCATGACATGATGCACAAAGAGATAGAAGTTTATGTTGATGATATGATTGCCAAATCTCGGGGAGAAAGAGAGCATATTGGGAACCTCAATAAATTGTTCGAAAGACTAAGAAAGTTCCAGCTGAAGTTTAATCCAGCCAAATGTACGTTCGGGGCTACCTCGGGAAAATTACTCGGCTTTATCGTTAGTGAGAGAGGTATTGAGATTGATCCAGATAAGATAAAGGCCATACAAGAATTACCACCTCCGCGTACACAAAAAGAAGTCAGAGGATTTTTAGGGAGGTTAAACTACATCGCTCGATTCATTGCTCAACTTACCAACCAGTGTGACCCAATTTTTTGACTCATTCGAAAACATGATCCGGGAGAGTGGAACGATGAGTGCCAAGTGGCTTTTGACAAAATAAAACAGTATTTGTCTAACCCTCCGGTGCTAGTACCACCAACTCCAGGAAGACCGTTAATATTGTATCTAACTGTGTTCGAAAATTCAATGGGTTGCGTACTGGGGCAACATGATGAGTCGGGGAAAAGAGAAAGGGCAATCTACTACCTCAGCAAGAAGTTCACAAAATATGAAGCAAAGTACCCGTCAATTGAAAAATTTTGTTATACTTTGGTCTGGGTAGTTCGAAGACTCAGACAATATATGTTGTATCATACGACGTGGTTAATTTCAAAGCTGGACCCAATAAAATACATGATGGAATCACCTGCACTTTCAGGAAGAATGGCACGATGGTAGATCCTACTATCAGAGTACGGCATTGTATATGTGAGTCAAAAGTCGATAAAGGGGAGCGCAATAGCTGACTTCTTAGCAACTTGAGCCACGGAGGAATATGAGCCTTTGAGATTTGATTTCCCAGACGAGGATTTGATATGCATTGCAGAAAAAGAGTGTGAGTCGTCAAAAGAGAAATCATGGAAGATGAGCTTTGATGGTGCATCGAATGCATTGGGGCATGGGATTGGAGCGATCTTAGTGTCACCGAAGGGAACCATTATCATTCATCGCCAGATTAAATTTCTTCTGTACCAATAACGTAGCGGAATATGAGGCTTGCATCATGGGACTTCGCGCAGCTATTGAACGAAACATCGAAATCTTAGAGGTGTACGGGGACTCAGCGTTGGTGATTTACCAAATCCGTGGAGATTGGGAAGTGAGAGATTCAAAATTGGTCAAATATCGCGATCTCGTAGCGGAGCTGGTCAAAGAATTCAAAGAAGTGACTTTTAACTACTTCCCACGAGAAGAAAACCAATTGGCTGATGCCTTGGCCACCCTGGCTTTAATGTTCAAAGCAAACAGAGAAACGGAAATAATGCCTCTCCAAATGAGCATATATGAGGTCCCTGCACATTATTTTAGCATTGAAAAAGAGACAGATGGGCGGCCGTGGTTCTATGATATCTTAGAATATGTCAAGAATCAAAGGTATCCAGAGCAAGTAAATGAGAACGACAAAAGAACAATCAGAAGAATGGCGGTGAGATTTGTCCTTGATGGGGATATCCTGTACAAAAGAGAAAAAGATCAAGTGCTCCTGAGATGCGTGGATTCTATTGAAGCGGAAAAATACTTGAAGATGTCCATGAAGGAATTTGTGGGGCGATGCCAATGGTTTCACTATGGCGAGCAGATCATGAGACTTCGGTTATTCTTGGTGACGATGGAAAGCGATCGTATTAGTTACGCATTTAAGGTGCCACAAATGTCAAATTCTGGCGATAAAATTTATGCATTTCTTCGCCCTTCATGTCATGACTTCTCCGTGGCCTTTTTCTATGTGGGGCATGGATGTTATAGGCCAATTTCTCCAAAAGCTTCTAATGGCCACGGTTTATTTTTGTGGTTATAGATTACTTCACAAAATGGGTAGAAGCGACTTCATTTGCTAATGTGACTAAGACCGCAGTTTGTGTTCTAAAAAAGGAAATCATATGTCGATACGGTTTGCACGAGAAAATTATTTCGAGATAACGCTTTAAATCGAACAACAAGATGATGAAAGAAGTGTGCGGCGCTTTCAAATAAAGCATCATAATTCCTCACCCTATCGCCCAAAAATGAATGGAGCAGTAGAAGCGGCTAACAAAAATATTAAGAGGATTATTGGGAAAGTGACCGAGACATATAAAGATTGGCACGAGAAGCTACCATTCGCTTTGTATGCATATCGCACATCTGTGCGGACATCTACGGGAGCAACTCCTTTCTCTCTGGTCTATGGAATGGAAGCTGTACTGCCCATTGAAGTTGAGATCCCCTCTCTACGAGTCTTAATGGAGTTGAAACTAGAAGAATTAGAATGGGTTCAAGCTCGATATGACCAGCTAAATCTTATCGAAGAAAAACGCTTGAAGGCAATCTGTCATGGACAGATGTACCAGAAGAGAATGATCACGGCTCATGACAAGAAGGTGCGGCTAAGAGAATTCCGCGAAGGGGAACTCGTACTGAGAAAGATTCTCCCAATACAAAAAGTCTTTCGAGGAAAATAGGCACCAAATTGGGAAGGGCCGTACGTCGTAAAGAAGGCTTTCTCTGGTGGAGCTTTGATTCTCACTGAGATGGATGGGAAGGAATTACCTAATCCAAAGAACTCGAGATCTTGTGAAAAGTACTATGCCTAAAAAAAAAGGAAAAAAAAGGAGAGATCAAGATGAAAACCCGAAAAGGCGTTTTGATAAAAAAAGAAAAAATAAAAAAAAAGAAAAAGATCAAGATGAAAACCCGAAAGGGGCATCTTGATAAAAAAGAGAAGAAAAAAGATCAAGATGAAAACTCGAAAGGCGTCTTGATAAATAAAAAAGATTAGGATGAAAACTCGAAAGGCGTCCTAATGAAGGAGGTTCGGACAAAAGGAGTAAGACGATTTGAGCGGGAGTCATGTGGCGAGATTACAATATGTGAAGCGATCCGGAAGCTCAAATCTTCTACACAAGAAGCCGTGCTCAAGAGATCCGGGATGAAGAAATGTGGAGAAGTTCATGCGTTGAATATCTAGAGCATTTGTGACAATTGAATCGCTTTCCTTTCTTTATAATGTTTTCTTTATTGAGCTTTTCCTTGTCAATTTTCTTTGCTTATTGCTTTTGAAATAAATATGAATGTGAGGTATTTCTTTCGTACCTACTTTCCTATTTTCATGCATCTCATGTGTGGTTCGTCTAAATGATAAATAGTGAAATGACATACTCTAAACAAAAGGAATGTTGAGTATTACCCAGATGAGAATTTGGTAAGTGCAAGAGCCTCAAAGCAAGGACAAAAGTTCAACAAGGGGCAAAAGGGTGATACATGAGAAACGCAGATTACTCGAGGATGGGTACAAAACACGAAAGGAAGTCAAGAATCGAAGCAATGAATGCACGGTCATCATGAGGGTCGAATGAAAAGAGATATATGGCAAACAAGCCCAAGGCGTATGGCATAATCATGTATGCATAAAAGCATTTAAGACCAAACATGTGCATATCATGATAACATCATGCATGACATAAATAGGTATTCCAGTAAAGCAAAAGGTTTTGATGATAGCTGTACCGAACCAAGGACAAGGAAAACATTCGAGTTCCACCAGATGATATGTTTTGAAATTTTGATACTTTTTAAAATTATTTCATTTCTGTTTTTCAAAAAAAATCAACTCATATGGCGAGAGGTGAGTTGAGCCTCAGGTCACACGCTGAGGTATTCTCAATTTCTGTTTTTCAAAAATCAACTCATAATGCGAGAGGAGGGTTGAGCCTCAGGTCACCCGCTGAGGTATTTTCAATTTTCGTTTTTCAAAATCAACTTATATTGCGAGAGGTGAGTTGAGCCTCAGGTCACACGCTGAGGTATTTTTCAATTTTCGTTTTTCAAAATCAACTCATATTGCGAGAGGTGAGTTGAGCCTCGAGTCACACGCCGAGGTATTTTTCAATTTCTATTTTTCAAAAAATCAACTCATATTGCGAGAGGTGAGTTGAGCCTCAAGTCACACGCTGAGGTATTTTCAATTTCTGTTTTTCAAAAAAATCAACTCATATTGCGAGAGGTGAGTTGAGCCTCAGGTCACACGCCGAGGTATTTTTTAATTTTCGTTTTTCAAAAAAATCAACTCATATTGCGAGAGGTGAGTTGAGCCTCAAGTCACACGTCGAGGTATTTTTCAATTTCTATTTTTCAAAAATCAACTCATATTGCGAGAGGTGAGTTGAGCCTCAGGTCACACGCTGAGGTATCTTCAATTTTTCAAAAATCAACTCACATTGCGAAGGTGAGTTGAGCCTCGAATCACACACGAGGTATTTTCAATTTTGTTTTCAAAGATCAACTCATAATCCGAGAAGTGAGTTGAGCTTAGTGTCACATGTCGAGCTATTTTCGATTTCTATTTTAAATATTGGACATCGAACAAAATTTAAGCTTTTAAGTCTTTGCTCTATCCTGTTTCACAAATGATGAGCAAAGAGGGCATTATAAGCACTAAATTTTGTTCGGATTAATTATGGGTTTATTTAAAATAATAATAAATTTTTAAAAAATTTAAAAAAATTTTAAAAAATTACATATTAACCCCTAAACTTTCTTGAAATTACATTTTGGCCCCAAAACTTTTCAAAATTACATTTTACCCTTATCTTTCTTAAAATTACACTTTGGCCCCAACAATTTCTGCGTTTGCAATCTGGTCCTTCATCGGAAAATCTCCAAAATCCGTGGATTTCACAAGACCCACCAGATTTTAGGCCACCACCACCTAAGGATGGCCTCCTTCCCCAGCCACTTTACTGCACAAAAAGCTATAAAAGGGATTTTTCCCAAAAATCAAGCCCCCATCATTTTCAAAAAAAAAACCCACAAAAAAGAGAGGAAAAGAAGAGGAAAGAAGAAGGAAGAAGAAGAAGAGAAGAGGAAGAGGAGGTGTCGCACGATCGGGGAGGAAAAGGCGACGGCGACGGCGATTGGAGAAGAAGAAGAAAGGAGAAGAAGAAGGAAGAAGAAGAAGAAAGAAGAAAAAGAAAAAGAAAAAAAGAAAAAAAGAAAGAAAAAGAAGAAAGAAAAAAGAAAAAGAAGAAAGGAAAAAAAAGAAAAAGAAAAAAAATAATAAACTCAGTCGGGTCGACCCGACCCGACCCGCGACCCGACCCGTCCGACCCACGGCCCAGCACAGCCCACCAACCCTGAAATGACCCCAAAAAATACAAAATCAAAAAAAAAAGAAAGAAAAGTAAGCCCAAAAAAAAAAAAAAAAAAGCCAAAAAGGAAGCAGCCCACCACCAGGCCAGTCGTGAAGAAAGCCCATTTCTGTGCCCAAAGGCAGGCCGGAAAAAAAAGAAGAAAAAAAGAAGAAAAGGAGAAAAAAAAGGAAAAAGAAAAAAATAAAAAAAAGAAAAAAAAAAAAAAACGAGATGCGTAAAGCATTGATCAAGCCCGTGTTTTGAATTTTTGGTAATTTCTTTTCGTATTTTTAATTTAATTCGATGTATTTTAATGACATCTCGTTTTAATATTACTAATATTTTTAGCATTTTATTTTTAATTGTATTTTATTTTATTTTTAATTTTGATAATTTTTAATAAATAAGGCAACGGATCGGTTTAACACTTGTCGTTGATTTCATCGCTATGTTGGGTGAATATCATCGGTTAAATGTTAAATACGATCATCTTTTAAAAAATAAAAAATCAAAAAAATAAAATTTCGAGTTTCAAAACTTTTTTTTGTGTTTTCAAAAAATTGTCGTATTTTTAAAATTTTCGTGTTTTAAAGAAAAAAATTCGTGTTTTCAAAAATTCTCGATTTTCAAAAATTCTCGAGTGTAAAAAAAAATTTTTGTACTTTCAAAAAAAATTTCATATTTTCAAAAATTTTCGTGCTTTTAAAATTTCCGTGTTTTTTTAAAAAATTCATGTTTTCAAAAATTTCGTGTTTTCAAAAGAATTTCGTGTTTCAAAAAAAAATTCTCGTGTTTTCAAAGTTCTCGGGTTTTCAAAAATTTCATGTTTTTTAAAAAGAAAAAAAATTTCTTGTGTTTTAAAATTTCCGTGTTTTCAAAAATTTCGTGTTTAAAAAAAATTCTCGTGTTTTCAAAGTTTTCGTATTTTCAAAAAATTCATGTTTTTAAAACAAAAAATTTGTGTTTTAAAATTTCCGTGTTTTCAAAAATTTAGTATTTTCAAAAAAAATTTCGTGTTTCAAAAAAAAAATTCTCGTGTTTTCAAAGTTTTCGTATTTTCAAAATTTCGTGTTTTCAAAATTTTTGGTTTTAAAAAAAAATTTGTGTTTTCAAAAATTCTCGGGTTTTTAAAAAAAATTTTCTCGAGTCTTAAAATTCTCATTTTTTTTTTAAAAAAATTCATGTCTCAATCGGATCACGATTAAATATTAAATTAAACTTGTATTTTTGAAAATTAAGACAACGCGCGTTTAACGAGATACCAATTTTGGGCGTCGCGAGGTGCTAATACCTTCCTCATGAATCGACTCGAACCCTATTTTTCTCTCGGAATTTTGTCGCAGACTTAAACCCGCCCTTTTTAAGAAAATTCAAAAAAAATGATTTTTCTTTAAAAAGAGGATTTATTAGGTGTCCGATCACACCTAGAAAAAAGATCGGTGGCGACTCCCTTTTTTTGAAACTTTGTTTTCAAATTTTTAAATAATTTCCTCAATTAGCGCCCAAGCAAATTTTAGGTCGCTACAGATAGGAATTATGAATTATGGAAAGTTTGTTTTAATTGTAAGTTGAGAATTTTGCTTGAGGACAAGCAAACGCTTAAGTGTGAGGGTATTTGATAAACCGTAAAAATAAAATATTTTAACCCCATATTTAGTATGCTTTTGGATGATTTGGCCCTTGATTTATGTAAAAAGGTGCTTTTAATCCTTTCTTTTCATGTTTATACTCAGGAAAGCACCTAAGGATAAAAAGAATGTAAAACGGGCTTAAAATGGACCAAATTGGGCCAACCCAAGAAATCGACACGGCCTGGACTTCAAGCCACACGACTGTGCCTCGTCAAATTACTTCACATGGCCATGCCACGATTTACATGGCCGTGCCCCAATCGACAGAATCGAGACACAGCCTGAAGATGATTCACACGAGCGTGTGGCATGGGCGTGCCCCTGCCACTGGAATGAGCAATTTCACTCGGATTTGGATGCTTGAAGCCAAAGAAATGTACTCTTAAGTCCACTTAAACACCTTAATAGTAATTCTACTTGAAGGAGGTGCTTAGGAGCCAAATAAAGCATCTAAGGAGCCTATATAAACAACCCAAGGCAGCCGTTCTAGGAGGGAGTTTTAGGCAGAGTTTTCTGCTAGAGCTTTTATTCAGGGAATTACTCGAAGATAGCCAGTTGATCCATCTCAAGAAGCTGGAGTTCTACTCAAGACAGAAGATCTCCTCTTCAATTCCTTCAGGGGGTTTTAGGGATTTCTTATGTTTTGTTTGATCTTTTCTCTTGAGATGTTTTCTTATTTTGTTATGAACTAAACCCTTGAGATACATGAAGGGGATGAACCCTATGATGGATTTTGTTATTTGATTTCTAAATTATATGATAAGTACTTAGTTTGTTTTTAATTATGTTGCTTAATTTAATCTGATGTGCTTAGGTGGAGGAGGAATAGACCCTGTCTAAGAGTAGATCTAGCATAATTAAGCGGAGTTGATCGAGCGCCTAGAGATAGGGTTACGAGATTTTGTCGGATTAGGGTGAAACCTAATATGGGAGTCCATTGATCGATTTACTGCTTCCTTAGTGGGTTATTATACGAGAACGAAAGTTCCACTAATTAAACTAAGGTTAGACGTTATTCGCTTCGAGAGAGGGTTTAATATAGGTTAGGGAGTCTCACGGATCAAGCTAAGTAAAGAAGTCATATGAATTAAAAGTTAGATAACAAGAGAAGTCATAGGTGGATTCTTCCTGAGGGTATCGTCGTAATCAACTGAGTTTTTCCACAATCTTTTCCCAAAGTTTCATTCTTTTGTGTTTACATCGAGTTTAGTTTTTCATTAGTTTTAGATTAATAAACCAATCACTCAATATTTTAGGCTAAATAATAGAAAGAAAGTGAGTAGTAGTGCTTTTAGGTTCCTTTGGGTTCGATAAAATAATCTTGCCTAAACTATACTATTGTTCGATAGGTGCACTTGCCTCAATCGTTGTCATAGTTAGTCTACAGGTTCGATCATTCTTTATAAATATTAAAACTCGACTATTTGACATGATCAAGTTTTTAGCACCGTTGCTGGGGAACTCATACTTCGTGTAGGCGACGAGATAGTCACTCTTCAAGTTCTTGACTCGGCAAGAATGTCAAGTGATAAAGGTGAGAAAGTAAATTCAGTTGATAACCAACTTGTTCAACCTTCATTGCAGGAAACACCACAAAGCTACAAACCTGAGCTGGATTATAGACCTCGTGCCAATAAAGAAGAATTATATGAGGAACGAAGCCTTAGGGTCGACAAACCAGAAGAGTGGAAAACACAATTTAAAGAAGAACTAGAACCACACGAAGTGAAACCGAAGGAAACCCTAAACGAGATAATAGGAACAACAAATCACATCAAAATAGAGGATCAGGTATTGTTGAATAAGGAAGACCCTCGAATCACCAATTCAGAACTCAAGGCAAATGGAAAAATCACTTTTGAGGTACTTAATGTCTTCCTATACGACACAGTCGAGGTAAGCAATCTTAAATTCAACACTTTTGAGGTAAACATTACTCGACTTAAACTTTATATCCATAACCGAGTTGATCGCATGAGAAAGAATTTCCACCTCCTCAAACCACCATGATTGTGTGTACAACAGATAGGTCTAGCTCAAGACTTTAAACGAGCGCTTCTCGGAAGGCAACCCGAGTACTAACTGTACTAATTAGTTTGGTTTTATTTCTTTTCGTATTTAGGCATAAGTTTCCATACCCACACGGCCTTGCACACGGTCGTGGCCGTGGCCGTGTGGACACCACGACTAGGCACATGAGCGTGGACCTTATCTCTATTTAATTATTTACTTTTATTCATTTTTATTTTTATTTTTACTTCCTTTATTATTTTCTCTTTTTTCTCAATGGAATTCAGATTTAGCTTAGGGTACAATAAAACCAAGCCGGCTACTTCAAGGATTCAATTTCAAATGATTCGAGACGCTTCCCCACATTCACCTCCAATCTTATCCGGGTTCTTTTCATAGACTTCATCCAAAAATTTAGGAAGTGTTAATTCTCCCGTTCTCTTTTGATTTTATTACTACATAATTGTTCATCTATCTTTGTACATTGAGGGCAATGTACATCTTAAGTGTGGGGGGGTAAAAGTACCTGACTTTTTGTATTATTCTCAAATCTTGAATTTAGTCTTGTTTTCAAGTATTTTTCTCATATTACTAATTAGGATGAAATTTCTAATGATTTATGATTATTATTGATATGTTTTAGAGTAAGTCATAGTTAAGTGTGCATTGATGATTAAATTTGAAGAATACTAGAGAATCAAGCATGGTAAGTCTACTTTCTAAAATTAAAATTGATGGGTCGTTGAACTGAATTTGAGTACTACCTTGAAATTTGGAATTTATAAGGATTGATGTCAAAAACACCCATAATTTTTTGTGAGATTTTGAGCCTCATAGAGCATATATTCTTTTTCGTGCTCACGTTATTGATTATGAGTGTGTCAACTTTGAACTGTTATTCTAGAACTTGTCTCGTTTATACATGTCGAGACCACACTTTTGATTTGATATACAGAGATGATTAAGGCACCTAGGATTTAAGACACTTACTCCATAAAAAGCCTACCTTCACAAATTAACCCCTAGTGAACCCCGTGGAATCCTAACAACCGTTTTATTGACTCACCCATTAATATTAACCCAAAACCCCTTTGTATTTGTTATCATCATTCTTTTGACGACCCTTCTATCGAGAATTGATTTGATCAAATTGCCTAATTAGTTTATTTCAGTTGGTAAAGTTCTTTCTTTATTATTATGTATTTATTTAGTTTGTTCTTAAAAAAAATCGAAAAATCAAAGTATAATCAGTATTAGTATAAGAAGTAAGCTTGTGCATTTAATTTTCAATTATCAAAGAAAACACTCGTATTATTATTAGTTTCAAATTTTCAATTGATGTAATCAATTATTTCTAGTTCATTATTTTTAAATTAGGTAATTAGTCAATTCGATCTCGATTTTAACCTTCTAATTCAGCCTTTATCCATACCTCTTAACCTTAGCCCCGTTACAACCCTGATTAAAGACCTTTTGATTTGTGTATCATCTCATATACAGTAGTGGAGATTTGATTTTTAGGCAAGCCTATGGGATTAACTTTTCAGGTTCGACTTATGAGTGCTTATTCTTGAACCTTAAACACTTTGAGTGATTTGAGTGAACCTTTAGTGAGGATGTCAGTCCTTGTCGGTTTTGAATTAAAGGTAATTATTCAAATAAGGGGAGACACCTAAGTTTTCGTACTGCAAAGGTATGACTTATCGTGATTGAATCTTTAGGACTCTTTGAGTTGAATCATCAATGTATAAATTATCTATGAATTATGATGAGACATTGTCGATAGGAATTATGAATTATGGAAAGTTCGTTTTAATTGTAAGTTGAGAATTTTGCTTGAGGACAAGCAAAAGCTTAAGTGTGGGGGTATTTGATAAACCGTAAAAATAAAATATTTTAACCCCATATTTAGTATGCTTTTGGATGATTTAGCCCTTGATTTATGTAAAAAGGTGCTTTTAATCCTTTCTTTTCATGTTTATACTCAGGAAAGCACCTAAGGATAAAAAGAATGTAAAACGGGCTTAAAATGGACCAAATTGGGCCAACACAAGAAATCGATACGGCCTGGACTTCAAGCCACATGGCTGTGCCTCGTCAAATTACTTCACCCGGCCATGCCACGATTTACACGGCCGTGCCCTAATCGACAAAATCGAGACACAGCCTGAAGACGATTCACACGAGCGTGTGCCATGGGCGTGCCCCTGCCACAGGAATGAGCAATTTCACTCGGATTTGGATGCTTGAAGCCAAAGAAACATACTCTTAAGTCCACTTAAACACCTTAATAGTAATTCTACTTGAAGGAGGTGCTTAGGAGCCAAGTAAAGCATCTAAGGAGCCTATATAAACATTGGCGGCCGTTCTAGGAGGGAGTTTTAGGTAGAGTTTTCGCTAGAGCTTTTATTGAGGAATTACTCGAAGATAGCAGTTGATCCATCTCAAGAAGTGGAGTTCTACTCAAGACGAAGATCTCCTCTTCAATTCCTTGAGGGTTTTAGGATTTTTATGTTTTGTTTGATCTTTTCTCTTGAGATGTTTTCTTATTTTGTTATGAACTAAACCCTTCAGATACCTGAAGGGGATGAACCCTATGATGGATTTTGTTATTTGATTTCTAAATTATATGATAAGTACTTAGTTTGTTCTCAATTATGTTGCTTAATTTAATCTGATGTGCTTAGGTGGAGGAGGAATAGACCCTGTCTAAGAGTAGATCTAGCATAATTAAGCGGAGTTGATCGAGCGCCTAGAGATAGGGTTACGAGATTTTGTCGGATTAGGGTGAAACCTAATATGGGAGTCCATTGATCGATTTACTACTTCCTTAGGGGGTTATTATAAGAGAACGAGAGTTCCACTAATTAACCTAAGGTTAGACGTTATTCGCTTCGAGAGAGGGTTTAATATAGGTTAGGGAGTCTCACGGATCAAGCTAAGTAAAGAAGTCATATGAATTAAAAGTTAGATAACAAGAGAAGTCATAGGTGGATTCTTCCTGAGGGTATCGTCGTAATCAACTGAGTTTTTCCACAGTCTTTTTCCAAAGTTTCATTCTTTTGTCTTTACATCTAGTTTAGTTTTTCATTAGTTTTAGATTAATAAACCAATCACTCAATATTTTAGGCTAAATAATAGAAAGAAAGTGAGTAGTAGTGCTTTTAGGTTCCTTTGGGTTCGATAAAATAATCTTGCCTAAACTATACTATTGTTCGATAGGTGCACTTGCCTCAATCGTTGTCATAGTTAGTCTACAGGTTCGATCATTCTTTATAAATATTAAAACTCGACTGTTTGACACGATCAAGTTTTTGGCACTGTTTCCGGGGAACTCATACTTCGTGTAGGCGACGAGATAGTCACTCTTCAAGTTCTTGACTCGGCCAGAACGTCAAGTGATAAAGGTGAGAAAGTAAACTCAGTTGATAACCAACTTGTTCAACCTTCATTGCAGGAAACACCACAAAGCTACAAACCTGAGCCGGATTATAGACCTCGTGCCAATAAAGAAGAATTATATGAGGAACGAAGCCTTAGGGTCGACAAACCAGAAGAGTGGAAAACACAATTTAAAGAAGAACTAGAACCACACGAAGTGAAACCGAAGGAAACCCCAAACGAGCTAATAGGAACAGAAAATCACATCAAAATAGAGGATCAGGTATTGTTGAATAAAGAAGACCCTCGAATCACCAATTCAGAACTCAAGGCAACCGAAGAAATCACTTTTGAGGTACTTAATGTCTTCCTATACGACAGAGTCGAGGTAAGCTATCTTAAATTCAACACTTTTGAGGTAAACATTACTCGACTTAAACTTTATATCCATAACCGAGTTGATCGCATGAGAAAGGATTTCCACCTCCTCAAACCACCATGATTGTGTGTACAACAGGTAAGTCTAGCTCAAGACTTTAAACGAGCGCTTCTCAGAAGGCAACCCGAGTACTAACCGTACTAATTAGTTTGGTTTTATTTCTTTTCGTATCTAGGCATAAGTTTCCATACCCACACGGCCTTGCACGCGGCCGTGGCCATGGCCGTGTGGACACCACGACTAGGCACATAAGCATGGACCTTATCTCTATTTAGTTATTTACTTTTATTCATTTTTATTTTTATTTTTACTTCCTTTATTATTTTCTCCTTTTTCTCAATGGCATTCAGATTTAGCTTAGGATACAATAAAACCAAGCCGGCTACTTCGAGGATTCAATTTCAAACGATTCGAGACGCTTCCCTACATTCACCTCCAATCTTATTCGGTTCTTTTCACAGACTTCATCCAAAAATTTAGGAAGTGTTACTTCTCCCGTTCTCTTTTGATTTTATTATTACATAATTGTTTATCTATCTTTGTACATTGAGGGCAATGTACATCTTAAGTGTGGGGGGGTAAAAGTACCTGACTTTTTGTATCATTCTCAAATCTTGAATTTTTTCTTATTTTCAAGTATTTTTCTCATATTACTAATTAGGATGAAATTTCTAATGGTTTATGATTATTATTGATATGTTTTAGAGTAAGTCATAGTTAAGTGTTCATTGATGATTAAATTTGAAGAATACTAGAGAATCAAGCATGGTAAGTCTACTTTCTAAAATTAAAATTGATGGGTCGTTGAACTGAATTTGAGTACTACCTTGAAATTTGGAATTTATAAGGATTGATGTCAAAAACACCCATAATTTTTTGTGAGATTTTGAGCCTCATAGAGCATATATTCTTTTTCGTGCTCACGTTATTGATTATGAGTGTGTCAACTTTGAACTGTTATTCTAGAACTTGCCTCGTTTATACATGTCGAGACCACACTTTTGATTTGATATACAGAGATGATAAAGGCACCTAGGATTTAAGCCACTTACTCCATAAAAAGCCTACCTTCACAAATTAACCCCTAGTGAACCCCGTTGAATCCTAACAACCTTTTTATTGACTCACCCACTAATATTAACCCAAAACCCCTTTGTATTTGTTATCACCATTCTTTTGAGGACCCTTCTAAGAATTAAGTTGATCAAATTGCCTAATTAGTTTATTTCAGTTGGTAAAGTTCTTTCTTTATTATTATGTATTTATTTAGTTTGTTCTTAAAAAAATTGAAAAATCAAAGTATAATCAGTATTAGTATAAGAAGTAAGCTTGTGCATTTAATTTTCAATTATCAAAGAAAACTGTAACATCCTAGATTAGGGGTTATGCATTTAGTGCATAATTCATGTGTTAGTAAGCTTAGAGTGTGTTGGGATGTGTTTTAGGAGTTTTTGAGAACTTTAGGTGAAGGGGAAATGCTTGGAAAATATTGGAATTTTAAGTGAAAAAAAAAAGGGAAACTAGGCAAAGAGGCCTTAAGGAAATTTTCGTGGGATTTATGACACAAGGAATCGTGAGGCAAATTAGCAAGGGACGCTACCCTAGGGGGCATGGAAGGTTGCGTCACATGGAGTGCCAAGGGGAGGAGGTTCGAGCTGCAGAAATTTCACTTGGGAGCTTTTATTTTGGCGTTAAAAGGGGAGCAAGGCGAGAGGTCTTAAGAGAAGTTATAGGCGCTTTTGGACACAAAGAGTGCCTTGGTAAAATGGTGCAAGGCGCCACTTAGGGCCTTGGTATGTGACGCTTGGTTCGAGTTGCGAGAGAAGCGAATGGGAGTTTATTTTTGCGTCAAGTAGGAGCTTGGCTAAGGAGGTTTTAAAAGGAATTCTGGGTGAAGCATGTCACAAAAAGCGCCTTGGTAGAGTGGCTTGGGGCGTTACCTTAGGGGCTTGGAGTGTTGCGTCAAAGGGGGCTCAAGTTCGAATCACGTTGGTGGCATAGGAGTGTGTTTTTATTTTTGCTCTTTGATTCAAAAAGGGGAACTAGGCTAAGGAGGCTTTAAGATGAATTCGTGAGGGATTTATGCCACAAGAAATCATGTGGTAAAGTGGCAGTGGAGCGCCAGGTGCAGTGACAAGGGCCTTGGTTTGAATCACGCCTGCAGCAATGAGTGGGGTTTTATTTTTGGTTGTGACGTCAAATTGGAGAGATGTTGGACGGCAATGGGACTTTTAATTGGATGAGGAGTTAAGGCTTGATTTTATTTTAGAATATAGGATAAAGGTTGATTTATTTTAAGTTGGTAGATAGTGGATAAATGAGTTTTATTTATTTTAAAGAGATTAAATAAGAGTAAAAGATAATGGATGCTTATTTTATTAATTTTAGAATGTGGGATAAGAAGATAATTGTGGCTTTATTTTATTTATTTTAAAAGAGTAAGATAAGAGTTAATATAGGAGAGTGATACGAGATAATATGTTGAATTATTGTTATTTTATTAATTAAGGTGATAAAGGAGGAAAATGTGGGATGTGATAAGAGGATGAAGCTATGGCCGATTGGGGGACTCCTTGGGGGTGGTATAATCAGTTTTGAAGTGTGTAGGTGATGGATGTGCCGAATATGTGTAGTATAAATAGGGATGCTCACCTTTTGGTAAGTCTTTTTCTCCATTTAATTCCTTTTTGCCAAAAATTCTCCTACTTTCTTCTTTTCTTCTTTATTTTCTTTCAACCCCAGTTCATCATCTTTTCTTGAATGGCCGAATGCCCTGTTACCATTTAAAACCTTAGTCGAATATTTCATCTACATGTGAGGAGCCATAGCCGAAACTTTAACCACCGATCTAGTTTTATTTTGGCGAATCCTTTAAGCACTCAACTCTCCCCACTCTTGCATTTTCTTTCCTCAACAATAAAGTCTTAGAAACACCATTGTTTTACTCAAGAGCCGAATCTCTAGGGGGCTGTCGACTTTTCTCTATTGTCTCTCCAAGGAAGCAACATAGTGGTAAGTGATCTTCTCTTTTAGTAATCGATTTTATCTTCATGGAAGTGCCAAACCAAGTGTTTGGTCTTGGGTTTATAGTATGGCCGAATGTCCCTTAAAGCCTTAATGTGTGCCCTTTTGTGTAGCCAACGTTGGAAGAGGTGATCCTTCGGGATTTGAGTAATCAAGGTAAGCCAAGGTAAGTGACTTGGTGATCGGCCAAGGGGGGCCATTTTCCATAAATTTATGTATTAAAGTCGAATTTGACATATGGCATGTAGGATTTCAACAGTCTCAAGGATCAAGTGATAGTTTCGGGATTTGGAAGAGCAGGGTAAGTAGTTGCTACAATTCGGCCTAAGGCCATATTTTTGGTTTTAGTGTTGACCGATTGTGTACTATGATGTTTAGGGTCAAATCGACAGAGATAATCAAAGCCTTCGGGATTTGGGTAGGAGACCAAATCGGCATTAAGGGAGGAGGAAAAACCCCGTTCATCATGTTAGATTCTAGGAGTTCGGGATTTCGCTAATAATCAGGTGTGTGATTAACCCACCGTTTTCTGGGTTTTTGCTAAATTTGCATGTGTGATTTATGTGCTAACCAGTGCAGTGGCAGTTATATGGTGATTACCCTAAAAGGGGTATATCGATAATCAGGTTAGTATTATCTGTTGATAAGAATGTGACAGTGCCGATGTGAATGTGACAATGCCTATAGAAATATGATTGTCTGCCTTAATAACATGTGCATGCATTTATTATTACGTTAATATTACATGTTGCATGTGCATGGGTTGGGATATGATATGAAAGAAGATGCGGGTGTACTTGAGTGCGTGGTTTGATGTTAGCCTTGAGCTACATCGTGGATTGACGTTGATGAGGTCACGTTGTGGATCAATGCGATTTAGTTCGCGTGGCTTGATGAGTAGCTCGTGCCTCATCGTGGTTGATATCGGCTATGTGCCATATCGTGGTTGATGAGTGACTATGTGTCCCATCGTGGTTTTGGTGTTAGCTATGGCTACATCGTGGATTGGTGCTGACTGAGGTTGCGTTGTGGATTATTGTGCTTAATTGCACGTGGACGGCATTGATTGCCTTTCGGAGTGAAAAGGAGAGGGTGATTTGATAATCCCCTGGTGTGTGGTAGGCTGGATACGGGGGTGTGTAGAGGATGGACCCTAGGCTGGGTTGGGCTTCATAATTGCATAATTTTGTATGTGAATATATGTGAAAATGGGCCAAGCCCAATATGATATGTGGATTAATGTGGAAATGGGCCAAGCCCAACATGTGAATGTGGATTGGATTAAGAAATGGGCCAAGCCCAGTATATGAATGTGGATCAGTGTGGAAATGGGCTAAGCCGATATGTGGAAATTATGTGGTTAATTGCCCTGTTACCTGATAAGTGACATGAATATGGGCCAAGCCCAAAATATGTTATTATGTGAATATGTTATCTTGTTATCTGATATATGGGTTAATATGTCGTTAACATGTGGGTGGAATTCAGTGGTCTAATTACACACTGAGTCTGTATGACTCACCCAAATTTTATTAACATCGTAGGTGATGCTTGGACCGGGTTTGGAGAGGATACAAGGTGGCCCATGTAGAAGACATTTTATTCCATGCAGTTTATTATTAAGTACTTTGATTAATTATTTGTTTTTGTAATAAGGGCCACTTAAAGTATTTGAATTTTTTGCAATGTTTCGGTTGGTTTTGTAATTAAGTTAATATTTTGTAAGTTTAATTTTAAAAGCTATTTAATTCTCAAAAGTCATAATAAAGTTTTGAATCCGGTATTTTTATAATAACTTAATTTTTACTTAGAATATTTTAAATTACGAAAATGATTTATTAAAGGGAACAAATTTTTAACGGTTTTCACTTTTAAGTAAGAATATTTCAAACGTTTTCCGCAGTGGCATTTCAAATTCGGTCGTAACGAATGGGCCGAGTTTGGGGTGTTACAAAAACGCTCGCATTATTATTAGTTTCAAATTTTGAATTGATGTAATCAGTTATTTCTAGTTCATTGTTTTTAGATTAGGTAATTAGTCAATTCGATCTTGACTTTAACCTTCTAATTCAGCTTTTATCCACACCTCTTAACCTTAGCCCTGTTACAACCCTGATTAAAGACCTTTTGATTTGTGTATCATCTCATATACAGTGGTGGAGATTTGATTTTCAGGCAAGCCTATGGGATTAACTTTTCAGGTTCGACTTATGAGTGCTTATTCTTGAACCTTAAACACTTTGAGTGATTTGAGTGAACCTTTAGTGAGGATGTCAATCCTTGTCGGTTTTGAATTAAAGGTAATTATTCAAAAAAGGGGAGACACCTATGTTTTCGTACTACAAAGGTATGACTTATCGTGATTGAATCTTTAGGACTCTTTGAGTTGAATTATCCATGTATAAATTATCTATGAATTATGATGAGACATTGTCGATAGGAATTATGAATTATGGAAAGTTCGTTTTAATTGTAAGTTGAGAATTTTGCTTGAGGACAAGCAAAAGCTTAAGTGTGGGGGTATTTGATAAACCGTAAAAATAAAATATTTTAACCCCATATTTAGTATGCTTTTGGATGATTTAGCCCTTGATTTATGTAAAAAGGTGCTTTTAATCCTTTCTTTTCATGTTTATACTCAGGAAAGCACCTAAGGATAAAAAGAAAGTAAAACGGGCTTAAAACGGACCAAATTGGGCCAACCCAAGAAATCGACACGGCCTGGACTTCAAGCCACAAGACTGTGCCTCGTCAAATTACTTCACACGGCCATGCCACGATTTACACGGCCGTGCCCCAATCGACAGAATCGAGACATGGCCTGAAGATGATTCACACGAGTGTGTGCCATGGGCGTGCCCCTGCCAAGGGAATGAGCAATTTCACTCAGATTTGGATGCTTGAAGCCAAAGAAACATACTCCTAAGTCCACTTAAACACCTTAAGAGTAATTCTACTTGAAGGAGGTGCTTAGGAGCCAAGTAAAGCATCTAAGGAGCCTATATAAACAACCCAAGGCAGCCGTTCTAGGAGGGAGTTTTAGGCAGAGTTTTCTGCTAGAGCTTTTATTCAGGGAATTACTCGAAGATAGCCAGTTATCCATCTTAAGAAGTCGGAGTTCTACTCAAGACAGAAGATCTCCTCTTCAATTCCTTCAGGGGGTTTTAGGGATTTCTTATGTTTTGTTTGATCTTTTCTCTTGAGATGTTTTCTTATTTTGTTATGAACTAAACCCTTTAGATACCTGAAGGGGATGAACCCTATGATGGATTTTGTTATTTGATTTCTAAATTATATGATAAGTACTTAGTTTGTTCTTAATTATGTTGCTTAATTTAATTTGATATGCTTAGGTGGAGGAGGAATAGACCCTGCCTAAGAGTAGATCTAGCATAATTAAGCGGAGTTGATTGAGTGCCTAGAGATGGGGTTACGAAATTTTGCCGGATTAGGGTAAAACCTAATATAGGAGTCCATTGATCGATTTACTGCTTCCTTAGGGGGTTATTATAAGAGAACGAGAGTTCCACTAATTAACCTAAGGTTAGACGTTATTAAACTTGAGAGAGGGTTTAATATAGGTTAGGGAGTCTCACGGATCAAGCTAAGTAAAGAAGTCATATGAATTAAAAGTTAGATAACAAGAGAAGTCATAGGTGGATTCTTCCTGAGGGTATCGTCATAATCAACTGAGTTTTTCCACAGTCTTTTCCCAAAGTTTCATTCTTTTGTCTTTACATCTAGTTTAGTTTTTCATTAGTTTTAGATTAATAAACCAATCACTTAATATTTTAGGCTAAATAATAGAAAGAAAGTGAGTAGTAGTGCTTTTAGGTTCCTTTGGGTTCGATAAAATAATCTTGCCTAAACTATACTATTGTTCGATAGGTGCACTTACCTCAATCGTTGTCATAGTTAGTCTACAGGTTCGATCATTCTTTAGAAATATTAAAACTCGACTGTTTGACACGATCAAAAACCAACTTAATAAAAAGATTAAATGGTGATAAGTGATCATGGTAGTGAATATTTGAACCATTTGGTGAATACTGTGCATAACATGACTTTATTCATGAAGTAACACCATCATAGTTTCCTCAAATAGAGTAGCTGAGTAGAAAAATCAGACTCTAAAGGAAAAAGATGAACACACTATTAAAAAGCTTTAGGTTATCACAGGAAATGTAGGGGTGGGGAGCATTTTTATGAGTTAATTACCTTTTAAATAAGGTGACCCATAAGAAAAAGGGATAAGACACCATATGATTTATGGAAAGTAGAAAACCATCCTACAACCACTTGAAAGTGTGGGAGGTGTCTTGCTAACGTAATGTATAATGATAAGTCGAGATGATCGTCTGAATTGTCGAGTTTTAAAATTTATAAAGAGAATGATCGAACCTGAAAACTAACTCTGACAACGACTTAAGGCCAGTGCACCTATCGAACCCAAGGGAATTAAAAGTACTAATACTCACTTTCTTTATATTATTTAGCCTAAATATGAAGTGATTGATTGATTAAACTAAAAATTAATTACTAAAATAAGACGCAAGGACAAAAAGAATAAATTGAAGAAATAACTTTTAGAAAAACTCAGTTGATTACGACGATACCCTAGAAGGAATCCACCAAGACTTCACTTGTTATCTAACACTGAACCAGACAATTTATTCACTTAACTTGATCCGTAAGACTCCCTAATTTATATTAAACCCTCTCTTGAGGTAAATAATGTCTAACCCTAGGTTGATTAATTGAAATCTCTTTCTAATTAAAACCCCTAGAATCACATTAACTCTATCTATGGACTCCCATATTAGGTTTCACCCTAATCTGGCAAAATCTCGTTACGCTATCTCTAGGCACGCGATCAACTCCGCTTAATTATGCTAGATCTACTCTTAAGTAGGGGCTTTTTCTCCACCACCTAAGCACATTCAACTTGAATCAATATCCTGAAAATATTAACACAAGAATTAAGCACACATAATTAAGAATAAACTAAGTATTTATCATATAGTTCAGAAAACAATAACAAAATTCATCTAGGTTTCATCCCCTTCAGGTATCTGAAGGGTTTAGTTCATAATGATGAAATAAAACATCTCAAGAGAAAAGATAAAACAAAACATAAGAAATCCCTAAAACCCCTTGAAGGAATTAAAGGAGAGCTCCGCCGTCTTGAGTAGAACTCCGGCTTCTTGAGATGGATCAACTGGCTATCTTCGAGTGATTCCCACGAATCTGGCCTTCTAGCTCAGCTCCTTGGCCTAGCTAACTGCCTAACAGACCGCCCTCTTTTAGGTTAGACTTGGAGTCTTTATATAGGCTCTTGGAATGCGTTTCTTTCTCCCTAAGTACCCTTTTCCGAGTGGAATTCCTCTTTTTCATGACAGGGGCACGGCCATGGCACACGCCCGTGTGAATTGACTTTAGGCCATGGTCGAGTCTGCTGATGAGGCACGACCGTGTAAATCGTGGTTAGGCTGTGTTCTAATTGATTAACAATGCACCACCGTGTGGCTTGAAGTCCAGGCCGTGTTGATTTCTATTTTGGTCCAAATTGGCCCGTTTTAAGCCTGTTCCTTGTTCTTTCATCCTCGGGTGCTTTCCTGAGTATAAAACATGAAAAGAAAGGATTAAGAGCACCTTTTTACATAAATAAAGGTCTAAATCATCCAGAAACATGCTAAATATGGGATTAAAATATGTTACTTTTACAGTTTATCAAATACCCCCACACTTAAGCTTTTGCTTGTCCTAAAAAAAAATTCTCAACTTACAATTAAAATAAACTTTACATAATTGATAATTCCTATCAATAATGCCTCCTCATAATTCATAGATAATTCATACATGGATAATTTAACTCAAAGACTCCTAAAGATTCAAACAATTCTAAGTCATATATTTGTAGCATGAAAACATAGGTGTCTCCCTTTATCTAAATAATTACCTCTGATTCAAAACCAACAATGATTGACATCCTCACTAAAGATTCACTTAAAGCACTCGAAGTGTTTAAGGTTCAAGAATAAGCACTCATAAGTTGAACCTGAAAAGTTAATCCCATAGGCTTGCCTGAAAATCAAATCTCCACCACTATAATATGAGATGATACACAAATCAAAAGGTCTTTAAGGGTTGTAACGGGGCTAGGGTTAAAGGTGTGGATAAAGGCTGAATTGGAAGGTTAAAATCGAGATTGAATTGACAAGTTACCTAACTTTAGAAAAATGAACTAATAACTTGAATAGTTACATCACATGAAAATTTAAAATACTAATAATACGAGCTTCTTCCTCAAGATGTTAAATTTAAACATACAAGCTCTTAGAGCATAGAACTAATAATGAATATACTTCATTTTTTTAAGAACAAACTAAATAAATATATAATAAAGGAAGAACTTTATCAACTGAAATAAACTAATTAGGCAACTGATCAAATCAATTCTCGATAGAAGGGTAGTCAAAGGAATGGTGATAACAAATACAAGCGGGGTTTTGGGTTAATATTAGTGGGTGAATCAAAAAAATGGTTGTTAGGATCAACGGGGTTCACTAAGGGTTAATTATGAAGGTAGGCTTTTTAGTGGAGTGAGTGGGTTAAAACCTAGGTGCCTTTATCATCTCAGTATAACAAATAAAAAATGTGGTCTTGGCATGTATAATCGAGGCAAGTGCTAGAATAACAATTCAGTGTTGACACACTCATAATCAAAAAGTGAGCACAAAAAAGAATATATGCTCTATAAGGCTTCAAATCTCACTAAAATTATGGGTTTTTGATATCAATCCTTGGAAATTTCAAACTTCAAGGTAATATTCAAATTCAGTTCAACAACCTAGAAAATTTTTGATTCTTGAAAAATAGACTTATCATGCTTGATTCTCTAGTATCTTAAAGTTTAAATCGTCAATTCACAATTAACTATGACTTACTCTAAAACATATCAATAAAAATCATAAATCATCAGAAATTTCATCCTAATTAGTAATATGAAGAAATTATTTAAGAACAAATTTAAAATTCAGGGATTTGAGAATAATACAAAACGTTAGGTACTTTGACCCCCACACTTAAGATGTACATTGCCTTTAATGTACAAAGATAGATAAATAATCATGTGATATTAAATCGAAAGAGAAGGGGAAAAGTGACACTTCCTGAATTTTTTCTGGGATCACTATTCCCAGCCCGATTTGGAGGAGGAGGCAGTGGTGCTGTGGTGGATGCCAACAGTCACTGTGCTAGATGAAGAAATTGGGAAACTCGTGACGGATTAGCCAAGAATTGTTAATAAAAATTCAAAACATAAGATATAAATATTTAAAGAAAAGTAAGCTAAAGTGAAGGAAAATAAAAAGGAAAATAAACTTATAAGAATAGGTAAATGGACTGAGGAGTCCTTATTGATAGATGGTTCGCGAGGTGAGTGTGATCTCTAAGGCTGCGGAGGTGCTGGCGGCAGTGGAGGTAGCGTGATTCTCAAGTAGCCTGACGAACCTGACACTAAGAAACTAAATTAAAATAAACGAAATTAAGCAGAAGAGAAGTAAAGATAAGGAAATTGAAGCAAAAGAGAAAAGAAGAATAGAAACGAAAAGGTCTCGGAGACCTTTGGCGTGTTGGAGGGTTGAAGCGGCCGGCATGAACTTATGTAGATTGGTCTTCCTTGAGGAGACTATGGTTGGTCTCTTGCACTTCTTTGGCATGGTTTTGGTGTCTCAAGAGTTGTAAGAGACCGTCCCATGCCCGTGTACCATGGGGTGAAATAGAGTTTTGGACTCTGACACCGTCCCATGCCCGTGTACCATGGGGTGAAATCGACTTCAGGTTGTGGTCGAGTCTGTAACAATCCGATTTATACCCTAGTCAGAACAGTGGCTTCGAGACCAAAAATTTGAGTTTGAATAATATTTTAATATTATTTTCTGTGCCGTTGATATGTGTTTAAGCATGTGATAAATTTTTGTAAGTTAATTTGATTGTCTGTGTGGTTAATTTGACAAAAGGATTAAATTGCATAAAATGTGAAAGTTGCTTGCTATTTGTTAAAGTACTTAAGTGATGTGGCTTTTGAATGTTGTGGCCTTAATAGGCAAATATGCCATTAAGTGATTAGTGGATGGCTAAGGTCATAAATGACCTTGAATTATATGTTTTAATATATTTGATTAAAGGTTAAAAATGTCTTTTATGTATTAAATGATTATATGATAAAATAAAATATGAAAATGGACTTAGTTCATCCATTCTTTCACCAAAAAACAAAAAGAAAAAGAAAGCTTTGAAGCTTTGTAATTTCGGCTAGTTTGAGGCACAAATTCAAGGTATGTTTTAGTCGGTTTTTGATAATTTCTACGTTTTTGCAATCGTTGCTTAGAGAGCTATCAAACCCATGTCTCAATTTGATGAATTGATAATGTTTGTGTGAGATGCCATTGATGTTATGTTAAGCTTTTTGATGATTTTTGGTGTTAAATGAAAGATATGAGTTAGATGAACATACTTTGTTCTTGAATTTTTGATGAATTTAGCTAAATAGGGCTAAATTAAGAAAATGGTAGATTGAAGGACTAAATTGCAAGTTTAATGAAAAATGTGGGCTTAAATGTTATGTATATGTATTCGGCTAAGCTTGTGTATGCATTGATCTTGTGAAATTTGATGTTTTGAGTAAAATGGACTAAATTGATAAAATATGCAAATGTGAGGGCTAATTTGTAAATAGCCAAAATATGTGTGTATGGATTGAATTGAACGAATTAGTGAATAAAGGGGTTAATTTTGAATATGTTAGATCAAGAACCGAGGAAAACGAACTTAGATTGCGGGAAAGCAAAAGTTAACGAGTAGCCGTTTTGATTCCGATAAATCGAATCCGAGGTAAGTCACTATGCAAATAAACGTACTTGTATGATACTATATTTGATTATATGACTATTGTTGATAACAAATGCTATTGAGAGGGTATGTGTAGGAATTCCAGATGAGTCCGTTATAATGATTTAATCTGAGAAGTCCCGTTCGAACCTAGGAATAGATAGGATTAGCTATGTCATGACATAGGTGTCTGTTTTGTTTTATCATATAAGACTAGGTCTGAGACGTTGGCGTTGATTTTAAGACCCGTGTAAGACCACGACTGGGATGTTGGCATCGATATGAGTTTTACGTGTAAGACCACGTCTGGGATGTTGGCATCGTTACGATTTGTACGTGTAAGACCATGTCTGGGACATCGGCATCGTATTGAATTGTGTAAGACCTAGTCTGGGATAGTGGCATCGATATACGAGTGCATGTAAGACCTCATCTGGAACGTTGGCATTGTACCACTATTCCGAGCTTTCTGAGTATCCTACTAGGTTCCTAAGGGTTCAATGGGCAAGTCTGCAATACGAATGATATATCCGAGCTATGATCAATTAAGTGAATGAATATCTGATACAGGTACGTTGAATGTGCATTAAGTATGCATGAATGGTAAGTATACATATGACTTTGATTTGAAGAAAAGACTGTTTGAATATGATAATGTGAATGAGATGCAAGGAAGATTATGAATGAGCTATGTGTTTCAAATGAGTTTTGAATGGATAAATGTGACAAATGTAGTCATAAGTACGAATCAAGCATATACATGATAAATTGTTAAGTGAATGAGATGTGCAAATGTATCAAATTGCATATATGCTTTTTATGCCAAGTTTATTTGTATATGACTTACTAAGCTTTCGGAAAGCTTATTCTGTGTGTGTTTTCTCTGTTTTATAGGTCGTCAAAGCTACTGAAGGCTCGGGATTGTCAAGGATCATCATCACACTACAAAAACTTATTTTGGTACCCCTTTGGAAATGTATATAGCTAAATATGGCATGTATAGGCTAGATATGTGTATATGTTTTTGGAAGTGAACTTAGCCATGTGTTTTGGCAAGTTTAATTTAGTAATATGCTTGAATGAATGTGATATATGATGCATATCTTGGTATGGTGAAAGTATGTGAAATGGCCAAGTTTTGAGTGAGCAAATGAATGATCTTATTGGTATGTTTTGATGGTAATATGTACATGAAATGTTTGGTTGATTGGCTTGTAGGTTTGACCCTAAGTGGGTGGCACGTTGGCCTTGCAAAAATGGCCTATAATGTCACATGGTTGGGGCACAAGGGCGTGCCTCAGACCGTGGGTAAATTGGCAGAATATGGCTTAAACTGCACACGGCCTTGGCACGGGCGTGCCTACAGGTCATACGAGAAATGGCAGTATATGACCTTATAGGACACGGCCTTAGCACACGGACGTGCTTGTTAGCCGTGTTGATTTTGGCAGTATGTAACCACGGGAAGACACACGGGTGTGTCAATTAGCCGTGGGAGAGGCACGGCCTACCCCCACGGTGTGTATCCCATGTGTTTAGAAAAGTTTTTATTAAATAATGAAATTTTGCATGTGTTTCGATTTAGTCCCGACTCGGTTTACAAGCATGTTTAAGGTCTCGATGACCTTCTTAAGGGATATTATTTTTGAGATTGATAAATGACTATATGATAATTCTGTAAATGTTTTCGATCTGTTCGGTAACACTTCTAACCCTAATCCGGTGACAGTTACGGGTTAGGGGTGTTACAGAGTCTGCTGATGAGGCAGGGCCATGTAAATCGTGGTTAGGCCGTGTTCTAATTGATTGGCAATGCACAGCCGTGTAGCTTGAAGTCCAGGCCGTGTCAATTTTGACTTTGGCCTAAATTGGCCCGTTTTAAGCCCGTTCCTTGTTTTTTCGTCCTTGGGTGCTTTCCTGAGTATAAAACGTGAAAAGAAAGGATTAAGAGCACCTTTTTACATAAATCAATGGCTAAATCATTCGAAAACATGATAAATGTGGGATTAAAATATGTTACTTTTACGGTTTATCACGAGACATATGCTTCGTCGACACAATATCGTTAAACAACTAATCTCAAACGAAGTTATCTTTATTGATTTTTTAAAATCAAAAGATAACATTACGGATCCGCTAACTAAAGGCTTAAAATGAGATCATGTTGATAAAACATCGAAAGGAATGAGATTAAAGCCTATGAAAATAAAAGGGGCTATGTGAAGGATAACCCTACCTAGTTGACTAGAGATCCCAAGATCTAGGTTCAAAGGGACAACCTAATTGCATAGACCTTGGGAGGTCACTGTGGGGTACTTATCCCAAGTCCGTTCCTATGATGTAAACAGTGACTAAAAATGGGAGAGGTTAAGCAATGCTTTTAATGACTATTGTGTGTTTCGGTGAGCTGAACAACATAAGTCACCTATGTGAGAGTGAAGTGGGACCGCTTCAAGGAGACTATAGGGCATAGTTCTCATAAACTCTTACAGAACCAGAAGATGTTCACGGCTATATGAACATACTCATGAGAACTAAAATCTTGCCAGGGAGGTAGTTGTGTGAGGTATATCATTGTTTACACAAAAGACAAAACATTTTAAGGACATCACGTCTAATGGTCAGCTAGTAAAGAAAATATACTTTCACAAGGGAAGGTTCAAGGGTGGATACCTACATATCCTATGCAACTATTGATCGTAGGTTTTTATCACCATATCGAATCAATGTTTTTCCATAAAACTATCAATTTTCATTCATGCGGGGGATTGTTGGAAAAATTGCATATTATGGAAAATTTAAGACATATTCTTAATAGGTAAAGGTGGAGAGTTGAATCATAAAGTTATGGTTTCATATTCTACTCTATGAGGCCTTTACAACGGTATATCATATGCTTAAAATGGTTGAGTGATGAATGAGAAATTTATGTCAAAGTAAGCTGCTTGGAAATATTTGTTGAGGAAAAATAAAGGCTTAGATCCCGTATTGGTTAAATACCAAGTGTGAGATGTGTTTATATATGAGAACCCTCTTGAAGGGTGATTGAAGGACTAAGCTTGGAATCATGTCTCGCGCGCAGGGGAGTGCAGGGCCAAACCCGATGGGGTTGGGGCGCAACCGCACGACGTGGGCAATGCAAAATTTTCGGACTGGTAGGGCCCAAAATGGGCCTACGAATATTTTAGCCCAACACGAATTTATTTTCCTCAGCAGACATAATCTATTTATATAAGGACATTTATCTTATTTATTTGATTCCAATCAATTTGATTTAATTTTTAATCAATTTGATTTGTTGGCTCCTTTAATGACAGATTTTGTGGATATTTCCAAAATTTCCACCATCCTAAATGCCTATAAAAGATTAAGATTTCTTTGCTTATTTTCCACACTCCCACACTGATTTTTTGTTTCTCTCAAAACTCTTCTTTTATTCTCCGAATTTTTCAAATGTTCTGGTGATAGAAAAAGGCAATGTTCGTTTGTTGATCATTGCAGAGGTGCTACTGCTTTGATCATTATTGTTGTTGTATCTTAGGAGGCATTCGACCAACGTTTCTCCAAGTGCTGTAGGAGAGGCCGAATCTGTCTTAAGGAAATTGTTTTTAACAGGCCTCAACGTTTAGTAAAATCTCTATTCTTCCTTTTGATTTCAAATTTTGTTACTGTTTTGATTGGTTTTCATATTTGATAAATTAAATATAAATATAAATAATTCTATTCATATTTTATTTTATATGTGCTTATTTATATTTAATTATTTTATTCACTAACGTGTTTTGTTCAACAGTTAGTTTGGAACGATAAAGTATTTGAAAGGGTATCGATGAATCTTGATACAATTTTGTTTCACTCTAAAATAAGAGATTTGATGTGGGCTAGGGCAGTGCATGAAGAATGCCAATTTTTGGAAGGGGATTGGTGGTCTTGGCCAGTAAAATGTCACCGCTCATTGAATATGAAAAAAATGATTGTTTCCCATTGGGAGTCACCTCCAACCAAGTGGATGAAATATATTATGGCTGGTGTTGTTTTAGAGGAGGTTGCAGGGTGTGGTGGAGTTTTGAGAGATTAAAAAGGGGTGGCTTGTGCTTTATTTTCGGGGCGAGCTAAAGCTAGGGGAATGAATCTGGCAGACATAATGGCAATTAAAATAGGAGTGGATATGTATATTGAAGTGATTAGGAAGGCACATGTTCCATTAATAATCGAATTATGCTCGACTGCTGCTTCGGAATGGCTGTCAAAAAGGTATTATAGATTGTGGTTATTACGAAAATTGTTTGGGGACATTGACTGTGGCACTAAGCAACTAGCTCATTTTTAGATTGCGGTTATTGATCGAAAAAGTAATGGTATGGCAGACTCGTTGGCAAAAGCAGGTATATCGAGATCTTCTCTTTTTAAAGCCTTGTGGTGATGTTGCTAAATTCATTATTGTAATTGTTGTGAAGGGGTGTTTGATTCGGATTGTTTGATGAAATTTTGTTGTATTCTTGAAAGACTTGGTGGTTCCAACGTCTTCCTTGAGTTATGTTACTCGACTGAGCAAAAAAAAAGAAAAAAAAAATTGTACTTTAACCTTTTCAAAACTATAAAATTTATTTTTTTAAAATTACAAAAATTAAATAATTAAAATGATCATAAAGTGATGAAAAGTTTTTCCAAGGTATATCCAGTTAATGTCGCCAACGTATATCTCAATATAATGACTATGATTTGAAATAAAATTACGTCTAGTTTTCTCTTTGTTAACTTTTCTATTAATCATTTAGGTTTTAAAGTTATAATTTTATTAATATAGTGGAAAAGCTAAAAAAAATAAAAGGGCTAAAATTAATGTATTACCTCAAATTCGACCTAAACATTATAACCGAATCTGGGAAAGTTATAACAACTCTTATGAAAAACCAATGTAAAATTTAACTTAGAAATCGTATGATCTAAAATCTTAATTTAGCTGAACTTATACGAATTTCAAGAAAACCACAAATTTGACAACATCTATTTCACAACACAATCTCTAAAATATTGACTTATAAAACAGTGGAAACTTTTAAACATTTACTTATAAAACAATGGAAACTTTCAGAAATTTGCTCTTTAACTTTAATAATAACATGATTTGAAAATATTAATTTTAACAAATCTCTTACATGTTATTTTGGAAATTGTGTACATAACTTATTTATTTCAAAAAAACTCTTACAAAATTTAATCAAATCTTATGTTTGGAACAATTATCCTACAGTGAAATCACTTAATAACTTATTTAGTTTTGCAGTGAAAATTTTAGAGTTTTAATTTTAGAAACTGAATTCTAAATTTGGTAAATCGTATAATTTTGTAGTTTCATATTAAAATACCAAAAAAAAAAAAAAAAGACCAACGACCAAAACAAAAACCCAACAACAAACCAAATCCAAAAACTTAGTTCAAAAACCCAAAAGTCTGGAAAACTTAATTAATTAAAAATAATTAAACCAACTTAAGTGAGAAATCAATTCGAGCTCCCGCACGCCACCCAATCCTAAGTCTGAAGATCATCTAAAACATATTAAGCAAATGGGTGAGCTAGAAGCCCAATGTGTAACACTTCCCAAGCAACAAATCAGATATACATAAATAAACAGATACGCTTTTAGATACAAATTCAAACATATTCTCACATACATAATCAGATGTGTTTCATAATCGAATACAAATGCATACTGAGATTCGGAAACAAATGCAATCACAGATCCTACCCCATTTGCTACACACCAACTCCGTTCAACCAATCACACCAATTAAGACTACAAGAGTCCTTCCATCCAATCACATCGGGTCATGGTGGTATGTCACTCATAAAGGTGCAGCTAAGCTGCCAGACAGATATTACGATTTAATTGCCAAAATTGTAGTAATACTGCCAAAATACACTTCCTCCATCACAGATCAAACCTACCTCGATACACCTGCATAAATAAATAGATATCGGATGTGTGAATGTCATACATACTATTCACAATAGATTTTAGATCACATTAGCATAAAACGCATCATGCTATAACGTATAACATACCTTTAATGCGATCACAACTCACACTAAACAAAAATAGAGCATCAAATATCAAGATTTAGTCATATTTATACCATATGGACCCTATGGAAGGCTAAATTTGATTTACACGACAAATACGACTCTAGGTGAAATTTTAGAAATTGAGCCCACATGTCTATCTGTGGGCCACACGATCCAATTGACCTAGATCAGTTCACACAGTCTGGCACACAACCGTGTGGTGTCAACAATCAACTTTTCGATTTCACGTCATAAACTGTTTTTCAAAATTTTCGTTACACACTTGATTGTTTTTCATTTCCGACACAATAGTCTTGATTCCAACACCTAAAAACGACATTCCAAATGAACTAATTAAAAATCAATACGCGAAATTCAAACACTAATTTGACCATAAGCGAAAAATACAATTGGCCTTTACCCAACCCTTAAGAACCCTACAAGGCACTCGATCGCTTACCACAAAGAGAAGCTAGTAGTTCTTAAAGCTCATTATTTGCTGAAGGAGTAAATGTCACACATCTGCCACCTACAAAGTTTCCTATAAACGATTACAACCGAAGCTATAAACTTAAAAAACCACCTATCCTTCACATGAAAGAACAGTTCATAACAAATAATAAGGAAAGAAAAGAGTATACGATACCCAACACAAAAAATGGCACAACAGTAATGGCAGCACCACACAAAAACTAAGCGTCTGTACCGTAGCAAAGCGGCAACATATGATAAATCAAAGTAATGAAAGAAAAACAATACACATAAGTTCTCCAATGAAGAAAGGAAAATTGGTATTGTGCGCAAAAGAGGAAAAAAAAACAAAAGAAATGATGTTAGAAAAGAAAACTTCAATAATAGGTAAACTGGAAACAAAAATTGAGAAAAAAAGAGAAAGTGAGGAATGAGGGACGTGGGAGTGGTGGTAGTGGGAGATTTTTGGGGAGAAAAACTACCAATATCCTCTTAACTACTCACTTATTAGATTTTCCCCAGAATTTGAATTTATTCCAAATTCTGTCACATGGGTTGCACAGTGTAAGAGAACAAAAATATTTTCCGCTTTGCACACACAAGATTCAAACACAAGACTCTTGAGTAAGAAAAAATTTTACTATTGAACTAGTAGACTCATTCTATCATCAATTGAACAAAAATAATTTATAAACCAAATGTTCATTGATAAAGGTTGGGGCAAAATTTAATAATTATTCAAAAGAAAGAATTTGAACACAAGACCTCAAGCACACAATTCAAATTACTTAACCACTAAACCAAATTAAATTTTTTAACAAAATTTCACAATATTTAATTCAAAAACATGACGTGATCACTTTTGGCTTCACCAGCTCAATTTCTTCTAATTCGATTTTCGGGATGTGAAAATTAAGTTGTATAGTTTTATGATAACTAGAACATAATTATAAATTTTAAAGATTAAATTATAATTTTAGTTTTATGATAACTAGAACATAATTATGACCACTCCTGTACTAACAATTTAAATAATTACTAAACTAAATAATTAACTTAACAACTATAAATTGAATAGCTTGACAATTAAACATAAGAAATATAAATATGGAGGAGAACTCACAGATTTATATAGAATAAAACTTAAACTTAAGATTTTAAAATTTTCAAAGCCTTTCAACATTATGTATTTTTTTACTTAAACATTGAAGTATGACAGAAAGTTTAAATTCCTCTCCATTGATATAAACTCAAAAATGTGTGCGTGCGAGAGATTAACTACATTTTGTTTTATGTTTACATCCTATATCCATTTATAAGATAAATCCATATCAATAGATCGCTTTGAAGTGATACAACGTGAGAGTGAAATAAAACTCGAATTTAACTGGGTCCGGGTTGAACTTTCTATCAATTTTCAAGGCCAAATTTAGGCTTGGTTACTTTTTTTTTTTGGTTGGGATCACGGTATGGCAATAGAATATCGAGTTGCGATTAAAATAGGTAAAAAGAAAATTTGACTTGCTCTATCTCATTGCTATCGCAGGTCACTATGAAGATAAAATATTTAAAAATTAATTAATAAATTTTTATAAATAATTATTATTGATAAGAGAATATGAGAAAAAGTAGAGAGTAGTTGTTTTTAAAATGAGATTTTCATTTTTATTATTTAAATAATTAAGTTCTTATTTTTTTCATAATATATGGAACATACAAATTAATGCATATACAAAATTTAAATATGTATGATGCAATGCAAATACAAAATTTTCCACCACCGTCCATTTTAACCGCCATTGAGCATTGCTTGACACCATCTCACATATAAAAAATTAACCATCTCGAATTTGATTTTTTCGATGACGATGGTCGTTCACTTATCATCTGTAATAATAACTTTTACTATAATAATTTATAATCTCGATTGCAAAGTTTTTATGACTTTTTACTATAATAATCTATCATCTCGGTTGACCCGATTTGGTGGTTTATTATTTAAAAAACCTCATATTTAAAAATATTTTTTGCAATAAATAATTATATTAATTTTGTATAAAAAGTAATTTGAGTACTTTATTTTTGCTTTTGTTTTCAACGAATTTCGTAGTTATATATATCGTGAGAATTTTGTCACTAATCAAAATTTTTTAATTTATTTTATGATTCAAATGACTTTTCAACTTTCTCTATATCAATTTTCAAGGTTGAAAGATCCATACAATACTGGTCAAATCCTCATTAATCTTGTACGGTCCATCGTTATTGAATAAAAAATTATAATCAAATCATACGAAAAATTGATAATAGGATCATTTAGTGGTGTGTGGAGCTGGTTGAGTATTTATTATTTTAATTGGGGTGTAAGAATGATCGAAGATGATATGCAGTGAATGGGGATAAGATTTGATTCTATATCTATTTATGCATCTGTAAATGAAATGCATCTGATTCTGTATTTAAGCATATTTCTGTATATTATATGTTAATTCATACGTGTCTGAATTGTTAATTGACATAAGTTACACACTGAGCTCTTAAGTTTATTTTCCGTTTTTTCGCTTTTAGGTAATTTTCAAATTTAGGATGGATCGGTGTGGTGAAACTTGGATATAATAGAAAAATTGCAACTCTTTTAAATATGGTTAGTTTTTATGATTTTTCTCCCATTGGACTATATTTTTAGACTTTGGGGATTGTTTCATGTTTTGGATTTTATTGCACGCTTTGAACTGTTTTAACCTTTTTTTTTTTTTTTATATAATTTGAATTGCAAACATTGAATTTCAAAACCTAGTTATGACTTTTCCAAAACTCGGTTAATCTAAGATTTCTGTTGCAAGAAGTAAGTTATTTTGTAAATGTTTTTCTGAAATTTAAATGAACTAATCGATTAAGCAAAAACTGGAAATATTATTATCAAGTTTTGATTTACAAAACTTTTTGGTGTTCCATGTTTCTGGATTTTTAACAAACATATATAATTCCTCAAAGCTCGACCGTAACGTCTAGGCCGAATACAGAGTGTTACATAAAGAGTTAAAATAATTTTTTTAATAAAATTAGAAGACCAAATAAGTCATTATATTTTTTTATTTCATTTTAAAATATTGTTTAGCCTTCAAAGTTAAATTAAATGCTAAGGAAATAAGTTGCTCATTTTTATAATTAAAGAAGTAAATTGCTCTTTAGTTAATAATACAAGGATCGACATTATAAATTTTCCATTCCTTTCCAACATTCTATACTAGCCGAAATTCAGTCATTCACGTCGTTATATTGTTTTCTAGTTTTTTGCTAATACCCTTATAAAATATTTGTTAACCCTGACCTTATTTGTGGAGTCTAGAACTTCTATTGACAATATGTATCAAATAATATAATATAACAGACAATTAGTCATCTTTAACCCGTTATAATAACATTTCACTATAATAGCCAAAATTCTAGTAGAACTGATTTTTTATATTTTATTTTAACCCTCTATAATAATTTTTCACTTATAACGTCAACATTCATAGTTATGAAGTACATTCTTTATTAAATTTGTTCTCTATAATAGCATATATTCTAAATTTTTAAGTAAAATTATAGCTATTTCATGTAACACATCTTACCCGGTCGAAGAGTTTTAGCTAAGTCGAAGACGTTACATTGATCACCAAAGTGATCCTGTAAAACCATTCTTTTTACTCGAGTGAATTTGTATGAAAATCACTCTATTATTTTTAGGACATATATTAATTTAAACTGGTCTTACTTAAACAATTCAATTACGATATTTATTGAGGTGAAATTTTGAGCAAATAGTCAAGTTTTAAAGGGTTTTTATCAAAACATTAAGTACTTATAAAGCAGTGGAAAATATTTAAGGTAATGATTTTCTAAACTTAAAAGCATGCAAATATCAGAGTTTAACTAAACCATATGCCTAAAATAAATAAGCTAGACCATTTCAAACCTAAGTTATAAAGGCAAAAAAATACTTAATAATTACAATCCCAAAGTAATTAAGGAAAGCTTTAATAAAACTTTTAAAAAATAATAATAATGGAAAATGAGCTTTGCTAGTCCAAGTCCCTCCGATGCTAATCCACAACCTCTGCCAATAATAGAAGGCCTACCGGTTGGTTAAAATTATTAGTTTAGTTAATTACTTTTGGGAAAACTATACATTAGTCACTAAATTATGAGTAAGTTTTCATTTTGATTACTTGAAAATGGTACCTTTTTAAAATGTACCATTAGTCACTAACATTTTCGAGATTGTTTTTATTGCTAATCCATTGTTAAATGGTACTTTTTAGTGTGTTTTATTGCTAATCCATTGTTAAATGGTACTTTTTAGTTGGTATAATAATAATCTAGTCCTCAACTTTTATATTTTTTGTCAATTTAACCTTGATTCTATATAAAAAGTAAAAAACTCAAAATTATTGAAAAATAGAAAATTCGAGTAAAAATCTAGAAAAATAAAATCTCAAAATATGTTGTTGAAGAACTAATATATACGAGAAATAAATAAAATTATCATTCAATAGATTCCGATAACAAATTAAAAAGATAACAAAACCAAAAAATTGTTAGATCATTACATGCTTCTTTTGTACTTCTTGAAACTAAGTTACTAATATCTTTAACTCGAGTTCTATGCCCTTGAAGAAAATGCAAAACTCATATCTTTAATCTAGTCCAGCTCCACTTAGGTTATAGCCTTACGATCTAGAGGAACTTGACTCTAGCCAACCATCGCTTTTGTGGGACCATCTTACACTAGATCATCGTTTCTCAATGGCGAATGCCACGCCTATTCTTCTCTTGGGCTCGACAACTTTTGATGTAGAAAGTTAACGAACCGACTGTGCAACCCTCCTAAAACATACAAAGCGGTCGTTCCTTGCACAAGATGGAAAGATTACTTTTGGAAGGACATGGACGGAAGCGTCAGTCCCGTAATGCGGGAAATGATGAATACTCGTTGAAAAGGCTAAGTGTGGATTCTAAGCCTCATGAACTCTCTTGGAGGAGTCTTGATAACCTTTGGCTAGATGAGTTTAGTGGCTTATGCTTTTCGAGAAAAAAGAAATTAGTTTAATGGAATGAAATTTTATTGAAAAAAGGAACAAAAAGCTAAGAGCTTTAGGGAGAAGGAGTTTTTTTTTTTTTACAGAAAATGATGAGTGAATATTCATGTCACTCCATTCCCTATTTATAGTACATAGAAAACCTACTAGTTTGTTCCTATTTAATCTCTTAAAAGATAAATAAAAATATAAATTGAAATTAAATCTAAATAATATCATAATAATCCTAACAATAATCCTAAAAATAAAATTCGAATTTAAATAGAATCTTCTGTCCATAAATCTCTTCTTTGAATTTTTGCCCCAAGTTTCTTGCACTTTGTATTTTTGGCACCATTTCTTCCCTATTTCGCATGTTGACTTATTTTGTCTTTAAATTCACACTTTTTCCCCCAAACATCCGTTTGCCTTCAATTTAGTCCTTACAAGATAAAAAACCATAAAAAGCCCAAATTAGTAGGAGCATACTCAAAATATATATACAATTAACACATAAAAGTATGTCATTTTAGAGTATTATCATATTATCCATGCTTAGCCCATGCTTGCCCTCAAGTATGGTTCCTATCCTACTATGTAATTTAGATTTTACCATGAAAGAAGTATCACTCCAAAGTTTTATAAAAATTAGGGATAATGCATATGAAAATAAAGAAAACCTTTAGCTTGCTTTAAGTAAAACCGAAATGTACTTCAACTTAAACACACAAAAAGTAAATCGAATTGGATTATTTCATGAAAGTTAGGTAATTTACTAAACTTACCAAGACACCCTATTTGTTCCACGCTTAGTCCCCAAATGTAATTCTCTTTTTTCCTTCGATTTATTTATTTATTTATTATTATTTTAATGCTTAAGAATGTATTGGCCCCTTTGATGTGAAGTGGAATGACAACCCAAGCACCCCACCTTAGTTACTCAGCCCAACACACACTTAATTTTTTTAATTCTAGTTAGCGGAGTTTTACCTAACACATCACACAACCTTTTGATGCGAAGTAAGATGACAACCCAAGCACCCTACCTACTTAAGAAGTTGTGCTCATAACAAATCATCTTTATTTTATTTTTTAGTGAAACAAAACTTTAATTTTGGAGGACTAGGAAAAAAAATCAAATTTCAAAAATAAGTTTTGGCAATTACCTATCAATCATGAAAATAAATTTAGCATACATTCGTATTAAGTGTCCTCTTTGCATTTAGACTTAATTGATTTTACTATAAGCAAGATAGGATTAACTTCATTAATCATAATTATTTTAGCCTAATAGAAATAAAATAGTGGAGATGAAATCAATATAGTAAAAATCACAAATAACTTAGTAGACAAGAATCATGATTCGCAGGTCAAACAGTGGGTAATTCCTAGTCAAAATCTTGGGCATGAAAAGGGCCAGGATAGACTAAAAAAAATAAATGTGGGCAAAAACAAGCATAAGGCAGGAGCAACAGTAACAAAATAGTAGATAAATAACAAAAACAATGAGGAATGCTTCCCCCTACTTAAAACATATTGTCCTCGATGTAAAAAACAAATATATGAAAGAAAAAGGGTTTAGAAAAACTCCCTTTATGTAGTTACTGTCATTCATGCATAGCTGCAATGAGATCAACCATTGACCATTGACTGTGAACCATTTTTTGACTCTTCACTTTCTATTTCAACTGCACCATGTGTGAATAATTTAGTTATAATAAAGGGTCTTTGCCATCGAGACCGAAGCTTATCGGGGAACAATTTTAGCATGGAGTTGTAAAGTAACACTTTTTGTCCTATTGAGAAATGCTTTCAGGGATATTTTTTATCATGGAACAATTTTGTTTTGTCCCTATAGATATGAGCATTCTCGTAGGCATCATTATGTATTTCCTCCAATTCTTGGATGTCTAATTTCCTTGCTCTTTCTGCAGGTTCCAATTCCATGTTACATTGTCGTATAACCCAGCAAGCCTTATGTTCCAATTCTACCAAAAGGTGGCAAGCCTTGCCAAAAACAAGTCGATATTGGGTCATACCAATTGATCCCTTATATGGCGTTTGATAGGCCCAAAGTGCATCATTTAGCCAAAGAATCCAATCCTTTCAGTTAGGCCAAACCGTTTTCTAAAAAATGGTCTTGATTTCTTGGTTCGAGACTTCTTCTTGGTCATTCGTTTGGGGGTGATAGGCTGTAGCTATACGGTGGTGAACTCTATATTTTTTCATAAGTGCCTCCATAACTCTATTGAAAAAATGGGTTTTATGATCGCTGATCAAGGCTCGAGGTGTGCCAAACCTAGAAAAAATAGTTCGTTATAGAAACTCCACGACAGTTTTAGCCTTGTTATTGCAAGTAGGCTTTGCTTCTATCCACTTAGAAACATAGTCTACCGCAAGGATTATATACATATTTCTAAATAAAGAAATAACTAGACCCATGAAATCGATGCCCCACATATAAAAAATCTCACATACATGAATTGAGGATTGGGGCATTTGATTTTGCTTAGTTATGTTACCTGTATGTTGGCATCTATCGCAAGATTTACAAAAATTATATGCATCTCAAAAATTGTGGGTTAGTATAGCCCACATTTAAATACCTTATGAGCAGTCTGTTTAGGGCCAAAGTGACCTCCACAAGCTTTGGTATGACAAAAAGTGAGTATAGAAGCTACCTTAGTTTCTGGAACACATCGTCTTATTATATGATCTGAGCAATGTTTCCACAGGTATGGGTCATCCCAAATATAATATCGAGCTTCCCTTCTAAGCTTTTCTTCCATGGGACGAGCTAACCCAATGTGTAATGAACCTGTAGCAAGGAGGTTTACCATATCTGCATACAATGGGAAATACGCTTTAGCCGAAAATAGGCCCTCATCAGGAAACTCATCCTTTATAGGAGTGTCGTCACAAGGTGTTTTTAACCTACTCAAATGGTTAGCCACCAAGTTTTCGCATCCCTTCTTATTTCAAATCTCGATGTCGAATTCTTGGAGCAGTAAAATCCATCTAATAAGCCTTGCTTTCGCCTCTTTCTTCGTGATCAAATACCTAAGAGTTGCATGGTAAAAAAATCACTTTAGATCCCGATAGATAAAACCAAAATTTATCCAAAGAAAATATAATAGCCAAAAGTTCTTTTTCTGTGGTGGTGTAGTTGCTTTGTGCAACATCTAGGGTTTTTGAGTCTTAACAAATGACATGGGGCTCTCCATCTATCTTTTGTCCCAACATGTCTCCCACACTTCATTCGCTTGCATTGCACATGATTTCAAAGGGATAGTTCCAATTTGATGCTTGTACTATAGGAGCATAAACTAACTTCTGTTTGAGTGTGTCAAAACCCTCATTGCATTTTGGGCTAAACCCAAATTTCATATCTTTTTGCAACAACTCGCACAGTGGTTCAGCTACTTTTGAAAAGTTCTTTATAAAGCACCTATAAAACCTTGCATGGCTAAGGAAAGAATGGACTTCCCTTATATTTGAAGGATATGGCAAAGTATTTATAATATCAGTTTTGGTCTTATCGACCTCAATTCCTTTAGCTGAAACTATATGTCTTAGAATTAATCCATTGTCTACTATAAGATGACACTTTTTGTAATTCAAGACAAGATTAAATTCTATGCATCTACTTAAAATTATCGTGAGGTTTTTAAGGCATTCATCAAAAGAGTTCTCATGCACAATAAAATCATCCATAAAAGCTTCGATAATTTTTTATACATATTTAGAAAATATACTCATCATGCATCTTTAGAAGGTGGCCAGCACGTTACAAAGCTTGAATGGCATCTTCTTGTAAACAAATGTGCCAAATGGGCATATAAAAGTTGTATTTTCTTGGTCCTCTGGTGTAACTAAAATTTGGAAAAAACCTCATGTATCTATCAAGACAGCAAAAATGAGTTTTTTAGCTAAACGTTCAAGCATTTGATCTATAGAAGGGAGAGGAAAATGATCTTTTTGAGTATAAGAATTCAACTTCCTGTAATCAATGCAGACATGCCACTCATTTTACACTCAGGTTGGTACTAGATCGTCCTTAGCATTTTTCTTTACTGTCATGCATGTTTTCTTGGGCACGACTTGCACCGGACTTACCCATATATTGTCAGAAATGGGGTAAATTATGTCAACATCTAACAACTTAATTATTTCCTTTTTTACCACATCCATCTTCAATCATCTTTGCGCCTCTCGCTTTGGTTTCATTTTTCCTTCAAGTAAATCTTGTGTGTTCATGTTAAGGGGCTTATCCCTTTTAAGTTGGCGATGGTCTAGCCAATTGCCTCCTTATGGTTTTTCAGTACTTGTATCAAACTTTCCTCTTCAATCTTGGAGAGTCTATTTGAAAATATGATCGGTAATGTATTATCTTTCCCCAGAAATGCATATTTGAAATGCTCGGAAGTGGTTTCAATTTCAAATCTGGTGCCTGCACAATAGAATGTAGATGTTTAGTGTTCATAGGAGACAACAATTCACTAATAGATTCACAAATAAATCCTAAATCAAAATTATCAAATAATGTTTCAAGTTTATCTTCATAAGGTGACTCAAAAGTTTCTCCTACTAATGAGTGAATTATGTCGACACGATTTACGTTCAAGATTTCAATTGGCTGACTAATAGCTTCCTAAACGTTAAACTTCACGATCTCCCTGTCAAATTCCATCATGAGGGTTCTTCTATGGACGTCAATCTTAGTGCTAGTGATACTAAGGAAAGGTCGCCCTAGCAAGATAGACCCATGAGTGTTATTCTCTTCCATTTTCACTACATAAAAGTCTGCGAAAAAGATAAGTCAGTTGACTTTCACTAATACATCCTCAAGGACTCCTTTGGAATGCACAATAGACCTGTCTGTATATTGAATGATATCACCTATTTTCATAAAAAACCCACGTTAAGTGATTCATAAATGGAAAAAGGCATTACATTTATGGAGGCCCCTGAATCACACCTAGGCTTTTTGATTCCTAAGTGGCCTATTTTGCATGTTATTGCAAACATGCCCCTATCTTTACACTTTACTGGCATCCTCCGCTGCAACACCGATGATACATTTTCACCAACACTTACTCTTCCATTTCCAGTCAATTTTCGCTTTTGGTGCAAAGCTTCTTAAGGAACTTGGTATATCGCAGAATTTTTTTGATGGCATGTAATGACCCAATAGTCATGGGTGTCGAAAATGTATTTCTGAGACTCTATTTTCATAAAATGGACTCGTAAATATTTATTAAAAATATTTACAAAGTCGATTAATGTAGTTAATTAGGTTTTGGTTAGGTGAATTAGCTTGAATTAAGAGTAATTAGGTAAAAGGACTAAATTGTATATAGAGTGAAAGTTAAATTATAGATTAAAGAAAGTTAAAAGGACCAAATAAGTAATTATGCCAATTGCATAAATTGAGGCTGCATAAGTATGTATTTATGTAAAATTTAAAGTTAAAATATATATTATAATATTATAATAATAAAACTTAAAAGTTAAGTATATATATTATATTATATTATATTATATTATATTATATTATATTATATTATATTATATTATAATAACTAAATAAATAAAAGAAATGAAATAGAAAAGAAACAAACAATAGGAACGAAATAGAGAAGAAAGAAAGAAAAAGGAAAGAAAAAGAGAAAGAAGGAGAATTAGGGTTTCAAGGGTTCAAAGCTCAATTGGTTAGTCAATTTAGTCCCTTTTTCTTGTAATTTTTATGTTTTTAGAATCCTAGTATTAAATACTACCCAACCCAAGTCAAAATTTTAGAAATTATTGAGTTTTTAAATGTTGCTAATGTTGAATAATTTTAGTATTAGGGACTAAATTGGTAGATTTTAAGTTGGAAATGAAAAAAGGATTGAATTGTAGAATAAATTATAAATTTTGAGTAATAGGGACTAAATTGTGAAAATTTCATAATTTAGAGATTTAAGTGAAACTAGAGAGTTAAATCTAGTTTAAAGTGGAAATTGAATGAAAATATAGAATTAAATGTGAAGAATAAAAGTTAGTCTCGGTTTAGGGACTAAATTGGAATTTAGGCAAATATTGAGTAAAAATTGAAATATTAAATATGATATTGAATTGTGTTGTATTGATGAATTTAATTGTTTTAATTTCATAGCTAACGTTGTACTGGAACCCCCGACTAAGAAGGGAAAAAATAAAGTCGACGAGGAATAGCTCAGAATTTCCAGTTTGTATTTCTATAATATGAACTTAGTTGTTAATTATTATAATTCAATTTAATGTATATAGTAAGTGTTGAGGTGAGAATTATTGTGTTTTGCAATTGAAATGGATTGATTTAGTATGTGATGAATTTATATTGATTGAATTGGTTTATATACATGTATACTGAGTATATTGATTATTTGAATTGAAATGAATATTGATTGTATTTGAAAAGTGAATTGGAACCCTATTAACTATATCGGGCTGGGTCGAATATAGATGGCGTGCCATAGGATTGGAAGAGTTCATGAATTTCTTCGACTTCGAGTCGATGAGACATTGGGTGTCAATCAATTACTTTGGATTAATTAGATGAGGCACTGGGTGCCAATTTACTTCGGTTTAGCCGATGAGACACTGGTGTCAATTTATTACTTTGAATTATCAGATGATGTACTGGGTACCAAACTGGTGTGTTTTGGTTGGATTCGTGTATTCGTCAGAATCCGAATCGTGTTAATAGGGGTAATGAAATGAAATGTATTATGATTAGTATTGGAAAATAATGAATGTGAAATGAAAATGAGACACATGGATTGTGTATTATATTGTGAAAAGCTATTTGTATAGCAAGTATGAAAATTGAGATAGCAATTGATAAGAATTGATTACGTTATGAATGACGTGTTTATGAATTGATTAATTGAATAATTAATGTTAATGTGTGATTAAATGTACATATTGTATTATCTTGCCTTTAAATATTTGGATTATAGAAGTACCACTGAGTTTATACTCGGCGTACGGTTTTGTTTTTCGTGTGCAGGTTAGGGACTTGATTTTTATTGCCGATTCAACATCCAAACAACGATCCCGATCTCAAACGTGGTGATGTTTATCCTTTTGTGTCGGCATGTACCTAGGATGTCTAAATGTTAATCATTTAGTGGATTGATTGTACATAAGGTTATAAGTTAATATTGGTTGGTTATAAATATATATATGAGTCTGTGTTTATGTTTGAGGTTATAGTCTGGCATGTTTAAGTTAATGTTTAAATGAACATGTTATAGGTAAATTAGATTGAATTTAGCATGTTTACAAATTGGATTTATATGATGTCTTATTGATGTGTTTCGATGATATAATTGTGGTACCTATAAGGGTACATTGGTTAGATACCTAGGTTGACTGTTTTGACATGTTTTGAATGTATATGATCTGAAAAGTCTGGTAATGCTCTGTAACCCTATTTCGGTGACAGATAAGGGTTAGGGGTACTACATGGCATCCAACAACGGTATGTTAATCTCAACGTTTCTAAATGTTTTGAGGATCTCTTTGTCCTCTTTACCTTTTCGATGTTGGTTCAACCGTCCTGGAAATAGGGGTTGAATTTTGGGCAATGGAGGTTTCATTCAGACCTGTTCATCATTCTCATGCTTTTCCTGGGCGGAATCTTGATCAAGATTTCTGCCAGGATTAGGTTCCAGTTCTTTTCCACTTCGCAATGTCACTTCATTTGTGTTTTTTCTTGGGTTAGGTTCCGTTTGTGACAGAACTTTCCATATGAGATCATTTTCACATTTGATGTAGTCAACTCTCTTATAGGCACCTCAGTTTTCTGTTGAAAATCAAGCATATTAGATGTTAATTTATTTTCCATGGTTTCTTGAGAGGTACCTGAATCTCGCGTCTGTTGTGGAAACCAGCTTTTGTATGATTGGTTATACCGTGTGTAGAGGGCCCAAATTGCCCGGGCCCAGCAAACAAATAAAAACCAAAATTAAAACCCATTTTTACAAACCCAAATCCCATTAACCCAATTCAGAAGCCCAATTCAGAAACCCCAAACAAAAAAAAAAAAACCTAACCCTAATCTTCCCCTAACCCTAGCGCCGCAGCCACCTACCCCCACCTGCTCCATACCCACCGCCGCATGTCTGCTCTCTAACCTAACTGCTCCACTGCCACTGGCAGAGTCGGCCACCTGCTCCACCACCTCGCCCGTGCCCTGCAAAAGAAAAAACAACACGCAAAGCGAAGCAATGGTAGAAGAAACAATAATAAACATTTGTAATGGCTATAAAAGCCAAGGAAAAACACATTGTAAAGGACCCTTTTAGGACTTTTTTCTTTGAAAATCAATACAAAAAGAGAACAAAGATTCAAACAAGAAGAAAAAACAAAAAAAGGAAATAGATCGATAAGCGAAATAGATCGAAGAGGTGATTTTTTTCAAAACTTTATTTTATTTTTTATTTTTTTTCATTCACATAAGTATACTTAAAATAAATATATAAACTAGTAAAAATCAAAACAAATATAATAAAAAATATACCTTTTGAATTTTGACCACCGTGTACTGCATTGGCCGTGACGACAACAATGGCTGGCGGCGGTCGGAATCCAGCCATCCCCTTGTCTGAGAGAAAAAAAAGGGAGAGATTTTTTAAGAAAACAAGCCAAAAATGATTTTTTTCAACATTTAGGGCCTTATATAGCCCACAAAAGCAGCGTCGTTTTGAAACGCCTTAACCCCAAAAGCGGCGTCGTTTTACCTAAGCCGACCGAATCGACCGCCTACCCGAGGATCCGCGTGTTTTGCGAAAAATGAGATATTTATGCTTGTGATCCTTAGCATTTTTACCTTTCCAATCCGGTTTTATTAATCTCAAATTTGCCCCCAAAATTTACTCGGATTAGCAATCATGTCCCTTCTGTCATTGTGCGTTTTGGCCAAAGGGTTTATTGCCTCTTTGGTCCCCAGTCTTTCAGCGTGTAAATAGCCCCTTTTCTTTTATTTTATTTTGAATTAACCCCAAAACTTTTATTTTAATGCAATTTAATCTGTTTTAATTATTTTGCAATATTTTTAGTCTTTTTGTTATTATATTATTGTTATTACCATTATTATATTTTTGTGTACAGGTTTTATTGTTATTTTGTCCCACTAATTTTATTATTGTTATTATTTGTTATTTTGATTATATTTTCACTATTAGTTATTATTATTTATTATAACAATTGCATGTGTTATTATCTAAGTTATCTACTATTATTATGATTGAAATGATTATTTTATTTATTGTTATTTGTTGTTTTTTATTATTATTATCTATTTTACTATTATGTTGTCCGTGTTATTATTACTATGATATTATTTTTATATGAATATATTTTTATTTTACATATTATTTCATGTATTAATTGTAATAATTATTTCTTACATTATCATCATTAGTTCATTTTTATTTCAAGTTCCATCATTATTATCCCGACATTATCATTTCTTATCTTATTTATCTATTCGTTTATTTTTTTGTACTTTGTCATTGTCATATTATTATTATTATCATTATTATTATTACTACTATTATTATTATTTGTTTTTTTATTACATTCACATCTATACTTGTTTTCTTCGTTTTGCACTATGTTATTAAACAAAACCCTTGTGTAAAATCATCATATTTACGCCTAAAAGATTTTAAAATAAGGCAATGTTTTGTATTTAGAAATTGAAAAATGGTGCCCTAATGCTTTGGGTTGCGATTTTCCGTTTAACTAAATAACTTAACATCCTTTTTACGAAGTTTAAATGAATCACGAGATGACTTTGATTACGAGAGATTAAAACATCGTGTCCTAATGTGCTGGATGTGATGTTTAGATCTTTTCGGGACAAAGAAATCTCAAGTTTTGACTCAAGCCCTTTCTTAAATTCAATCCTATACGATGCGTTTTGTAAAATTACTATACTCCACTTAAAGGTTTTGAAATAAAGGCAATGTTTTGTATTTAGGAACTCGGGGAGTAGTGCCCTAACGTGCTGGGTTACGATTTTTCGTTTGACTAAATAACTAAACATCCTTTTGGTAAACTTCGTAAAATCATGAGATAGTTTTGATTACGAAGGTTTAGAATATCATGTCCTAACGTGCTGGGTGTGATGTTCGTACCCTCTCGGAACAAAGATATCTCAAAAATCCTAATACCTTTTAAAAGACCCGTATTTTAAAACCCTTTCAAACTTCCGACATTAAGACACTAATTAATCATTTTGGTACCAATTTTGGGCGTATCGAGGGTGCTAACCCTTCCTTGTGCGTAACCGACTCTCGAACCCGATTTTCAAAACTTCACAGACCAAAAACACTGTTTTAGTAAAACAAAATGTTTTATTAAAATAAAGGTGATCCGATCACACCAAATAAAAGTCGGTGGCGACTCCCGTTTTATTCCTATTTTTAAAACCAAAGTCGAACCCCGTTTTGTTTTCCAAAAAATGGTTACGACACCGTGTGTTAGCATAAATGTCATATCGCCTTTGGGGTGGTCCAAGAAAGTTCCCCACAACATCCAAATGGGCCATAGTATCGTCACACAAACTAGAGCATCCGTCTGTTGTATGTTCGGGTGTTGCACAAATTCCACATTGCCAGGTCAGTACTATTTTCACTACAAAAGAGAATTCATGATATCAGTAAGACTATTCACGATTGGCTTGGAATTGTTGTGTATTTGCAGCCATCATAGAGATCAAGTCCTTTGCCTGCTGAGGGGTCATGTCAACTAATGCTCCTCCACTGCCGGTATTTATCATATTCATTTTTGTAGGCTTCAAGCCCTCCTAGAAGTATTGGAGCATAGACTGTTCTACTATCCCATGTTATGGGTAACTTGCATACAACTTTTTAAATCGCTCTCAATAGTCGTGAATAGACTCCACATCTCTTTGCCTTATCCCAACAATCTCCCTCCTTAACTTAGCTGCACACGATGCTTGGAAAAATCTGTTAAGAAACAAATGGGAAAGGCTAGTCTAAGTAGTGATAGATCTAGGAGGTAGATAAAATAACCATTCCTTAGCAGAATCTGCTAAGGAAAAAGGGAAAGCACGTAATTTGATTTTATCCTCAGTTATACTAAGACAAACCATATGAAACTCATTTAGATGTTTGTGTGGATTTTCATTTTCCAATCCATGAAAAGTCGGCAATAACTCGATTAATCCTAACTTCAGTTCAAAGTTAGTATCCATAGTAGGATACGCAATGCATAACAACGTTGTTCTGCAGGAGTTTCTACCATTTGTCAAATCATTAGAGCCATAGGTTGTTGTGCTAGATTCGTGTTTACGTTAACCTTAGAGTTAGGCACTTCTTCTTGTGGATCATATCCTATTCTTTCATTCTCTAGTGTTTGAGTAGGGTTTTCATTAACTCTAGACTCAACTTCACTGCTTGCTTCTATTTCTGGCGGTGGGTTACTCTGAGTTCCTACCACCTCTGACTGCTTTTTTCCATAGCTTTGTATCTTTGCGATTAGCTCTCATAGTCTTTTCTATTTCTGAATTGAACGCAAGAATTCCTAGAGTAGATCTGGTTATAAGAAAAAGAAATAAGATTAGTACATTACCAGTCCTCGATAATGGCACCAAAATTTGGTGTGTCATTGAAAGTACAAAAAATAACGTATCCTTATGAAATAACCAAAAGAACAATATAAGGGAAGTAGGGTCAAATACTGAGGGACTAGATTGCTACAACTTCTTATTCCTTGAAATCCTGGGCACAATCGTACACAAGAAAAACGACGTACTTGGGAAAAATAAAAAAATAGAATTAAAAAAATGGACAAGTTGAAATTGTATAAATTGAAATTTAAATTGTAAAAAGAAACAAAATTAAGGAAAGGGATTCTTTGATTTGAGGGATTCTAGCCTTTGGTTATCTCGATCCTCCTTTGGTTCAATCATCGACTTTTAGGTGATCCTTCTTATGACTGAATAAGCCAGTTATAGTGGAAGAGGACACCTACGACCACCAGCTCCACTTAGGTTATATCCTTATGATCTAGAGGAACCTACTCTAGCCAATCGTCACATTTTGGGACCGTCTTACACTAGATCATCATTTCTTAATGGCAAATGCCACGCTATTTCATCTCTTGGACTCGACAACTTCTGACACAAAAAGTTAACGAACCGAATGTGCAACCTTCCCAAAACATACAAAGTGGTCGCTCCTTGCACAAGATGAAAAGATTATGTTTGGAAGGACATGGAAAAAAGTGTCAGTCCCGTAATATGGAAAAATGATGAATACTCGTTGAGAAGGCTAAATGTAGATTCTAAGCCTCATAAACTCTTTTGGAGGAGTCTTGATAACCTTTGGCTAGATGAATTTATTGGCTCATGATTTTTAGGAAAAAAGAAATAAGTTTAATGGAATGAAATTTTATTGAAAAATAAAAGGAACAAAAAGCTAATGTAACACCCTTAACTCGACCTAGACGTTATGGCCGAATCTGGGAATTTTACAAAGAAGAGTTTTGAAATCAATGTTACTTCGATAAAACTTTGTATAGTTGTTCAATAAATCATCCAAGTTTTGTAATCCATTTTCATTTATATAAATTTTACTGAAAACGTTATTTAATTAATTCATTTGCCAAAACATAATTTACAGCGGAAGTCTTAAAAACCGTTATATTTTTGAAATCCATATCGTATTTTCGAAAAAAACATTTGTTTCTATAAAACCTTGTATCTAGTCACACGTTGCAATAAAAAAGTCAAAACACATCCAAAACAAAATAAAAATCAAACAGTTTAGATAGTCCAATAACTAAAAAATCCTAGAAATAATCCTCAATTAAATAAAAACCAATATTTAAAGACAGTTCACACCGTTATGGTCACTTTGAGACTTCGTTGCATCGATCTATCTAAGTCTGTGGATTACTTGTACAAAACAAACAAACAGATGTGAGTTTTCGTAAACTCAATGTGTAACCCAACAAAAGTAGACATGCAATATACACAGAAATTTCATATAGAGACAGATACAGATTCGAACTTAGGTCCATAATGGATGTAGATAACAGAATCAGATAAACAACACAGATATCCAGAATCCTACCCCCATCCTTTACACACCATCTCCGACAATCCTATCACACCATGTGGGGTTAAAAACATCCACCCATCCCTACACACCATATAGTGTCGATGTGACACATGACATATAACATGTAGACAAGCTGCCAGAATATAGGCGAAGAGTCGCCATACAGATCACTTCCTCCGCATATACAATTCCCACCCCAATCAACGATGCAAAATATAGATACAGTAACATCATGCATAACATGCTCATATATAGATAACATACATACGTAAACATAACAGTCAGGTATACATATCGGTGTCCTACTCAGAGCAGACTATTAGAATATCAGATCACATAATTTAGAGTTTGGTTAACCCTTATCGGCCCTGCGATAGGCCCACAGTCAATCAGAATGATCGTACGACCCTAGGAAAATTTTTAGAATTATGGGCACACATGCCAGTGTGGGCCCACTCGCCCGTGTGCTCCCACACGCCCAATCAGGCCTAGACCGTGTGGCCCACACGGCCACACTCACACCATCACACGGTCGTGTCCTTCGCACGACCACACCTTCATCAAACACATGGTCGTGTCTCACACGGACAACCAAATGACTAGACACATGCTCGTGTGGCATCGACAAAATGCTTTTTTGGCTTTCGTCGATGCTCAATTTTTTGCGTTAAGAGTACACACCTAGTTTGATTTTGATGCGAAAACACTCCCGAGACCACTAGAACCTAAAATCAACATAACCATTCCCAAAATCAATATTAATCCTCAATTAAACCGAGCCAATTAAAATTGACAAGGAAGACATTCAAGTGTTTGATACTTACCCAACTTCTCGAACAAAGCCAACTATGATTTCGTAAGAGGAGAAATCTGTTACTCTCGATTTGCTGCCAACAGTGTAAAACCACATTATCGAAAAGAAAAGGATCGAAATGATTTAAAATAGTCAAAGACAAAAGAAAAACGATTCAGTAACCTACACGAAAATACACCTCTTACACTTACCTAGCCACACCACAATACCGAAGAACCGAAATAACAAGATTGGCTGACAAGATTACGACAGAATTTAGAAGGCAAGCCAAAAAGGGATTTTGCCAATTAACAGGAAGGGAAAAAGTCAAATTTGGGGATTTTTGGAGGTGAGAGAAAAAGATAACAAAATAAAAATAAAAGTTAAAGAATATGACAACATATCCCTAAATTTCCTCTCCCCTCTAACCCACTAACCACTTAGAATTTTAGCTCTACCGAAACTTTATCAGACACTCAAGACAAAAATTAACATCCACGCTCATGTGAGGATTCGAAAACAAGACATCTAGCAAGCTAACTCCTTACCACTCGAACCAACAGGCTCATTCTGATATGAGTTTACAAACAATATACTATAAGCCCACCCAACAGGGATAAGGTTTGAATCATAAAAAATAAAAAAAATTCCAAATGTAGGGTTAAACCCAATACCTCATACATACACCCAAAACATTTTACTACTGAAGCAGATACATATTTGTGTCAAATTTTACAAAAATAGATTTAAATTATTTAGGGCGTTGTAACTCTAGCCCCTAAAAGAAATTTCAACCTTGAAATTTACCTGATCCGAACTGATGAGATACTGCTGATGGATCAAGTCCTTAGGTTCCCATGTAGGATCCTCAGTGCCATGATTCCGCCATAAAACCTTCAATAACGGAATGGACTTCCTCTTTAGATCCTTAATATCTCAATCCAAAATTTGAACCGGCTTCTCCTCAAAATTCAAATTTGGTCTAACCTCGATCTCCTGAACATGGACAATGTGAGATGGATCAGACCGATACTCCTCAACATTAAGACGTGAAGCACATCATGGATATAGTCTAACTCTGGAGGTAGCTCTAACTGATAAGCGACTGGTCCTACACGCTTCAGAATTCGATATGGCCCAATGAATCTAGGACTCAACTTGCACTTATGACCAAACCTCAGAACTTTATTCAACGGAGAAACCTTAAGAAAAATGAAGTCACTCACAGAGTATTTGATATCTCTCCTTTTCAAATCTGTATATGACTTCTTTCTATCAGAAGCTGCCTTTAGACGATCTCGAATAACCCTAACCTTATCTTTAGTCTTGGAAACCAACTTAGGACCCAAAACTCGTCGTTCACCCAACTCAGTCTAACATAGTGGAGTACAACACTTATGACCATACAAAGCCTCATAAGGTGTTATTGGGATGCTAGATTGGAAACTGTTATAGAAGGCGAACTCAGCTAACGACAGAAAATCCTCCCAACTACCTCAAAAATCAATCACACAGCTCTGAAGCATATCCTCCAGTATCTGAATCACTCTCTCAGATTGACCATCGGTCTGAGGATGGAACACAGTACTAAAGTCTAACCTCGAACCTAAAGCTTATGCATTTTCTCTCAGAATCGAAAAGTGAAACGAGGATCCTTATCAGAGATTATCGAAACTAGAACCCCATGCAGTCTTACAATCTCGGAGATATAGAGATTCACTAAGTTTTGCAGAGAGTAGTCCATCCAAATCGAAAATAAAATGGGCAAACTTGGTCAATCGATCAACGATTACCCAAACAGAATCCTTCTTTGTGGGTGTTAAAGGCAACCCACTAGCGAAGTCCATCGTCACTCTCTCTCATTTCCACAAAGGAATCTTAACAATTTGGAGCAAACCCGAAGGTAACTGGTGCTCAGCCTTAACCTATTGGCACATTAGACAACGACCAACAAAATCTGTTACCTCACGTTTCAAACTCGACCACCACTACAGCTTATAAAGATTGTGATACATTTTATTTCTACTAGGATGCATAGCATAAGGGATAATATGCGTCTCCCTCAGAATCAACTGCCTCAGAGCAGAATCATTCGGTACACAAACCCGTCCTCGAAAACACAGAACTCTATCCTTATTTAGTCCAAAATCAAAAGTACTGCCACACTCAACCTGATGAAGCCGCAAACTAGAAACTCATCCCCTAACTACTTTTCTCGAACCTGCCCAATCTAAGTCGGCTTTACCCGCAACTCGGCTAGCAGACCCCCATCATCAAACAAACTAAGACGAGTAAACATCGCTCTCAAATTAGTCATCACTCTACAACTGAGAGTATCTACCACCACATTGGCCTTACCAGGATGATACTATATCGTACAATCATAATCTTTGAGCAACTCAATCCATCGACGCTGTCTAAGATTCAACTCCTTCTGAGTAAGGAGGTACTTGAGGCTCTTGTGATCGGTGTAGATGATACACCTCTCACCATAAAGATAATGCCTCCAGATCTTTAACGAAAGCACCACCGCAGCTAACTCGAGATCATGTGTCGGATAATTCCCCTCGTATGACTTAAGCTGACGGGATGCATAAGCCACAACCTTATCATCTTACATCAGTACACATCCTAAACTAAAATGCAAAGCATCACTGTACACCACAAAATCTTTACTAGATTTAAGATGTATCAGAATAGGAGCCTGAGTCAAAATAGACTTGAGCTTGATTGTTACGCATCAGACCAGATGAAGGGAACACCCTTGCATAGAAGCTTAGTCAAAGGAGCTGCAATCAGAGATAACCCCTCAACAAAATGCCGATAATAACCCACAAGACTTAGAAAACTGCAGATCTCAGATACATTCTTAGGTTGTTTCCAATCAAGGACAGCTTTAACCTTTCTAGGATCAACTTGGATCCCTCAGTAGAAACTACATACCCTAGAAAAGTTACCTCTCGCAACCAGAATTCACATTTGCTCAACTTAGCGTGGAGTTGTTTCTCTCGAAGTATCTGAAGTACTACTCTAAGATGCTCATCATGCTTATTCTCAGTCTTAGAATAAACTAGAATATCGTCGATGAAGATCACGATGAACTGATCCAAATACGGCTGAAAAACTTGGTTCATCATATCCATGAATGCAGCTGGAGCATTCGTCAAACCAAAGGGCATAGCTAGGAACTCGTAGTACCCATAACGAGTCCTAAATGCCTTCTTATGAACATCCACTTCCTTAACTCTAAGCTAATAATACCCAGATCGAAGATCTATTTTCGAGAACACAAAAGCCTCTAGGAACTGATCAAACAAATCGTCGATCTTTGGAAGTGGATACTTATTTTTCACAATCAATTTATTCAACTGCCGATAGTCAATGCACATCCTCATGGTACCATCATTTTTTCTTTACAAACAGAACTAGTGCCCCCCACGGAGACACATTAAGATGGTTGAAACCATGATCCAGAAGCTCTTGAAGTTGAGCCTTAAGTACTGTAAGCTCCTTCGATGCCATACAGTATGAAGCAATGGACACCAAAGCTGTACCCGGTAGAAGCTCAATGTCGAACTCCACTTCCGATTCGGAGGTAAACCTGATAACTCCTCAAGAAAAACATCCTCTGATATCCCCAATAGATGAGTCCTCAGAAATTGAAACACTAACGTAAGCCAAATATGCCTCACACCCTTTCCGAACAATTTCTTATCCACTAAAGCGAAGATCACATTAGATAAGTAATCTCAATGCTCATCGATCACAACCACTTCCTTGTCATCCTTGGTCCTCAGAACAACCCTCTTAGTTTCGCAATCCAAACTAACTCGGTGCTCTACCAACCAGTCCATATCCAGAATTTAATCAAACTCTCCAAATGGTAGCTCTATCAGATATGCCGAAAATACAACCCCTTGTACTTCCAATAGAACATTCCTATAAAGTCTATTTACTTGAACAGACTGCCTTAATGGACTCGTATAGTAATCTCACTAGAATTACACTCACAGAAATCCCCAAGTTCTCAAAACAATACTAGCTACATAGGAGTGTGTAGAATCTATGTCTACCAAAGCAGTATATAGGGCATCAAAAATAAAAAACGTACCCGTGATCACATCAGGAGCATTATTGTCCTCTCAACATCGGGCAACATAAACTAATGCAGGCTGCCTCGCCTTAGTCTGATTAGCACCTTTGCCCGATGCTCTCTGTCCTCGGCCCAAATTATTACCACTCCTAGCCGGTCCATAGCCCCCAAGTGCCTACTATACTGCCCTCTGAGGCTGAACAGAACTCGGTCCCAAAGCTTGCATCTGATTCGCATAATGCAGACACTTTCTAATCTGGTACTCTAATGACCCACACCGAGCAATCTCCTAGTCTCCTCCAACAATCACTGGAATGGCGCATACTGCAATTACCATAAGGCTGAATCCCAGTAAGAGCAATATGAACCCCCACTCTAATAAGCCCATCAGGTCTGACCCATTTCTTACGCCTCTAAACAGAACTAGAGGGCTCAGAATCCCTCTTATTCTTGCCTCTCTCTCGATGTCTATTTTGGCGCTCCACACGCTTAACCTCCTTAGCGATCTTCTTCTTATCCATAAGAACTGCAAAATCTCGCCCCTCTGTGGAGCAATCAATACCCTCAGACTATCCTTTAACCCGTCCTCAAGATGGACACATTTCTCATACTCATATGCCACTATGCCTCGAGTGTAGTGGCTTAATATAAAAAACTTGGCCTCATACTCGGCCACAGATTTATCACATTGCATGAGATTCATGAACTTATGCGTATGAGCGTCAACATAACTCGCCCTCACATATTTTCCCTGAAAGATAGTCTTAAAATAATCTCAGTTTAGATGATCCGATTGAGTACGCTCCTCAACCGATAACTACCACTGATATGCCTCATTGCGAAGCAAAAAACTACACTTTAATTTTTGCTCAAGAGTGTAGTCGATGTCATTCATAATCCTCTCAGTGGCCTCCAACCAATACTCGACCACAGTAGGGGCAACTCTGGTGACACCTCTAAATAGCTCAGCTCCATTGGACCGGAGTCATTCAATTACCGACCCATGGCCCCCAGATCCAGAATGGGGTCCAGCGACCCGCTCCAACACTCTCAACATAGCTTGGGACAATGCATCGTCCCCAACCAAGTGGCTTTGAGACCCAGCTTTAGTAGCAGGTGAAACCAGTCTCTCACTCGTGTCTAAGTTTGGCATACTGCCTAGAGAGGAAGACTCAGTTAAAGCCCCCTTACGGCACCCACCGCGTCCACGAATACCACGATAGCGAGTTCCACGAGCGCTCATCGTATTTTCAAATTTATTTACATTATAAAATTTTATGCATCTATTCCAATGTTTATTAACAGATATTTTATGCTCAAGTTTTCAGAAATTCCAAAAGTATTTCAGAGGTTTTAGTCTTTAACTAACTTTGTACATTTTCAGAAAGTACTAACTACAATGTTTTCAGAAAGTTCTATCTAAGTTCAGAAACACTTATAGGATCAGCGTCAGAGACTCGGTGTACCACACACTTACTAAAAAAATGATTCAATTTATTAAAAAACCCAGTTCTTTTTCAAACCACAATTGGAAACCCAAAATTCATAGCCCGAGTTTTGTAACCTGGCTTTGATACCACTAAATGTAACACCCCTAACCCGGCCTAGATGTTATGTTTGAATTCGGGAGTGTTATAAATAAGGGTTTTGAAATTAGTGTTACTTCGATAAAACTTTGTATAGTTGTTTGATAAATCATCCAAGTTTTATAACCCATTTTCGTTTATATAACTTTTACTGAAAACATTATTTAATTAATTCATTTGCCAAAACATAATTTATAGCGGAAGTCTTAAAAACCGTTATTTTTGGAAATCTAGCTCGTATTTTTAGAAAAATATTTGTTTTGTAAAACCATGAATCTAGTCAACCGTCGCAATAAAAGAGTCAAAACACACCCAAAGCCAAATAAAAATCAAATAGTTCGAGAGTCCAATAATTACAAAACTCCCAAAAATAATCCTTAATTAAATAAAAACTATTATTTAAAGTTAGCTCACACCCTTTTTGTCACCGTGAGACTCCGTCGCATCGATCTGTCTAAGTTATTGGATTACCTGTGTAGAAGAAACAAACATATGTGAGTTTTTGTAAACTCAATGTGTAACCCAACAGAAGCAGACATGCAATATACACAAAAATCTCATATACAGACAAATATAGATTTAGACTTAGGTCCATAATAGATGTAGATAACGAATCAGATAAACAGAGCAGATATCTAGAATCCTATCCCCATCCTCTACACATCATCTCCGACCATCCCATCAAACCATGAAGGGTTAAAAACACCCACCTATCCCTACACACCATATAGTGCCGATGCGACACATGATAGATAATATGCAGATAAGCTACCAGAATATGGTCGAAGAATCACCATACATATCACTTTCTCCACATATACAATTCCCACTCCAATCAACGATACAAAATACAAATACAGTAACATCATACATAACATGCTCATATATAGATAACATATATATTTAAACAGAACAATAAGATATACATATCGGTGTCCTACTTAGAGTAGACTACCAAATATTAGATCACATAATTTAGGGTTTGGTTAGCCCTTACCGACCCTATGGTAGGCCCACATTCGATCGGAATGACCCGTGCGACCCTAGGGAAAATTTTAGAATTATGGGCACATATGCCCGTGTGGGCCCACACGACCTGGCCCAAAATCTACACACTTGTGTGGCATGCCGTGTAGGCTCACACGCCCAATCAGGCCTAGCCCTTGTGGCCCACACAGCCACACTCAGACCATCACACGGTCGTATCCTACTCACGACCACGCATTTGTCAAACACAAGGCCATGTCTCACACACGGACAGACACACGCCCATGTGGCGTAGATAGAATGTTTTTTCAGCTTTCGTCGATGCTCAATTTTTTGCATTAGGAGTACACACCGGGTTCGGTTTTGATGCGAAAGCACTCTTGAGACCACTAGAACCTAAAATTGACATAACCATTTCCAAAATTAATATTAATCCCCAAATAAAATGAGCCAATGAAAATCATCAACGAAGACATTCAAGTGTTCGATACTTACCCAACTTCTCAAACAAAGCTAACTATGATTCCACAAAAGGAGAAATTCGTTCCTCTCGATTTACTACCAATAGCACAAAACCACATTATCGAAAAGAAACGAATTGAAATGATTTAGAATAGTTAAAGAGAGAAAAAGAAAATGATCCCCTAACCTACACAAAAATCCACCCCTTACACTTACCTAGCCGCACTATAATAGTGAAGAACTGAAATTCAAAGATTGGCCGACAAGATTGCGATAGAATTCAGAAGGCAAGGGAAAAAGGGACTGTGCCAATTAACAGGAAGGGAAAACGTCAAATTTAGGGATTTTTGGAGGTGAGAGAAAAATATAACAAAATAAAAATAAAAGTTAAAGAATATGACAACATATCCCTAAATTTCCTCTCCCCTCTAACCCACTAACCACTCAAAATTTCAACTCTATTGAAACTCTATTAGACACTCAAGAAAAAAGTTAACATCTACGCTCGCACGAGGATTCATACACAAGACCTCTAGCAAGCTAACTTTTTACCACGCAAACCAGCAAGCTCATTCTGATATGTATTTACAAACAATATACTATAAGCCCACCCAATTGGGATAAGGTTTGAATCAGAAAAAATAAAAAAATTTTCCAAATGTGGGGTTGAACCCAAGACCTCATATACACACTCAGAACATTTAACCACTAAAGCAGATACATATTTGTTTCAAATTTCACAAAAAACATATTTAAATTATTCAGGGCGTTACAGCTAAGATCTTTAGGGAGCAGGAGTTTTTTTTACAGAAAGTGATGAGTGAATATTCATATCACTCCATCCCCTATTTGTAGTATATAGAAAACCTAGTTTCTTCCTATTTAAACTCTTAAAAGATAAATAAAACTATAATTTGAAATTAAATCTAAATAATATCATAATAATCCTAACAATAATCCTAAAAATAAAATTCGAATTTAAATAGAGTCTTCTATTCATAAATCTCTTCTTTGAATTTTTGCCCCAAGTCTTCTGCACTTTGTATTTTCGGCACCATTTCTTCCCTATTTCACATGATGACCTATTTTGTCTTTAAATTCACTCTTTTGGCCCCCAAACTTCTGTTTGCCTTCAGTTTAGTCCCTACAAGATAAAAACCATAAAAAACCCAAATTAGTAGGACCATACTCAAAATTTGGTCACAGTTTATCCTTGCAGGATATACATGTTGCAGAAAATCCATTTGGTTGAACAAAAACCTTTTAACTAAAATCCATTTGAAATTTTATAAAGATTTTATTTAAAATAATTAAAATCATTAAAATTTATAAAAATATTTTATTTAAAATTAATTTGGTTTTTAATCTTATATGTCTTAATAATTTTATTAATTTATAAAAACTTTATGAAAATTAATTTTAATGTTTTATATTATTTTTATAAATTATAGAATGAATCTTAACAACTGTGCCTCCAGATTCAAATAAACTTAAACTTAGACATCCTTTTGTCAAGGTTCATTATATACTTATTTTAAAAATAACTTTTAAATATTTTGTTGACTTTTTTTATATTTGTCACCAGGGGCGTAGTCAGGGGGTTGGCATGGGCCCTGGCCCTCACTAAAATGTAAAATTTTAATTTTGGCCTTTAATTTTTAAAATTTTAAATTAGTAAAGGTAAAATTGCACTTTGGCCCCCGTTAAAATTATAAAATTTTGATTTAATCCTTTACAAATTATAAAAATATAAATTATAAAAAATTAAAATTTTATCCGGCCCCCACTAAAAAATTCTTCTGGCTTCGCCCCTATTTGTCACTACCAAGTTAGTATTTATTGGTTGACAACAATCACGTCAATGTTGCCATTAGTTTTTAAATGTTTACATTGGTCAATAGTTTTAAGGCACAATGTCAAATTTAACCTCAAAGTTTACATTTTAAATATGTAAATTAGGATATGATATGGAACATACTTAAACATGTAAAATAAATTGTAAACTTGATCTATGTAGTGAAAGCACGCGGATTAAATTTTAAATATCTACCACATGAAAACTTGAATTTGATGTATTGAAAAATAGTGTCAATAAAATTTTATCTATGCAGTAGATATATGTCTTTACAATTTAATCTGTGTATTTTTTTAATCTATAAATACATGCAATGATTGCATTCTTATCCTCACAGGTTTGCATTCTTATCCTCACAGATTCTGTGCGAAATTTGAAGAGCAAACCATAAAAGTTTTTGAACATTTGCTTTTGATAAATCGAAATGGCTTCACAAGTTTCCCAAATGCCTTCTTCATCACCCCTTTCTTCCAATAAGGATGAAATGCGTCCCAAATCCGATTTTCAGCCTAGCATTTGGGGAGATCTCTTCCTCAATTGTCCCGACAAGGTATACATACATATGACCATATTGACATATAATCTGAACATATTATTTGTTTAATTATTTAGTGGTTCAATATGAATAAATTTTTCATTATTTTGAGTAGAATATTGATGATGAAACTAAAAACACCACCAACAATTGAGAGAAGAAGTGAGGAAGATGATTGTAGCACCAATGGCTAATTCAACCCAAAAGTTAACCTTCATTGATTCAGTCCAAAGATTGGGTGTAAGTTACCATTTCATGAAGGAGATCGAAGATGAACTAGAGAACATCTACCATAACGACAATGATGCCGAGAACGACCTCTACACTACATCTCTTCGATTCCGATACTCCGAGAGCATGGATTCAATGTTTCATGCGGTAATTATTGGAACAACAACATAGTGCATGGTGTTTTAAGTTTTTGAGTATATAATTTCATGGAATGTTTGATAATGATATATCATTTTGTGTAATTTGATCTCAGAGGTATTCAACAAGTTTAAAGACGAGCAAGGGAATTTCAAGTCATTCGTGACAATCGAAGTTCGAGGATTGTTGGAACTTTATGAAGCCTCCTATTGAGGGTTCATGGGGAAGATATATTGGATGAAGCAATTTCTTTCACCACCAACCATTTAAGCCTTGCAGTAACATCTTTGGACTACCCTTTGTCCGAACAGGTTTCTCATGCTTTGAAACAATCAATTCGAAGAGGCTTGCCTAGGGTTGAGGCAAGGCACTATCTTTCAGTATACCAATATATTGAGTCCCATAATAAGGCTTTGTTAGAGTTTGCTAAGATCGATTTCAACATGTTACAACTTTTGCATAGGAAAGAGCTAAGTGAGATTTGTAGGTATGTTTTTGAATCTTTTTCACCCATTTTTTCTTTTTTCCTCTTTTTTAACTTTTTGGTGGAGGGGTTTGAATTTATATGACGCATCATCCTCAATATAGGAGAAAAGTTAGAAAGTGCTAATATTTTATTCGTATTAAATAACAATTAGTTAAAAGTGACAATTTGGATTAATCTTTTTCACCTATTTCATTTTACTTATATATTTTTTAAAATATGAAGTTTCTAATTGAATCAAGAATCTAACAATTTACTCATCGACAACATGAATGTGAAACTAATTAAAACTTTGAAGATTCGATGTGCTAATGGGCTTTTCTATGATATGATTTTTTAGGTGGTGGAAGATTTAGACGTTCGAAGAAAGTTTCCATATGCAAGAGATGGAGTGGTTGAATGCTATTTTTGGTCCTTGGGAGTGTACTTTGAGCCCCAATACTCACTTGGTAGAAAGATACTGACAAAAGTGATAGCAATTTCATCTATTATAGATGATACATATGACTTATATGGAACATATGATGAGCTCATTCCCTACACAACTGCTATTGAGAGGTTATATCTTTAATCTTTTTAATTGGAGATTAACATTCAATTATATATCATGAGGAATGATCAAATATAACAATAAAGTTGGATTCAGGTGTGATATCAAATGCATAGACCAACTTCTAGAATACATGAAACCGAGCTACAAGGCACTATTAGATATTTTTGAAGAAATGGAACAACGGGTGGCTAAGCACGAGAGACAATATTGTGTTGAATATGTGAAAAATGAAGTATGTATATCGACAAACATTTATTTTGTGCAAAAGAGATAAATTATTAGCTAAATTCTAGATTTGAATAAACAACTAACTTGAATAACAATATTTAGTCATTTAAACATTATTATAGAATTTGATTTGATATTAGTGATAATTGTTGGGATTTTGTTGCCTTAGATTATACGACTTGCTCAATCCTACCTTGTGGAGGCCAAATGGACTATTCAAAACTACAAACCATCATTTGAGGAGTTTAAGGCTAATGCATTGCTAACTTGTGGTTATGCCATGCTTGCTATTACATCTTTCGTTGGCATGGGAGATATCATAACACCAGAGGCCTTTAAATGGGCAGCCAATGGCCCTAAGATCATTCAAGCTTCCGCAATTATTTGTAGGTTTATGGATGATGTTGTTGAACACAAGGTATGGTAATATATTTATATAATTACAAGAAATTGAACTCTTAACTCAATAATTGAATGTCCTTGTAACGAAATCAAACGATGTTTATATATCAAATGTTTAGTCTTAAATAGAAGAATAAAAAAAAAAAAACTAGTTTCATTTTAAGGTTAATAGTGAAGTAGTATTGCCAATAAAGCTATTTTATCATCACTAAACAAATAAAGTTTAATATACTGACAAATTTTAGGGTATATAATGATAGAATAATTTTGATTTTATTACGGTTGCAGTTCAAGCATAGGAAAGAAGACGATTGGTCAACAGTCGAATATTACATGGAAGAATATGGCGTAACAGCACAAGAGACATACGATGCATTCAACAAGGATATTGAGAGTGCTTGGAAAGATATGAATCAAGAGTTTTTGAAACCGACAGAAATGCCAATAGAAGTTTTTGATCGTAGCCTAAACCTTACAAGAGTGATGGATGTGCTTTACAGGGAAGGAGATGGCTGTACATATGTTGGAGAAGTGACTAAGGGTGGAATCACTTCATTGCTCATTGAACAAGTCCCACTTTGAAATTATATTGAATTTTCCTCTCCAAGCTTGTTCCTTAAGGAATAGTTATTAAATTCTAATTAATAATTTTTTGCCTTATAATTTTTCAATAAAGTTATTGTCAAGCTTTTCGTTGTGAAAAATCTACTATTTTATTTTTTTTTTTTTTTTTGTATAGAAGAATATGTAATATAAAAATAGGATGAAAATATGGATGGCTGAAAAATGAGCAATGTGTTTTTTCTTTGAAATGTTGAATTGTAATTAGAAATATCTCGATATAATCTATAGTAGAATAAATTTTAAAAACAAAATAAATTTTGAGTAGCTATTTTTTTTCTGAACTAAAATTTGACTTGATGAATTTAAATTTAAACTTAATTTAACTTAATTGATTTCGTCATAGAATGTTAATAATTAACTTAAATTCAAATTGAGTTAAATCTAAATTATCATCAATTTGAAAGAAATTGAATTTAAATAATCTGACTAAAAATTTTGAGCTTCAAATTGGAATAATTCAAAACGACTCAAATCTAAAAATAATCTAAATTCTAAAATTTTTAAATGTAACGCCCCAAAATCTAGACAATTATTTTTGTATGTTTGTAGCACAAATATTTGCTTGTCTTAGGGGTTAAGTGATTTAGGTGTGTTTGGGAGTGTTTGAGAAGTCTTGGGTTCAAGCCTGGGCTTGTGCAAAAAGTTTTGTTTTTAAGGAATAAACCCTTACCCATAGTTAGTAGGCTTTTAAATTATTGTGGGTAAAACAAGACATAAAAAGCCTACTAGTCTAAGGGGTAAGTGGCGTGTTACCTATGCTAGAGGGTTGATGTTCGAATCTTGGTGGGAGCAATGAAGTATTTATTTTGCTGCTGTGATGTGGGGGATGTTGGAGTTTGACTGAAACACTGAAGTGGTTGAGGAGAATTCAAATTGAGTGGTTGATGGGAGGTGTGATTAGGCGGAGAGATTTGAGGAGGGATTCTAGGAGAAAATCAAGGGAGATGAGGGGAAGAGGGAATGTTATGCCAAAATGGACTCTAGCACTCAAGAATTTCGACCAGAGTGGTACTCCTCATTTGGTATGCTTCATTTCGATTTTTCTCTCTTTGGCCGAATGTGGTAGGAGTTTTGGCATATTCTTCTGTTCATTTCTTTCGTTGTTGACAACCTCTCTTTGGCCGAAAATACTCCTAGTGCTCCCTTTCTCTTTTGCTCTCTTTTGCAAACTCAGTTTTATTCTGGCTTTCTCTGCTCTCAAGTCTACCGTCCCTCTCTATCTTCTTCCTCTCCTTCAAGTTTTGGGCTGCCGAATTCCCAATCCTGGTCACTGCCGATTATACCTTTTCTTTTCTTTTCATCTCCTCTTCTCTCCTTTTCTTGTTGTTAGCCGAATGCACATTCTTCCTTTCTTGCCTCTTCTTCGTTTCTTTTTCAATATTTTTTATGCTTGTTGTTGTTTTGTCCTTGCCGATTCTCTCTTCTTCTACCTCACTGTGCCGATTTTTTCTTTGCTCTCTGCCAATTTAGTGTTCCATTTCTATTCTATGGTTTTGTACTTTCGGTAAGTTGGTATTCGTTTTGGCTTAAATTGTTCTAGTAGATAATTGTTAATAAGGGGTTTCGACTGGATTGCAGGTAATAACCCCGAGATCTAGTGATCATCATTTTTCGGTGAGTGAAGTACTTAGGGATTCGGTTGTTCAATCAAGGTAAGTGGCTGACGATCAAGTGGATGTGTATTGAATAGGATTCGTTTTAAATTCAATTGATATGGGATTAACGGATATTATGGGTGACCATAGGTTCTGGAGTGATCGAGGTCTGTTTATGCATCTTTCGTAACCAGGTGTGTAAACACTGCCCAAATCGTATACCAACAAAAGTCGAAAAATATGGCAATTGACGCGACACGAGCGTGTGCTTTCTCGTGTGTAAACCGAACGCCTGGGTGGGATCCTTAGATCCTCAAATTAACCGCAGGCTATGTGGCCAGGCCGTGTTGCACCAAATCACTCAAACCCTAATTTCCAAACACACACGCCTGTGCTCAGGGGACACGGTCGTGTGAAAATCAACTAATTTCCCTAAATCGGCCACACGACCGTGTGGCCAGGCCGTGTGACACCCAAATCAGCCCAGAAACCCTAACTCCCAAAAGCACACGGCTGTGTGTATCGACACACGCTCGTGTAACCACTACGTGTGGTCTCGAAACCACCCTAAAATAGCCTTAAAAATGTGCTATCAACCACGAAGCACTTCCCAACCCTCGATAGTTTGAAGATATACCAAAACACACAATTTCTAAGCATAAGGCAATGATACAACAATGAAATTAACTGATTTGTGAACACCTACACATTGTGTCGACTTTTCGTGAAGTCAAAATAATATTTTCAAAAAAAAAAAGAGGATACGAAACCCACACCTAATTCAACGAAGGAGAAGCTAAAATCTTCAATATCTACACAGCAAAAATGTTTTCCCCAAGCAAACCATTCAAAAGAAAAAAAATCAAGAAGAACCAAAAAGAGAAGAAACAGAAAGAAAAAAAAAGGAGGAGAACATTCAGGAGAAAGAAAAGAAAAATTTTAAAATTAATTTGGTAAAAACAATAATAAGTAATTATTATTACTAACTAAAAATAAAACAAAATAAAAAGCTCTCCAAAATGCGTACCCAAAGACTCAAACCCAGAACTTTGAGATACACTAGCACACAATCTACCACCAGACCACCAGGCCAATTCTAACACTTAAACACGTGACTAAACACAATAACACGCCCTACTCTATGACCCTAACCAAAAAACCCTAAAACTTCTAACCCCAAAAAACATTTTCCCCAAAGACTCTTTAATATCTACACAGCAAAAAATGTTTTCCCCAAGCAAACAGTTCAAAAGAAAAAAAATCAAGAAGAACCAAAAGAGAAGAAAAGAAAAAAAAAAAAAAAGGAGGAGAACATTCAGAGAAAGAAAATAAAATTTTAAAATTAATTTGGTGAAAACAATAATAAATAATGATTATTACTAACTAAAAATAAAACAAAATAAAAAGCTCTCCAAAATGCACCCAAAGACTCAAACCCAGAACCTTGAGATACACTAGCACACAATCTACCACCAGACCACCAGGCCCATTCTAACACTTATACACGTGACTAAACACAATAACACGCCTCTACTCTATGACCCTAACCAAAAAACTCTAAAACTTCTAACCCCAAAATTTAGGGTGTTACAGTTCGCATAACAGATTACCCTAATTTTTAGCGATTCAATTTATGGATAACAGTTTAAGTTACACCTGATTGTAGAAAAAAAAAACCTTAATTTTTGGATGAAGGAACAGAAAATCATTGAAAGGAGAATGTTGCAATTGAAAACCTTGAAATCTTGGGTTGAGTAATGTGGTTCTACAATGGAGAAGAAGAAGAGAGAATTTTGAGAGGTTTTATTGAAAATCTTTCCTAAAAATGAGTTTTAGGTTTTGAAAAGATTGGTTATTTATAAAGCCTTCTGTCCCTAATTGAAATTGAATTAGGAGTTAGATTAGAATTAAAATAAATTTAAATTAAGGACTAAATTAAAAAAATTGTTTTTGGGTTGGGCTTGGTTTGAAAATTTGGTACTTTATTGATGTAAAATAAGAAAAGAAAAATATTTTGGTTGAAAGTGCACAAAGAGTTTCAAGCTTGGGACCAAAAGAAATACTAAGTCTTAACCATTTAACCAGAAGGCTCATTCTTGATAAAAGTCTTCAAGAAATTGTTTTTAACGATTATGGCCAAGCATTAAGGGTAATGGAAAAAATATCAACAAAGGAGTGCAATTAAGAGAGTTCAAAGCTAAGATCTTTAGCTTGCCTAACACCTAATTATTAAGCCTAGTGGTCTATTCTTGTTAATTCCTTATCAAAAATAATTTGGAAGGCATTTTAAGTTCGCTTACTCTATTTTTAATATGTTTTAAAATCTAAATTTTATCCCTATTTTTTCTAGCCTTAATTTTGTTATGTTTTAGTTAATTTTCTTATTTTAATTTTAAATTCAATAAAAAGTGTAAAATGAGTCTTTTTATGACCTTAGGGTTTGAATGAGGCCTAAAATGAACTAACGTACTTAGTGAGTGTGCAGGACACCATTCAAAGGCATATGAACTTAAAGATGGTCGTTGTGTTGCAACATGGGAAGTCTGATGTCGCAACATAGGTAACAGAATACAAGGATTGCAAGACTGCCTTTAGTGTCATGATACAACCATAGGATGTTGTGACACACCTTTAAAGCCAAACCTGAATACAGTATATTACCTTCAGTGTCGCTGTAAGCACTAAATTTTGCCCGGTTTAATTATGGGTTTATTTTTCAATTTAAAAAAATTAAAAAAATTAATTAAAAAATTTTGCATTTTGACCCCTAAACTTTCTTGAAATTACATTTTGGCCCCAAAACTTTTTAAAATTACATTTTGACCTTGATACTTTCTTGAAATTATGTTATGACCCCACAAGTTTTGCTACGATTGTAATCGTCCTTCATGGAAAATCTCCAAAATTGGATTTGGGCACCTACCTCCGTGATTTTCTACCACCACCTAAGGATGGCCTCCTTCCCCAGCCACTGCCACACCGCAAAACACACTATAAAAGGGATTTTTCCCAAAAATCAAACCCCCATCAACATTCAAAAAAAAAACCACAAAAAAGAGAGGAAAGAAGAGGAAAGAAGAAAGAAGAAGAAGAAGAAGAAGGAGAGAAGGCTCACCACCGACGGGAGCCTGAGTCGACCATGGCAAGGCAAGCAAGGCTAGGAGGAGAAGAAAAGAAGAAGAAGAAGAAGAAGAAGAGGAAGAAGAAGAAGAGGGAAGAAGAAGAAGAAGAAAGAAGAAGAAAGAAAGAAAGAAAAAAAAGAAAAGAAAAGAAAGAAAAAAGAAAAAGAAAGAAAAGAAAAAGGAAAAAGAAAAAGGAAAAAGAAAGCCCAAAAAAAGACAGCTGGGTCGACCACCACAAGGACCTGACCCGACCCGGGAGTTCCAAAGAAGAAGCCCAACCAACAAGAGCCCCTGTGCCCAAAGGCGAGACCAAAGAGAAAAAAAGAATAAGAAAAAGAAGAAAAAAGAAAAAAAGAAAGAAAAGGAAAAAAAAAAGAAGAAAAAGAGAAAAAAAAAAAAAAAGGAAAAGAGCCGGTCGTATCCCATTCTTCAAACTCGTAATTTTGAACTTTTCGTAATTTCCTTTTACCTACTTTTAATTTAATTCGTATTTTAATGACATCTCGCTTTAATATTATTAATATTTTTAGCATTTTATTTTTAATTGTGTTTTATTTTACTTTTAATTTTAATAATTTTAATAAATAAGGCAATGAATCGGTTTAACACTTGTCGTTGATTTCATCGCTATGTTGGGTGAATATCATCTCGTGTTAAATACTTAGACGCCTTTTAAAAAATCAAAACAATCAAAAAATAAAATAAAATTTCGAAGTTTCCAAACTTTTGTGTTTTCGAAAATTATCGTATTTTCAAAATTTTCGTGTTTTAAAAAATTCGTGTTTTCAAAATTCTCGTATTTCAAAAATTCGTGTTTTAAAAGTTTTCGTGTTTTCAAAATTTTCGATTTCAAAATTTTCATATTTTCAAAATTTCGTGTTTCAAAAATTTCGATTTTCAAAATTCTCGTATTTTCAAAAATTCGTGTTTTAAAAAAATAATTTTCGCTTTCAAAATTTTCGTGTTTTCAAAATTTCATGTTTTTTGAAAAAAATTCTTGTGTTTTAAAATTTCCGTGTTTTCAAAAATTTCGTGTTTTCAAAAAATTCGTGTTTCAAAAAATTCTCGTGTTTTTAAAGTTTTCAGATTTCCAAAATTTCGTATTCAAAATTTTGGGTTTTAAAAATTTTTCGTGTTTTCAAAAATTCTCGTGTTTTAAAAAATTTTCTAGTCTTAAAATTCTCTTTTTTAAAAAAATTTTGTGTTCCAATCGATCACGATTAAATATTAAATTGAACTTGTATTTTTGAAAATTAAGATAACGCGTTTAACGAGATACCAATTTTGGGCGTCGCGAGGTGCTAATACCTTCCTCAAGCAGAATCAATTCCGAACCCTACTTTTTCTTTGAAATTTTGACGCAGACTTAAACCCGACCCTTTTTTAAGAAAATTCAAAAAAATGATTTTTCTTTAAAAAAAGGATTTATTAGGTGTCCGATCACACCTAGAAAAAAGATCGGTGGCGACTCCCTTTTTTAAAATAAAATTGAAACTCTGTTTTCAACTTTTTAATAATTTCCTCAATTAGCGCCCAAGCAAATTTTAGGTCGCTACAACTGGTGACTCCACTGGGGACATTTTTTGAGAGTCGAGTCTGGAATTAAACGCGTGTTGTCAAAATTTTTAAAACTCTTGTTTAAATTAATACTTAGTCGTGATCCTTAAATTTCGCTTTTGAAAAGTCATGCATTTGCATCATGTTGTAAATATTTTCTAACTTGTTTTATCTTTTGTTTTTCATTGCTAAGTTTTACAGCTTTTAGTTTTTAGTTTTAAAATAAAACGAAAAGGTTTGTGAGTTTCTCCCACACACTGCTGCACTTGCATTTTTGCATAACATGAGCTCTCTACCCTGCCTCGGCCCACTTAAGTGGAAGTAAACGCTATGCCTTCGTGAGTTAACTCGTCCTCCATGATGTGCTCGTGAATACTTCCGGTTACATATGACTTATGCTTTCGTGAGTTAACTCGTCCCTCCGCATAGGCATAAGTAAATGTAATCCTCGAATTGAGCTCATGAGCCTATGATGGGCGATAACCCGTGTTCAGTACTAGCCTTAGTAGGCGATAGTACGGACAATTCGAAATACCTTTTTAGAATGAAACCGCATATAGTGAACCGTATGAGCCACCCGATTAGAGCCATGCCGAACCTCTATCCGTTAATAGTTGCCAAAATAAGTACATAGGAGAAACGCTTTTTACCTTTTATTTCTTTTACATTTACACTTTTATGCAAGCAAATCAGTCCGTTTAATAATTTAGGGAGGGTAGATTATCGATGAGCATGTGGGGTAAGTTTATTTTGTAAATATGATGGGGTAAAAAAAAGTAGGTCGGCTTTCACCAAAATGCAAAATTAAATATCTTAATTTGTTAGATTTTCCATAGTTTTTCTCCGCTTATATTTGTTGTAATTACTAACAAATGTTATTTGTCTTCGTTTATTTTTCATCATGCATCATAGGCATCTTGTTAGGAAGGTGTTGATTAGAGATTGGTTGCCAAAAACGGGTTTCTGATGGAGGAGTCAATTGCACAAGTGACCGAGAAAAATGCCGTGGTTCGAGACTGGTCTTTGAAAACTCAAAAAGTAAAAGGGGATAGTTTAAAGGAAGGATGCGTCTCCAATCTTCCTGAACATGTGACTATGAATGCTCGTCAGAATAACCTCGAAGACTTGACTCAGATCTGGAAACATTGGAACTCAGACACTAAGGGTATCTTCAAAGAAAAGTACGAGGATATAGCTCAATTGATCGCTATCAACGTAGATGAACAGTTGATTCAAGCCATGGTTCGATTCTGGGACCCAGCTTCCCAATGTTTCACTTTTAATCAGGAAGATATGACTCCGACTATAGAAGAGTATGCCGCATTGCTTCGCATTGACAATGTACAATTTAACAAAATATATGTGAAAGAGCCCAAACCAATGACCTTCAAGAAAAAGCTAATGAGGTTAACGGGAATGACTGATACATGGGCTGAAAAATAGATAAAGAAAAAGAACGAAGTCAGTTGTGTTCCATGGTTTTCTCTACGAGACTTAGTTCAAAATCATCCAGATATTGTAAAGAGAGTGGATCTGTTTGCTTTAGCCATTTACTGGATTGATTGTCTTCCCAAAAGTTCTTGGGCATATAGAAGTTGCGAGTGGATTTCTTTGAAAAGTTGAGGCAAGGAATCAACCCCGTCCCAACTATCTTAGCTGAGACTTTTAGATCTCTAAATTGTTGTAGGAGAAAAGGGGAAGGACGTTTTATCGGATGTACATAGGTACTTAATGTTTGGATTCTGAGCCACTTCTGGAAAGTAGAGCGCACACCTTACCACATGTTTTCGAAAACATTCGCTCCGTTGGAAGCTTACCTTGAGAAAGATTGGCCGAAGGATGTCACCAAACAAAGACTGGTTTCAATTTTTCGTAACCTCCGCCACCAAGATATAACTTGGAGAGTACCATGGATCCGCCCTTCGCTTCGCTATACTGATCACGGAAGCCAAGATTGGGTACCTTTACTCGGATTATGGGGAGGAGTTGGATATGCACCGTTAATGGTTCAAAGGCGGTTTGTTTCACGACGGTCCATACCAACTACCGGAGGATTAGCACAGTCTGAGTTTGATTTTACAGGTGAAGGTTACATGAAAAAAGTCTGAGATACTGCAAAGTCTTAGAAGGAAATCTACCTAATGGAGTTAGCTCTGTATGCTGATACTATCACTCAAGATTATGAAATATGGAGACAAAGACGAGTAAATAGTCAACAAACCTCACCAACGGATTATATTTTCCAGAATCCTTTCTCAGAAGAAATGCCGTCCGAACTGGAAATAGCAAGACATGAATTTGAATGTGAAAAGGCCAGTCTGTTACGGGATATTAGTTCTCTTCAAGAGGAAAATTACCACTGAAGATAGATGTTCAAATTGAAAATCCGAAACGAGAAAGTCCGAAAAGAAGTCGAGATCATGAGAAATGACTTAAAGGATCTTCATTTGGAAAATAAGAAATTAAGAGGCACCATAAAGAATAGCGGGTGGGCAAATCATCGACGAAATGAAAGGAAGAATTAAGCAACATCAAAGGTGGGATGAAATTCTAGAGAGGAAAGCGAAGAAGGAAGAAGAAAAAGTCGCTCGTGCTATGATAGAGTTAAGGAAGAAGAATGTTGAATCTGAAATCTGCTCTGCGAGAATTAATGACTAGTCACCGAAGTCCAAGAGCTAAGAAGGAAAATACAAGATTTAGAAAATACACCGCAAGCTCATCAAGAACACTTGGATACTCTCCTAAAAGCCTTAGAAGAAAAGAATGGCCAAGATGACGTAGACATTTGTGCCTCTGAAAGAGCTCTCCAAGAAAAACATATGTATCTTGGCGCTTGATTAATAAAATTTGCAAGGCTACCGTGTAAATTGTGCAATTATCAGATGAAGTAGAAGATCTCAGTTACCAATTCCCTCCGAGACAAGGATCAAGCATGTCAAAATTCCTAGAACGAGTAAAGAAACAAGGCGATGTGGCTAGGAAATTTGTGTAACTGTTAAATCAGAGATGGCAAAACATTTTGTAATGGACTCTTTTGATTAATGAAATAAGTATGGGGCTATCTTGAGATCAACACCAAATTCTTGCATATTTATTCATGACTAACATGCATTTTTCATTTATTCATCCATCCATTCATTGCATGTGCATATCACTCTAATCATTCACTGAGGCTAAAACCATACAATCCACAGTTGCAGAAAGATCAAGAAATGAGGTTTGTAAGAGCCTCAGGTCAAGAATTTGAATGGGAGCCCATAGCGTATCCTCCTTTGTCAAAAACATTTACATCTGCAGGAATGATGTACCCAGGGCGAGATAATTCACGAAGCACGCTGTTATTAATTGAAAGGGGTCTTCAGAACGTCACTATAAATGTTATTGACAAAGGGGATGATGCAATTGAAGATGTTTCAATGATACGCCCTTGTCCTCCTGGATTCATTTTGAACAATTGGACTGTTGTGGATCTTCTTGTAGTTTCGAAGTCCTCTCCAGAGTAATGCTCAATGTTAACTCTCTTTTTTGTGTGCCCCTAAGTAATAATGGGATGCTTTTGTAAGAGCTTATGTTTGCTCTTTATCATTTAAATGAACATTAATGGAGATGCATTTTGTCATAGTCTTTTCATTCTTGTTAACTTCATAATTATTCCTTCTTCTCACAGCCTGTCCTTACATGTACCTCATATCATGCCATAACATTATGTTTGTTTGGTTCCAATACTTTGATGCTCCTCTATAGTTTTCTTTTCTATTCACCTTTCAGGTGCTCATATATCAACGACATGAACAATACCGTTACAAGTCCTGAAATCAATTTCTAGAAAGCTATTTGTTTAAGAGAATTCGAAGCTGAGGAAAATGCTGAAGATTATGTCTCGTCTCCTAACTTACAAAGAATGATAGAACAAGAAGATAAATGCACCCTACCCCATCAAGAATCTGTTGAGACAAAGAACTTGGGAAATGAAGAAAAGAAGCAAGAAGTGAAGATTGGGACCTCCATTTCGGATAACACCAAACATGATTTGATCGCTTTGCTTCGTGAGTATAAAGATGTATTTGCATGGTCGTATCAAGACATGCCAGGGTTGAACGATGATGTAGTGGTCCATAGACTCCTCTGAAACCGTAATGCAAAACTATTCAATGTGTCGAGACGAATGAGACCAAATGTTGTTAAATATAAAAGAAGAAGTCAAGAAACAATCCTACAAGTCTCCAAATACCCAGAATGGGTAGCTTACATAGTCTCGATCAAGAAAGACGGTAAGGTACGAATGTGCGTGGATTATCTCGATCCGAATCGAGCAAGTCCTAAAATAATTTTCCTTGCCACACATCGATCGTTGGTGGATAACACAAAAAACATTCATTGTTTTCTTTCATGGATGGATTTTCGGTTATAATCGAGATAAAGATGGCTCCGAGGATATGGAGAAAACTACCTTCGAACGATGTGGGAACATTTTGCTACAAGGTGATGCCGTTCGGATTAAAGAATACGAGGGCAACATATCAGAGGGCAATGGTGATGCTATTCCATGACATGATGCACAAAGAGATAGAAGTTTATGTTGATGATATGATTGCCAAGTCTCGGGGGGAAAGAGAGCATATTGGGAACCTCAAGAAATTGTTCGAAAGACTAAGAAAGTTCCAGCTGAAGCTTAATCCAGCCAAGTGTACGTTCGGGGCTACCTCAAGAAAATTACTCGGCTTCATTGTTAGTGAGAGAGGTATTGAGGTTGATCCAGATAAGATAAAAGCCATACAAGAACTACCACCTCCGCGTACGCAAAAAGAAGTCAGAAGATTTTTAGGGAGGTTGAACTACATCGCTCGATTCATTGCTCAACTTACCAACCAGTGTGACCCAATTTTTCGGCTCCTTCGAAAATCCGGGAGAGTGGAACGATGAGTGCCAAGTGGCTTTTGACAAGATAAAACAGTATTTATCTAACCCTCCGGTGCTAGTACCGCCAACTCCCGGAAGACCGTTAATATTGTATCTAGCCGTGTTCGAAAATTCAATAGGTTGCGTACTGGGGCAACATGATGAGTCGGGGAAAAGAGAAAGGGCAATCTACTATCTCAGTAAGAAGTTCACAGAGTATGAAGCAAAGTACCCATCAATTGAAAAATTCATTGTGCTTTTGGTCCGCGCTTCAAGGCTCAAACAATATATGTCGTATCATACGACATGGTTAATTTCAAAGCTAGACCCAATAAAATACATGATCGAATCACCTGCACTTTCAGGAAGAATGGCACGATGGCAGATCCTACCATCAAAGTACGACATTGTATATATAAGTCAAAAGTCGATAAAGGGGAAGCAACTCGAACCACGGAGGAATATGAGTCTTTGAGATTTGATTTCCCAGACGAGGATTTGATGTGCATTGCAAAAAAAGAGTGTGAGTCGTCAAAAGAGAAATCATGGAAGATGAGCTTTGATGGTGCATCGAATGCATTGGGGCATGGGATTGGAGCAGTCTTAGTGTCACCAGAAGGGAACCATTATCCACTCACTGCCAGATTAAATTTCTTCTATACCAATAATGTAGCAGAATATGAGGCTTGCGTCATGGGCCTTCGTGCAGCTGTTGAACGAAACATCAAAATCTTAGAAGTGTATGGGGACTCAGCGTTGGTGATTTACCAAATTCGTGGAGATTGGGAAGTGAGAGATCCGAAATTGGTCAAATATCGCGATCTCGTGATGGAGCTGGTCAAAGAATTCAAAGAAGTGACTTTTAACTACTTCTCACGAGAAGAAAACCAATTGGCTGATGCCTTGGCCACCCTGGCTTCAATGTTCAAAGCAAACAGAGAAACGAAAATAATGCCTCTCCAAATGAGCATATATGAGGTCCCTGCACATTGTTGTAGCATTGAAAAAGAGACAGATGGATTGCCATGGTTCCATGATATCTTAGAATATGTTAAGAATCAAAGGTATCCCGAGCAAGCAAATGAAAACAACAAAAAAACAATCAGAAGAATGGCGGTAGGATTTGTTCTTGATGGGGACATCCTGTACAAAAGAGGAAAAGATCAAGTGCTCCTGAGATGTGTGGATGCTGTTGAAGCTAGGAAAATACTTGAAGATGTCCATAAAGGAATTTGTGGGACGCACACCAATGGTTTCACTATGGCTAGGCAGATTATGAGACTCGGTTATTACTGGCTGACGATGGAAAACGAATGCATTAGTTACGCATGAAAGTGCCAGAAATGTCAAATTTACTGTGATAAAATTCATGCAGCCCCTTCGCCCCTTCATGTCATGACTTCTTCGTGGCTTTTTTCTATGTAGGGCATAGATGTTATAGGGCCAATTTCTCCAAAAGCTTTTAATGGCCACCGGTTCATTTTTTTGGTTATAGATTACTTCACAAAATGGGTAGAAGCCGCTTCATTTGCTAATGTGACGAAGACTGCAGTTTGTAGGTTCTTAAAAAAGGAAATCATATGTCGATACGGTTTGCCTGAGAAAATTATTTTAGATAATGCTTTAAATCTGAACAACAAGATGATGAAAGAAGTGTGTGAGCAGTTTCAAATAAAGCATCATAATTCCTCACCCTATCGCCCAAAGATGAACGGAGCAGTAGAAGCGGCTAACAAAAATATTAAGAGGATTATTGGGAAAATGACCGAGACATATAAAGACTGGCACGAGAAGCTACCATTCGCTTTGTATGCATATCGCACATCTGTGCGGACATCTACGGGAGCAACTCCTTTCCCTTTGGTCTATGGAATGGAAGCTATGCTGCCCATTGAAGTTGAGATCCCCTCTCTACGAGTCTTAATGGAATCGAAACTAGAAGAATCAGAATGGGTTCAAGATCGATATGACCAGCTAAATCTTATCGAAGAAAAATGCTTGAAGGCAATCATCATGGACGGATGTACGAAAGAGAATGATCACGGCTCATGACAAGAAGGTGCGCCAAGAGAATTTCATGAGGGGAACTCGATCGAGAAAGATTCTCCCAATACAAAAAGACTTTCGAGGAAAATGGGCACCAAATTGGGAAGGGCCGACGTCATAAAGAAGGCTTTCTCGGTGGAGCTTTGATTCTCATCGAGATGGATGGGAAGGAGTTACCTAATCTAGTGAACTCGGATCCGTGAAAAGTACTATGCCTAAAAAAAGAAAAAGAAAGATCAAGATGAAAACCCGAAAAGGGAATCTTGATAAAAAAAAAGAAGAAAGATCAAGATGAAAACCCGAAAAGGGCGTCTTGATAAAAAAAAGGAAGAAAAACAGATCAAGATGAAAACTCGAAAGGGTCTCTTGATAAACAAAAAAGATTAGGATGAAAACCTGAAAGGGCGTCTTAATGAAGGAGATTCGGACAGAAGGAGCAAGACGATTTGAACGGGGAGTCATGTGGCGAGATTACAATATTTGAAGCGGTCTCGAAGCTCAAATCTTCTACACAAGAAGCCGTGCTCAAGAGATCCAGATGAAGAAATGTGGAGAAGTTCATGCGTTGAATATCTAGAGCATTTGTGACAATTAAATCGCTTTCCTTTCTTTATAATGTCTTCTTTATTGAGCTTTTCCTTGTCAATTTTCTTTGCTTATTGCTTTTGAAATAAATATGAATGTGATGTATTTCTTTCGTACTCTACTTTCCTATTTTCATGCATCTCATGTGTGGTTTGTCTAAATGATAAATAGTGAAATGACATATTCTAAACAAAAGGAATGTTGAGTATTACCCGGATGAGAATTTGGTAAGTACAAGAGCCTCAAAACAAGGACAAAGTTCAATAAGGGGCAAAAGGGTGATACATGAGAAACGCAGATTACTCGAGGATGGGTACAAAACCTGAAAGGGAAGTCAAGAATCGAAGCAATGAATGCATCATCATGAGAGTCGAATTAAAAGAGATATATGGCAAACAAGCCCAAGGCGTATGGCATAATCATGTAGGCATAAAAGCATTTAAGACCAAACATGTGCATATCATGATAACATCATGCATGACATATACAGTATTCCAAGAAAGCAAAAGGTTTTGATGATAGGCATCAACCAAGGACAAGGAAGACATTCGAGTTCCATCGATGATATGTTTTGAAATTCTGATACTTTTTAAAATTATTTCATTTCTGTTTTTCAAAGAAATCAACTCATATTGCCAGAGGTGAGTTGAGCCTCAGGTCACACGCTGAGGTATTTTTCAATTTTCATTTTTGAAAATCAACTCATATTGCGAGAGGAGAGTTGAGCCTCAGGTCGCACGCTAAGGTATTTTTCAATTTCTGTTTTTTCAAAAATCAACTCATAATGCGAGAGGTGAGTTGAGCCTCGGGTCACACGCTGAGGTATTTTTCAATTTCTATTTTTCAAAAAAAAAAAATCAACTCATATTGCGAGAGGTGAGTTGAGCCTCAGTCACACGCCACGAGGTATTTTTTAATTTCTTTTAAAAAAATCAACTCATAATGCGAGAGGTGAGTTGAGTCTCGGTCACATGCCGAGGTATTTTCAATTTCCTTTTCAAAATCAACTCATAATGCGAGAGGTGAGTTGAGCCTCTGGTCACACGCCGAGGTATTTTTCAATTGCTTTTCAAAAATCAACTCATATTGCGAGAGGTGAGTTGAGCCTCAGTCACACCGAGGTATTTTCAATTTCTATTTTCAAAATCAACTCATAATGCGAGAGGTGAGTTGAGCCTCAGTCACACACCGAGGTATTTTTCAATTTCTGCTTTTTCAAAATCAACTCATAATGCGAGAGGTGAGTTGAGCCTCAGTCACACGCCGAGGTATTTTCAATTTTCGTTTTCAAAATCAACTCATATTGCGAGAGGTGAGTTGAGCCTCGAGTCACACGAGGTATTTTTCAATTTTCGCTTTTCAAAATCAACTCATATTGCGAGAGGTGGGTTGAGCCTTAGGTCACACGCTGAGGTATTTTTCAATTTTCGTTTTTCAAAATCAACTCATATTATGAGAGGTGGGTTGAGCCTCAGGTCACACGTTGAGGTATTTTTCAATTTTCGTTTTCAAAATCAACTCATATTGCGAGAGGTGAGTTGAGCCTCGTGGCACACCGAGGTATTTTTCAATTTCTATTTTTTTTAAAAAATCAACTCATATTGCGAGAGGTGAGTTGAGCCTTGGGTCACACGCCGAGGTATTTTTCAATTTCTGCGAGAGGTGAGTCGAGCCTTGGGTCACACGCTGAGGTATTTTCAGATTTTCTTTTCAAAAATCAACTCACAATGCGAGAGGTGAGTTGAGCCTCGGATCACACGCCGAGGTATTTTTCAATTTCTGTTTTTCAAAAAAAATCAACTCATATTGCGAGAGGTGAGTTGAGCCTCAGGTCACACGCTGAGGTATTTTCAATTCGCTTTTCAAAGATCAGCTTATAATCCGAGAGGTGAGTTAAGCTTCGGGTCGCATGCCAAGCTATTTTCGATTTCTATTTTTCAATAAAGAATAAGGATTAGACAATTGAACAAAATTTAGTGCTTTTAAGTCTTTGCTCTATCCTCGCTTTCACAAATGATGAGCAAAGAGGGGCAGCTGTAAGCACTAAAATTTGCCCGACTTAATTATGGGTTTATTTTTAATTTAAAAATTTAAAAAATTAATTAAAAATTTTGCATTTTGACCCTAAACTTTCTTGAAATTACATTTTGGCCAAAACTATTTAAAATTACATTTTGACCACGATACTTTCTTGAAATTATGTTATGACCCCACAAGTTTTGCTACGATTGCAATCTGGTCCTTCATCGGAAAATCTCCAAAATTCATGGATTTGGGCACCTACCTCCGTGATTTTCGCCACCACCCTAAGGGATGGCCTCCTTCCCCTAGCCACCTGCCACTGCAAAAACACACTATAAAAGGATTTTCCCAAAAATCAAACCCCATCAACATTCAAAAAACCCACAAAAAAGAGAGGAAAGAAGAGGAAGAAGAAGAAGAAGAAGAAGAAGAAGAAGAGAAGGCTCACCACCGACGGGAGCCTGAGTCGACCATGGTCATGTGGGGCTAGGAGGAGAAGAAGAAGAAGAAGAAGAAGAAGAAGGGGAAGAAGAAGAAGAAGAAAGAAGGGGAAGAAAGAAAGAAAAAAGAAAAAGAAAAGAAAGAAAAAAAAAAGAAAGAAAAGAAAAGAAAAGGGAAAAAAGAAAAAGGAAAAAGAAAGCCCAAAAAAAGACAGCTGGTCGACCCGACCAAGTGATCTGACTCCAACCCGGAGTTCCAAAGAAGAAGCCCAACCAAAGAAGAGCCCTGTGCCCAAAGGCAAGAGACCAAAGAGAAAAAAGAAGAAGAAAAAAAGAAAAAGAGAAAAAGAAAGAAAAGGAAAAAAGAAGAAAAAGAGAAAAAAAAGAAAAAAAAGGAAAAAGAGCCCGGTCGTGTATCCCATTCTTCAAACTCGTAATTTTGAACTTTTCGGTAATTTCCTTTTACCTACTTTTAATTTAATTCGTATATTTAATGACATCTCGCTTTAATATTATTAATATTTTAGCATTTTATTTTTTAATTGTGTTTTATTTTACTTTTAATTTTAATAATTTTAATAAATAAGGCAACTAATCGGTTTAACACTTGTCGTTGATTTCATCGCTATGTTGGGTGAATATCATCGGTTCGTGTTAAATACGATACGCCCTTTTAAAAAATCAAAACAATCAATAAAATAAAATAAAATTTTGAGTTTCCAAATTTTTTGTGTTTTCAGAAAATTATCGATTTTCAAAATTTTCGCTTTTAAAAAATTCGTGTTTTCAAAAATTCTCAGATTTCAAAAATTCTCGTGTTTTAAAAGTTTTCATGTTTTCAAAATTTTCGTATTTCAAAATTTTCATATTTTCAAAATTTCGTGTTTCAAAAATTCTCGATTTTCAAAATTCTCGATTTTCAAAAATTCGCTTTTAAAAAAATAATTTTCACGCTTCAAAATTTTCGAGTTTTCAAAATTTCGTGTTTTTTTTAAAAATTTCTTGTGTTTTAAAATTTTCCTGTTTTCAAAAATTTCGTGTTTTCAAAAAAATTCGTGTTTCAAAAAAATTCTCGTGTTTTCAAAGTTTTCAGATTTCCAAAATTTCGTATTCAAAATTTTCGGTTTTAAAAATTTTTCGTGTTTCCAAAATTCTCGGGTTTTAAAAAAAATTCTCGAGTCTTAAAATTCTCTTTTTTTAAAAAAAAAAATTTGTGTTCCAATCAGATCACAATTAAATATTAAATTGAACTTGTATTTTGAAAATTAAGATAACGAGCGTTTAACGAGATACAAATTTTGGGCGTCGCGAGGGTGCTAATACCTTCTTCACAGAACCGACTCCGAACCCTATTTTTCTCTCGAATTTTGACGCAGACTTAAACCCGGCCTTTTTAAGAAAATTCAAAAAATGATTTTTCTTTAAAAGAGGATTTATTAGGTGTCCGATCACACCTAGAAAAAGATCGGTGGCGACTCCTTTTTAAAATAAAATTGAAACTCTGTTTCAACTTTTAATAATTTCCTCAATTAGCGCCCAAGCAAATTTTAGGTCGCTACAGTTGCGACACATGCACTAGGGTGTTGCGACATCGGCCATGTATGGGAACAATTGTGAGCGAGAGGTGTTTTGGTTCACACCATGAAAATTAACACGAAAACGTCAACAAACCTAGGTTAAGGATGTGGCTCATTTAGCACTTGTGAGGGGACAATTTTCATATTCTTAGTTTTTCCCTATAATTTAACTTTTCTTTCTTTTAGGCTTTAGATTTCTTTTCAAATTATTTCTATTTGTGTTCTTCGGAGATCTTGATTTATAAACGTAATCAAATGCTTGTGGATTTTTACACTTCATTAATCAAATACAATCAGGATTCTCTTAAACTTTATTCTTGATTTGTTGTTTATGCATATCTTCTTTACCAAGTTCATTATGTTTATAGATTTCATGAGGAACTAATCATCTTATGGGGGATTAGTGAGTGGAGGTGTGATTAACTAATTGTTTTGCAGGGTTTTCTTAACGGATCAACTGTTTGGAATAGGAGAGACTTAAACCCTAGGCTTAATAACCCTAGGAAGTCATTTAGGTGGGAATTAACCTAAAATTGGTGTGGTCTATCCGTGAACACCTTAACCATAAACTGGTTTGGACTTTGAGGCCGAGAGATAAGTAGTTCTTGCTGACTCGTTAGTTTAGTGGAAGATCGAGAGATCTTACTAGGGTAACAACTAGTTGATTGAATAGAAACCGAATAGGAATTAATTATGACCACCAAAGCTAGCTAATCACCCATGTCTAGATTTGATTAGCTTTAGAAATCAATTATCCAAAGTCTATTTTATTTATGCAATTTTTATTTCTTTATTTATAAAACCTATAAATCTATTTATGTCTTATCATAATATAATTGATTTAAATTACTAATTAATTCTATTTGTGTTTAGGAATGAACTACACGAGCTCAGTGTGAGTCTGAAATATAAGTAAATGGCAAAAGACGGGATAACACAACAAATATTTAAGAAACATACATATACCAATAACATAGGAAAATCACAAACCGGTAAAACGATTTACAAATTTTATTTCCATTAACAAAAAGAATGCAATCATGTTATTTCAGTATTCATTTAATCAAACATATTTTCAGATGTGTAATGAATGTAACGAATCAAAATCCCACCCAATCAACCAAACGCCACTCCGACCACCCTGCACATCACAATTGGGCTATGGTAGGCCCATCCACCCTGCACACCACAAAGGCTATTATAGGCTCGTCCACCCTACACACCACGATAGTGAATCTAAGCCACTCAAATAGAAATATACAACTGAACTGACATATATATATTTGTTGATGTACTGCTATTAGAATAATTTTTGTGAACATTTGTGTTAAAATATCGTACAATAAATCATTTGTCATAAAACCCGTGTGAACTGTCAGTGTGTAGACACCCCCAAACCTGATGCACAGCCAATGTCTACCTCAATTTAATGACTATGATTTGAAGTAAAATTATTTAGAGGCATGTAGCTTTCTTTTTTTTTTTTTTTTTAGAAATGATTCATTTGTAAATATACATGGATTACTCAGAAATGATTAGAAGAATGAGTTTATATTTTTGAGCTAATGAAAATAAATTATTCGATCATAATGAAAATTTTGGATGAGAAAATTATTTAATATTAATATATTGAAATTTATTTTGGAAGATAAAAAAATAGAATCAGTTGGATCAAATTAAAAAGTACTGGGTCAAAAAGTTTGAGAAGTACTCGTAATTTGACCCAATATAAAAGAGGCCCAAAATCCTCTTATGTAACATGAAGGGGGTGTCAACCCTAGTAGAAATACTAGGGTGTGCCGTCCACTATTCTTCCACTCTAAGTATGAAGTTGTTTTTCTATTTGAAATAAACCACTACAACTCAACAAGAATTCTACTTTCTCTTCCTATAAATAGATGACACCGGTACAATAATTAAGACAAGTTTGAAAGATTGTTACTCTACCAAAAATAAAAAGAACTTATTCTCAACTATTAAATATATTTTTCTAGAATAATAATTCTATCGGTTTCTATTAAAGAAGAGAGAATTTTCATTTTCACCCCAAAAGGAAAATAATTTTTTCTAGTTCTGTGTTTTGATTCAATTGGTTCGAGCCCGCTCGAAGTAGTTCATGGTATGAGAATAGTAGAGAATATCATTTAATTGAAAGCTGGAAAACATCAAGGATTCACTTACCAAAAGCACATGCACGATTTCGTGTAAGATTTATTGCCATAAATATCACAAACCGAGTTGATTTTTAAAAATTTAATTTTTCGCTGTATAAGAAAATCATTTTCAAATTGAAAATTTTCCAACAATTGATTCAATTTTGTTTTTGAAATTCAAAATCGTTTATACCAAATTAGCCAACTTAACAGCTATTAAATATAATATAAATTTAAATCCAAACTTAAATCCAATATCAACCAAACTCAAACCCAAACCTAAACCTAGACAATTTAAACTTTATTTAAAATCCAACTTAAATAAAAATAAACCCACTTTAAATTAAAAATTATTATACAGATAACAATATTTATAAAATTTAATATTAAAAAAGTAAACAATAATAATTAAAAAGTAAAAGTAAAATCTAAATTCCAAATCATAAAAAACTTAAAAGTAAAACCTAAATTTCAAAATCATTAGAATTAAATTTATTAGTAATGTTATTAATATCGTTCAATAAATCATGTTTAGTCATTTGTGATAAGTGGAACACTAATTATCATATTATTAAATTAATAGATTATGCCATTATATATATTATATAATCATTAAATTTAAATTTTATAGATTTTAATAATTATTAATTTGATATATTTATTATAAATATATATTTATAGTATTAAAAAGTATTTTATATTCAATTAATTTTTTAAAAATATTTCACTTTATAATTTAACATAAAAATTATTATAATTGCATTTGCTATTAATAACATTTTAAGATAAATATGTAAAGCTTATGAACATATTTTTATAAAATAAATAATAATGATTTATTTTTATTTTTATTTTAGTAATATCATAAAATTATAATAATTATTAATGTCTATTAGTGTTGTTCAGCTATAAATTTAGGTTTTGGGTCAGATTTATTTTGGACTTGAGCTAAATCAATCTTGAGCTCAGATTCTTGTAAACTCGAGCTTTCTTGAGCTCAAATTTTCTTGATCTCGAATTTCTTTGAACTCGGATCTATTATATGCTTGGGATTGTTTTGCCAACTTTATCTATCTACCTATACTATGAATCATATGCTTGAATTGCATAAAAACAAGGAAAAGGAAAGGAAATTATCACATTTTCTCTTATTTGGACTTCTTTAATTTAGGTAAGAAAATATAAAGAGAGTTAAATATCCTTTATTTTCCCTTGAATTACTTAATTTTTAGCCCAATTCGAAATAAAAGTTAGGGAAAGAAAAGTTAAATATCCAGATTGTTGTTGAGGGTTGGATTTTTAAGATAAGCTATGCTTTTTTCACTTAACAAAACCGGTTTAAAGAAGAATTCCAAGGATTTGTATGGAGGGTGGGATCTTATTTGGGTTTCATGGGTTTGGGCCAATAAAGTTGTTATTGGATTGAACTTGAAACTTAATAAAACCATAAAATCATCCTTTTTTTTTACGAAAAACATGCAACAACTACCTTTGTAATGTTGGTGCAAATAGCAATAGTCCTCTATGCCAGGCATATGCAGAATCCTTAAAACATCTGTTTGTTCAATTGAGTATGGTTTGGGTCTCCCCTCTCTCTTCTGCGTGTTGATAGTTTTAATCTTTCCTCATTCTATTCTTGGATTTTCAAATGGTTTCAAAATTAGGAAGCATGGACGCGACTCATCCCACCTTGAACCTATGTTGTACATGTGTCTAACACGGTCCCGACATATCAAGGACATGTCTGAATACGTAAAAAAAAAATCAGACACAGTCACGACACGGGTGTCTAAAAACCAACATGCTCCCAACATAGTGACAATGGATAGAGGCACCGGATTGAAAAACCCCAGTTGAGAATGAAAGAAGTAGAATTTTAGATTTTTTTCTTTTTTTTTTTTCCGTAAAATGAATGAAAGACTGAAAGTAAGGTTGAAAGTTTTAGCGTTTTCATGAAAAAGATGAAAGGTTTTTACAGACAAAATTGAAACAGTCCAAGGCCTGTCTTGGCTATTTGTAATCAATTTTAAAATATTGGGTTGGATTGCCTTTTGGGTTTATTATTTTGGGTAGCCCAAGATTTATCTTCGCTATTTGTAAATTGATTTAAAATATTAAGTTAAATTTAAAATTTTAGATTTTTCTAAAAAAAATATTAATATTAATATTTTTAATATTGTTTTTATTGTTGTATCTATGTCCTCATTTTTAAAATTTATTATGTTGCTATATCCGTATCGTATATATATCAGATTACACGATCCATCTACATGCTTCATAGCTTCAAAATAATGAAATCAATTCTTCAGCCTCGAGATACTTTTATACGGCCTGCATCTGCAGGCCGTGGTCAATATGGAAAGCAAGAAATGAACTTGTAGGGCCCAATTTATGCCCGGGCCCGTATCAAATTAAAACCAAACAAAATAATAAACCAAAATATTAATAAAAGTCCTTTTAATACAGTCCAAATTCTGATCCAATAAATTAAAACCCAAATACTAAACCTATTCTAGCCTCTACCCAGCTACAAAGCCCAATTTTATAACCCAACAAACACAGGCCCAAAACCAAATCTCAGAATCGGCCCAAATGGCCCAAGCAAAATAGGATTCTAGAACCTTCGAGCACCTTCTCCGCACCACTTCTCACGCTACGACGCTTAGGTTATCAAGGTGTTTCCACGCGACTTCTAGGACTACGCGTGTCTTCACGCTACCGACTGCTCGTGTCTCGCCGCACTATGCGCTCCATCCACGAAGCGAGCACGCACCAAAGACGCCATTCGAATCGCCTTCATAGCGAGTGTCGACGACCCTCGACCACGCTCTGCACTGCAAACGAATAGCAAAAAGAAGAACGACAAAATAGCGAAGAAAATACGTAATGGAAGGAGAATAAAAGAAAGAAAAAATTTGTAATTTTTAGGTCGGCTATAAAAAGATGCTGAACCAAAATCTGTATTTTTTACGCATACGTAAGGAAGCAATACGAATCAACAGTAAAAATATTCAAAAAGGTGGTCTTTTGACTGGTTTTTTTTTTCGTTTCTTCTTTTCGAAACCATTTCTGTGTCTATTTTTCTCTTCCGTTTTTGATATACGATAAACAAAAGAAGGGGGAAAGGGGGGATTTACCTGGGCCAAGCGTTCTACCTTCGTCTTCTCTATCATAATTGGAGTCTGATGTTGGTGGAGCGAGACCTTAAGATCGGTGTCGGGAGATAAATCGGACCACTCGAGTACCGCCTTTCGCCTAACACGATGGTGATTTGGTGGTAAACAATTGTCCCTTCTTTTTTCCCTCTTTCGTCTTCCGCTGTTCGCCGGTCATGATGGCGACTTAGTTGTAAACGGAAGTTTTTTTTTTTTGTTGCGGTTGAGGGAGAGTAAAAACTTTAGTTGCGGCTAGGGTTTCGCAAGAAAAAAGGGCGGTTAACAGATGATTTAAGATGGCTTTTAAAGGGTGAATAACCATTGGCGAAACGACGGCTTTTCAGGTTCAGCTTGATAACCTCTAAACGACGTCATATGAGCGCCCCGACCCGACCCGATTTTGGTGTAGATTCGCACATTTCTGTATTTAATGGAGAATTTTGCGTTTGGTCCCTTCAAGTTTTATATTGTTCTTAATTAGTTTCGTTATGCTTAGCCTTTATTGTTTAATTAACCTCCGAAATTTATGTATGCTTTTAATTTGGTCCAGCTATTACACTGCTTTCTGGTTGTTTGAATATTTGCTGCCTTAACTACTGATTGTTTGAATATCTTTTAATTTAATCCTTTTTATTGTTTAGCTATCGTTAATTTAATTTTTTTTATTATTATTGTTACTTTGATTATTATTCTGAATATTATTGGTAATATTTCTATTATTATCCCGATGTTTTATTATCTTAATAATTTCATATTTTATTATCGTTATTATTATTCATTTTAAACTCGAATGCGTTCAAATCCTTTCTAAATGTTTTCTTTCGTCAAAAGCGTGCATCGAGTCAATTTTAAGATGCCATATTCGAAAGAGGCAATATTTGCGTGTTTAAAAGTACGAAAAATCACATCCTAACGTGTTGGGTGTCGATTTTTCTTTCGACTAAATACCCAAATACCATTTTTATCTGTTTTGAAGATCAAAGATGATCTCGGTATCAAAGTATAAATGTGTTATATCCTAACGTGCTGGGTATGATGCTTTTATCCCTTTGAAACGAGTTAATCTTGAGATTCAACTCCGATTTTATTAACTTTCTTCCAACATTCTTTACCCCCAAATATTTTCGAGTTTTAGATATTTGAATTCTTACTAAACGATTTCTTTCGGTAAACATATACATTGAACCAATTTTAAAATTTCATATTAAAAAAACATGGCAATATTTGTGTGTTTAGAAGTACGGAAAATTACATCCTAACGTGCTGGGTGTTGATTTTTTGTTTGGCTAAATAACCAAATACCCTTTTCATATGTTTTGAAGATCAAAGATGATTTCGACGTCAGAGTATGAAGGTATTATATCCTAACGTGTTGGGTATGATACTTTTATTCATTTGAAATGATTTAATCTTGAGATTCAATCCCAATTTAACGAATTTGCTTTTAAATTTTTACCCTAAATATTTTTCAAGTTTTCGACATTAGGACAACGTTAATCGATTTGGTACCAATTTTGGGTGTTGCAAGGTGTTAACCCTCCCTTGCATGTAATCGATTCCGAACCCGCTCTTCTCAAATTTCGTAGACCAAAATATTTTGATAGGTGACCTGATCACACCTAAACAAAAAGGATCAGTGGCGACTCCCTATTTTTTAAAGAAAAATTGATTCCTGTTTTTTTTTCAAAACTCCAAAAATGGTTTCAACAGCTTGGCGACTTCACTAGGGATTTCAAGAGTCAGGCCGTAAATTGATTGATTCTTGTCCTTTCTGTTGAAAACTTGAAAATTCGTTTTGAAAAAATATTTCTTTTAAAAGCATTTGTTATAGTGTCGACTTTCATAATATTTTGGCATTACATCGCATGACCGTTGTGGTCACACCTTTAAGTGGGAGTGAGAAACTAAGCTTTCGTGAGGTTTTCACCTCTGCACGGGCTAGTGGACCACTTCCGGGATACATCTGTACCTATGTGTTTCGTGAGATTTTCATCTCCGCATGGCCATAGGGAAATGTATCCCCAACCAACTCGATCTATATGAGCCCATAATGGGTGAGGATTGAGGAATCTGCTGGTTCGGGTACCCTTCCTTTAGAACCAAACCACATATAATAAACCTTAAGAGCCCATCTAGGGTAGAACCATGTTATTTTTTTAGTAGTTGCTCAGATAAGGTGTTTACTGATATTTTGCTTATTTTAATTTATGCGACATCGACTCGTTGTGTTTTAATCTGGTTTTGCATGGCATTCCATATTAAAGAGGAGTCGATTTCTGTTCGATTGCTAAGTTAGGAAGTTTGCTATGGAAAACGACTTTCTTGATAAAGTAGAGGACAATGCGGTATGCGCATGGTCGAAAAAAACGCAGCTTGGAAAAAGGAGATAGCTTGGTTGAAGGTTACACGCCTGGAGTGCTGGGACTTCACCCGCATTAGCGCCACGCAAAATAAGCTTCAAGAGTTGTGAGATATTTGGACTCATTGGGATTGTGAGACTAAACAGATGTTCTACCATAGTTATGGTGATATCTCTTACTTACTGGATGTTAAAATAGACAAACACTTGTTTTGGGCTATGGTGCAGTTTTGGAACTCCGCATACAGTTGTTTCACTTTTGGGAATGTGGATTTGGTGCCAACTATTGAGGAATATACCACTTTACTTCGTAGTCCAGGGGTACAAGTGGATAAGGTTTATATTAGGCCTACTTATGTCCCCCCTTTTGCGAAGAAATTGATAAAAAATATGGGGATGAGTGAACAGTGGATCTTAGCTAGGATTCAGCAGTTCCTTGGGTAAATTTAAGAGATTTGATTTTGATGCACCCTGATGTGAGGAGAAAAGTCAACATTTTCGCTTTAAGCATTTATGGATTAGTCATTTTCCCCAAAGCCCTAAGACACATAGATGAAGCAGTTATGGATCTATTTGACCGATTGAATAAGCAAGTTACACCTGTCCCAGCAATTCTTGTAGAGACTTTCAGATCATTAAACGCGTGCCAAAGAGTAGGAGAGGGAAGGTTTATTGGATGTGCACAGTTATTGACGGTATGGTTTTATGGTCATTTTTGGAAAATGGATAGAGCCTCTTATCACCCTTTTTGTGAGGGATATTCACCGTTAAAAGAGAAAGTAGCCATGTCGAGACGAGAAGATATAATAGAAGAGGGATGGGTGATAATTTTTTAGAATCTTCAGAAAGAAAACATTGAGTGGAGAGCTTCATGGATGGTGCCAGAAGAAATACTTTACAGATGTGGAAACTTTAATTGGGTCCCTTTACCCGGGATTTGGGGAGCCGTCGGATACGCCCAATGCTGACAACAAGACAATACGAGTCTAGGCAGTTTGTGCCAGCAACGTATGGGTTGGTTCGAAGTAAATTCTCTTACACAAGAGAGAGTTATAAGAAGAAGATTAAGGAAGTTGCGGATGCTTGGAAGCAAACACATCGGATGAAGAGAGTGACTGTGGGTGAAATGGTAACTTCTGAGTATAAAATATGGCTAAGAAAAAGAGTCAACGATAATGTACCAGGACCGAATCCAGAGGGTACTCGATCGATAGAAGACTGTCTACGAGTTGTCCTGTCTGAATTGGAGATAATAAAACAAGATTTTGAAAAAAAGAATCGGGAGCTGGAAAAGAGAATAGAGCTATTAGAGGAAGAAAAGATGCATTTAGGGTTGGATGCTGACATTCAAAAGGCAGAGGCAGAGAAATTCAGAAAAGGAAAAGAACGAGCTGAAGAGGATCTCAACAGCTTAAAGACTGATTATAAGAAGATATGACTATCAATGAGGATCGCCGAGTTAGGAAAAACTCCGGATCAATGTCGACAGGAGATTCAAGGCGAAAGGGTTAAAACTAATCAATGGGAGGAGAAGTTCAGAGAGGCGTAAGCACGAAACGAACTTATGGAAAAGAACTTTTCAAAATGCCAAAGTGAACAAAATAGGCTAAAAGATAGAGTCGAGGAACTCGAGAGATCCCTTCACCATCATTGAAGCCGCAACTCAATGAAAGAATTAAGAGCAAGTTTGAGCCAAATAGAGGAAATGAAGAAGAAGATCAGAGAATTAGAAATGGCCTTGCTAAATTGCCAAAACCATATCAAGTCTCTAGAGGCAAACGAAGAACGAAGAGAAGGGGAGCTTCACTATTCCCAAAATCAAGTCAGAGATAGAGATTACCTTATGGGGGAGGCTATAACCCGATATCGAGAGATAGCCAATATTTACGGACTTTGGCCTTACAAGCTGATATATTGAGCATAAAGTTTGAGACATGGTCAGATTGTGGACGAGAATTAGACTCTCTACTTACAAAAATTAAAGATTTAGGTATTAGAGCAAGGTCGTATTTGTAATCCGCTTTATGTAAAGAGCTTTGTTTTCAAATAAAGTTTCCTAAATGGAATTGAATCAGAATCGATTTCTTTCGCATTTCATGCATTCGAATTTGTCATTCATTTCATATGCATCAAAAGTCATTAAAAAAATTCTAATTAAAGTAAAAATTATTTCAGCATTAACCTGGACACCGGCAAACATCCATACGGTACCCGAACTAAGACGAAAAACATGGATCAGAGAATAGAGAAACTCGAACAACTCCAAAAAGAGATGCAGGAAAAACTTCAGCTTCAGATGCAAGAGCAGCTTGCCAAGATCTAGCGTGATATGATGGATCAGATGATGGAATCACAAAGAACCATGATGTCCCAACTAACTCAGTTATTGACAGACAAAAGGAAGGCCCCCATGGTTAACAATGCAGAGGATAGTGAGGAACGATTATATCCCCCGGGTTTTACCCCAACACATCATGAAGCGCAGCCACGAAAGACGTCCGTCATAATTAAACCTCAACAATTTCAAGAGGGTGTCCCGATACTGTCGAATCTCCAAGCTGGATCAAGTTCCAATTTGATTGATCATCCAATCAATACTATTATTCCTGACCTTAATGAGGCGGCGGAAGAGGAAAAGGCCAAGTCTGAATTGCCAAGACAGCTAGAAGAGCATTGTAAATGGTTAGAAGATAAATTCCAGGCTATAGAGGATGCTGATAGGCAACGCGGGGTTGACGTTAAAGATCTAAGCTTGGTGCCAGATCTAATACTTCCCCTACAAATTCAAGATGCCTGAGTTTGAAAAATACAAAGATATTACTTGTCCCGAAGCTCACATAACTATGTTCTGCCAAAGAATGACCGGGTATATTAACAATGACCAACTGTTGATACATTGCTTCCGTGATAGCTCGGCCTGAGCAAAGCACCAAATGGTATAATCGGTTGAGTCAGTCATCAAATCGGTTCTTGGAGGATCTAGCACGCATTTATGAGGCGAAGATGATCATGTAATTGATATGACCCCGGATAGAATTACTTTGCAAAATATGGAAAAGAAGTCAAACGAGAACTTTCGGCGATGCGCAGAGGTGGAGAGAGGTTGCCATTCAAGTCCAACCACCACTTCTAGAGAAGAGACCACGATGCTATTTATCAATACGCTAAAGGCCCCATTTATCACACACATGCTAGGAAGCGCAACCAAGAGTTTCTCGGACATCGTAATAACTGGAGAGATGATCGAGAATGCTATCAAAAGTGGAAAGATTGAGGCGGGGGAAAGTAACAAAAGAACAACCACGAGAAGGAAAGAAAGCGAGGTGAATAACACGAGCATAGAGTATTCAAAGACCGTCAATTAGCCCAATGCGGTGATTACTGGGCGTTAGGGTTCATCCAGAAGGGAATCTGGCACTGCAAGATAGAATAATGAGAAGATTCAATTTACACCGATCCCGATAATATACAAAAAAATGTATAAAAACCTGTTCGACGTGCATATAGTGTCTCCTCGCTATTTAACACCAATGCAGCCCCGCACCAAAGTGGTACGACCCGAATGTGGAATACGAATATCATGCAGGAATCACAGGGCACTCAATAGAGAATTGCTTGGCCTTCAAGAAATTGGTGGACAAGCTTGTCAATATGGGGGTTATAGAGTTGGAGAATTTGCCAAAGGCAGAGAATCCATTACCCGACCATAATAAGGTCAATGCAATCAGCGAATGTTCAGAAAGAAGGGCTAAAACTAGCGTTGCAGAGGTTAAGACTCCCTTAAGATTGGTCTGGAAGGAAATGTTCAAGCAGGGGCTAATCTTCGTAAATAAAGGTCAAAGAAAGTTGATAAATTATTATGAATATCATCAGGAATAGGGACATGAGATTCAGAACTGTGAGAAGTTCAGATCTTTGGTACAAAATTTGATGAGTAATAAAGAAATTGAGTTTTATGAAGAAAGTACAGAAGAGAAGAGTATATGCACCTCAGAGTCGACAATGAGGGGATCAAAAGTAAAATTCCCTTTGATCGTTATATCGGCACCCAAGAATGATGGAGCTGCAGTACAAACAATAATACACAGACCCGTGGAACCCAAGCATAGCGGAACAGGATACGGACCACACTAAAGATGATAATACAAAGACCTGTACCCTCTGCTTATGAGGATAGCAAGAGGGTCCCCTGGAACTATGAATGCAATATGACGAGACCAGGGAAAGAGGAACGGGCTAATGCTCCAAAAGAAGAGTTGGGTGCAGGATCTCATACTCGTAGCGGGAGACGCTATGATTTGGCAAAAGGGAAAGATCAGATGGTAGAGCCAGAGGCAAAAAAATCAGTCGAGTCAGAATTACCCATCAAAGAACAGTGAAAGAGGAAGAAGCCAAGGAATTCTTAAAGTTCTTAAAACACAGTGAATATTGTGTGGTAGAGTAGCTACATAAGTAACCAGCGCGTTTATCTGTATTGGCTTTGCTTCAAAATTTAGAGGTACACAAGAATGCATTAATGAAAGTCTTAAATGAGATCTATGTTGCCAACGACATCTCAGTTGTTAAATTGGATCGGTTGGTAGGAAACATAAGCGCAGACAACTTCATTCATTTCAGTGATGACGAGATACCACCAGGTGGTAGGGGATACACTAAGGCTTTGCATATTACCACAAGATGCAAAGGGTACACACTACCAGGGGTCCTAATAGACAATGGGTCGGCACTAAACGTATTGCCTTTGTCCATGTTAAACAGATTACCAATAGACAGCTCACACATGAAAGAGTGCCAAAGCATAGTGAAGGCATTTGATGGTACACAAAGAAAAGTGTTGAGAAGAATTGAGATACCTCTATTGATTGGCCCGACTACTTACGAAATAGATTTTCTGGTAATGGACATCAAGCCTTCCTATAACTGCTTATTAGGGAGGCCGTGGATACATGCGTCAGGGGCGGTACCCTCATCATTGCATCAAAAAGTGAAGTTGATAGCTGATGGACGGCTGATAACAATAAAGGCTGAGGAGGACATCATCGCGACTGTGACTAGCGAGATACCGTATCTAGAGATAAGCGATGGGACAACTGAATGTTCTTTTCGATCTCTCGAGTTCGTGAATGCAACTTTCATTATAGAAGGAAATAGAATCCCGATACCAAGGATTTCCAAGACTACAAGAATGGGGCTGAAGATGATCATAGGAAAAAGAGCTTTGCCAGGAAGAGGACTTGGAAAGTATCTTCATGGGAGAGTTATGGCCCCGACATTGAGGGAAAAATAGGATCATTTTGGCTTAGGATTTAAGCCGGATGCAAGACAAAAGAAAAAAGAATTAGAAAAAAGGCAAAAAAGAAGACGTGCTCGCCTGAGGGGCGAAGAGGCCAAGTGGGAACCCATGATAATTCCACATATATCCAAGACCTTTGTGTCACGAGGAGTAATTCATGCTGAGCAGAAGGTGCCAAGGGGAGAAGACATTGCAGCAATGTTGGTTAATGTTTGCATTAATACCGTATCAGGGGAGGCAGTTGAAGAAGGGACCTTAACGGATATTCGACCTTATGAACCGGAAAGTGTTTTGGACAACTGGACTGTAGAGGAGATTCCTGTAGTGTTTAGAACTTATTCAGAGTAATGTTCAGAATGCACTTATTACTTTAAGCCTAGAAACGATAAGATTTCTTTTGTGAAATAGGCTCATGTTCAAACATTATTATATTAATGAAGTACATTTTTGCCACTATTTGAAACAAGCATTCTTCTATTATTCTTATTTTGTGATTCCTTCAAATCATTCTTTCATAACCACTATACATTCAAATGACTATTCATAAATTCATTTATTCTTTCCATATTCTTGAACTACAGTAGTTCTTCAGATACCAATAACGTGAGCAACACTGTCACGAATTCTAAATATCCTTTTGAGTAGGATATGTGTTTAGAAGGATCACAGGATTTTGAAGACGATATGGACAGTGACTTATCCCCCGACTTTTTAAGAATGGTAGAACAGGAGGAGAAACAAATTCTACCTCATGAGGAAACAGTAGAGACCGTGGCATTGGAAGAAGGGAAAGTGGTAAAAATCAGAACGCGCATAAATAGAGAGACAAGACGAGATCTCATTGAACTGCTACAAGAATTCAAAGATGTCTTCGCATAGTCATACAAGGATATGCCCGGTTTAAATACTGACATTGTAGTACACCGACTGCCCATAAAAGGAGATTGCAAACCATTTCAACAGAAACTCCGAAGGATGAGACCAGATATCGTGTTAAAGATAAAGGAAGAGGTTAAAAAGCAGTTTGATGCCGGATTCTTACAAGAGACCAAATATTCAGAATGGGTAGCCAACATCGTGCCTGTCCCTAAAAAAGATGGGAAAGTACGAATGTGTATAGATTACAGAGACTTAAATAAAGCTAGTCCAAAGGATAATTTTCCTTTACCTCATATTGATACTCTGATGGAAAACACAGTAGGCTATTCGTTGTTTTCCTTTATGGACGAACTCTCGGGGTACAATCAAATAAAAATGCATCCCGAAGATATGGGAAAGACCACCTTTATAATGTTTTGGGGAACATTTTGCTACAAAGTAATGCCTTTTGGGTTGAAAAATGCGGGTGCTACGTACCAAAGAGCTATGGTGACCTTGATCCATGATATGATGCACAAGGAGATTAAAGTCTACGTCGATGACATGATTGCAAAATCCCAAACAGAATCTGAACATATCCAAGTTTTGAGAAAATTATTCTTGAGACTGAGGAAGTTCCAGTTAAAGCTCAATCCTACAAAATGCACTTTTGGAGCTAGATCGGGTAAATTGTTGGGTTTCATAGTCAGCGAAGGAGGAATTGAGATCGACTCAGATAAGGTCAGGGCTATACAGGAATTACCTCCACCACGCACTCAAAAAAGAAGTTCGGGGTTTCCTTGGGAGATTAAATTACATTGCTCGATTTATCTCACAGTTAACCGAAAAGTGTGACCCCATATTTCATCTTTTGAAGAAACATAATCCAGGTGTATGGGACGATTAATGCCAGAAAGCTTTCGATAAGGTCAAACAGTACTTGTCAAATCCTCCGGTATTATCACCGTCTTGCACAGATAAGCCGCTAATCCTGTACTTGACAGTGTTTGATCACTCTATGGGGTGTGTACTGGGTCAGCATGATGACTCAGGGAGGAAAGAAAATGCGATATATTACCTCAGAAAAAAATTCACCGAGTGCGAGACGAGATATTCGCCAATTGAGAAATTGTGTTATGCCTTGATCTGGACGACTCGGAGATTGAGGTAATATATGTTGTACTACAAAACCTGGTTAATCTCAAAATTAGACCCCCTTAAGTACATGATGGAGTCAATTGCCTTGAATGGAAGAATGGCCCGATGGCAAATTCTGCTCTCTAAGTTTGACATAGTCTATGTAAGCTAGAAGGCTGTAAAGGGAAGTGCAATAGCAAACTTTCTAGCCAGCAGAGCGCTAGACGACTACGAACCTTTAAATTTTAATTTTCCCAATGAGGATCTAATGTTCGTAGCAGCTACCGAGGAAGGTACCCTAGAAGATTGTCCTTGGAAGTTGAACTTCGATGGAGCGTCAAATGCCATTGGTAATGGAATTGGGGCAGTCCTAATATTCCCAAAAGGAGATCATTACCCTTTCTCTTGCAAATTGGACTTTGATTGCACAAATACTATGGCAGAATATGAAGCTTGTATTATGGGAATTCGAACGGCCATAGACTACAAAGTCAGGGTACTAGAGGTATATGGGGATTCAGCATTGGTGATCTATCAACTTAAAGGAGAATAGGAAACGAGGGATCCTAAATTGATCAGCTACTGAAAGTTAATCCTGGAGTTGATTGAAGAGTTTAAGGATATCACATTCTTTTATCTCCCACGTGATGAAAACTAGATGGCTGATGCCTTGGCCACATTAGCTTCTATGATCAGAGTAAACGAGCATGAAAGTATGAAGCCCATCCAAATGAGTATTTGTGAGGCTCTGACCCATTGCAGTAATATAGACGAAGAAGAGAGAAGAGATGAGTATCCTTGGTATCATAGTATTCTACGATATGTGAAGAGCCGTGAATACCCTGATCAAGCAACAGAAAATAACAAAAGAACATTGAGAAGGCTAGCCTATGATTATGTCTTGGACGGGGAGGTCCTGTATAGAAGAGGAAAGGATCAAATACTTTTGAGGTGCGTGGACGCTACTGAATCTAAAAAAATTTTGGACGAAGTACATGAGGGTGTCTGTGGGACTCACGCTAACGGCTTTACAATGGCTAGGTAGATTATGAGATTTGGATACTATTGGTCAAATATGGAAGGTGACCGCATTAAATACGCCAAGAGATGTCACAAATGCCAAATATATTGGGATAAAATCCACGCACATCCTTTACCATTACATGTTATGACTTCACCATGGCCTTTCTCCATATGGGGCATGGATGTCATCGGGCCGATTTCCCCAAAAGCTTCGAATGGACATCATTTCATTTTTGTAGTTATTGACTATTTCACTAAATGGGTGGAAGAAACTTCATATGCCAGTGTTACCAAGTCGACAGTCAGCAGATTCCTAAAAAAGGAAATCATATGTCGATATGGAATGCCTGAGAGGATTATATCTAACAATGCGCTAAACTTGAACAATAATACGATCGCAGAGGTCTGCAGTCAATTTAAGATCAAACACCACAATTCGTCACCATATCGTCCAAAAATTAATGGTGCAGTGGAAGCAGCCAATAAGAACATTAAGAGGATTGTAGGGAAAATGGCTGAAACCTATAAAGACTGGCATGGAAAGTTACCATTTGCTCTCTACGCTTATCGAACATCAGTCAGGATATCCACTGGGGCAACTCCTTTCTCATTGGTTTACGGAATGGAGGCAGTATTACCCATTGAGGTTGAAATTCCATCCCTTCGAGTCTTATCAGAATTAAAGTTAGATGAAGCAGGTTGGATCCAGTCTAGGTACGATCAGTTAAACTTGATCGAAGGAAAAAGGCTAAAGGCTATCCGTCATGGTTAGATGTACCAAAAGAGAATGATGCGAGCTTATGACAAAAAGGTTCGTCCAAGAGAATTCCACGAGGGAGACCTGGTTTTGAAAAAGATCCTCCCCATGCAAAAAGATTTTAAAGAGAAGTGGATGCCGAATTGGGAAGGCCCTTATGTGGTAAAAAAGGCCTTCTCCGGAGGAGCATTAATCCTGGCCGAGATGGATGGGAAAAGCTTACCCAATCCCGTAAATTCAGATTCTGTTAAGAAGTACTATACTTGAAAAAGAGAAGCTAAAGTGAAAACCCGCAAAGGGCGCTTTGAGACTTTCCTAAAAAAATAAAAAAAATGGAGAGGCCAAGGCGAAAACCCGCAAAGGGCGCCTTGAGACAAAAGGGGTTTTGAGTCGAAAACTAGAAAAAGGCGGCTCAAATTGTGATTGGATTATAATAGGGTATGCGGTGATCCTGCTATACTTGAATTGACAAGGAAAGGGTATGTTGCATCTTGGTGCTTCCACAAAATACTCGTGGATCTTCTAAACACATGTCAAACTTAGAATAGTCTTCTAGACATTGGGGCAAAGAAGTTCGGGCGACGACATCAGGAGGTCACATAGTATCCATTTTTATTCATATTAAATGTGATATCTTTGAATACTTTGTTCTTTTCAAGATGTACATTTTGATTAATTTCCTTTGTTAAGCATAAGCTTTGTTTCACGCTAATTTCATTCTCATCTATTGATATCACCCCCATGCAAGCATGTTGCATTGAAATAATGATGAATGAACTAATAATGCTTTTACAAAAAAAGTTCTGCGTATTACTCTAAGAGGTTTTTAAATAAAACTAGAACCCAAAGACAAGACGGTTATGTAAAACTCACCAAGTTTAAGGGGGTGACAATGTCGGAAAAGAGGGTATCAATATGAATGATGGTTTCTTCGTTTCTAAAGTACCACGGCAAAGTTGGGGCTTTAACAAACAATAAGAAAGAGACCGTTCTCAAAAATGCTATGAGAAGGAGTTACAAATTATTTTGGGATCCTATATGTTAATACACAGCAAAGGAACCATGCAAAAGTACGAACCTCGCACCTTTGGGATATGGGGGAATAGACATCGAAGCTACAATAGGGGCAAAGAAGTGGAACATAGTAGTGATTCCTTGGGGTTGTGGGGTCAAATCATCGACTGAACAAGGACAACATGACGCGAGCGAGGTTGCCCTTAAAATATGTGAAAAGGACAAATCTCACGAAACTCTGCATTCATGCCGAACACATCTATTTAGGGGCATTGAATCCAATCATTGCATAACATTCTGCATTTAGTTAGGAACATTGGATTCATTCTGATCATTGCATTCCAACCATTTTGCATAAGCATAAACATGAAACTGATTTCACAAGTACAGGTCCATTAAAGGACGTTGTCTCAGCATCAGTAAATTCAAAGATCTTACCTTCCTCAGTAAAACGGGCCGAAGAAAATAGATCCGGCAATCCCAAAGTTGCAGGAACAAATCAAAACCAAACAATTTCTAGCTCCTCAAAGCTCCATTGGAGTAGGTGAATGTTACAACTCCCTCCTCCCTGAGTTTACAATGAGGATCAGTCAGTATTTCTTTGAAGTTTCAACAGAGAAGATGGAGGTTACAAATCTCTTCTCCCTGAATTTCTAGCTCCTCGAAGCTCTAGTGGAGTAGGTGAAGGTTACAAATCCTCCTCCCCGAGTTTACAATGAGGATCACCAAGATTTCTTTGAAGTTTCAGCGAGAGAAGATGGAGGTTACAAATCTCTTCTCCTAAATTTCTAGCTCTCGAGCTCCAAAGGAATAGGTGAAGGTTACAAATCCTCCTCCCTGAGTTTACAATAAGGACCAGACAGTATTTCTTTGAAGTTTTAGCAGAGAAGATGGAGGTTATAAATCTCTTCTCCCTGAATTTCCAGCTCCTCGAAGCTCTAGTGGAGTAGGTTAAGGTTACAAATCCCTCCTCCTTGAGTTTACAATGAGGACCAGATAGCATTTCTTTGAAGTTTCAGCAGAGAAGATGGAGGTTATAAATCTCTTCTCCCTGAATTCCCAACTCCTCGAAGCTCTAGTGGAGTAGGTGAAGGTTACAAATCCCTCCTCCCTAAGTTTACAATGAAGATCAGTCAGCAGAGAAGATAGAGGTTACAAATCTCTTCTGCCTGAAATTACATTTGAATGGGATCGAAGTGTCAGTTCACAGGCCCCTGAAGATACAGTGGGATGGAATAAACCTAGCTGAAGGGAAGAAGCGCTAAGAAGTCAAGATTAGGCGAGACTGGGGAAAAATTGGCCTCTTTTTTTTGAAGTCTTTGCTCTATTCTTGTTACACAACAATGAGCAAAGAGGGGCAGCTGTAGGCCCCAATTTATGCCCGAGCCCATACCAAATTAAAACCAAACAAAATAATAAACCAAACTATTAATAAAAGTCCTTTTAATACAGTCCAAATTCTGATCCAATAAATTAAAACCCAAATACTAAACCTATCCTAGCCTCTACCCAGCTACAAAACCTAATTTTATAACCCAACAAACATGGGCCCAAAACCAAATCTCAGAATCGGCCCAAATGGCCCAAGCAGAATAGGATTCCAGAACCTTCAAGCACCATCTCTGCAGCCACTTCTCACGCGCGACGCTTGGGTTACCGCGTGTTCCCACGCGCTACTCTAGGACTACCACGTGTCTTCACGCTACCGACCGTTTCGTGTCTCGCTTGCACTCGCCTCTATCTACGCATGAATCGCACCCAAGACGCCATTCAGATCTTGCCAGCAGTAGCGATGTCGTCGACCCTCGACCACGCCTGTACACCGCAAACGAATAGCAAAAAAAGAACGACAAAAATAGCAGCAAAATACAGAATGAAAGGAGAATAAAAGAAAGAAAAAATTTGTAATTTTTAGGTCGGCTATAAAAAGAGGCCGAACCAAAATCTGTATTTTTTACGCATACGTAAGGAAGCAATATGAATCAACAGTAAAAATATTCAAAAAGGTGGTCTTTTGACTGGTTTTTTTCATTTCCTCTTTTCGAAACCATTTATGTGTCTATTTTTCTCTTCCGTTTTTGATATACGATAAACAAAAGGAGGGGAAAGGGGGGATTTACCTGGGCCGAGCGTTCTACCTTCGTCTTCTCCGTCGTAATCAGAGTCTGATGTTGGTGGGCTAGCGAGACCTTAAGATCGATGTCGGGAGATAAATCGGACCACTCGAGTACCGTCTTTCACCTAACACGATGGCAATTTGGTGGTAAACAAGTGTCCTTTTTTTCCCTCTTTTGTCTTCCGCTGTTCGCCGGTCATGATGGCGACTTAGTGGTAAACGGAAGTTTTTTTTGTTGCGGTTGAGGGAGAGTAAAAACTTTAGTTGTGGTTAGGGTTTCGCAAGAAAAAGGGGGGGTTAACAGATGATTTAAGATGGCTTTTAAAGGGTGAATAACCATTGACGAAATGACGGCGTTTCAGGTTCAACTTGATAACCTCGAAATGACGTCGTATGAGCACCCCGACCCGACCCGACCCGATTTAGTGTAAATCCACGCGTTTCTGCAATTAATGGAGAATTTTGCGTTTGGTCCCTTCAAGTTTTATATTGTTCTTAATTAGTTTCATTATACTTAGCCTTTATTGTTTAATTAACCTCCAAATTTATGTATGCTTTTAATTTGGTCCGATTATTACAATCGCTTCGTTGTTTGAATATTTGCTGCCTTAACTCTGATTGTTTGAATATCTTTTAATTTAATCCTTTTTATTGTTTAACCATCGTTAATTTAATTTTGTTATTATTATTGTTACTTTGATTATTATTCTGAATATTATTGGTAATATTTCTATTATTATCCCGATGTTTTATTATCTTAATAATTTCATATTTTATTTTCGTTATTATTATTCATTTTAAACTCGAATGCGTTCAAATCCTTTCTAAATGTTTTCTTTCGTCAAAAGCGTGCATCGAGTCAATTTTAAGATGCCATATTCGAAAAACGAGGCAATATTTGCGTGTTTAGAAGTATGAAAAATCACATCCTAACGTGCTGGGTGTCAATTTTTCGTTCGACTAAATACCCAAATACCATTTTTACTTGTTTTGAAGATCAAAGATGATCTCGGTATCAAAGTATAAATGTGTTATATCCTAACGTCTGGGTATGATGCTTTTATCCCTTTGAAACGAGTTAATCTTGAGATTCAACCATTTTATTAACTTTCTTCCAACATTCTTTACCCCCAAATATTTTCGAGTTTTAGATATTTGAATTCTTACTAAATGATTTCTTTCGGTAAACACATACATTGAACCAATTTTAAAATTGCATATTAAAAAAACATGGCAATATTTGTGTGTTTAGAAGTAAGAAAAATTACATCCTAACGTGCTGGGTGTTGATTTTTTGATTGGCTAAATAACCAAATACCCTTTTCATATGTTTTGAAGATCAAAGATGATTTCGACGTCAGAGTATGAAGGTATTATATCCTAACGTGCTGGGTATGATACTTTTATTCATTTGAAATGATTTAATCTTGGGATTCAATCCCAATTTAACGAATTTGCTTTTAAATTTTTACCCTAAATATTTTCCAAGTTTTCGACATTAGGACAACGTTAATCGATTTGATACCAATTTTGGGTGTTGCAAGGGTGTTAACCCTTCCTTGCACGTAACCGATTCCCGAACTCGTCTTCTCAAATTTCGCAGACCAAAATATTTTTATAGGTGACTTGATCACACCTAAACAAAAAGGATCAGTGGCGATTCCCTATTTTTTAAAGAAAAATTGATTCCTGTTGTTTTTCAAAAATCCAAAAATGGTTTCAACAGAACTCACCTGTAATAGTATCACTCATAGTCCATTAGGAGGCAACTCTCAATTATGGACTATTTCAATATCACTCCTTTGAATATTAACAATCTTCGGCAAGTTCTTCTATCTATTGAAGAAGGTGGTACACACACTTCATGGATGCTTCATCTTGACATCTGCACCGCAATCGGAGTGAACCATCATACACAATGACTACGGCGATCAAATTGTCTACAGTCAAAAGCCACATCGCACCTTCCAAGCTTCAAGCAATGATCCTCACTCTATGATATTCGTTTATTCTTCTAAAATCTCACAATATTACCTTTTGTAAGTTCCTGTTAAAAGATTGTCAATTCATCAACATCATCCTTAATAAAACAAGCGCAGGATGGCAACTCAAACTGGCATCCCAAGACCTACAACAGCTCCTCAAATATAGCAAATTCATCCAACATAAAAATCAAAACTTGCTTATAAGGAAAGATATCACTAGCTGAGCGAAATGTGCTTTAAAGACATTTACTTCTTTCACCTGGCCTTAATAATTTATTCCTTTACTTTGTACAATAAAAAAAGGGTAAATTACACAAACAGTCACTTAACTTTGGGGTAACTGACAAAACAGTCACCTAGGTTTCATTTCAGTCACTCAACTTTTGAAAAGTTACAAAACAGTCACTAATTAACAGTTATCGTTAGGGTGTTAATAGAATTGCTGACATGGCAAGTTAACGTTGGTGAAGCAGCTCCTCCTCCTCCTTTTTCTTCTTCTTCTTCTTCTTCACCTTCATTTTGGCTAAGGATTCAGAGGGGAAACCAGCACTTTCAGTCAAAGAAATCAAAGCCCAATGCATTGTCAGATGATTTTCCAAACACAAATAAACAACTTTCTACCATGTTTTTTAAACTGGGGTTCTCTTACTTTTAACATTTTGTAATGTGTTTGTTTGTATATACATGCAGGAGATGATGTTCGCAACACTGGATAATCCATTGAATGCAGCAGAATGGGCAATGGCAGAGTGATAAACCAACCTGAAATCCTCCAAAAAGCAACAGAGGAAATAGAAAGAGTTGTTGGAAACCAGAGATGGGTTCAAGAGTCTGATATTCCAAGACTCAATAACGTAAAATCTTGTGCAAAGGAAGCATTTCGAATTCACCCCATTTCACCTTTCAACTTGCCCTATGTCTCAAATGCCGATGCCATCGTTGCTGGCTACTTCATCCCCAAAGGCAGTCATGTTTTGCTTAGCCGGGTAGGACTAGGCCGAAACCCCAAGGTTTGGGACGAGCCATTGGGGTTCAAACCTGAGCGACACTTGAAGGATGGGTGCATTGAAGAAATTGATCTGACAGAGAGAGAATTGAAGTTCATATCGTTTAGTACAGGGAGACGTGGGTGCATGGGGGTGGCTCTTGGAAGTGCAATGACAGTGATGGTGTTGGCAAGGCTAATTCAAGGATTTTCATGGAGGGTGCCATCAAATGAGGATAACATCGATCTCTCCATGTCGAAAAATGATCTTTTCATGGCGAAACCTTTGCATGCAATGGCTAAACCTTTTCATGACACCCACGTTGGCAAGTAAAGAAGAAGAAGAAGAAGAAAAAGAAGATGATGATGATGATGAAGAAGAAGAAGAAGAAGGAGGAGGAGGAGGAGGAGGAGGAGCTGCTTCACCAACGTGGCAAGTTAACTTGCCACATCAATCTGTTTAACTTGCCACGTCGCCAATTCATTAACACCCTAACCAGAATCGGCATTAGTGAGTGGCTTTTGTAACTTTTCGAAAGTTGAGTGACCAAATGAAACCTAGGTGATCGTTTTGTCGATTACCCCAAAGTTGGGTGATGAAATGAAACCCGATTCATCGATCGGCTTTGCTAACGTGGCAAGTTAACTTGCCACATCACCGTTAACTTGCCACGCCAAGAATCCGTTAACCCCCAATGCTATTCTGTTAATCGATGATCGCTTTTGTAACTTTTCATAATGGTGGTGACTGTTTTGTAACTTTTTAAAAGTTGAGTGACTGAAATGAAACCTAGGTGATTGTTTTGTCAGTTACCCCAAAATTGAGTGACTGTTGATGTAATTTACCTTAAAAAAATAAATTGTCTAAAAGTATAATTTAATGATTAAACCAAAAAATAAACTTTGGATGTGATTTTTTTAATCGTCATTGGCCATCCCTTTCCACCATGCACTTATTCTGCTTTAGACTTTTAAGTAATACATGCATGACGCACTTATATTGACAAAAGTTGAACGGCTGATAATATTATAAAAAGGTCAAATTATATTTTGTGTCCCTCTCTTATACTCAATTTTAAGATTTAATTTTATATTTAATTTTTTTAAATGTTTATGTGATTTTTTTTTTCAATTAAAAAACTCATGTTTATGTGATGGCTTAGAATAGGTGTTTTGAAGGGGAAAAATCACATTAATATTTAACCGCAAATAGCTAACTGTCATTAATTTTAAACATATCTTAGGGTTAGGTTACTCATTTAAACTTGAAGGTCCACCCTAAATTTGGAAGGGTTTAGGAAAAATATTAAGTTAAAAAATAGGCTAGGTAAAAATTGGCTCATTTAAAATACGGGCCAGGATCAAGCTCAAACATTTAAGACCCGAGCCTAGCCTGCCATTTTCTAAGTTTTAATATATTGTATTATGTTATTTTTATATTCTATGTAATTTATAACACATAAAAAATAAATCTATTGTAATATACAACACTATGTTGTAAACATAAAATATTGTTAAGATGCTTATATATAAAATTTTAATAAATGAAAAAATATAAAAATATTAATTATTAAATTAAAAATAATACGAATAGATTTAAAATCATTTTTAAATATTGATGAGTTTAAACATAATTTTATGTCCATATTTCGAGCTGGTTTATCTTAATTAAAGTACAAGACCTAATTGTAAAAAATATACATAAACTAAATTTCAAATTTGAGCTTCTAAAAATTATAATGCAACTAGCTTAAAATGGAAAAATTTATCTTTAATCCTTTTATAATTTAAAATCTTTTAAATTAATTAATTCAAGTGTACAATAATCCATGTTGGTTGTCGTTATAAAAGTACAACACCATGCTCGTTAAAAACGATTAAGTGCTAATTGATTGAGTCAATCGTGATGTTCATGCCATTATTGGGGTAGTTGCTGAGTCATTAACTTCTTTTTTTTTAGCCCCCATGGATTATTTTATTTTACTCCAACTACTTTGGATATTATTATTGTTCACTTCTTTTATCTTAGTAGATCTAGTTATGGACTTGGTGGAAACAAAGAATTTGTGAATAGTAAAACGTGTGGGAGAAAATGGGTTATGTATTCAAGTGTTGGATTATTTTAATAAATGATAAACTTCAACAATGATAGAATTTTAATTTAATCCTTTGAAAATCGTAAAGATTTAAGCTATTAAAATGATGAAATTATATTTTATCTCTCGTAAAAATATACAACTTAATTCCGTCCTCAAAAAATTTTTCTAACTTCACCTAACGTTAAAAGTTAAATTAAATGCAAAGGGACTAAATTGCGACTTTTATAATTAAGGAAATAATTTTCTATTGCATTATAAAATTTCCATTCCTTTCAACACTCTATTCCAGTCCAAATTCAGTCATGCACGTGGATGACTATTTCGTCTCTTAGGCATTATTAAAACTGAAACAACGTAAATGTTAGATTTCTAATATAATATAATATTCTCATTTGGTAGCATATATACTTATTTGATTCTTGAGACTTTTACTAATATTTTTCATAGTCGCCATAATTTCCTTTTCTTTAATATATTAAATTAATTGATTTGGAATTATAAAAATTAGTATTTAATTATTTAATATTAGGTAAATTTATTACCAATTAATAAAAGATTAATTGTAATAAATTAAAGTTTTTTTTTCTAAAATATGAAAAATTGAGCTCTATCAACTAATCGGATGCCTAATGATAATATTTAATTTTTGGATATCATTGCCATTAGTAAAATTATGCATGCACAATAAAATATTAGAAAAATATTTTAATTATGATTTACAACTTTCAATTATTTTTCCTTTTGTCTTAATTCAATATAAAAATATTTTAAATGATGGGTTTAAAATATAAATTTCTGAATTACAAATCAAATTGAAAAAAAATGGAAATTAATTGTGAAAAAAATAATTATTCAAAGAGTCATGTTTGAATAATTGTTTTAGAAATAAAAGTATAGGATTTAAATTTTAAATTTTGAAAAGTATAAATATTTATGATATATTTTAATTTAATTTAATTATATTTATTTATTTATTTATTTGCTTTTCAACGAATTTCGTAGTTATATATAGAGTGAGAATTTCGTCACTAAATTTGATTAATTGTATTTTTTTATGATTCAAATGACTTTTCAACATTCTTAAGTGAATCGGATACGGTGTTTATGGACCGGGTCGGGTCGGATTTAAGTATAATATTAATATATTTTAAGTTTGTTTAAGCTCCATTCGACCCGAAATATGGACTTCAAATTTTGCCAAAACCCACCTATATTTGCAAAAGACTAACCCAAGCCCATTTTAGACCCACCCATATTATTTTTTTAAAAAATATTTATATTATATTATTTTAATATTTAATAATTTCATACATTTTTTATTTATTGAAATTTTTATATAGTCATCTTAACATTATTTTAATATTTACATTAGAATAGTATTATATATTTAGTATAAATTTATTTTTTAATGTGTTCTAAATTACATAATTTATAAAATAACATAATATAAAGTATCATAAACTTAAAAATGGGTCAGGCCTAATTTTCTTGCTCATGCCTATTTTTTGAGCCTGATATTTTTTATCCAAACCTTCCTAAATTTCGGGCGAGAGCCTTTGGATCTAGGTCGATAGCCTAACCCATGAATAGGTCTAATAATTGGGTCTCATATATCAATTTTCAACTCAAATAGTTTATTTTTTTTATTGATGGTTGAAAATACGATGAATATGCTTTTTTTTTCCTTAAAATGTTAAATTGTAATAAGAAGTATGTCTATATAATATATAATATAATAAATTTTAAACAATAAAAATAAATTTGAGTAGTTTATTATTTTTAAGTTATCTTGGTGGATCTAGTCATGAGTCGGATAGTTGCATTCATGTTTTTTAAATTGTCTCGACACATAGGCAACTACTTTTTCACCTTGTATCAACACACATCCAAGGCTAGTGTAGGATGCATCTCTATATACTAGATACTCGTTTCCCAACTCAAGCTGGATTAAGATGAGAGCTTGAGTCAACACTAATTTTAGCCTTCCAAGACTAGCTTGTCGGTCATCCGTCCATTTAAACGGAACATTCATTCTCAACAACTTGGCTAGTGGAGTAGCTATCTGTAACGCCTCGAATTTTGGGCCTAGAAGTTTTAGGGTTTGAGCATAGGGATAGTGAGGAGGCTGTACATATGTGACATATGTGTTTAGTCGTGCAATTTAGTGACAGAATGGGCCTGCTGGTCTGGTGGTGGTGGTGTGAGTGTTGGAGAACCTCAAGGTTGCAGGTAAGAGTCATTGCAAGCGCATTTTGAGGTTTAATAGTTTTATTTTGGTAACTTATTTGTTTTAGATTTTATTTTATTTTATTATTATTTGATTGTTTTTATTTTATTTTTGGAAGTGACGTTTCCTTTCACTTTCTCCCTTCTTATTTACTTTTTGGATTTTCAAAACAATTCTCTAAAACTATTTATTTATGGATTCGGGAATCCCGCACCTCTGTCGTCTTCTCCGATCGCAAATAGGTGTGGGATTCGAACTGTAACTACGTTACTTTATATGTTTATTATTTCTACAAATTTTCTATTTGGTTTTTTTTTTACTGTATGCTAACTCATTAGTTTGGGTTTTTTCGTTGATGGAAGTGATGGGAAATCGTCACTTTCTGATATATGTTGATAGGGAAAAGGTTAGGGACGGTTCTGGTGGCTGAAACGGTAGTTTTAGGGCTGTTGAAGGGTAGTTTCGTGATCACCCCGATTGCCATACGGCTGTGTGGATTTGGGAACTAGGGTTTTCGGGCTAAATTGGGTGTCACACTGCCGTGTGGCTGATTTGGGAGTTTTGTCAGAATTCACACAGCCGTGTCCCATGGGCACACAGGCGTTTGAGTTTGGGGAAATTAGGGATTCAGAGTTTTGAGGCCACATGGTCGTGCGATTGATTTGGGGATTAGAGATCCTACACGGGCGTGTGAGACCCTCACACGGCCATGTTTGCCCTGCACCTTATTTTAGCGAAATTGGACAGTGAGTTACACAGCCTGTTCACACGGTCGTGTCCCTGCTTCACACGTGCGTGTGCCTCTGTCACATGGTCGTGTGCTACCCTTCACACGGACGTGTGGCCCTATCTCGCCAAATAATTATTTTAGGTCAAATTTAAGTGTATGCAACTCTGTGTATCCAACCCTCGACTGAGCTTTACTGAGGGTAATTATGACTCTGATCTGGGCTTGATGTGTGTGTTATTTGTGATTGGTTGTGCGATAAGCTTGATACTGAACTCGAGTTATGAGTGTGCACATGTCTGATTCTATAACTGACTGATTAGATGTGAGTGTTTGCTTTTGATTAACTGTCTGAAACTGGTATTCTGATCGCGTACATCTGATTACATACATACATATACATATACTATTTTTGGGTGGGATTTTGAAGAAAAGGAAGATTGACTGAACTGGCAGGTGATCTGTTGGTTACTAATAGCCCCTAATACCTAGAGGGTTGAGGGCAGTCCCAATACCCTGAGGGTCGTGGACTTTACTGATAATGGTATAGCGGATTACCGCATTGTATTGTACCACATGTACGTTAGCTATGCTATGTACCATTGACTAAATGGCAGTTTCACTGTAACCTATCGGTATAACGATTTACCGTATTGTATAATACAGCGTATACGTTAGCTTTGCTGCGTAATATACGTGACTGGTAGTTTGTTTGCATACTGTTAGCCCCAACACTTGAAGGGTCGTGGGAAGTCCTAATACCGGAGGGTCATGGACAATGCTGATAGCCATCGTTGTCGGGCAACCCGAGATGACATCATATGGAGTGTAGGGTTGAATGGGCTTTTTGAGGTCCTATATGGAGTGATTGGTTAGATGAGCTTAATAGTTTTATTGAGGAGTGATGGGGGACGGTGAGGTGTGTTGCTGGATGGGTGGGTTTTCTTTAACTCAACTGCTTTCATATGCATCTTATTAATTGTTTTATGAGTGTGACTGTCTGTTTTACGGTTTGACTGAAAATCATTTATGACACTGTGAAATTGTTAAACTCCGATAGTATCTGACTGACTGAATTGAAACTAGTAACTATTGAGAGTTTTATTACTGGGCTAAGTAGTATTTATGATTGTGTAACTGAGTGTGATTTCGATATGCTCTAAATATTGCTGTTTACCGGTACGTCCATTTTGAACGTACCAATTGTTTCTGTACAACTCTGTAAGTATGTTCCATTTCAGAACTACTACTAGTTGTCTGTGTCTGATTTCGTAGTTAATTGGTTTTGTTCTCACACTGAGCTCGAGTAGCTCACCCCTTCTTCTGTTTCCCTTCAAGTACATTTCAAAGTTCTAGATGCTGGACTCAGTATGCGGAGGTCTCGGAAAGGCTTGTGAACAATAATTTTGCATTTTTGTTTGATGATACTTTCTTGGTATTTGTTTCATTTTGAATTGTATGGTTTATAAATGGTGGTAAAGTTTCTATTTTAAAATTTTGATTCGTACATTTATTCCTGTTAAACTTGTGGGCAAAATTTTAACAATTGAGTGTTTTGATTGGTTTTGAGAATGGAAATTTTGAACGACTTGTTTTTGTAGAAATTTTCTCACGATCACTTCGGTGATCAATGCAGCATCCTGGATTCGGTCTAGACTTCTAGGCTGGGTCTGGGGTGTTACACGATCAGAGAGAACCTTTTGAAAAATCTACAATAGTATCTAGCTAAACCGATGAAACTTAAGATTTCAGAAACATGTTTGGGTTGTTTCCATTCTAGAATAGTCTTTATCTTTTTTGGATTTACATGGATACCCTCTACAAATTCTAGATGTACTAGAAACATAACTTCCTTTAGCCAGAATTTGCATTTACTTAGTTTGGCATTTAGTTTCTTTTCGCGGAGGATTTGTGATGCGTCGTTGAATGCACCAAAATATATCCTACTCCCTGTAAAATAATGAAAATAACAGTAAAGGGAAAGTAGGGTCGAATCCACAGGGATCGGATTATACAAATGCCTATTTTTCGAGATCCTGGGCAGAATCGTGCCCAAGAAAACTTGCGTTCCTGAAAAATAAATAAAAAACAGAATTAATAATTTTCGATCTGGAAAAATAATAATAAAAATAGAATTTAAGACGAATTAAAATTACGAGAATTAAACCGAGGAAAATAAAAAGAAAGGGTTTAGAGAAAAGTTTCTTATGTGGAGAGATTCCAGCCTCCAGTTGTCTCGTTCCTCCTTGGATTCAATCTTCGGCTTTTGGATTACCCTTCTCTACCAAGTAAGCCAGTTATAGTGGAAGAGGACGCCTACGACCACCAACTCCTAGAGTTTGACCTTATGAATTTAGGGAGCCTGACTCTAGCCTGCTATTGCTCTTGTGGAGTCATTTACGCTAGATCAACGTTTCTCAATGGCGAATCCCACGCCATTTTGTCTCTTGGGCTCGCTAACCTCGACTCGATAAGCTCACGAACCGCGGTGCAATCCTCCCAAAACACACAAAGCGGCCGCCTTTGCATACGTTGAAAGGGTTACTTTTAAAGGGACACGGCCAGGCGTCGGCCCGTAATCTGAGAAACGATGAATACTTGGGTGAGAAAGTTAAGCACGGGTTCTAAGCCTCAAGAACCTTTTACGGGAATTTGGCAACCTTGACTAGATGGAATTTAGTGGCTCATATTTGTGGTGGAAAATATAAAAATATGGAAAAGGAATTTTATTGAAAGAAAAATAAATGAAACACAAAAGAATTATGGGGAGGAGTGTAGAGAAAAGATTGAACACCCAAATGAGTTACTCCGTCCCCTATTTATAGTGCTTAAGGTAGATAGTCTAATTCTACTCAAACTCCCAAAGATAATTACAATTTAATTAAAGATAAATAAAGATAAATAAAGAAATTAAATAATCCTAGATAATTATCCTAATATTAATTATCCTAATATAATTTAAAATAGAATTTGATAAAGCAAAGTCTCTTCTTTTGCATTTGATCCCTCTTGCTCTCCATGTACGCACTTTTGGCAGATCTTTTCCTTTGTTGCTCATCGGTCCATTTTATCTTTAATTTCATGATTTTGGCCTCAATTTTGCATTGGTCTCCAATTTAGTCCCTATGAGAATAAAGTCCATAAATAACCCAAATTAGTAGAGTCACATTCAAATTAATATATAATTAGAACATAAAAACATGTCGTTCTAAAGTGTTATCAAATCCCCTACTTAGCCCATGCTTGCCCTCAAGTATGGTTCTTATCCACTGTGAAAATTAGATCTTGAAAGAAATTCTACTCCAAAGTTTTATAAAGATTAGTCAAAATGCATATGAAAAATAAGAGAACTTCTAAGCTTGCTTTAAGTAAAATAGAAAAAGTTTTCTAATTAACACACAAAAATTAAAATCGTCTTGAATTATTTCATGCTATTTAGGTAAATTACCAAACCTACCAAGACACTCTATTTATTTCCTCCTTAGTCCCCAAGCTGTAATTTTATTAGTACTATTTTTCTTTTCTTTTCTCTTTTTTCCTTTTTTTCTTTTATTTACTTTTTATTTTATTCTTTTATTTACTTGAATATATCGAACCTTTTACGCGAAGAGAGATGACAACCCAAGCACCCACCCGGTTACTCAATTTCAACATATTCTTAAAATTATTTATTTAGGTTAGCGGAGTTTTACTAAATCACGTCACACAACCTTTTGACGCCAAGTAGAATGACAACCCAGTACCTACCGGTTACTCAATCAGTCACGTTCGAGCCATACTCATAACCTTGGCTAGCGGAGTTTTACCTATTACGTCACGCAACCTTTTGACGCGAAGTAGAATAACAACCCAAGCACCCTACCCCGGTTACTCAGTCAGTCACGTTCTAAGCTATACTCATAACCTTGGAAATATTTATTAATCACAATTTTAGCGAAAATATAAACTTCAAGAGGACCTAAGAGAAATAATCAAGTGTCAAAAATAAGTTTTAGTAATCACCTAATAGTCATGAACACAACTTAGGCATGCAAATATATTAAGTGTCCACTTGATATTAAACTTGATCAATTTTACGAAAAGCAAGATATAATTAACTTATTAATCATAATTATTTTAGCCTAATAAGAATAAAACAATGGAGATAAAATCAAGCAGATGTAATCAAATTAACTCGGTGGCCAAGAATCATGCACGTGGGTCAAGCGTTGGCAAGTCGTGGGCAAATTCTTGGGCATGATTAGCGACGAATGTTCTAAAAAATATGGACAACCTAAAAGAGCCTCAAGCAACAAACACAAATCTCAACAGAATATGACATGTCTGAAGAGTACCTCCCCTACTTAAAGCACATTGTCCTCAATGTGGACGCAAAACAAATAAATAAGAAGAAAAGTTTAGAAAAACTCCCGTGTAGCTCTTTGTCGAATGCGGAGGATAGCAATGAGTTCAATGAGTTCTTGGCCAAAAGTGTCGAGTCGAACCTCAACGCTCCATTTTAGCTAAGCAAAGAAGAAATTTATTGATATTTAAATAAAAGAAATTAAAAAGAAAATAAAATAAAATAAATAAAAATAAATAATAAAAGAAAAATAAATAATAAAAGAAAAATAAAGATTGGGCTGCCTCCCAACAAGCGCTTGTTTAACGTCATTAGCTCGACGACTTAAATGGTTCTACGGTGGCTCAAAATAAATCCTTTTAATCGTGTGAGCTTGGAATTTCTCGTTTTTTATCACATCCACCATATTTGGGTTTAATTGTCCTCGCGCTTTTTCATTGGTTTCATATTTTCCTCCAAGGGGTCAATCCCTTTTAAGTCGGCAATGGTCTCATCATCCTCCAAAATGTGAATTTGAGATGCTCGAGAGGTGGTTTTAATTTTGGATCGCTCTGCGCACAATGAAGGTAAAAGCTTAGTACTGAGGATAACAACTCATTAACAGATTCAAATTTATCAAAGTGAAATTTAAAATCATAAATGGATTCAAAATTTTCTTCCACTAATGAGTCAATTATATCAACACAATTCACGTTCAAAATTTCACTGGGTGGCTAATGGCATCGTGAGCGTTAAATTTCATGATCTCCCCATCAAACTCCATCGTGAGAGTTCCACTCGAACGTCAATTTTAGTACTATTTGTACTAAGGAATGGTCGTCCCAACAAGAGATCTCGAAGATCCTGAACACCGTCCTCCTCCATTTTTATCACGTAGAAATCTGCAGGAAAAATAAGTTCGTTAACTTTTACCAACACGTCCTCGAGGACTCCTTCGGGATGCACTAGCGGACTGCATCGCCAATTGAATGCTAACATCTGTTTTTGTCAAAAAAACTGCGTTAAGTGATTCATAAATAGAATAGGGCATTACATTTATGGAGGCTCCTAGATCACACATAGCCTTTTTAATTCCCAAATGACCTATTTTGCATGGTATTGCAAACATGCCCCTATCCTTACATTTTGCGGCATTTTTGTTGTAACATTTGAGACACATTTTCACCAACATTCACCCTTTCATTACACGTTAACTTTCGTTTGTTGGTGCAAAGCTCTTTAAGAAATTTAGCATACATGGGTATTTGCTTGATGGCATCCAACAGTGGAATGTTGATTTCGACGTTCCTACATGTTTCAAGGATTTCCTTGTCCTGCTTACCTTTTAAACCTTTGGTGGAATAGTTCTAGAAATGGAGGTTGAATTATGGGCAATGGGGGTTTCGTTCGGACCTGTTCGTCTTTTTTGGGTTTTTCCTGGGCGATTTCTTGGGCATGATTTCTATCGGGAATCGATTCCAGTACCTTTCCACTTCACAACGTCACTGCATTTGCGTTTTGCCTTGGGTTTGGTTCTATTTGTGACGGCAGCTTCCCTTGAGAGTTCAATTTCTCAACTGATATGGTCAATTCTCTTATAGATGCCTCGGTTTTCTGTTGAAAATCAAGCATATTAGTTGCTAATTTATTGACCAAAGTTTCTAGAGAATTACACGAATCTTGTGGTCTTTGTGGAACTTCGGTTACGTAAAATTTGTTTATATTGTGGGTTGGCCCCATAACTTAAGTTAGGGTGATCCTCCATCTTGGGTTGTATGTATTAGAGTAAGGGTCGACGCTTCTGTGGTGGGCAGGAAAATTTCCCACCGCACCTAAGTGAGCCATTGAGTCATCATACAAGCGGGACATGCATCGGTTGTGTGCTCGGTGTAGCACATATTCCACATAACCGAGCTATTTTTATTTTTTCTGCAAGAAGAGTATTCATCATATTAGTAAGTTTATCAAGTCTATCTTCTATAGAAGAATTACTTAGCTGGTGAACCCTTTTGGGAAGTTCAGGATTGGCTCGGGACTGTTGAGAATTTGCAGCCATTGTGGAAATCAAGTCCCTTGCTTGTTTGGGGTCATGCTAACCAACGCCCTCCACTAGCGGCGTCTACCATATTCATCTCCATCGGTTTCAACCCTTCATAAAAGTCTTGGAGAAGAGATTGCTCTATTATACCGTGTTGTGGGCAGCTTGCACACAACTTGAACCGCTCCCAATAATCATATAGAGTCTACGCCTCTTTCGCCTAATCCTACGATCTCCTTCTTAGCTCACTTCCTAGATGCTAAAAAACACATTGAGAAACAAACGAGATAGATCATTAAAGTAGTTATAGATCCGGAGGTAAATAAAATAACCATTCCTAGTGAATCTACTAGGAAAAGGAAAAGCGCGCAATTTAATCGATCTTGATTCGCCTTGAGGTTTCATACTCGGACAAACCATATGAAACTCCTTTAAGTGTTTGTGGGGTTTTCATTTTGTAACCCTCGAAGGTTGGCGACAATCAATTAACCACGATTTCAGTTCAAAGTCGGTATCCATGGTAGGATATCACGATGCAATGGCGGTTGTTCACGGAGCTTGACTAGTTGCGAATCGTTTGAGCCATTGGTTCTTGTACCAAATTAGGGTTTTCGTCAACCTAGTGTTGAACACTTCTTCAAATGGATCGACTTCTTACGCTTTACTTTCAAGCGTTTGAGTAGGGTTTTCGTTAACCTAGATTCCGCTTCATCGTCGGTCTTAATTTACGGTGGTGGATTGCTTGAGTTACTACCACCATTGATCGCTTTTCTTCAACTTAGTTTCTTTTCGATTAGCTTTGCGATCTTTTGATCTCGAATCAAACGCAAGGATGCTGGGCGGATCTGGTCATAGAAAACAAGAAAGAGCAGGATTAATGCGTTCTGATCCCGACAGCGGCGCCAAAATTTGATCGTCGTTGAATGCACCAAAATATATCCTACTCAGTAAAATAATGAAAATAACGATAAAGGGAAAGTAGGATCGAATCCACAGGATCGGATTATACAAATGCCTATTTTTGAGATCCCAGGCGAATTGTGCCCAAGAAAACTTTGTTCTGAAAAATAAATAAAAAAGTAATTAATAATTTTTATCCGGAAAATAATAATAATAATGAAATTTAAGGCAATTAAAATTACGAGAATTAAATCGAGGAAAATAAAAAGAAAGGGTTTAGAGAAAGTTTCTTATGTGGAGAGATTCCGACCTCCAGTTGTCTCGTTCCTCCTTGGGTTCAATCTTGACTTTTGGATTACCCTTCTCGCCAAGTAAGTCAGTTATAGTGGAAGAGGACGCCTACGACCACCAACTCCTAGAGTTTGACCTTACGAATTTAGGGAGCCTGACTCTAGCCTGCTATTGCTCTTGTGGAGTCATTTACGCTAGATCAACGTTTCTCAATGGCGAACCCCACGCCATTTTGTCTCTTGGGCTCGCAAACCTCTGACGCAGTAAGCTCACGAACTGACGGTACAATCCTCCCAAAACACACAAAGCGGCCGCCTTTGCATACGTTGAAAGGGTTACTTTTAAAGGGACCTAGACGGAAGCGCCAGCCCCGTAATGCGGAGAGACGATGAATACTTGGGTGAGAAAGTTAAGTCTGGGTTCTAAGCCTCAAGAACCTTTTACTGGGAATTTGGCAACCTTGACTAGATGGAATTTAGTGGCTCATATTTGTGGTGGAAAATATAAAAATATGGAAAAGGGAATTTTATTGAAAGAAAAATAAATGAAACACAAAAGAATTATGGGGAGGAGTACAGAAAAAGATTGAACACCCAAATGAGTTACTCCATCCCCTATTTATAGTGCTTAAGGTAGATAGTCTAATTCTACTCAAACTCCCAAAGATAATTACAATTTAATTAAAGATAAATAAAGATAAATAAAGAAATTAAATAATCCTAGATAATTATCCTAATATTAATTATCCTAATATAATTTAAAATAGAATTTGATAAACCAAAGTCTCTTCTTTTGCATTTCAGGTCCTCTCGCTCTCCATGTCTGCACTTTTGGCACCATCTTTTCCTTTGTTGCTCATCGGTCCATTTTATCTTTAATTTCACAATTTTGGCCCTCAATTTTGCATTGGTCTACAATTTAATCCCTATGAGAATAAAGTCCATAAATAACCCAAATTAGTAGAGTCACATTCGAAATTAATATATAATTAGAACATAAAAACATGTCGTTCTAAAGTGTTATCAATTTGCAAAACTTTCCTACGGTGCTCATTATGTTCAATTTTGGTTTTTGAATAAACTAAGATGTCGTCGATGAACATAATGATGAACTAATCAAGAAAGGCTTAGAACACTTAGTTCATTAAGTCCATGAAGGCGGTCAGAGCATTGGTTAATCTGAAAGGCATTACAAGTACTTCATAATGACCATATCGAGTCTTATATGCGATTTTAGGCATATCTGACTCATTCACCTTTAATTGGTAGTACCCAAATCTTAAATCCATTTTGGAAAACACCGTTGCACCACGAAACTGATCGAACAAATCGTCGATTCTAGGCAGAGGATATTTATTCTTAACAGTCAATTTATTCAACTATCGATTATCAATGAACAACCTTAAGGAGCCATATTTCTTTTTGAAAAATAAAAACGGATTTCCCCACGGAGAAACACCGGTTCTAATAAACTCAAGGTCCAAAATCTCCTGAGGTTGGATTTTCAATTCTTGAAGCTCTTTAGGTGTCATGCGGTAGGGAGTAATGGACACCAGAGCAGTTTCTAGAAACAACTCAATTCCGAATTCTACCTCATATTTTAGAGGTAACCCTAGTAGCTCCTTAAGAAATACATCTGGAAATTCCCTAACAGTTTGAATATTGTCTATAGTAGAGCTATCTGTATTCCCAACCATTACATTGGCTAAATAAGCCTCACACCTTTTTCGAACTAATTTTTTAGTGACAATAGCGAAAATCACATTAGCTAAATAGTTTCGACGCTCTCCAACCATAATGATCTCATTACCCTCAGCCATTTTCAAGCTTACTCTTTTGGAGGAACAATCTAGCTAACTTGATGTTCTACTAACCAATCCATACCTAGAATTAAATCAAACTCTCTAAAAGGTAATTCCATAAGATCTACTGGAAACACTACCCCTTGAACCTCTAATAGGCATTTCTTATAGATTTTATCTACAACAACCAATTGTCCTAAATGGCTTACTATAGTAACTTCAGTAGTGGTTTCCTCTACCCCAATACGCAGTTTGTCAGACATATTACAAGTAACATATGAATGGGTGGATCATATGTCGATCAAGACAAAAAATGAGACATAATGAATGGTAAACATACCTATAATAACATCGGATGCATCTCTATCCTTAAAACCTCTATGACATAAATAAGGGCAGACTGTCTAGCCTTATTCTGACCTCGGCCCTTTGGAGGTAATTGACCCACTTTCTGATTTTGGGTCAGAGCTTGCGCTTGCCCATTTCATCAAGGGCAATCTTTTACCATATGCTTCATTGATCCATACTTCAGACAAGCACTTAATTTCTTCCGACACTCGCCTGGGTGGCACTTACCACAATACGTACATTTTGTAAATCATATCATCAAAATTAGCTACAACAACCCTTTATTACGGTCTACCCTCTCTAGCTTATTTTTAGGACGAGAATTTGAACTAGTGGAACCAAGATCTTTCTTAACCGAGACCTTACTATTCTTCTTTTTTTCGCATTCCACTTGATTGATCTCCTCCACAATTTTGGTTTTCTCTTCAAGGGTACCAAACACCTATTCCTGGTGTGGAGCAACCTAAATTTTGATGTCAAAACGCAACCCATTTTCAAACCTCACACATTTGTTTTGCTTTGTGGTGACCATACCTTGACCATAACGGCTAAGTCTTAGAAATTCAACCTCATATTCTACCACAACCTTATCCCTTTCTTCAACTTGAGTCTTCGGGCCTCTACTTATCCAGTGCCCACATACTTCTTTTGAAAACCTTCCTGGAAATGTTCCCGAGTCAAACGTTCAACCTGCGTACCCCTCACAACTACTGCCACCAATGATACACTTCATCTCTTAACAATGACACAATGCCCTTCAAATTTTATTCTAGAGTAGAATCAAGATCCTCCAAAATCTTCTCCGTCAACTCCATCCAGTACTCAGCCACGGTAGGGGTTGTTCTAGCAACACTCTTGAACATTTTTGCTCCATTAGATTAGAGCCTCTCCGCAACAGATCAATGGCTCCTTGATCCCGTGTGGGCTCCAACAACCTTTTACAGAACCCTCAACATCGCTTGCAACACTGCATCATCTTTATTTTCATAGCCTCTGCCACCATTGGTGGTAGAATTCTCTACGAACTCCTCTTCAACGATTGGGTTTTCTCCCTAAACAATGGACAGTTCAACGGGTGCAACCTTACGCTACCTACCCTTACCACGTCTACTGTGAGTGTTTATAATGCTTTCACGAAAATTTTAAAATCTAAAGTATATCTATAGTTTCCAAAATAATCCAAGCATTAGTTATTTCCTAATTATTTATAGTCTATGAATCACAGTTTATCTAAAGTTTCAAGAGTAACAATAACTAAAGTAGGACTGACATCGAAGTCTCGGACTTAATTTCTTGCAGAAAATTATTTTTTTCAAAAACTTGTGGCATGGTTTTTCCCAAAATTACCCATTTTAGATGCATGCATGCAGACCCATTTAAATTTTCACAGTCCAAATTTTGTAAACCTGACTCTAATACCACCAAATGTAACATCCCAAATTCAGCGTAGATGCTAAAACTGATTTTGAAAGATTACATCGGCCACCGAAATAGCCTAGTACGATCATAGTTTATAAAATAGTTGTTTAAAAAATTTGTTTATTATTGAGGAAATTCTTAGCGTGTTATCTTCGATTTATTAAAAGACAAAATTTTCCCTAAGATGATGGAATTTATAGTTTACTTAGTAAAAGTCGATTTCCAATTTTTGTATATTTTTGAAACCTCATTTTCATACCAATGCAGTGGGAAAAGTGATCTTTAACATGAGTTTAATGGAAACCACATTTATATGCATGGGTAATTAATAAACCATATTTCAATAACATAAGGCAAAATAGAATGTCATGCATACCTAACAAGCACAAAACCTAAGTCCCATGCCACGATTCAAATAAAATAGTGCAATCTTTGAATAGTAGAAATTAAAATTAATGAATTTAAAATAAATTTATATATATATATAATAATCTATGCTGAGTCCTCTGAATGTTGAGGCCACATCCTAACTTGGTGGATTATCTATAGAGATGGAAATAAAAGGGGGAGTGAGCTTATAAAGCTTAGTGTGAGTCCAATCACAAGAAAATCAATGTAAACAGCAGACAAAGCATGTGAAATAACAGTCCTTTTAAAACAATCACAATTGTATAGCAAGTCGCAAAACGGTTTCATAGATCAACACATCACAATAGCATCTCTACATTCACAGTTTTGTATGCACATGGCAATGCATGGCAATGCAATTTTAGTATATCAAAGGAAAGATCCTACCCAACTCCGCTACACACCTCACTAGGAGTTCCCCTGAACTTAAACATTCTTATACACTGGGTTTTGGTTTAACCACCTCTAGTTTGTAGACAAGCTATCACTAGGCGCTGGATGCGCAACAAATTCGCAGATAAAAACTACCACTAAGCTGTGGAAGCATAGCAAATTTACAGAATAAAACTTCCAGTAGGTTGTGGATGCACAACAAATTCGTAGATAAATTGCCACTGGGTTGTGGGTGCACAACAAATTTGCAGATAAATTGTCACTCTTCTTCCGTGCATATCATCCCATCCCATGCAATACAATATGACATGCTTATAACAGATCAATACAATAACAATGGACATGCTTATAACAGATCAATAAGGTAGCAATAAATATTCTCATAACAAATCAATGTTGTAGGAAAAGTCATGCTTATCATGAATTCAATTTAACGGTATCAAATGGCATGTTGAACATGTAATTAGTAATACAGAGGCAACGAACATTTATTGTTCACATATTATGCATATAACGGTAGTAATTCAGTCACTTAGATCACAGATTCCAAAATATGCATATCATCAAGATTCAATTAAGAGAAATAAACTCTAAAAACAATTCGGGGATTATAAAGTGACTAAATTGTACAATTCACAAAATTTTGGGCAAAATTGTAAAATTTGTAAAATGGGGGACATAAGATTGTATGGCTAGGCCGTGTGAGACGGTTAAAACCATGTGGAGGGGTTACACCAGTCGTGTGGTTAGGCCGTGTAGTAGGCTGTGACCGTATGAAAACATTAATTTTCCCTACAGGAAAGACACGATCGTGTGGCAAGCCGTGTAGAAGGGTTATGCCCGTGTGAAAAATGAACTACCTTACGATTACAGAGGCACATAGTCATGTTGTCCACACGCTTGTGTGAGCGCTATGTAGTCCTGCACTATACACGGTTTGACACAGATTCACTTAGAAAAGAGCACACACCTTTCACCGAGGTTCTGATCGATGTTCCTCACTCTCGATTCTAGTTAACACACCTAAATTCGGTCCTTCAAATGACATATATATACAATTAATGATTGATGTCAAGTTTGGAAAGATTTTCAAAAGATTTATGAAGATTTCAAATAGATCAATGAATCGAAATAAAGATTAAAGTTTGGAGATCCGTACAGTGGAGTTACTAAATCGAATAATAGGAACAAGGTGTACTTACCGCTTATTGGCAAGAATGGGGATGCTATTGACGACAATTACTAAATCACTAGAAGAATGATTGAACTTCATAAATTTTCGGGGGTCAAAGTGTTAGCTTACTATTTACTAATTTTAAACTTCATAAATTTAAAAGATCAAATTTTAAATTTCCAATTTTAAGGACTCGGCCCCTGCCAGCACCCTTTGTTGCCGCCCCTATATTAACAATTCTAATAATTACTTATTATAAGCACTAAATTAAATAATTAACTTCACTATAAATTGAATAACTCAATGATTAAATATAATAAAATTAAACCTAAAAGAGAACTCACGTATTTATATATAATAAGACTTCAACTTAATATTTCAAAATTCTCAAAGCTTTAATATTATCATTGAACCCAAGTTTCATTGCAGTTCTTGAGTACTTATTGACTTAAATATTGAAGTATCACATAGTGTTTAAATACTTCAATTTCTAACATAATTGAGTCTCTTTATTTTTATAATGTTATTGATCAACCTAAATAGTTAATATCATTAACTTTTCGATTAAAATATTATGTAATTATATATAATTTGAAAGTGGATTTTAAATTCAAAATATAAAAGGGTTAAATTCTTAAAAGAAAAAGTAGATGAATTAACTTTTAAATGTAAGAAGGGTATAAAAACTTAGAATATATTTTAATCTTCAAATTTATACTCTATAATTTGATACAAATAAAAAAAATCAACTTAACACAATGTGTGTGTGAACCATACTAGTTTTTATTTATTTATTTATTAAGATAGTGTATGGTACAATCATTAGCATAAAATATAAGAATGCATGTATTGTTTAACTTTTCATATAATCACTAGTATGGTCTACTCAGGCTTTGGATTGGGTTGATTATTTGTTTGTGTCAAGTTATGGAGTATATATTTGACGATTAAAATATATTCTAAGCAAGACTTTTAGAATCAGACCGTTGGTTGAACTGGTAAGGCATTGCTTCGTACAATTCGATTAAATAAATCATAAAAATAAATTTATTTAAAAATAAAAAATTGGTTTAATTAGTTTTTTAGTCTGTTTCAACCGGTATGTACCAATTCACAGGTCCATCAGTCTGATGCCTCTCTTCGGATCGATACCCTAAGTTAGCTTGTCCAATCCAGTTCAAACAGTTTTGACTCTAAATCTCTATACTTTGTACATTTGAAATTTAATCCTCCTATTTCTATTTCAAAATTTTAAATTTTTAAAGTTTTTTTTCAAAAATAACCCAAATAAATTAATTATTTACAAAAATGACCCACTTGCAAAATTATGTACGAAACTGACTCGTTTTGAATTGTTAACTTTGGTGCCGCTGTTGTCATTGGCGGCATCACCGTTCATAATGGGCCAATCATTGACTGGTTTAAAAAAAAAAAAAAAACTGGGTGTGTTGCCATTGGTAGCACCAGATTGAAGTGTGATTATATAAAATGTTAAGGAACTTAATGAAGCAATTACCTTTTTAGATTGGATGAAAAAATGGGTGCCGCCATGATTGTTAACGGCTCCAATTAAATGCTTTTGCATGTTAGGACTATTCTCTTTTGAAATTAAATTTAAATAGCCCTTAAAAATATAAGAATAAAAAAACTCTTTTCATTTTATTTATTTATTTATTTTAAAATAAAATTAAAATTATATAAATTCTTATTTAAATTACCCAAATATATCCCTACAAATTTTTCCTCATGTTTTAAATAATAATTTTTATTTGAGGAAAATTCTTGAGGATATATTTGACTAATTTAAATAAGAATTTTATATAATTTTTAATTTAATTATTTTAAAAATTTTAAAAAATTAAAAGAGTTTACTTTTATTATTCTTATATTTTTAAGAGCTATTTAAATTTAATTTTAAAAAGGATAGACTTAACATGCAAATAGACCAAAATTTTAAAAGTATTTAATTGGAAGCCGCCAACAATGATGGCAGCACCTTTTTTTCATCCGGTAATTGCTTCATCAAGTCCCTAAATATTTTACATAATCAAACTTCAATCCGGTGCTGCCAATGACAACGACGACACCCAATTTTTTTTTTAAAACCAACCAATAGTGCCACCAATGACAACAACGACACCGAAATTATTGTTCAAAGCATATCATTTTCATATATAATTTTACAAATAACTTTTTTTTTGTAAATAATTAATTTATTTAAATTATTTCTGAAAATTTTTTCTAAACTTTCAAATTATATATACCCAATATAATATTCTCTTGCACCATGAATTGTTGACTAACTTTGTTTTTATATACTTATTTGATTGTTGAGACAGTCAAAGATGATTTTTATAGTTGCCATTTCCTCGTTTTCAACATGTCAGTTTTAAGGACAAAAATTGAATATTCTTTCATGTAGTGTGCCGTCCTTAATTATTCAGTATTAGATTATTTTAATAAATTATTTTTTCATTTTTAAATATGAAAATTTTAAATCTACTTTGGATTCAATGTTATTTTAATAAAATGTTTTTTATACAATGCCTAGAATTACTCATAGTCTTTCTCTAATTCATAAATAAAAGAGATAATACGTTTCAACGCATTTAAATCCACGTCTTCCTACATTGATAATGATATCCATACTAATTGAACTACTGCTCAACCTGCATTTCAATAAAATATTTAGATAAGAAAGAATTTACTAATACGCCTTTGATTAAATTTGCTTATTTTTCATTTGAATCTTGTCTTAATTCCAATATAAAAAATATATATTTCAAATTGAAAAATATGTTAAATAAATTGTGAAAATATCATTATTCCAAGAGTCAAGCGTCCATGTTTGAATGGTTATTTTTAGGTTAAAGTATTATATGAGTTTTCGTGCCTTTCTAAAATTTAGAACTAAATTTTCGTTTTTTATTTTAATATTTTAAAATTTAAGTTCAATTATTAATATCGTTAATAAAAAATATACACTTAAAATGTAATTAAAAATGACGTTGTAATGAATTTAATTTTAATCAACAAAATTTTAACAGTATTAATAATTGAAATTAAATAATTCTAAATTCTTAAAATAAAAATATAAAATTAAATTCTAAAATTATAGCATATTTTAACTTAACTTTTATTAGATAATTTTCGTTAGTTTTTTTTTCAAAGAATTTGGTAGCTATATAGTGAGAATTCCGTCACTGAATTTGACTAATTTGTATTTTTTGATGATTAATTAAATGACTTTTCAACACTCCCTAAGTGTATCAAATATATCATATGGTACTGTCTTTTTATGGATGGCTGAAAATATGATCAATTTGCCTTTTCTTCTCCTCGAAACTTTCAATTGTAATCAATATAATATATAGTATAGAATAAATTAATAAAAAAACTGAGTAGCTAATTTTCTTAATATACTTTTGACATAATAGAGTTATCAATTTTGATCTGAGTTTAAAATTTGATTTGAAGAATTTAAATATAAATTTTATTTAATTCAATTTGATAATAAAAATTAATAATTTAAATTTAAATTGATAAATTTTGAATTTGAAATGATCTGAAAATAGTCTATATCTAGATCACTTTGAAATTTCTAAAATTCAAACTAATTTATCCTAATGACCTGACGGCTTAATTAATAGATCTAGGTATTAAGGGAGTTTGATTAATTACTCTTAGGTTAGGAAAAATATCGATATTATGAAATTGTTATTGTGAATTGTTTTATGTGTTGTGTTTCTATATATTTAAGTATTTGTATTGATTTTGATTGTGATGGGGTTTACAGTGAGTTTCATAGTTCATTCCCTTTTGATTTCCATCTTTCAGATAATTCACCATATTAGGACATGGACACGACACGACATCCTGAAGGTCTCGCCTTGATCTTATTTATTATAACATTTTAAAGTTATTATTTGATATTTTAATATTATTCAAAAACTATATTATTTTATTTTGAACTGAGACTTAAGTTTTGGTTTTAATAGCATGCATGTCTTTTAAATTGTTTTTTTAAATGATAAAATATGGATTATAATAAAATATGCATGAAATATAGATTTTATTAAAATTATGTAAAAATCAATTTTTTGCTACTAAGTTTATAAATAAATTAGCTAGTGTTTCAAAAATAGTCACCATGACAAGAAAAAAAAGTTAAAATTAATTGGGTTTCGTTAACTCATGTGGTTTCGAAAAAATAGGCTAAGTTTTCTATTAACATTAACAAATGTTTTAAATTAACTGTTTTAGAAACTCCGAACGCTACTAGACCATTTCGGTGGCCGATGTAATATCTCGAAGTCGAGTCTGATGTCTAAGCTAAGCTGAAGAGATTACAAAATGTGTCGATTGAGTCTTTAAAATATCAACATTGTATCAAATAGGTTTTCCATTAGCATAGTAGTTAATCTAAGCGTTAAATGTCAATTAGAATGTGGAATATATTTAAACGCGTGGATTAAACTATAAACTCATGTATATCTACCACATGAAAATTTTGGATTTGACATATTGAAAAAATAGTGTCAATAAAATTTTAAATATACGGTAGATATATATATATATCTACGTATTTTAAATATACTTCATCTCAAATTTGAGTTGGCATCTAACGCCTAATATAATTGTTTAACTAATGAAATGACTTGATTGATATGATATTAATACTTTAAAGAACAAATTAAGACATTTTAAAATTGAAAATGAATTTTAAAGATGTATACTTTGAGAACATTATGCCATAAGTAGTCACTCGTAAAGTATAGTAGTAAACAAGTTACGTTGCTTAGTCCTTGTTCAAACTTGACATGCTTTATTATAAAAATCAATGAAAAAATCAGTCTTCTGGTCCGAAGGAAATGCATGCACCGATTTACCTTAAAATAATAAATTTTTTTAAGTTTTTAAATTTATCCATTTAAAAAAATCTAAAATCCTAAAGAGAGTGGGTCAAATAAGTGACAAATTTATTTATTTTAAAATGCTAGTGAGTAAACAAATACATTTGATTGCTAAGGATTAAAAGAAACATGATAAACATTTTTTAAAGTAAATTATACATCAAAATCAGTCAGTATTTTAAATACTAGAGAGTCGTATTATTCTTACTCTCCACTGATATTTCCCAAGAAATTAATATAAGATTACGTGTGGATTGAGGTCATAAATTCTGGGAAGAGTATGTCAAAAGCAGAGAAAAGAATAAATATCATTCATGCCCTCAAACATTTTGATCGAACTGCAAAAGTTTAAAATCAATTGAGGATATTTTTTTAAAGACATCAACTTTGAATAAAAAGAATTAAACAAAAGACAAATCAACATCGCTTTTAATCTATTTGTACTTCTCATGCACTTTGTTTTATTGAATTTAAGTTCTCCCTTTTTGACTTAAAATATCACCACTATTTTTCTTACCTATAAATACATGCAACAATTGCACTCTTATCCTCACACCAATTCTGTGCCAAATTTCAAGAGCAAACCAAAAAAGGCTGCAAATTAAGCTTTTGATCAATCGAAATGGCTTCACAAGTTTCTCAGATGCCTTCTCCATCACCCCTTTCTTCCAATAAGGATGAAATGCGTCCCAAAGCCGATTTTCAGCCTAGCATTTGGGGAGATCTCTTCCTCAATTGTCCCGACAAGGTATACATACATATCACCATATAGATATAATCTTAACATATTATTTGTTTAATTATTTAGTGATTCAATATAAAGAAAATTTTCATTATTTTGAGCAGAATATTGATGCTGGAACTGAAAAACGCCACCAACAATTGAAAGAAGAAGTGAGGAAGATGATTGTAGCACCAATGGCTAATTCAACCCAAAAGTTAGCCTTCATTGATTCAGTCCAAAGACTGGGTGTGAGTTACCATTTCACCAAGGAGATCGAAGATGAACTAGAGAATATCTACCATAACAACAATGATGCCGAGAACGACCTCTACACTACATCTCTTCGATTCCGACTACTCCGAGAGCATGGATACAACGTTTCATGCGGTAATTATTGGAACAACAACATAGTGTTTTTACGTTTCTTGAGTATATAATAGCATGGAATGTTTGATAACGATATTTCATTTTGGGTAATTTCATCTCAGACGTATTCAACAAGTTCAAAGACGAGCAAGGGAATTTCAAGTCATCCGTGACAAGAGATGTTCGCGGATTATTGGAACTTTACCAAGCTTCCTATTTGAGGGTTCATGGGGAAGATATATTGGATGAAGCAATTTCTTTCACCACCAACCATTTAAGCCTTGCAGTAGCATCTTTGGACCATCCTTTGTCTGAAGAGGTTTCTCATGCTTTGAAACAATCAATTCGAAGAGGCTTGCCAAGGGTTGAGGCAAGGCACTATCTTTCAGTATACCAAGATATTGAGTCCCATAATAAGGCTTTGTTGGAGTTTGCTAAGATCGACTTCAACATGTTACAATTTTTGCATAGGAAAGAACTAAGTGAGATTTGTAGGTATGTTTTTGAATCTCTTTCACCCATTTTTTTCTCTTTCATCTTTTTTATTTATTTATTTTTTAGTGGAAGGAGGGTTGAATCTGGCATCATTCTCAGTATAGGAGACGAGTTGCAAATGCTAATATTTTAATCTTATTAAATAGCAGATTGAAAGTGACGGCATGAACCTTGGATTCATCTTTTTTACCTATATCATTTTATATATATATATTTTAAGATTTGAGGTTGCCAATTGACTTAAATCTAGTATATCATGAATGTGAAATTAATTAAAACTTTGAATAGTCATTGCGTTAATAGGGTTTTTTATAATATGATTTTTTAGGTGGTGGAAGGATTTAGACTTTCAAAGAAAGTTGCCATATGCAAGAGATAGAGTGGTTGAAGGTTATTTTTGGATCTCGGGAGTGTACTTTGAGCCCCAATATTCACTTGGTAGAAAGATGTTGACAAAAGTGATAGCAATGGCATCTATTGTAGATGATACATATGACTCATATGCAACATATGAAGAGCTCATTCCCTATACAAGTGCAATTGAGAGGTTAGATTTCTTCAATTAATTTTGTTGGTAATAAGTTAGGTTTCTTTAGTTCAAGTGAACTTTCAAGTATATATTACGAGGAATGATCAAATATAACATTGAGGTTGGATTCAGGTGGGATATTAAATGCATAGATGAACTTCCTGAATACATGAAACCAAGCTACAAGGCACTATTAGATGTTTATGAAGAAATGGAACAGTTGGTGGCTGAGCATGGGAGACAATATCGTGTCGAGTATGCGAAGAATGCGGTATGTACATCCGCAGACATTTATTTTATACAAAAGAGATAAGATCTTGGCTAAATTCTAGATTTGAATAAATAACTAACTTGACTAACAATATATAATCATTTAAATATTATTATTGAATTTTAATTGATATTAGTGATAATTGTTGGGATTTTGTTGCCTCAGATGATACGACTTGCTCAATCTTACCTTGTGGAGGCCAGATGGACTCTTCAAAACTACAAACCATCATTCGAGGAGTTTAAGGCTAATGCGTTGCCAACTTGTGGTTATGCCATGCTTGCTATTACATCTTTCGTCGGCATGGGAGATATCGTGACACCAGAGACCTTTAAATGGGCAGCCAATGATCCTAAGATCATTCAAGCTTCCACAATTATTTGTAGGTTTATGGATGATGTTGCTGAACACAAGGTATAATAATATATTTATATAATTACACGAAACCGAACTCTTAACTAAATAATTGAGTGTCTTTGTAATGAAATCAAACAATGGTTTTTATCATGATCTGAAACAATTAAAGTTTAATGTTTATATATATATATAATATTTATTATATATATATATAATATTTAGTCTTAAACAATTAATGTTTAATGTTTATATATATATATATATATATAGTTTAATGTTTATATATATATATATATATAATATTAAGTTTAACGTTACTAGAGAGGAAGTAGTATATAGTGATTGAATAATTTTGATTTTATTATGGTTGCAGTTCAAGCATAGGAGAGAAGACGATTGCTCAGCGATCGAGTGTTACATGGAAGAATATGGCGTAACAGCACAAGAGGCATATGATGTATTCAACAAGCATGTTGAGAGTGCTTGGAAGGATGTAAATCAAGAGTTTTTGAAACCAACAGAAATGCCAACAGAGGTTTTGAATCGTAGCCTAAACCTTGCAAGGGTGATGGATGTGCTTTACAGAGAAGGCGATGGCTATACATATGTTGGAAAAGCGGCTAAGGGTGGAATCACATCATTGCTCATTGAGCCAATTGCACTTTGAAAATATGTTAATTTTTCCTCTCCAGGCTTGTTTCTTAAGAAATAGTTATTAAGTTCTAATTAATAATGTTTTATAATATTCATATATTATAAGAATGTCCAAATCGATTGTCTTTGTACTTATTGCCTTGTATTAATTCAATAAAGTTCTTTCCAAACTTTTCATTGTGAAAATCTTCTATTTTATATATTATTTGATTTTATATAATATATTTTTGGTATAAAAGAATATGTAATATAAAATAAGATGAGTAATACCGGAATTAAGATTAAAAAATCTACTAAACATTACCACCTAAAGTTTATTCAGATAAGTTTTGAGTTCTTTATTTATTTAATTCGGTATATCATTAAGTTTGAAAAATAAAATATTCGAGAAATTATTTTATAAATCCTTTCTAGCTATTACATTATTTATGGTTTATTTCTAATTATTTAATGACATTTCTAAAACTTTTTCCATATCATTGACAAAATTTTGGTAATTTTTTAACCTTGAACCATGAAACTTAAATCCCAAACCCTAAACCTCAAACCTTGAATATTAACCTCAAACTCTAAACCCTAAATATCAAATTATGAACCCAAACTCGAACATTAAACCCCAAACCTAAATATTGAACCCTAAACCTCGAATTCTAAATTCTAAACCTTGAACAGTTTCTAGCTTGGGGTTCAAAGTTTGGATTATGAGTTCGAGATAAAATAATTACCAAAATTATGAGTTAATAGCATAAAAAAATTATTGAAATACCATTAAATAACTGGAAATAGACCAAAAATAATATGATTGAAAAGATCCATAAAAAAAAAATTTCTCTAAAATATCCACTATTAGTTTCACTTAAAAGTCAACAAATTTATAACCAATCCCAAAAGATCAGTAGTGAATTTCAAATTTGTGTTACAGAATATGTTGCATCACATGTAATAAAATTTGTAAAAAGATAAATGTATTTTTAACGAAACTATCAAATTTAACCATTAGTAGATGATAAATGTTTTTATAATCAAATAAACTATATTATAATTTATGTTATACAATGTAGTATAATATATAAAAATATTGTAATGCTGTAATATATTTTGTAACGTCTATTTTCACCAACCAAAATATATTATTAAATTTGAAATAGCGTAAATGTTAAGTTTCTAATATATAATATTATATATGTACAAATGTATGAGTCAAGTACTGACGGCTACCAAAACAAAATGTTTTAAATCAAAGAAAAAAAATAGTAAACCATATCATTAATCATTAAATTATGAGTAAATTTTATTTTGGTCACTTAATTAAAAATTACAAATTAATTATAAATGTTTTCTAGATTTCTTTTTCTGGCCACTTGACTATTAAGTAACACTTTTTAGTTAGTATATTACAATAGTATAATTATAATTTTAGTCCTCAATTTTTATACTTTATGTCAATTTGACCCTAATGATGTATTCGTAAACCAACTAAAAATCGACTAAGGTAAGTGTAACCATGAATTAATAGTATAGTTACGGTGAGCAAAGATATTGTTCACATGATGACTAAAAGTACTATAAATTAATGTCTTTCGATTGTTTAACTGATAAATTCGAATGATTGATTGAAAAATAAAATTAACTAAACTAATTGCTAATGAACACGACAAAGAACAATTAAGGAAAATAATCGATTAACAACCAAGAAGCGAAACAATATTCAGGAAAGAATTCACCTAGATTTCATCTGTCATTATCAATCTAAATTACATAATTTCTTCACTTAGAAAGAATTAAATTATGGTACCTAGATTTCATCTTTCTAATCATTATCAATCTAAATTATTTTACTCTAATCTAATAGATTTATGTCGTCATAATTTCTTCACTTAGTATCTTCTAATTTGATTCAAAGATGGAGAAATCCCTAAATTATGGTAATATCTCTAAAATAATAAAAATAACTTAGGGTCGAAGACTAAGAGCAACTAACTCTAGGTTGATTAATTGAAATTTCTTTCTAATTAAAACCTGAATTATCGCATTAACTAGATCTATGGATTTCCCTATTTGATTTTACTCTAATCTAATAGATTTATGTCGTCCTATTTCTAGGATTGCATGCAACACCACTCAATTATGCTAGATCTACTACTAAATAGGGTCTATTCATCCTCTAATTTGAGCTCATCAAAGATGGATTAATAATCTAGAAATATCAAACTAAGAATTAAGCACACATAATTGAGAACAAGATCCAAGTATTTATCCCTACGAGATAAAAGTCCATAAATAGCCCAAATTAGTAGAATCACACTCAAAATTACTCAAGTATGGTTCCTATCCTTTGTGAAAATTAGATCCTGAAGAAATTCTTACTCCAAAGTTTTATAAAGATTAGTCAAAAATGCATATGAAAATAAAGAGAACTTCTATGCTTGCTTTAAGTGAAATAGAAAAAGTATTCTAATTAACACACACAAAATTAAAATCGTCTTGAATTATTTTATAACAATTAGGTGATTTACCAAACTTAAAGACACTCTACTTATTCCACTTTTAGTCCTTAGCTGAAATTTTATTAGTACTATTGTTCTTCTATTTTTTAATATAAATGGAGATATTTATTTACTTAGGAATATATCGAACCTTTTACTGAAGAGAGATGACAACCCAAGCACCCCACCCGATTACTCACTCAACTTACTCTTAAAATTATTTATTTTGGTTAGCGGAGTTTCACCGTCACGTCACACAACCTTTTGATGCAAGTAGAATGACAACCCAAGCACCCTACCGGTTACTCAATCACCACGTTCGAGCCATACTCATAACCTTGGCTAGCGGAGTTTTACCTGTGTGAAAATAGAAATCAAAGAGGATGTGGTGGCGGATGGTGGGCTTGTATGCATATTAGAGTCGCGGAGGGAGGAGTTGAGGGAGGCTGCGGTAGGATCGGTGGGTGCATGCAAGGCGATGATGGTGGAGCTACGGTCTCTTAATGGAAGACGAAGAGAGGAGGAAGGAAAGGAAGACGGTGCATCAGGCGAGGTTGAGGCGAAATCAAATAACATAATCGTTATCCTAGGGTTCATCTACCTAGGTATTTGGAAAATTAGTTCATGATAACAAATAAAAGCATCCAAAAGACAGTATAACCACAAGAAATAAAGAAACTCTTAATAAACTTCAAAGAAATCAAAAAGAGATCTTCAATCTTGATGGAAATTGTAACACCCCTATCCCGTATCTATCGCCGATTAGGGTTAAAGGAGTTACCAGATAGATTGAAAACTCTTACAACATTTTATACAACCATTCATCAATCGCAGCCGATATGTCCTCTTAAATTGGTCAAAGAGACCTTAATCATGCTTTAGAGTAAGGTCGGGACTAAACTGAACACACACATAATTTCTCAGAAATTTAAAACTTTTCTAAGTCATGCAGGATACACGCCCGTGTGGGCAGACCGTGTGTCTTCCACGAGCATCAAACACCCCCATGTGTCTTGGCCGTGCCAAAACAAAGCATGTATACTGACTTTTCCACACGACCACTAGGCACGCCCGTGTACCATGGCCCTGTGCTCTTAGGCCATATTCTGACTATATCACACGGCTACCAAGCACGCCCGTGTGCTATGGCCGTGCACTCTTAGCTAAATTCTGCCATTTTCACATGGCCATTAGGCACTCCTGTGTGCCATAGCTGTGTAGGCAAAACAGGCCATTGTCAAGGCTATAATGCCACCCACGTTGGGGTCTTACCTATAAGCAATTTACTAATTCAACTTATGTACAATTAGTCACAAAAAAACATATTAAGATAACCATTCAATCTCTACATTCTAATCCAATTCCATTCAAGCAAATTTACAAGACTAAAACTCATGTAAACACAAGCATAATTCATCCAAATACTTACCTTAAACTTAACCACTTCATATACTATCAAACTATATCAAAACATACATCACATATCATATTCATTAATGCATATTGCCAACACATAACTAGCCAAATCACATGGCTAAGTTCACTTCATATTCATATTCATATACAAATAACTAGCCTATACATGCCATATCTAGCTATATACATTTCCAAAATGTACCAAAACAAGTTGAGTAGTGTGATGACGATCCTCGACGGTCCCCGAGCCTTCAGTAGCTTTGACGATCTATAAAACAGAGAAAACACACACACAGAGTAAGCTTTCAAAAGCTTAGTAAGTCATATACAAATAAACTCAACTTAAACTGCACAAAGCATATACATCTCACATAGGGTTTGGTTCAGTTATTCAGCCATAACTTATCACATATTTCAACTCATTACCACATATGCACATAGCTCATATAGCATAATTTCTCAATCATCTCATCATTTCATAGCTCATACTCATGATAGTAAGTTCATTTAGATACTTACCTTTCATACACACCTTGTGTACTTAATAAACGAACTTGAAACGGATTTACAATTCACATAACATTTTGTGTCACAGACTTGCCCATTGAGCCGTTCGAAAATCTAATAGGATACTCAGAAAGCATCGGAATAATTGTACAATGCCAACGTCCCAGACGAGGTCTTAGATGTACTCAGATATCGATGCCACTGTCCCAGACAGGGTGTTACACGAATCAATATGATGCCAATGTCCTAGACATGGCCTTACACGTAAATTTCGTATCGATGCCAACGTCCCAGACATAGTCTTACACGAAATCTCAAATCAACGCCAACGTCCCAGACGTGGTCTTACATGATAAAATGGAACATATACCTATGTCATGACATAGCTAATCCTATCCATTCTTAGGTTCGTACGGGACTTCTCGGACATTGTCACTATGTCGATCTTATCTCGGAATTCATTTACACATCATCTCATAAACATTCATCGTTATCAATAATCACATGAACATACATATTTCAATACAAATACATTTATTTGCAAAATGACTTACCTCGAGTTCGGTTTAACGGAAATGGATATGGCTACTCAATTACTTTCGCTTTCCCGCGATCTAAGTCCGATTTCTTCGGCTCTTGACCTATACATATTCAGATTTAACTCTTTTATTTACTAACTCATCCAATTCAATCCAAATACACATATTTAGGGTAATTACAAATTAGCCCTCACATTTGTACAATTTATCAATTTAGTCCATTTTTCTCAAAACATCAAATACACAAAATCATCACATAATCATGCTTAGTCGAATGCTTATGTATATCATACAAGCCCCTATTTCCATCAAATTATCATTTTTCTCAATTTAGCCCTATTTTGCTAAATTCATCAAAAATTCAAGAACAAAATATGTTCATCTAACACATATCTTTCATTTAACAACTAAACTCATCATAAAGCTTACTAATTCATTTATGGCACAACTCAAAAATATCATCAATTCTTAAAATTAAGACATGGGCTTCAAAGTATACAAAGCAACGATAACGAAAACGTAAAAATTATCAAAAACCGAACAAAACTCATGCCTCAATCAAAGAAGATAAGAGCCGAATGCTTCAAAGCTCAAGTTCTTTCTTTTTCTTTTCTTACTTGGCCAAGGATGATGAATATGGCCACTTATTCATGTTTTATTTTGTTAATATCATATTATTAATTCATTTACTATAATATCCTTTCTTTTAATATGAAACATATATATAACAAGGGCATATTTGACCTTTATCCATCCACTATCTAAATAGTGGTCTTATTGCCCCATAAGGCCATTTTCGTTTAAAAGCCACAACACATTGGTACATTAACAAATAGCATACTAGTTTTACATTTAATGCAATTCAATCCTTTCGTCAAATTAAAAACACAGGCGGACAAATTAACTTACTAAACTTTAACACATGCTTAATCATATATCATAGGCACAGAAAATAATATTAAAATATTATACGAACTCGGATTTGTGGTTCCAAAACCACTGTTCCGACTAGGGTATAAACCGAATTGTTACTGAAATCTACTTCAGAGTCAGCTTGAGTGGTGTTTTCTGAGTTATTTTCTTGAGTATTTAATGACGGTCCTCTTCCATCTTCTTATTTTTGTCATATATAGGTCTTAAAATGCCCAAAAAACCTAAAAACGAGCTTTCCTACAGGTTTGGAGTGCAAGTTGTGATTTCCACATGGGCTGGCACATGGTTGTGTGGCGGCTTGTAGATGGCTTACTGAATCTATATGTCCAAATTTATCTGGAATCGCCTAACCCGTGTGGCTCTTGAAACTTACTTGATTTTTCGATTTTCGCTTGTTTTGCTCCCAAATGCTCTTCTAAATATAAAAACATCAATTTAAAGGATTAGAAACATAAAATTCACCATTTAAATCAAATAATCATCCAAAAATCTTTAATGTGCTTTATATTAGTTGAATTATACTTTATAATTTGTTCAGGCATGTATTTGTAATTATACTATAATCACACCGTATTGTACTTGTAAACTAAAACAAAATTTATAATGTCATATTAATTTTTTAATATTAGTTTTACATCCTCACTCATCAAGTAAATTTGGGTTATAATTATTGATTATTGAGATTCGAAGATGAATTTTTATGCATAATGACTTATTTAACCTTTTAATTTTTTATTAAAAAGTCATTTTAACCTTCCATTTAAGTTTTGCCTTCTTTAGCTCTTAAATTTTCATTTTCTACCAAATCACCCAAAATGGATGAAAAATTAACGTAAATATTTAATTATAAAAATATTTAATTATACATGTAGATTGTCATGTGGATGTTACCTCAATAATTATTTTTAAAAATATTTAATTATAAAAATCAATAATCCAAATTCAAATGAATCAAAACCCGAAATGTTTTGAACTTAGAAATGATTTTAACAAAAAAGAATTTGAATCTAAAATGAATCGACAAAAAAACCCGAAACCTCAAACTTAAATGATATGAATTTAAAACTATTAAACTCAAAATTAATTTAAAATCCAAAATTATTCAAATCTAAAAACTTTAAACTAAAATATCAAAAAATGTTAAAACTCGAATTGATTGATCCAAATCACCCGGCCACTCAACTGAATGATCTAATTATAGGTAATAATCAAAGCTTGTTTAATTACTAATCGTTTTACGATTTTTGTTGAGTTAAAAGATAATTTATTAATTTTATATGATCCAACATCATATGTATAAAATAAAGATTATCATTTAGTATATTAATATTGAAAATATTTAACTAGAAGTTAGGAAACTATTATTTGTCTTATATTTAAATATTAATTAAAATTTAAATCAATTCGTGGAATTTAAAACTTCTATTGTTAATATACCACATAATTACCTATAAAACAAATGGATGCACCGTTGAAATTGCTTTATGGATGATCTAAGAAATATTAAAATCTAAAAAATAAAATAAAATAAAATATATTGTAGATAAGCTTGGAGATCAACCTAATATGCTTTATTATTTTTTAAAATTTATTAAATATTCATTTTCAACATTTGGTTTTGATATTTAATTTCGTTGTCTTATACTTTAAGTCTTCTTTTTCCGAGGAATATTCAATGAATATTGTTTACACTTTAACTTTATAAAAAATTATTTTAATCCTTTATTTAATTTTTGTATTTAATTTTGTTATTTTAAATTTATGTTATCAAATCAGCTAAAAAATTAATGTCAATTAATTTTGTTGACGTAACTTACACTTGGATTGTCACATGAATGACATGTAAATAAATAAATCATTTGTAAAATTATTTTAAAAATTTTAAAAATAAAATTATATAAATGTTTTGAAATTTTAAAAATAATTAATTGCTACGTGAATGTCACATTAACAAAGTTAAAAACGTTAATTTTTCATTCATTTTAGGGTGATTTAGCAAATAATAAAAATTTAAAGGTTAAAATATTGAAAAATTAAATTAAAGGCTGAATTTTTTATTTATAAAATTGGGGTTAAATAAATCATTATGCCCATGATATAATGGCGATGACTTGAAATGAAATAATGATAATACTCTAGAACGACATATTTTTATGTATTAATTATATGTTTATTTTGAGTATTATCCTACTAATTTGGGCTATTTATGGTCTTTTATCTTTTAGGGACTAAATTGATGGCAAAAGTAAATTTAAGGATGAAAAGCGTGAATTTGAAGATAAAGTGGGCCAACATGCGACATAGAAAAAAAGGTGGTGCCAAAAATGCAAGTATGGAAGACATAAGGACAAAAATGCAAAAGAAGAGATTTTATAGCATAAGACTCTATTTAATGTTTAATTATATTAGGATAATTATTAATGATTATTATTTAGATTTAATTTTAGGATTTATTTTCATTTATCTTTAATTATCTTTAATTATCTTTATTTGTATTTATCTTTTAGAATTTAATTAGGAATAGGCTAGGTTTCTTAGTAATATAAATAGGGGATGAAGTGACACAAAATGGGATCGATCTTTGGCTGTAACACTCTCTCCCTCATAAAGTTTAGTCTTTTGTTCTTTTCATATTTTTTTCAATAAAAATTCTATTTCCATTCTATTTGTTTCTTTCCCAAAAATCATGAGCCACTAAATCCATCTAGCCGAAGGTTGTCGAAATTCTCCAAAAAGGTTCATGAGGCTTAGAATCCGTGCTTAGCCTTTTCAACAGGGTATTCATCGCTTCTCCAGTATTCTGGGTGGCGCTTCATCCAAGTCCCTTAATAGGTAATCTTTTCAACTTGTGCAAGAAACGGCTGCTTTATACGTTTTGGGAAGGTTGCACAGTCAGTTCGTTGACTTTCTGCGTTCGAGGTTGGCGAGTCCAAGAGACAAAATGGCGTGGTATTCGCCATTGGGAGCTGATGATCTAGCAAAAGATAATCTCACAAAAGCGATTATTGGCTAGAGTCAGGTTCTGCCAAATCTTAAGTTTAAATTCTTGGAGCTGGTGGTCGTAGGCGTCCTCTTCCACTATAACTGGCTTATTCTACTTGAGAAGGATCACTTAAAAGTCAAGGATTGAACCCAAGGCGAATTGAGACAACTAATTATTAAGATTGAGCCCAAGGTGAACCCAAATCACTTAAAATATTTACCTCTAAAATGAATTTGGACAAATAATTTTCAGATCATTTGAACCAGATACATTCTTGACATAAACTTTGAATATCGTAAAGTTATTAAAAATAAAAAATTATTAAGATTGTAAAAATATTTAAAAATATAAATAATTAAATAATTACTAAAAAATCTAAAATTATATTTTTCGTAACCATTTTTTTTATAAACGGGAATCGACTTGGTTTTGAAAACGAAAATAAAATGGAAGTCGCCACCGATCTTTATTTGGTGTGATCGGATCACCTTTGTTTAATAAAACGTTTTGGTTTACTAAAACAATGTTTTTTTTTTGGTCTACGAAGTTTTGAGAAATCGGGTTCGGGAGTCGATTACGTGCGAGGAAGGGTTAGCATCCTCGTCACGCCCTAACTTGGTACCTAATTGATTATTTAATGTCTTAATGTCAAAAAATTGAAAAGATTTCAAAATACAAATCCTTTAGGAAATATTTGGATAATTGAATTGGATATTGAAATTCTCTTGTTCCAAAAAGATGAAATATCACATCCAGCACGATAGGACACGATGTTTCAACCCTCGATACCAAAGATCATTTCATGATTTCCAAAATTCCCACATTGTAAATTTAAAAAAAAGGGTATTCCACTATTCGGACAAACCAAAAACCGAAACCCAGCGTGATTGGGCACGATTCCTCAAATTTTCGAAATGCGAAATATTACCTTTATTTTTAAGAAATTCTTATCCCGAGATAACAAAACGTCACATCCAGTGAGTTAGGACACGACAATTTTGAATTCTCGAGAATAATTTTTTATTTGACTTTAATGCCTTGATTTTAAAAAGGAAATAGTAAGTTCTTTGGACTTGATGAGAAAAATCGAAACCAAGTAAGTTAGGGTACGATTATCTTTCGAACCTTAGAACGCGAAGTATTCGCTCATTTCAAAAATCGAATAAAATATGATATGATCCTAGTAAAATGGAAAATGAATTTTAATGCCAATAGAATAAAGATGAGGGCAATAATGTAAATAATGATAATAAAGGTTAAAATAAAGTAAAAACTAATCAAACGATAATAGGTAAAAAATGATACATCAATAAACAAATAAATAGAGTAAATGATTGCAAAAACATAAGCCTATAGCAAATAAATAAAGAAATACTATGTACGAGAGCTTAAAAATAATAGAATAATAATAACAAAATATGAAATAATGATAATAATAATATAATAGAAATAAGTTAGTAAGCGAATAATAATGATAATAGTAGTAAAATAAAAATAACAAAAGTAATAATAATAATAACAATAATAATAATGATAATAATAATAATAATAATAATAATAATAATAATAATAATAATAGGAGGAAGTTAGTTAAATTAATAATAAAATAGTGAAAACAACAAAAGAAGACTAAATTGAATTAAAAAACAATATATCTGGGGCAAATTTGAAATATAAGAAAGGGGGAGGACCAAATTGTAACGTGCGTGGACTTATGGGGACTAAATGAGTGAATAACCCAGCCCCTTGAATGTGCGACGTTTCAAATGGCCAGGCGCGGATCAAATCAAAAATGAGATAAAATATCAGGGCAAAATTGCAAAGAAAAGAAAAATGCAAAATGGGGCTTGATCAACTGGAGCTGCAAAGTGAAGGGACCCAACGCGCAAATATCCCCTTTTAGGGGAAAAGGCGCAATACCCTTGAAGCAAAACGGTGCCGTTTTCTTTGGTTGTATAAAATGCCCCATACTTCCTAAAGGATCAGATTTTTTTAACCCTAAGTTTTTCTAAGAAAATCGGCAGCCTTCAACCCTATCTCCCTCTCATACTTTTCGACGATCGGGCTTCCTCCAGCACTTCATTCTGCCATCCGTCGCACCACCATCGCATGGTGGCCAATCGGTGCGCAAAAGAAGTGCTTAGCCCCGTTTTGGGTCAGAGTGAAGGCCTAGCCTTCTTGGCTAAAAACCCGAAAGAAAAAGGTCCCCTTTTGCCTCCTCCTTCGTACCCGATCCCGATCGTGGAGAGAAACCTCCGTCGATGGACCACGGGGTGACGACCCGGCTACGGGGTAACTCTGGTAAGCCCCTTTCTCTTTTCTTTTTATTCTTTAAATTTTTTAAAAAAAAACAAATAAGGAAAAAAATAATAGTATCGTATGAAAAAAAATGAAAATGGGAGAATTTAAAAACAACCTTCTACTGCTCTTGCGTTTGATTTCTGATAGATATTATTTTATTGATTTTCTGAATCTGAAAATTTTTTCCTACTTTCCTTTACATTTGTCGTAACCATTCTTTTTTTGGAAAACGACAAGGGGTTCGACTTTGGGTTTTAAAAATGAAAAAAATGGGAGTCACCACCAATCCCTTTTTGTTGAGGTGTGATCGGGTCACCTCGTAAAACGGTTGTTTTTAATAAACAGTTTGATTTATCAAAACAACGATTTTGGTCTACGAAATCCAAAAAACGAGTTTGGAAGTCGGTTACGCACGAGGAAGGGTTAGCACCCTCGATACGCCCAAAATTGGTACCAAAATGATTAATTAGTGTCTTAATGTCGGAAGTTTGAAAAGGTTTTAAAATACGGATCCTTTAAAATGTTTGGAAAATTTGGGTGAATTTGAGATTTCTTTGTTCGAGAGGATACAAACATCACATCCAGCACGTTAGGACATGATATTTTAAACTCTCGTGGTCAAAGTTATCTCGTGATTTATGAAATTTGTTAAAAGGATGTTTAGTTATTTAGTCAAACGGAAAATCGAAACCCAGCACGTTAGGGCACTATTCCCCGAATTTCTAAATACAAAACATTGCCTTATTTTAAAACTTTTAGATGAAGTATAGTAATTTTACAAAATGTATTTTTATTTATAGTATAGTGTTAAACTAAAAATGAATATTGATGTTCGAGTTAAAATTTGAGATTTCTTTATTCCGAAAGGATATAAACATCACATCTAGCACGTTAGGACACGATATTTTAATATCTCGTAATCAAAGTCATCTTATTATTCCCGAGACTCTTGCATTGAAAATATCAAAAGGATAATCGATGATTTGGCCAAACGAAAAAACGAAACCCAGCAAGTTAGGGCATGATTTCTCGAATTTCCAATCATAGAATATTGCCTTATTTTGAAAGCTTTTTGTTTTTTTATTTTTTTGTTTTTTTAATGCAAGTGCAACAATTAAAAGCATGTGAAAATAATAATAATAATAATAATAATAATAATAATAATATTAATAATAATAATAAGACAATGATAAATAGAATAAAGAATAATAACATATAATATGATAGTAATATATAACGATAAATAATATAACATATAAAATAATAAAGATACATAGCAATAATAATGAGGAAGTTAGTAATAATGGGTATGATAATAATAATAGTACCAATAGTAATATAATAAAATGATAAAAAAATAATAGTTGTAAGCGTAATAATAATAGTATTAGGAATACGAATAATGTGATAATAATAATAATAAATAGAAATAATAATAAGTAGATAATAATAAACTAAAATAATAATATAACATAGTATTAAACATAATACTAAGCGCAATGTAGTGATAATGTTAAAAACAATTAATTAAATAATAAGCAGTAAATAAATAGTCTAAAAGGACGAAAATTGAATTGAAACAGAACATTAGGGTAAATCTAAAATACAAAAAGAAGGAAGGTCTTTGTTGTAATGTGCTAAAAGGAGGAGGGACTAAAGCGGAAATAATCCCTTCGTTCAAAATCGCATGACATGGAAAGCGGACAAAACGAAATCGAATAAAAGTTCGGCGAAATTGAAAAAAGCGAGAACTTGATTGCAATAATATAAGAAGGCGGAGGGATCAGCGCGCATAAATATTCCTTTTAAAAACACGGATCCTAGGCTCGGGTGGGTCAAAATCGGGTTGGCTCAAACGCACGTCGTTTTGGCGTTTAAACGATCCCAAAACGACGTCGTTTGGGGGCCTATATAAGTAAAAAATTCCCAAAGACCTCATTTTTTCAGATGCTTAAAAAAAACCTAATCCTTTTTGTTTTCTCTGCAGGCTTAAGGAGCTTGGCGGAATCCGTGGCGGGACCACCGCGCCTCCGTCGTCGGAGCATCGTCAGCCACCATACAGTCTTGGAACTTCAAAAAAGGGTAAAATATGTAGTTTTTTTTATTTTTTATTTTTATATGTATGTATGTATATGTATTTGGGTTGAATAATAGATAAAAAAATTTCGAAACAACAAATAAAAGAGTAAAAAAATCACCTCGTTTTTTATGCTCAATCCACCGCCTTTTAAGTGTTTGAATCTGTTTTTGATTAAAAGTTTTTTTGTATTCTATTGATAAAAAAGGGATCCTTTTACAAATGTTTTGAATCGGCTTTTATAGCCAAATTTTTACAACTTTTCTTTGCTTTCTGTCCTTTCTCTTTTCTGTCTTGCAGGAGCAAGTGGAGCAAGTGGAGGGCGTTGGTGGTGCTCTGACAGTGGCGGTGGGCAGGTGGAGCAGTGGTCAGAGGGCAGGAGACTAGGGGCGGCACCTAGGGTTTCTTTCTATTTTCTTTTCTGATTAGGGTTGGTCCAAATTGGGCCTTTGTTGGGTTGGGTTTATTGTATTTTGGGTTTGTTTGTTGATTTGTTGGGTTGGTTTTAGGTGTAACGGGCCCCGGGGAAAAATAGGCTCATACAGCTGCCCCTCTTTGCTCATTATCGTGTAACGAGAATGGAGCAAAGACTTTCAAAAAGCCCATTTTGCCCGGGCCTACTAAGCCTCGACTTCTTTTGTAGCCTCATTTCGTCCATCGCATCTTGTTGCTTTGACTCGCACCATCGCCATTTCGAAATGATAGGACTTCCAGCTCCAATTTGTTGTTGCGCCTTTAGAGAGATAAGTCTTGCATCTTCGATCGCTTCCGCAACTTCGGGAATGTCAAACCGCTTTCTTCAATCTGATCCCTACAAACTCGGGGACCACGGACCGCGTCTTGATCCGCTTCCGCAACTTCGAGAATGTCAAATCTACTTTCTTCAATCTGATCCCTGCAAACTCAGAGACCACCGGTGATTTCTTTGATTTACTTCTTACTCCACGGGAACTTCGAGGAAATAAGAATTCAGTGAGAAGAGATTCGTAGTCTTCATCTTCTCTACCGAAACTTCAAAGAAATAAGGACTTATCCTCATTGTTAACTCAGGGAGACGGGATTTGTAATCTCAACCTACTCCACGAAAACTTCAAGGAAATAAGAATTCAGGGAGAAGAGATTTGTAATCTCCATATTCTCTTACTGAAACTTCAAAGAGTTAAGGATGCAACCTCATTGTTAACTCAGGGAGACGAGATTTGTAATCTCAACCTACTCCACGAGAACTTCGAGGAAATAAGAATTCAGGGAGAAGAGATTTATAATCTCCATCTTCTCTTACTGAAACTTCAAAGAAATAAGGATGCAACCTCATTGTTAACTCAGGGAGACGGGATTTGTAATCTCAACCTACTCCACGGGAACTTCGAGGAAATAAGAATTCAGGAGAAGAGATTTGTAATCTCCATCTTCTCTTACTGAAACTTCAAAGAAATAAGGATGCAACCTCATTGTTAACTCAGGGATACGGGATTTGTAATCTCAACCTACTCCACGGGAACTTCGAGGAAATAAGAATTCAGGAGAAGAGATTTGTAATCTCCATCTTCTCTTACTGAAACTTCAAAAGAATAATGACTGATCCTCATTGTTAACTTAGGGAGATGGGATTTGTAATCTTAACCTACTCCACTGGAACATCGAGGAAATGAGAATTCAGAACTTTTCAATTTGCTTCCTTACTATCTTCAGGAAGACTTCAACCTTCAGTCTGCTCCCCTACCATCTCGAAGGAGCAAAATCTAAACTTTTCAATTTGCTTCCTTACTATCTTTAGGAAGACTTCAATCTTTAGTCTGCCCCACTGCCATCTCGAGGGAACGAAATCTGAATTTTCCAATGTGCTTCCTTACTATCTTCAGGAAGACTTCAATCTTCAGTCTGCTCCACTATCATCTCGAGGGAACAAAATCTGAACTTCAATATCGCTACACCGTTCTTTGAGGAACCTGTCCTGTAGAATTAATTTTATGTGCTTATGCTTATGCAAATGATGAGGATGCTATGATCAAAATGACTCAAAGCCTCCTAACTACATGTGTTATGGACGACACTTTCATGAATGCAGAATGTCGTGAGAATGGTCTTTTTACAATGATTAGGATGCAATGATCAGAATGAATCGAATGCTCCTAACTAAATGACAATGGATGACCTTTGCATGAATGCAGAATGTCATAAGAATGATCTTTTTATGATGATTAGGATGCAATGATCAAAATGAGTCGAATGCTCCTAACTAAACGTGCCTTGAATGATGAATGCAAAATGAAATGATCCCTTTTTAAATGCTTGGGGTCGTCATGGCTCGTAGTTCATTAAGGTTCTATCAGCGATGCGTTATCATGCTTTCTCGTTCACCAATATCTTTGATAGAAAACCTAAAAAGATCATATTACATTCAATAAGCTTGCCCGTAGTGATTTGAGTCCTTCCATTGTACCTTCGGGACATAAAGTTTGCATCTCTCATTTGCAACTTTAGGAGAATAACATTTGGTTTCTTCTATCCATCCTGCTTTGTAACTTCGAGGTATAGGATCAATTTGATCTGTTACACCATTCACCGTGTAATGACCGATGTGTAGGCTGATATGTGCATGAATGCGAGTATCATTTTCTTTTCTCGAGAATGATCCCTTTGTACTGCTGGGTTGACATTGCTCGTTATCTGTCAAGGTCATATCATTGGCGAAATGTATTGTCTTTTTGTTCAACCAATAAAAGGTCCAAAGAGATAATCATCTTTCTCCAATATTTCCAAACCTTGAGCTGAGTGAGTTCTAAACAATAGTCCTGTTTCAGGTCCTTATATTATTCAGAATCTTCCAGAGTAACATGCAAAACTCCTTTTATGAAAGTATTATTAGTCCACTAATCGTTATTTCAATGCAAAATGTCTGAAAAAGATTGTAACAATAGACAAAAAGGAAATTGATTGGGAGCATAGCTCGAAACAAACAAGTTAATCAAAGCTAGCGAATGCAATTAAGAAGGAAATTTATCGGTGGTATTTTGAAAGGAATAAAATAACCACAAGTAACAAAAATGGGTAAAATGGAAACTAAGTGCCCCGGATATCGCACTTGAGCTTCTGTTCCAACTTCTTGAGGACCATTTTGAGCTTAATGTGTGTTTAGGGATCCAGTACTTTGTCGATGCCCCAAGACGTAACATACTTCTTGAGCGTAGCAAGACTACAGTATACCCTACTTTCGATCAAAATTTTGAGCTGCCCTTCTCGGGTTTTCAACTCAAATACCCTTTGGTCTCAAAGCGCCCTTTACGGGTTTTTGCCTTGGCCTCTCTTTTTCTTTTTTCTTTTCCTTTTTCGTGTTTTTCATTTTTTGTATTTTTATTTTTTTTGTTTTGTTTTTGTTTTTGTTTGTTTTTTGGAAAACTTTTTTATCGAATCTGAACTCACCGGATTGGGCAGGTCCTTGCCATCCATCTTGGTTAACACCCATTTTTCCCTAGAACAGGCCTTCTTTGCTGTATAAGGCATTTACTTTTTCTTTGGAGTTCTTTTGGATAAGAAGAATCTTTCTTAATGTTAGGTCCTCTTCCTGAAATTCTCTTGAGCGAACCTTTTTGTCATAAGCCCGTGTCCGTTTTTGGTACATTTGACCATGCTGAGTACTTTCAATCAAGCTTACTGGAGGCATTCTGCTTCATCTAATTCAATCCAAGCTTGGAGAAAAGGAATCTTATCTTCCAACAATTGTTTCCCTTTCATAAACAAATGGGAAAGATGCCCCGACAAAAGTCCTGGCCAACATTCAAGGAACTTAAAGGGTAAATGGTAACTTCTCTATGCCAACCTTTACAAGTCTCAGTCATTTTTTCAACAAAAATCTTGAATGTTTTTTTGAATTTGATGACTCTTGGCTTTGTAATTTTGGCATATGAAGTGACCTTCACCCTCTCAGTGAGGTAACCAATGACCATGAATATGAATCGATGTTGGCTAAAAGCTTTTGAGGAGACTGGCATGTTAACATCCATGCTTCATATAGGGAAAATAGAGGAGGCACAGTCTTCCTTGATTTGGTATTTTATGGCATAACAGATGCAATTTCCCTTTCTTGGTGAACCAATAGCTTGAACCTCTTGATTAGCTAGGCTGTTGTAAAATATGGGTTCTTTAAACCCCAACCTTAATAGCATACCCATGTTTTAGTAGTTTGGCATGCCTTGATATGATCGTGCGAAAACATCTTGAATTCTTGAAAATAGCTCAACGATGCCTTGCCTTATTCCCGCGAAGAGCTACACTTTCATCTTTATCTCCTTCGTTAGTTCATAGCGTCTGGTGACACTTCATAAGGTAGGATCTACCATTGGGGAAGTAAGTTGCAATCTTTGTCATCTTCAAAGCCCTTAGATCCCTCTAGATACATATCTCACTAAAAAGGGAGTCAGTAACAGCGTCGCTCACGTCATTGATATCTGGGGGCCCATTGTGGGCAGGAAATCCAAAGAATAAATGATCCTAAGGATGATTATTCGTATGACATGGTCATGAATAAAAATTGAAAAAATGTACAGAATAAGATGTAAATAACGAAAATATTTACTTAGAAAGATGCATTTGATTGAAATAAAATTTTGGACACAAGCTTACTTCTCAAAGAAATCTTATTGCTTCGGGCTTGAAGCAACAAGTGTGTTTTACATTTACTCTAGATTAACTTTAAAATACATATTTCTTCCACAGTCTCATTGTTCAAAACACTCCCAAGTACATAAAGGCGGATGCTCGAAAACTTTTATTCCTCGGTTCTCTTGGTATACCATTGCTCGTCATCGGACTTCACAATACCCATGTTGATGAGATTTTCCACCAATTTCTTGAAAGTAAGGCAATTTTCTATCGAATGGCACGTGATCCCGTGGTACTCACACCGAGTGTTTGGGTCATACCATTTTGGGTATGGAGGTTGCATCGGTTTGGATATTGGGGGACACAACATGTGCATCAAATAAACTTTGATACAACTCCTTATCGTCACGAGGATTGGCGTAAATTGGAGTTTTTCAATGTTTTTCCTTGTCGAGATTCTTTCCTTGATGAACCTTGATACTCAAGAGTCACCATTTTGGGTGATTAATGGTAATTAACTTTGGGTCCCCATGTTTGTATTGTTCACCTCGTCATCCTTTTTCTAGGAGCAGCCTTCTAGTGGTTTCCCCGCTTCAATCTTGCCATCGATCGCATGTTCGATCGTTTCCCTACCATTACCATGTCGTGAAGCTCTTAGTGGTACTCCCTATCATATGGGTTATGAAAGGAGCCTTCAGGGTGTTGATGAAGAGCATGGTAGTTTCTTTTTCTAAGAGGGGTGGTTGGACCTGCATGGCGACCTCCCTCCACCTTTGCGCGTATTGTCTGAAACTCTCATTTTGTCTTTTTTCCATGCTTTGCAAAGTAATTCTATCCGGTGCCATGTCCGTGACATGATGGTATTGATTCATAAAGGCTTGGGCTAGGTCTCTCCAAGAACTAATATTAGCACGGCTGAGTTGATTGTACCATCGGGACGCCGCCCCCACTAAGCTCTCTTGAAAATAATGAATCAAAAGTTGATCATTGTTCACGTAGCCGATCATCCGCTCTCTGAAACATAGTGATGTGGGCTTGAGACATTGGTCCCATTGTACTTCTCAAATTCTGGCATCTTAAACTTATGAGGAAGCACTAAATCTGGAACCAGACTCAAGTCTTTTGCGTCAATACCATGGTGGTGATCAGTATTTTCCAAAGCCTTGAACTTTTCCTCCAACCATCTACAACGATCCTCTAATTGCCTCGAGGATTCAACTATTGCCCCGTCCCTCTCTGCTATATTCAAATCGGGATTGGCTGGGCTATCTCCTGGATTGGATCCTGAGCCAACGCGGGAGTTCGTGGGTGGTCTAATATCATTTTGCCCTTGTTGAGGCCTAATCGTGATAGATGGCCTTTGGGGATACTCTTCATGCTGTGCTGGCGCATGTGGTGGGGTAAAACCCAGAGGAATGCCTTCGCTCTCTTCTCCTGTAATTTTCATGAGACCTTTTCCTTTGTCCATTGCCCCACTCAGCATTTGGGCCATTTGAGCCATCGTGCTCTTTTGAGACTCCAACATCGATCCTCATCTCTTGTTGGAGTTTTGCCATTTGCTCTTGCATCCGGTCTTCTGTGTCTTTACGAAATTGTTCAAATCTTTGATCCATTTTCTTTGTCTTGGCACGTGTACTGTAATGGTTCTCAGTTTCTAGATTTTCCTTTTCTCTCCCTCTGTATTAATTTTAACTAATTAGGCTCTCTCTATGGACTTAAATGCATATGATGTGATGCAATGCAAATGCATGAAATGCAATGCAAATGCATGGAAGGAATGCAAAAAGAAAGAGAGGCGTTGATTATGAATTCAATTCCATTAGAAGAACTTTTCTAGAAAATACATTTCTTTACATAAAACGGATTGCATATACGACTTTATCCTCATAGTCCAGGTGAAAACACCAATCCTCTTCTTCGTATCCGAATGTTATGGTCGTGCCCCGTGAACTTTCTCAATGGATACCTCTTCTAGCTCCTTGTTGCTTGGTTCAGGCCGTACCTCTTCGCTCACTTATCTTTCGCGATGTTTATAAGCTTCTTTTAGAAAATAGAGACATGATGACTCTCGAATAATCTTTGTCGGCTTGAATCCTCGGGCAAAACCTTGTATTTTTTTGTGGGTTATCAGTCCTCTCTCGTTATTTACCTGGACTATGTTCGAACGGCCATATTATAATCCACTTTATCAAGTAACACATTTCCTTATGATTAACTCTTCTATTTAGCAATCGAATATCAATCAACACCTCCTTTCTAAGATGATGCGGTATGATGCAATGCAATGCAATCACAAACAAAACAAAACACGTTAGCACAGGAGAAATAAACAAAATAGAGTACCTATCCAGGTGACCACTAGGGGCACAACATAGTTCTACCTAAGGTGTGTCCTTAGGGTTCACTACATGTGGTTTGGTTCTAAGGTAAGGGTACCCGAACTAGCAGATTCCTCAATCCTCACCCATTATAGGCTCATATAGACCGAGTTCGGTTTAGGGAATACATTTCCCTATGGTGCACGGAGATGAAAATCTCACGAAGACATAGAATGCGGATGTATCCCGAAGCGATCCACTATCCTGCGGAGGTGAAGACCTCACGAAGGAGTAGTTTCTCACTCCCACTTAAAGGTGCGACCACAACGGTCATGCAATGCAATGCAGAAATTAAAACAACATGCAATAAAAGGATCGTAATTCTCAAATCTAACTTTCAAATTTCGACAAAAGATGAAAATAATCAATTTATGGCTTGACTTTCTAAATCGAGTCCCGATTGGAGTCGCCAAGTCATGGTAACCATTCTTTTTGGAAAACGATAAGGGTTCGACTTTGGGTTTTAAAATGAAAAAAGCGGAGTCGCCACCAATCCCTTTTGTTGAGGTGTGATCGGGTCACCTCGTAAAGCAGTTGTTTTAATAAACAGTTTGATTTATCAAAACAACGATTTTGGTCTCTGAAATCCAAAAAGCGAGTTCGAAAGTCGGTTACACACGAAAGGGTTAGCACCCTCGTCGCCCAAAATTGGTACCAAAATGATTAATTAGTGTCTTAATGTCGGAAGTTTGAGAAGGTTTTAAAATACGGATCCTTTAAAATGTTTGGAAAATTTGGGCTGGAATTTGAGATTTCTTTGTTCCGAGAGGATACAAACATCACATCCAGCACGTTAAGACATGATATTTTAAACTCTCGTGGTCAAAGTTATCTCGTGATTTATGAAATTTGTTAAAAGGATGTTTAGTTATTTAGTCAAACGGAAAATCGAAACCCAACACGTTAGGGCACTATTCCCCGGATTTCTAAATACAAAACATTGCCTTATTTTAAAACTTTTAGATGAAGTATAGTAATTTTACAAAATGTATTTTTATTTATAGTATAGTGTTAAACTAAAATGAATATTGATGTTCGAGTTAAAATTTGACATTTCTTTACTCAAAAGATATAAACATCACATCCAGCACGTTAGGGCACGATATTTTAATATCTCGTAATCAAAGTCATCTTATTATTCTCGAGACTCTTGCATTGAAAATATCAAAGGATAATCGATGATTTGGCCAAGCGAAAAAATGAAACCAACAAGTTAGGGCACGATTTCTAATTTCCAATCATAGAATATTGCCTTATTTTGAAAGCTTTTTATTTTTTTATTTTTTGTTTTTTTAATGCAAGTGCAACAATTAAAAGCATGTGAAAATGATAATAATAATAATAATAATAATAATAATAATAATAATAATAAGACAATGATAAATAGAATAAAGAATAATAACATATAATATGATAGTAATATATAACGATAAATAATATAACATATAAAATAATAAAGATACATAGCAATAATAATGAGGAAGTTAGTAATAATGGGTATGATAATAATAATAGTACTAATAGTAATATAATAAAATGATAAAAATAATAATTGTAAACGTAATAATAATAATAGTATTAGGAATACGAATAATGTGATAATAATAATAATAATAAATAGAAATAATAATAAGTAGATAATAATAAACTAAAAATAATAATATAACATAGTATTAAACATAATACTAAACGCAATGTAGTGATAATGTTAAAAACAATTAATTAAATAATAAACAGAAGTAAATAGTCTAAAAGGGACGAAAATTGAATTGAAACAGAACATTAGGGTAAATCTAAAAATACAAAAAAGAAGGAAGGTCTTTGTTGTAATGCGCTAAAAGGAGGAGGGACTAAAGCGGGAAATAATCCCTTCGTTCAAAATGCGCAGCATGGAAACGGACCAAAATGAAATCCGAATAAAAGTTCGGGGCGAAATTGAAAGAAACTAAGAACTTGATTGCAATAATATAAAAAGGCGGAGGGACTGCGTGCATAAATATTCCTTTTTAAAAAAACACGCGGATCTTAGGCTCTGGGTCGGGTCAAAATCGGGTTGGCTCAAAACGACGTCGTTTTGAGCGTTTAAGGCCAGTCCCAAAACGACGTCGTTTTGGAGGGCCTATATAAGTAAAAAAAATTCCCAAAGACCTCATTTTTTTCAGATGCTTGAAAAAAAAACCTATTCCCTTTTTGTTTTCTCTGCAGGCCTAAGGAGCTTGGTCAGAATCCGGCCGCCGGACCACCGCGCCTCCGTCGCCGGAGCCATCGCCGGCCACCATACAAGTTGGCCAGAACTTCAAAAAAGGGTAAAATATGTAGTTTTTTTATTTTTTATTTTTATATGTATGTATGTATATGTATTTGGGTTGAATAATAGATAAAAAAATTCGAAACAACAAATAAAAGAGTAAAAAAAATCACCTCGTTTTTTTATGCTCAATCTCTGCCCTTTTAAGTGATTGAATCTGTTTTTGATTAAAAGTTTTTTTTGTATTCTATTGATAAAAAAGGGATCCTTTTACAAATGTTTTGAATCGGCTTTTATAGCCAAATTTTTACAACTTTTCTTTGCTTTACATCCTTTCTCTTTTCATCTTGTAGGAGCAAGTGGAGCAAGTGGAGGCGTTGGTGGTGCTCGGCAGTGGTGGTGGGCGGGTGGAGCGGTGGTCGAGGCGGGGAGACTAGAGGCGGCACCTAGGGTTTCTTTGTTTTTCTTTTACGATTAGGGTTGGTCCAAATTGGGCCTTTGTTGGGTTGGGTTCATTGTATTTTGGGTTTGTTTGTTGATTTGTTGGGTTGGTTTTAGGTGTAACGGGCCCCGGGGAAAAATGGGCTCGTATAACATTGTTTTTCGCTTGGCTTATATAGCCGAATAAATATTAAATTTTAATCCTATTTTGCTATTGTATGTTTGCTTTTGTGTTGTTTTCTCTGTTGTCCTCTTTACTCCTTTTGCGGTGTTCTTTCGAGGGTCAATGAGCCTTGGGCGGTGTGCACATCGATGGCAGCACATGGGCGGGAGGTACGGGACCAAGGAGGCTGGTCAGAAGGCATGCGGCGCTAGGGAGTAGCTAGGGTTTTAGCTTTCTGACTTAGCTTTAGGTTTTGGGCTTATTGGGCTAGGTTTAGTTATTGGGTTTGGGTGTTGTAATTGGGCCTCAATTTTGGGGTCTATTTGGAAATTGGACTTATTTTTTGGTTTATTGTTTCTGGTGGGCCGGGCAAAAATGGGCCTGTACAATATTTTTTTATAAAACATAGAATTTATAGGTTGAGACTGAATCTGGATAAATTATTGTTTAGATTCATTTGAACCTAGTTACTTTTTTTCTCTAGAGTCATTTTGGATGTAAATTTCGAATGTTGTAAAAATGTTTAAAAATAATTAAAATGATAAATAATTATGAATAATTATTAAAAAGTAATATATATTATTTTTTATTTTTAAATGATATGTGATAATATAATTTGGTGAAAATGATACTAAAAAAAAAAGATGGAAGTATGATTTTACATTTATACGTGACAAAATATTCTAAATATTTAATTATCTTCATATGTATGTTCTTGTTAATGTATAAAACATTACACAAGTAACAATTTTTATAGCCTTCTATTATTTTAATAAATATTTATATTTTTACCATTTAAAAAAAAGCATAGTTTTTAATTTTTTTTTGAAAACACTTAAATTTACATTTGAAATGAATCTAGAGTAGTATTTGTCTAGATTCATTTTAACGTAAAAAATAATAATCTCTTTATAATTTCTAGGATTTTATTTTTATAATTATCTTTAATTACTTATACTTTTACCATTTTAATAATTTTTACTATATTTCAAATTTACTTTGAATGAACTTGGACAATTCAAATTTATCTGGACAACTATTTATCTAAATTTATTCTAGATATTGAGAATTTTAATAATTAAAATTAAGATTAAAATTTTGATAAATTCAAATAATAAAATTAAAATATTTATTTAATAATTAAATAAACAATAAATAATTTGTTGTTGGTGTTCTAAATTAGAAAGAAGAAAAAGAAGAGAAAGGAAATACATATGCTATCAAAAGATTACATCAGCATTTGTCCACTAGAGAGACAATTGTGGCCATTAAATGACGTACCATAAAAATAAATAGAAAAGAACAAACAACTTAAAACCGATTTATATATATTATTTAAAGGTTGTATTCTTTTGACCTAAGAGCTTAATTGAAGCTAAAACTAAAAATATTGCAATGATTTTATAATGTTATTGAAAAATATAATATTTTTAGGAAATTTTAATTTTCATAAAGATAATATATATATATATATATATATACTCGTCAAGGATAATTTAATTATCAATTACCGAGAAGTTTTTGTAATCAATAAATTGTTTTCACTTTCGTGATTTCCTTAAGTAACTTTTCATTTTCGCCCTCTACATGAGCTCTTATAAGATGGTGTTTGTTAGGAATGAGGCATATTAGAGCTAATTTCGAGGTTGTTAAACCTCTTGAGGATTTGTAGAAATTTGTCCTTGCCATTGACTGCATTCACAGTCGGTGATTTAGCTATACATGTGAACCACTCAATCCACGAGTTCACTGCCAAATGTTCAATGGGTTAGCAATCTTCAACATAGGTTTTAGACATCAACGCCTGTCGTAACCATTTTTTTTTTGGCAAATAACAAGGGGTTCAACTTTGGGTTTTAAAAATAAAAAATGAGAGTCGCTACAGGTGTGATCGCACCTCTTATAAGATTTATCAAAACAACGATTTTGGTCTCTGAAATCCAAAAAAGTTCGAAGTTAGCACCCTCGACGCCCAAAATTGGTACCAAAATGATTAATTAGTGTCTTAATGAGTTTGAAAAGGTTTTAAAATATATCCTTTAAAAGGTATTAGGATATTTGAGATTTCTTTGTTCGAATTCATATCGAGTTAGTGATATTCTAAACCTTCGTTAAAGCTATCTCATTGTTTATCAAAAGGATGTTTAGTTATTTAGTCAAATTTGTATTCCTAAATACAAAACATTGCCTTTATTTTAAAACCTTTAAATGGAGTGTAGCAATTTTACAAAATGCATTCAATTAAATCAAAGAAAAGGCTCGAGTCAAAACTTGAGATTTAAAAGCATCACATCCACGTTAGGACACAATGTTTTAATCTCTCGTAATCAAAGTCGTCTCATGATTCTGTTAAGTAATTTAGTTAAGCGGAAAATCGACGCTTTCCTAATTCCTAAATACGTTCTAAAACTGAAATATGATGATTTTCAAAATATATTTTATGTAGTAATAATATGAAATTAAGAAAGATAAACGAGATATAAATATAGTAAATATAAGAGTACTAATAATAATAATATGATAATGATATAAAACAATGATAATACTATACCAATATGAATAATACATATATATAATATTATTGGTAAAATAGAATAATAAAATTAGTGATGAAAATTAAATAATAGAATAATAAAATATAAGATAATGGTAATAATATAAAAATAATAGTAAACGAATAATAGTAAAATATATATAATAGTAATAATAATAACATACAAACAATAATAATAACAAAACAATGATGATAAAAAAATAAATTAGCAAACAAAATAATAGTAATATATATTATAAAGAAAATATAATGATAGTAATAATAGTATAAAGAATGGTGATAATAATATATTTAATAATGATAATAATAATAATATTAATAATAACAATAATAATAATAACAATAATAATAAAGTAATGAACAACACAATAATAATAATATACTAAATAATGGCAAAGAACCAAAATCACAAATTAACTAAAAAGGATCAAATTGAATTAAAAAACGGGATTTTGGGGTCAATTTGAAATAAAACAAAAGGGAAAGGACCGGATTAAAACGCGCGAATTATATGGGGGACCCAAAGGGAAATTTTCCCTACCCTCTCAAAACGCAGCTTCTTCATGGGGACCGAGTCCAAATCGCATGAAATTTTTGGGCCTATATTGCAATAACTAAAGATTTGATTTAAAACACAAAAATGCGGAAGGGCCATGGCGCAATTTCCTTTTGGCTTAAAAACACGTGGATCGTTTCGAGCGGGTGGGTTGGGTCGAGACCGGGTGAAACGACGTCGTTTTGGGGTTAAAGGCAAGCCCCCAAAACGACGTCGTTTTGAAGGGCTATTTAAGGCCCTAGAACCCCAAAAAAAATCATTTTAGCTGTCTGCTTTTAAAAAAAAAAATTTGCTCCTCTCTCTTTCTCTCTCGCAGACCGAGAGACGAGTCTCGGGAAGCTCCGGTCGTCATCAGCCGTCGTCATCGCCACCGCGATAAAACCTTTCCCTTTTTTTCCTTTTTTTTTTATTTCAAAATATATGTATGGTTAAAATAGATTTTTTAGTATTGGTCTGAAAACGGAAAAGAGACGAAGAATAAAAAGAAATATCCGAATTTCTTGTGAAATCCTTACTCTATTCTGTGTTTCCCTTACTTTTCGTCTGGAATCTCTGGATTTTTTTTTTGATATGTGAATCTGCTTTTTGCGTTTGAGGGTCTATTCTTATGATATTGTAAATCCCTGGTTTTTGCATTAATTGAAAGAAAAGGAAAAAAAAAAGATCCGTTTACAGTTTCTGATTGGCTTTTTATAGCCATTCTTTTACACTTTTTTTCTTTTTCTATCTTGTCTCTGTTTAATGGCCTTGCAGGTGCTCGACGCAAGTTGATGGCGGTGCTGCAGAGGCGGTGGATGTGAAGGGTCAGAGGCAGGTGGCGGTCCATAGGCAGACCAAGGGTCGGGGCAGGTAGCCAAACAGTCCCAAGCAATTAATGCTTGCGGCGCTAGGCTCCTTAGGGTTCCAGGAACCCTAAGTTTAAATCTTTGGGCAATTGGGCCAGTGGGTCAAGGGTTTTGGGCTGGGTAGGTTTTTTAGTGGGCCACCGATTTGGGCTTTGGGTTTTTTAGGGTCTGTTGGGTTTTAATGTATTGGGTTTGGGGTTTTAATTTTGGGTTTGGGCCGGGCAAAATGGGCTTGTACAATGCCCTCGCAGATGCTCCTTCTAAGCTTGACCTCAAATTCCCGTCCAAACCATTATAGAAAGTTTGTAATTGCAACCAATCTTGTATACCATGGTAATGTCACTTATCTAGTGTTACTTTGAAGCGCTCGCATGCCTCATACAACGATTCTACCTCCAATTGCCATAAGTTGGCGATAATCATCCGCATCTTCTTCTTTTGCTCAGTGGGAAATATTTAGCAAGGAATTGGTTGGCTAGCTCATCCCACATTCCAGAAAGAATTGTATGAAACAGGGATATTATCCATTTCTAATAGTTTTATGCCACATCAGTATTCTTATCCTTTATTTTAGAATTTTAATTTGGATTTGATTTTTTTCAAGATGAAAATGTTGAAATTCAAGATGAAAATGCTAATGTGACATAAAACTATTGGAAAAAGGATACAGATAATGTGAAATCACGGTTTCATACAATCTTTTTCCCCCACATCCCGATAGAATCTATAAGCTACAAGTCCAACCACAAAAAAGCGTCATCACACAAAGAGAAAGGGAATAACCAAAAATGTATAGCATCATTGGATACCCTGTTATACTTGAAAGTATAAAACTTAGTTCCTACTCATCATCACAAGACAAAGACCGACCAATTTCATGCTAAAATGATTCGTCAAATAACCACAAAAAACAAGTTTTAGAAATACTTAGTGACTCTTGAAGGATCCTTTAATGAAGATGATGATAACAAGAAAGATGATAAATCCACAACAAAAAATGATATATATTTTTTGAAAACTAGCAAGAATAAAATCTATTGAATGCTTTAAATAAAAGTTCAAAATGACAAGGTTGAATATTCTATCTACTTGGAAAAAAAACTAAAACTACGGTAAAAGTAAATGACAAGGTTGAATATTGTGTCATAATTTAATGCATGAGTTAAACAATGTTCCTTGATAAAAGAAATTCGTGAAAAAATCAATTGAAAAAAGTCAAATCCGTTTAACTTTATATGCTTAAATTGACTTCATTTGATTTTAAATTTATCTTCCTATTAGTCCGTTGTACCCAAATAAATTCTTTATATCATAAAAAAATTCAATGAGTATTTATAACCTTAGTTAAAGATTTAAAATATAATATCATTAAAGCGGTTGAATCTTAACTCAATTGATATATGTATTATTCTCGATGCATGAGGATGTGAAAACAAATGTGTTAAAACGCATTATTCTTCTATTTATAGGTAGAAAGAGACTATGGGTAGTTTTAGGCATTATCTTAAAAAAATATGATCAAAATTTATAATAAGATTGTTCAAAAAATGAGACTTAAAATCTTTAAAATTATTTATATATTATTTCGGAAAATTTCGTATTTAATTCACGACTAATAATTTTTATCTGTTTAGCAAAAATATTTTGCTTATTAAATTTTCAAAAGTATTTTATTATATTTATATATAAGAATATTTGGTACATCACTAAGGATGAAACATGCCATTTTCAATTTTTATATACCCAAAATTAATATTATTGTTCATAGTTTTAAACTGATCCCTTAAAAATTTTCTAAAATCCTAAACAGAGCAAAATTCCATTAAAAAAATCCAAAAGAGAGCGGGTCAAAGAAGTAACAAATTTATTTATTTTAAAATGCTAATAAGTAAACAAAAAGAATTGATTATTGAGTAGGATTAAAAGCAGCATGACAAACATTTTTTATTAAGTAAAATTTTATATCTAAATAAGTTAGTATTTTTAAATAATATAGAGTCATAGCAGTCTTCTGTATACATTACATAAGATAACATTAAATCAAGTACATTTTTATTAACTATAATTATTTCTTTTTAAACATATTTAATATCAAATAAATGTTTAAGATTTAATTGATACATTACATAAGATATTATACATTTCTAAACATTTATATACTAATATTTTGCAGACATCAACTTTGAACGAAAAGAATAAAACAAAAGACAAATCAACATTTCTTTTAATCTATTTCCAATGGGTCCTACATTCACTTTGTTTTCCATATTTGTTTTCTTGAATTTAAGTTTCTCCTTTTTTGACTTAAAAATCACCGCTACTTCTTTTTACCTATAAATACATGCAACAATTGCACTCCTATCCTCACACAAATTCTGTGCCAAATTTCAAGAACAAACCAAAAAAAGGCTGCAAATTCAGCTTTTCAATATCTGCTTTTGATCAATCGAAATGGCTTCACAAGTTTCTCAAATGCCTTCTTCATCACCCCTTTCTTCCAATAAGGATGAAATGCGTCCCAAAGCCGATTTTCAGCCTAGCATTTGGGGAGATCTCTTCCTCAATTGTCCCGACGAGGTATACACACATATGAGCATATTGACATATAATCTTAATAGATTATTTGTTTAATTATTTAGTGATTCAATAAGAAAATTTTCACTATTTTGAGCAGAATATTGATGCTGAAACTGAAAAGCGCCACCAACAATTGAAAGAAGAAGTGGGGAAGATGATTGTGGCACCAATGGCTAATTCAACCCAAAAGTTAGCCTTCATTGATTCAGTCCAAAGACTGGGTGTGAGTTACCATTTCACCAAGGAGATCGAAGATGAACTAGAGAATATCTACCATAACAACAATGATGCCGAGAACGACCTCTACACCACATCCCTTCGATTCCGACTACTCCGAGAGCATGGATTCAATGTTTCATGCGGTAATTACTGGAACAACAACATGGTATTTTTAAGTTTCTTGAGTATATAATAGCATGGAATGTTTGATAACAATATTTCATTTTGGGTAATTTCATCTCAGACGTATTCACCAAGTTTAAAGACGAGCAAGGGAATTTCAAGTCATCCGTGACAAGCGATGTTCGAGGATTGTTGGAACTTTACCAAGCTTCCTATTTGAGGGTTCATGGGGAAGATATATTGGATGAAGCAATTTCTTTCACCACCAACCATTTAAGCCTTGCAGTATCATCTTTGGACCATCCTTTGTCTGAAGAGGTTTCTCATGCTTTGAAACAATCAATTCGAAGAGGCTTGCCAAGGGTTGAAGCAAGGCACTATCTTTCAGTATACCAAGATATTGAGTCCCATAATAAGGCTTTGTTGGAGTTTGCTAAGATCGACTTCAACATGTTACAATTTTTGCATAGGAAAGAACTAAGTGAGATTTGTAGGTATGTTTTCGAATCTCTTTCACCCATTTTTTTCTCTTTCATCTTTTTTATTTATTTATTTTTTAGTGGAAGGAGGGTTGAATCTATGGGTGGCATCATTCTCAGTATAGGAGACGAGTTGCAAATGCTAATATTTTAATCTTATTAAATAGCAGATTAAAAGTGCCAGCATGAACCTTGGATTCATCTTTTTACCTATATCATTTTATATATATATATATTATAAGATTTGAGGTTGCCAATTGACTTAAATCTAGTATATCATGAATGTGAAATTAATTAAAACTTTGAATAGTCATTGCGTTAATGGGGTTTTTATAATATGATTTTTAGGTGGTGGAAGGATTTAGACTTTCAAAGAAAGTTGCCATATGCAAGAGATAGATTGGTTGAAGGTTATTTTTGGATCTCGGGAGTGTACTTTGAGCCCCAATATTCACTTGGTAGAAAGATGTTGACAAAAGTGATAGCAATGGCATCTATTGTAGATGATACATATGACTCATATGCAACATATGAAGAGCTCATTCCTTATACAAGTGCAATTGAGAGGTTAGATTTCTTTAATTTTGTTGGTAATAGGTTAGGTTGCTTTAGTTCAAGTGAACATTCAAGTATATATTACGAGGAATGATCAAATATAACGTTGATGTTGGATTCAGGTGGGATATCAAATGCATAGATGAACTTCCTGAATACATGATACCAAGCTACAAGGCACTATTAGATGTTTATGAAGAAATGGTACAATTGGTGGTTGAACATGGGAGACAATATCGTGTCGAGTATGCGAAGAATGCGGTATGTACATCTGCAAACATTTACTTTATACAAAAGAGATAAGATCTTAGCTAAATTCTAGATTTGAATAAACAATTAACTTGACTAACAATATATAATCCTTTAAATATCATTATTGAATTTTAATTGATATTAATGATAATTGTTGGGATTTTGTTGCCTCAGATGATACGACTTGCTCAATCTTACCTTGTGGAGGCCAGATGGACTCTTCAAAACTACAAACCATCATTCGAGGAGTTTAAGGCCAATGCATTGCCAACTTGTGGTTATGCCATGCTTGCTATTACATCTTTCGTCGGCATGGGAGATATCGTAACACCAGAGACCTTTAAATGGGCAGCCAATGATCCTAAGATCATTCAAGCTTCCACAATTATTTGTAGGTTTATGGATGATGTTGCTGAACACAAGGTATAATAATATATTTATATAATTACATGAAACCGAACTCTTAACTAAATAATTGAGTGTCTTTGTAATGAAATCAAACGATGGTTTTTATCATGATCTGAAACAATTAAAGTTTAATGTGTACATATCAAAAATAAGAAAATAAATCTAGTTTCATTTTAAACAAATATAGTTTAATAATATGATAGATTTTAGGGTATAGAGTGATAGAATAATTTTGATTTATTATGGTTGCAGTTCAAGCATAGGAGAGAAGACGATTGCTCAGCAATCGAGTGTTACATGGAAGAATATGGCGTAACAGCCCAAGAGGCATATGATGTATTCAACAAGCATGTTGAGAGCGCGTGGAAGGATGTAAATCAAGAGTTCTTGAAACCAACTGAAATGCCAACAGAAGTTTTGAATCGTAGCCTAAACCTTGCAAGGGTGATGGATGTGCTTTATAGAGAAGGAGATGGCTATACATATGTTGGAAAAGCGGCTAAGGGTGGAATTACTTCATTGCTGATTGAACCAATCGCAGTTTGAAAATTATATCAAAATTTCCTCTTCAAGCTTTTTCCTTAAGGAATAAATATTAAATTTTAAGTAATAATGTTTTATAATATTCTTACATATCATATAAAGAAAAAGTCCAAATTGATTATATTTGTACTCACTACCTTATATTAATCCAATTAAGTTTTTCTACCTTTTACTATCAAAGTCAACTTTTAAGGCTTTTTTTTAAGCGCCACTAAACGTCTTTTGCGCGCCTTTTTTAGCGGCGTTTATGAGAAAATAAAAGTCATGACTTTTAGCAAAAAGCATGACTTTTAGTCCTGCTCATAACTTTTAGTTTGCTCAAGGAAAACTTTCTTCTGTTTCATATTTTCTTTTCTTCTAATTGTGTATTTATTTAATGGCTTTCATGAATATATATAGTATGATAACAGGAAGAGTAACAAATATCATAAATGGGATCAAAATACGAAAAGAATCCAGTAAAATTACCACTTAAGAGATAGGTTTTCATTTATTCAAATTTATAATTTACTAATATCAAATATGAAATGCCCACATTAATTAACACTCATATAATTTGTAGCTTGTTGAAACCATTTTTGAAATTGATTTTTATTATTTTTTAAAGAACTGAAATGGAGTCGCCATTAATCACTTTCAGGAGGTGTAATCGGATCATCTCGTAATTTGGCCGTTTTAAAAAGAGGTTTTATTTACTAAAACAATGTTTTTCGGTCTACAAAATCCAAAAAATGGGTTCAGGAGTCGGTAACGCACGAGGAAGGATTAGCACCCTCGTTACGCCCAAAATTGGTACCTAATTGATTACTTGATGTCTTAGTATCGAGAATTGAAAAACTGAAGAGAATTTAAAATACGGTCCTTTTTGTATTAAGACATTACTTAATTAAACTAATTTTCACGAAAAAGGCTTATTTCAGGTTAATCGAGAAAAAAAGATTATGTCCCGTATGTTAGGACACAATGCCTTAAATCTTCAGAGGCAAGAATAAATGTCATTTGTTCGTTACTTAAATCTCGTCTTTTATTTTTGAAATAGATATTTGACTATTTCGGTTTTAGAAAGAAGTCATATTCCGTAAGTTAGGAACATGACACTTCTAATTCCAAAAATAATGAACATTGCCTCGATTTAAAAATTTTCTTTTTTTATGCATAATGCAAAAACGAACGTAACATTTAAAGTGATATGCATTTGACTTATTCGGGCATGATATAAAAATGGATAAATGTTTAAATATAATGTATGATATAGTGATAATGAAATAATATAAAATGGCTATGTGGGTAGGATGATAAATAATAAGTAAATAAAATAATACTATAATAATAATATTAATAATCATATTATAGTAATAATAAATAAGTAAAGTAACTTAAGATAAATAAAAATGGAAGATGCATGATTAAAAGATAAATGGACACGCCATGTAAGTGCCAAAAATAATAAAAGAAATAATAAAATAACAAGAACACGCCAAAATAATAATAATAATAATAATAATAATAATAATAATAATAATAATAAATAATAAAATGCACTAATAAAAGCGTGTATACAATCTAATTCTTAAGTATGTATAAAAATAAAGAAGTAATGAATAAATAAATAAATAGATAATAATAAAATAATAATAATTATGGCATAAAAGAAAAAAAGAAAAAATAAATGCTCAATAAAAAGAAAATAAAAAACCAACTTTAAATATTAAAGAAAGTGAAGGAATAACAAATAAATAAATAAGTAAATAAATAAAAAAAATTAAAATAAATAAAGGACTTAATCGTAACTTAAATGAAATTAAAAGGATAAATTGGAATAAAAAATAAATAATAAAGGACTAAAATGTGAAGCGTGAAAAGGAGTAGGGTCCAAATGGGTAATTAATCCAAGCCCTGGGACACGTGTTGTCCCCTAAGTGGGTCCATAGTAGTCCAGGGACTAAATCGCACAAAGAACAAAACAAAAGGGGCAAAAATAAAAGGAATTATAACTAGTATGATGAAATTGAAAAATAGAAAAAAAAAAAGCGAAAGGGCCAAAGCAGTAATTAGATCCCTCCTTTAAAAAACGTGCGGATCTTAGGGAGGTTGGGTCGGGTCGACGGATCTTGCCCAAAACTATGCCATTTTAAGGTTTATGGAACTAGGACAAAACGACATCGTTTCAATGGCCTATCTAAGTGAAAAGTCAAAAAAAATTCATTTGTAGCTGTTTTAAATAAAAAAAAACCTTATTCTTCCTTTTTTTTCCTCTGAAAGCCTTCTTGAGTTCGGCCACTAGGCCGCCACGGTGGACCAGCTGTCGGTGATGACGACCGTCGTCTCTGGTCGCAAAAAATTTTAAAAATCACCTATTTTGCCCTTTTTTTAAAAAAAAAACCTTAGATTCTAGATCCAAAGGCAAACGCCTAAAAAAACTAAAAACAAAAAAAAAATCAGCTTTCGCCCTTTTTTGCCGCACCCTTTCGTGTCTCCGAAGCCCAAATGACACCCTAATGGGTTCAGCGGTTTTCATGATCAGAGAAGAGCTCCAATACCAAGAGACATGTAAATTTTTTTGTTTTATTTATTCACTTCAAAAAGAAAAAAAATAAAAAATAAAAAATAGGATAAATCACCTTTGAAAATTTTGTATTCTATTTTTGTTTGTTGTTTTTTTTTTTGTATTCAATTTCTCCGTAAAAAATACATGCTGTTGTGGGGGCTTTTATAGCGGATTATACACTGTTATTTTCATTTCTTTTCTACTATTTTCATTTCCTATTTCTACGCTGTTTCAATCCTTATGTTTGTCCTTTTTGTCTCTTTGTTTATAGGTGTCCTTGGCTGATGGTGGGGAGAGGCGCTCCTAAGGCTACCTTGGGCAACGTTCGTGTTGACATAGCGAAGGCATAGGAGCGACAGCAACTGGAGGCTTAGGAATTAGGGTTTCTGTTTAGTTTTTTTTGGAAACTTAATGTTATGGGTTTTGGGTTTTTTTTTTGGGCCATTTGGGCTTGTAATAAATTGGGCCCTATTTGTAAATGGACTTTTATTATTTGTTCTTGTATTCTGTTTGTTTATTTTTGGGTCTTGGGCTAGATAAAATTGGGCTTTCACATAGCTAATTGTAAAGAATAAATAGTCTATTTCAATATAGTAGTTGTTTGAATGATATGATTGGAGAAGAATGTGAAATCAAATACTCAATTGAAAAAATCGTTTCATTTAATTCCCTACTTATAAATTAATTAACATAATGAAGAAAACAATCAATTTCTCATTCAAACATTATATCTTCGGCATTGACAAAACAATAAAAATTAACCATAAAAAATAAAAAGAAAAAAAGATAATATTTGTGAAAAATATTAACCCCCAAAACGAAATAACTAAATAACAATAGAAAATATAATCTACTCTAATTTGTCGCTATAACTTTAGAGTGTGATCTTGTCGTGCTCTTCCTCTTTGCTGGCTTATCTACCACCATTGTTTCCACTTTCAACGATGTCTTCTTCTTTAACATAATTTTATCTTTCGAGATTGCATACAATAAAGGTTCGCCTTTCAAATAGACTTTCAGGTCTTGCCTCAACGAGCTCACCTAGCCAAGCATACCTTTGTCTATTCAAGCCTTTCCATTACTAGCCCACCCTTTAGAATTGACTCTTAAGCTCACCTTTTCAATCTTGTTAAGATCATGAAAAAGTTATACCAACAAAATACCTACCAGTCCAACATCTCCTTTTTAGGCATGCCAAAGACAACACATCACATCTTCATCGAAAGAGAGCACCTCGCCAAAAAACATGTTCTCGGAAAAGCCACTTTATAACCTCTTCCTCTACTTTCAAAGGAAAATTATTATACTTAAACACCTCATTGAGTCAACCAATTTAATCTAGAAGGGCTCTCCCATGAAAGGGCTTAACAAATTCAAGATTATCTCCTTATATGTGCCACTGTCAAATCAAGTTCTAGTGCCGAGTCTCATTAGGGCTTACTCAGAGGTCCTTTCTACCATATCCTAGTAAGACCCCCCATAACTTTAGTTCAAACTCCATACACTACCACATGTCATTGCCTGACAGGGTTTTTTTTTGGCCTTACGACTGAGCCTGTGAGGTAGACCACCATCACAATAAGGTGTACACAAACCTCTATATAAAGTTACCTCTTTCTCTAAGAAGAGGTAGATTTCTTTTCCATAACAGCCTTGTCTAATTTCATTCATAACTTTATATATCTCCAAACCTACTTACTTCCTCTAGTGGTTCTTAGCACATTGGTGTGAATTACACTTACTGTAAGCCCAATCTCTTTTAATGGATCTCATCACTTTAGTATTAACATCCATCGGTGCTTCCATTTTTTAGTCATAAAAGAATTTGTCTTCTTCCTCATTTGAGCTATCGTTATTTCCACCACCTCTTTCATCAAAGATACTTCAGAAGTTTAAATGCAAAATAAAGAAAAATGATCTTTTGTCTAGCTATACTTTTTCTAGAAATTAAAAAATGATAAATTTCAATTAATGCAACTTATATAAATAGTGTAACACCCCTAACCCGAATCTGTCAGTCGGATCAGGGTTACGGAGCATTATCGAAGTTTACAAATTAATTATCAGACATTTCATTTCATCTAGCATTCATATTAGAAACCAATCAAAAAATACATATTGTCCCTTAAACATGCCCTCAAGGCCCAAATTACGCATTAGAAATAAATAGGGATTAAGTCAAAGACTTAGAAAATTTTTTGGAAATATTTAAAATTTTCAACACTGTAGGGGTCACACGGCCGTGTCACCTGACCGCGTGTCACACACAGTTGAGACATACACCCGTGTCTCTGCCTGTGTGTCACACACGGTTAAGACATACACTCGTGTCTTTGCCCGTATGGACAAAAATAGGCCATTTTACAAGCCATATTTCTCACCAAATTCTATGTCAATCTACAATCGACATTACACATATCAACAAGCCATAATTAGACATCCAAAACAAGCCAAAATAAGTGGCTAACCCAACAAATTACATATAGACCATCATTAAAATACCTATACATGCCATTATAATCAAAATCAAAACATTCGAAAGTACCGATAGAACTGATGGTTAGTGTGATACAAGTCCAGCAAGCTTCCAACCCAATCGAGCTTCTAATAATCTAATAAGTAAAGGAAAACAAATACATAAGCAATGAATGCTTAATAAGCTCGTATAACCTTTAATCATAATACTTCTTTCAATTATGAAATTTAAACATATCAAGAATAACCCAATATTGATACCACAATATTTATGAAGTTATATTTAACATCTCATTAAGTGAATAAATCTATAGTATCACTTATACATATTATTCCTAGCATAGTAGGATTTTAAACAACTTTAACTCTTCTAAATTTCTTTATTTTCATTTGCGTTTCTTTACTTTCCACATTCATTCCGTATACATAACACACTAGTCATAAGCATATCATCTTTTATTATTTCTTCATACACATATATCATCCAAGACAACTCCTGATAACTTACCATTCAAAGAAAGACTTACGGATATGAGTACAATCATTTTCAGAAGCCTAAAGGCTAAAATGAAGCACATAAGTTCTAAACAGAAACCCGTAAGGGTTGAACGGAAGCTCATAAGAGCTGAACGAAACCCATAAGGGTTAAACATAAGCTCAAAAGAGCTAAATGGAAACCCATCAGGGTTGAACGAAAGCTCGTAAGAGCTGAATGAAAACCCATAAGGGTTAAACAGAAGCTCAAAAGAGTTGAACGGAAACCCAATAGGGTTAAACGAAAACTCATATGAGTTAATAGAAGCTCGTGAGAGCTAAAGGAAAGTAAACACAAAGTTCACAAAAAATGTTGAACCTCAATTTAATTGGGTAATTTTCCATCAATTCATCCTTTTCATTTTCCATTAATTCATCCTTTGCCATAAAACGATTATAGTCAATCTCGCGTTCCACTCGTTTTGAACATTCAATTCAATTTCATAATTTAACAATAATTTTATTTTCAACAACATATATGAATAAATACATGATACCATTCATCAATTTAATAAATAAACATTAAATTTTAACCATACAAACTTACCTGAATTGAATTGAAATATTTGCAGGAGTTTAGGGACTATTCCACTATTTTTCCTTTTTCACGAGTATATTTAGAGTCTTGTTCTAAAATAAAAAAAATTCTTATTCATTAGCATATATTTCAGTTCCAAATCATTTAACAATTCATACCCTTCAATTTTTCAAATTTACACAATTACCCCAACTTTTACAACTTTTACAATTTAGTCCCTCAACTAGTTAATCTATCAAATCAATTAGGTTTTTCTCGATTAATAATTTATCCAAATATTCTAGGCTATCATACAGCCCTTAATAAAATATAAATTTAATACCAAACCCTAATATTTTAACTATTTTCATAATTTGATACTAACATCAATATTTAACAAAGATCACTTTATATTATCACCATACAACAAAATTAATGCCCTAAAACCACTTGACATTAATAATTTATTTCAATACATTAATTTAGACAATAAAAGAATTAATTTAATGCAATTTTGGGCATTTTGACATTTTTACAAAATTGCCCCTAAAATTTTACTTTTATTCAATTTAGTCCATGAGCCTAAAACATGCAAATTAGCCATTTTTAATGTAAACCCAAGCTAGCTGAATATTCATATATATTTTTCTCATCCTCTCCATTCCACATCCTTAATGTATATAACATGCTTATATGTAACATTATCTATAATTCCACTATTTACTTATATGTTCATTCAAAGTCGTCCACTTGAGTAATAGTCACTAAATTATTTATATCTTGAGCTAAAAATTATAAATTAAGAACTGCTTGATTTTTTGAAACTAGACTTAAATACTTTTCTACCATAAAAATTTCAAAATTTATAATTTAGCCAATAAGTACAGTAAAATCTTCAAATTTATCAACATTACGTTGTTTGACACTTCAATCTTTCTTTAATAAAATTAATTATCTCTTAGTACGAGGTTTGGATGATGTTTATGTTTATTTTATTGAAAATAGACTCATTAAGAATTTAAAATATAAATTTAAACCGCTAAATATTTTTTTTACATTATTTTATGATTTTCCAAATTTATAACATGGGAACCGAAATCATTCTAATCTTGTCTCACAAAATTTATTATATCTCATAATTTACAATTCCATTGCTTACATCATTTCTTTTATGAAAAACTAGACTCAATAAAATTTAATTTCATATTTTATTCAACCTCTAATTTGATTTCCACAATTTTTGGTGATTTTTCAAAGTTGAACTATTGCTACTGTCTAGAAACTATTTTAATGCTAATTTTACTCTTTCATGGTTCTTTGTATTAACTTTCATTTAGACATACATAATCATTATACTTTTAATTTTGTCCAATTTAATCCTTAAAACTCACTTATCATCAACTTTTATTATAACTTCTCTTATTCCAATTATAAATTTCACAAGTTTACAATTTAACTCCTAATTTAACTCTTGAAAATTCATTATTTACTATAATTTCACTTTAACATCACTTTGTAACTAATTCAAGAACACTTAACATTCCATTTAAACTTCCTAAAACAATAATTTATTTCACACATAAACTTTTGTAAACTTTACAATTTAGTCCTTATTATAAAAATTTAATGTAACTTGAAATTTTCCCACACATTCACTTTTTATATCATCACACTTCATTTGTATTCTCTTTTAAACATTCAATTTCACTTAACCTATTTTGTTTACTTTACAATTTATTCTCTTTTCTACTACTTCAATATATCATTTTAATTTTCATACATAATATTAGTACATTCATAATTATTTCAACTAATTTAGCAAACTCTATACTTGATTAAAATTAAATAAAGTAAATTTCTTAAAGTACTTACCTTGTCTCTTTAATTTCCTCACATTTTCTACCATTTTCTCCACTTTCACTTCCAATTTCTCTCTTCCAAGATGATATTTTAACTCTCTAGTGTCTCTACTTCACTTCTTCTTTTGGGTGGTTATGAAAATTTTCAAAGATTTTGAGAAAAAAAGTGGGATTTCATAGTAAAGGACCAAATTGTAAAGAAAAGAAAATTTGACCAAATTGTAAAGAAAATAATATTTCTTTTCTTTCACTTCTTCTCACATTGTAGCGTGGAAGGATGAAGAGAATTCTTCATCTTTCTTTGCTTATATACTAAATATGATAATAATAAAATAATAATATAATTAAAAATCAAGTCAAAATATTAATAAACTATTATTTATTTATTTGATTTTAATCTAAAATATCACCAACATCATCATTATTCTTCAAAATTATCTTCCTTGCTAAATGACCATTTTTCCCTTTATGATCTTTTAAAATTTCATCCTTGAGTCATCACTTAATTTGGTAAAATTGTGATTTAGTTCCTCATAATTATTCACCTATTCAATTTGGTCCTAATTCATCCATTTTCCTTATTTCTAGATCATTCCACCCTTAAAATATTTGCACTATTGGTCCTTCAACTTTTTCATATTTACACTTTAACTCCTCAAATTTTGAGCTAGAAAAATATAGTAAAGGAGTTTAGGTCTATTCATTCCAAAGGAGTTTGCAACCACACTTAAGGTCCCTACATAGCTCTTTCGATGCCTATTATACTAGCCCCTCAAGGATTCCATGGTCCATTCTCTAACTAACCTTGGTGTTTCCAATTCCATAGGACCAAGTGGAGTTTGAGGAGTCTATGCCACATGTCTCCACTCATCTCTTCTACACTTTCTAGGTTCACCTTCATTTGATACATCGGGAGTCAAAAGTTCCACCCACTGAGGAGTCATAAGAGTCCAAAGAGTCAGATGAGTCCACAAGGTCCCACTCTTACAACCTTGGTGTCAAAATGTCAGTCTCTTAATGCCTTCATAGATTCTTCCTTAACTTACACCAAAGTTTTATCCCTTGAAGGTTTAGAGGAGTATGAGGTGTTTGCAAGCCACCCATACAATCTCATTGTCATAACCTCAAGTCCCTTAACCCGTGACCGTGCCTCAGCGTGCATTCACCAAGGCTATGACAATCAATAGTCTAGCAATGTACTGCAAGTGTGATAGTTCGAGTTGTAATATTTGTAGTGTTACAATGGAACACTCGAGTATTCTAAGGATCGAACCGAAGAGAGTGAAAGGACTATGTTATTCTTAAGAAACAAGCATGCAACCAAGAAGTCTATCTAACTACTCGATAAGTCCTATATTACGACAATGCATAATCGATGTTAATTACGCTAATTAATAGCCCAACACTAAAAATGACCAAATTGTAAAATAGTAAAAATTAAGCAATTAACAATGCACGTGGATGACTATTTTCACCAACCAACATATATTATTTATGTTGAGGAAAAATAAGTTATTTTTTGGGATTAGGTGCCCTAAGTATAGTACATTCATTTGTATATTAGTATTTTTTTGAACAGATTGATTTAATAAAATTATTCATCAATTACATTAATACCTTTTTGTATAATGTTCTCAATGGTTTTTTGCACGCAAAACAAAATGAAAGAAAATATTGACTCATTTCTAGCGTTTAACTAATATTAAGCAGTATTACGTGATCAAATCATAATATGGAAAAATAATTTGTATTAGTAGATGAACTAAACATGTATTTAGTCTAATCAGAAATAAGCAAACCAATTGAAAGACTAATATGCAGTCTATTAAGTCTAATTGGGAGATATTTTATCTTGAGCATTGGATCGAATGACTCCTAGAAGATAAAGATATAGATGTGACTGAATGGACTAACAATATATTAGACAAAACTCAAGTAGAATAGATTGTGAATCCATTTATAGATTTATTCACTTGTGATGATCATAGTGTGACATACATTAATCATGAGTGGATGATGGATTATGTATGTGTGACTCGTATACTTTGATGTAAGTAAAATCTTGTGTTAAAAAAGATAAAGAATCGAAAGCTAGTACATTAGGTATGCGGCTTCTGCAATATGTAGCATCATTCGCAATAGTGGAATTCATAGCCCAAGGAATGGGTAAATGATATCCTCCCATTGGAATTACATGATAGATGAAAAGTAAATGTGGTCGCGAGTCATTTGTCTTTGTGATAATTGACTTAATTACCATTTGATAGTAATTGACGTTTCATGAAGAAATATGTAATGGTTACCATGAGATAAAAATAGAATCATATTGGGAGAACAAATTTATCCCAAAGAGATTAAGAATATCCTACGAGTGTAATACACTTATGATAAGGTCATTGGACGAGCACTGATCGAGTAGCTTTCTTAATGGCATATAATTGGGGAAAGCTCAGTCGTGATACTATAGTGGAATGACTTCATGACTAATTGAGTTTATAATTAATAGGCAAAAGGTTGAAACTTAATTATAAATCATTTAAGCTCTAATTACATATGTCCAATCAGTCCCTCTGCCAGCTCGTTGAAATTAGAAACGAATTGCATATAAAATCAAATGAACAAAAATGGATAGAAATGATAAAGGTGGAGAAATGGGTTAAATTTGGAAATGAATGTGATTTCTCACTAAGTATGGAAATGATCTGAGAATTAATTTAAGTTTTTCAAATTATTATTTAATCAAATAATTGAAGTTCGAAAATGATTTTAAATTAATTTGTCATTGTGAATCTATTGAATATCGAAATTAAATATATTTTCTTATAGATTTTTTACGGTAAAGTTTTCATAAATTATTTAATTGGAGAATTAATTAATTAAAATTAATTTATAAATAATATTTATTTGAGAAATAGAAAAACATGTACTGGATTGGATTAAACTATAAAGTATTATGTTAAAAGTTCAGGAAGCACATATAATTTGTCTCAATATAAGAGAGGCCTAAAACCCCTCATAATACATATGAGGGGTAGCAACCCTAGTATATTTAACTAGGATGTGTTGACCCTTTCTCCTAGTTGAACTAGGGGGCTAGTTTTTCTATTAGATAAGTATTATTAATATTCTACTAATTCAACCAGCATTCTTTTATCTCTCCTATAAACAGATGGTACTAGTAGGGCTAAAAATACAAAACTTAAATACACAACTTTGAGATATTGTTATTTTTCAAAAAATAGTGAGAATTATTTTCGAAGTATAAATTCTATTATCTAGGAATAACAATTCTACTAGTTTCTATTGAGAGAATTAATTTCCTACTAAAAGCAACAATTCCGTGTTTGATTTGTGATTGTTCAACCCCACACTCAAAGCGATTTGTTGTACGAGAATAGTGGAGAAAGTTGTTTGGTTGAAAGCCAGAAACATCAAGAATTAGTCTCGCACAATGCATAGGTACTTTTCAGGAAAAAATTATTCTATAAACATCACAAACCGACTTGATTTTCAAATTTTAAATTTTATGTTGTGACGAAAACTCAATTTTAAACTGAATTTTTTTCAACAAATTGTTGCTGAGTGGCACTTGACAGTGCCAACTGCAGATTACCACTAAGGTGGTTAAATACTCACACTATCAAGCAATTTATGTTGAGTTTACGTGTCATTTGTGGGGTTTGCAAACCTTGTTTTTAGGGATTGTATTGTTAGTGATATTAGTTAGTTTCACTTTTAAATATTTGTGCTTCTATTTTTAGCACATTGTTGTTTTTTCTTTGCTTATTTAAAGCTTTGGTCGATGAATAATATGGAGTAATAGTTCACAACATCATTGATTTCTCTGTTCTTCTATCACTATTATAATTTCTTTTCATTGTAACAATGGTATCAAGCCAAGTGATAAGCATATGATGGCAGCAGAAAACTTCATCCAGCCTGCTATTCCTCATTTTAATGGTCACGATGACCTTTGGAGCATGCCAATGGAGAATTTCTTAAGGTCTAAAAAGTATTGGTGTGTTGTTGAATCTGGAGTGATAGAACCGGAGCAAGGTGTTGCAAGGATAGATACACAGAAAGTAGAACTGGAAGTATTGAAGTTGAAGGATCTCAAAGCCAAGAACTATCTCTTCCAAGCCATTCATCGAGCCACTTTGGAGACAATTCTTTGCAAAGATACGTCCAAATAGATATGGGACTCAATGAAGAGAAAGCATCAAGGGAATGCAAGGTCGAAGCGTGTGCAGCTGCAAGGTTTTCGGACTGAATTCAAAAACTTAAGAATGAAGTCCAGTGAGTTGGTTACTGATTTTTTATCAAGAACGATGGCAATTGCCAACAAGATGAGAATCCATGGAGAAAGAATGGAGGATATTGTCATTATTGAGAAGATTCTTAGATCGTTGACATAAAATTTAACTTTGTTGTTTGTTCGATAGTGTAACACCCAAAACCCGTATCTGTCACCAGATTAAGGTTACGAGGCATCACCGTATAAAACACAGTTTAGCACAATTATTCATCACCTTTCATGCACCAAAGAATAGCAATACATTTATATCATTATCAAACTTGAATAACCATAATTCAATTATTTTAATAATTCAATTCGAACATACATCAAAACTCAATTGAACATGTTCCATAATTACCAAATTTGAACCAAGACATAAACAACTTAATATCCAATCACATATATGACATTATCAACATTACCATATGGCCGTACATACCTTTGAAATCATTATATTATATGCATTTACCCTAAAAACTCTGTTCTATGTATCTTTACCGAATCAATAGTAACCTATTCCATTAATTAAGTCATGACTATATAATTTCACATGTTACGTATGTTTTTCTATGTTAAACATCCACACGGAATAATAGGCATGCATATAAAATAAACATGAACAAGCATATTCATTTAACTACATATAATTATGATTATCACAAATTTAAAACACTATTACCAAAAAAATCATACCAAAGTACTTATCTATCATATACCAAATTATTTAATCACTAATATGGCATATTTTCAACTCAAATTAAACCTAACATTTTGATCTTTCATTATCGAACCTTAAACAAAGCATATCGACCAAAACAACCATACAACATATTCATTATTTGCCTTCATCAACCGTACCTATATAACCAATCGCTCAAGCATAATAAAGGTGCATACATCGCCATTATAAACCGAATCGTAATATCCTATACACATTCATACATATAATTATCCTTTTATCAACTTTCTAATCCAATTATGGATAACTTTAGCTTCCAACCTTCATACACATACTTCATTATGTATATATATAAATATCACATAACCAAAATCATTTAAACTTAACATCATTTATTCTTACTAAATGCATCAAGCATATATCATTTACCTTATTGCCAAAACACATAATTTGTCTATCATTAGCATAGCATATTGAACAAGTTACACATAAACTCACCTTAACCGAGATCATATACACAAACATAAGCATAGAAACCATGTTTTGCATATAATAACTCAAAGGCAATTTGCTAAACCAAACATATCAAGCACTTAACCAAGTACACATAAAAAGAACTTAAACATAGTGATCAAGCCATTTTCGCATGGCTATATATACATACATGTTCCATACATGTTCCAAAATCAAACATTCCATCTATGCTATACATGCCATAAACTCAAATTCAACTTAGTAAAATATCGAAAAAGCTGTCGATAGTGTGAGTAGTCTTGATGACGATCCCGAACTCGTAATATATATCCAAATCTATAAATGAAATAAACAAGAATACACACAGAGTAAGCTATTTAAGCTTAGTAAGTCATAAGCAATTATATATTTATCAACTATTATTAATTAACACTAAGTTAGCAAAACCGAATATACATGTTCTCAAATACAAGGTTATCATATCATAGCACATATAGATTACCAAAATTGAATACAAATATTCTCACATAGCAAAACACTTATCTTTACCTACTTAAGAAGGTAAAGCTTATCAATGTACATCAATGATTAAATATATTTATTCACATATATATACAACCGGATATCAATTTACCATGTACATATAAGAAAATCCCCATAACCAAATGTGTCCATGTATATATATATATATACATCTATCAAGTAATCTCATCTTCAGATATGAATAACATCTACTCAATATCATTTTATCCACATATCCAAGATGCCAAAATACAAACACATTATTTATCAACTTACTTATTCGATAAACATCACATATAACATGTACTTATGTAAATACATACCTTATGGCGAATCTCAAAGACACATTCAAAATCAAATTCCAATATATTATATTCATTATTTGTAAAACCGAATGCACACATTAAAATCTTACAAATATTCCTCAACTATATCACATATTACTAGTATTGAATAGTAATATATCAACTTACCTTATTCCTTGCAACTATGAGGCTTAAACATACTTGTACTTTTAGTTCATGAGTTTAAATACATTTCTCCTTGTATGATTCATGATTTCTCCATTTATAACACATCACCGGCATTAAGCCTGCTAGACCAGATGTCTGAAATTTGATCACCGGCATTCAGCCCGCTAGGCAATAAGCCCGAAACACTTCACCGGCACAAGGCACCGCTAGGCTCAAGGCTCGATACAATTCAAGCACAAGGCACTGCTAGGCAATAAGCTGATACACTTTATCGCATAAGGCACCGCTAGGCTCAAAGCTTGATACAATTCACCGGCACAAGGCTTGCTAGGCAATAAGCCCGATACACTTCACCAGCACAAGGCCTGCTAGGCTCGAAGCCCAAGTATCAATATAATTAAACCATTTCATACATATTACATAATACCAATATCACATATCACATATAATTCATATTACTATCACATATCAAATTTAAATAAATTTAACTACATTTCATTATTAAAATCACTTATCATATTCGGCTTTAATTCAACATGTAATCAAGGTCATAACCAATATTAATGATATTAAATTGCTTAAAGACTTACCTCGGATATCGTCGGACTACAAAAATCGAATATTCAATTATTTCTGCTTTTCCCCGATCTAAGTCCACTTTCTTTTGTTCTTGATCTAAATACATTCAAATTAAGCTCATTCAAACACATTTCTATTCAATTTAGTCCTAAAACACATAAATGGGCAAATTACCATTTTACCCCTAATATTTCACACTTTTACAATTTAGTCCCTATTGCACAAAACACAAAATACACAAAATTTCTCATTACCTATGCTTGGACAAATATTACCTATGTTCATACAAGTCCATAAATTTCATTTATTTCACATTTTAGTCCTTCAAAAAATTTATTTTTGCAATTTAGTCCAAATTATTCAAATTCATCAAAAATTCAAAGATAAAACTTGTTAATCAAACACATATATTTCTTATTTCATCATCAAACAACAAAAACCACAAGGTATCATCAATGGCAAAACACAAAATCATCATCAAAATCAAAAATTAAGACATGGGTCGAAAAGTACTCAAAGCAACGATATCAAAAACGTAAAAATTATCAAAAACCGAACAAAACTCTTACCTTAATCAAAGAACATCAAGGCCAAACCTAAATAGTTTTCTTTCTTTCTTATTTTCTTTGTTTTGATCACAAAGCATAAAAGAATGAACGTCTTTCTCTTTTATTTTATGCATTATTATAAGTTAATATAATATATATTTAATAATTATAACTTTTATAATATATAAATACATATAATAAAGTCATTCATAATCACACATGCCGTCCACTATATATATAAAATGGACTAATTACAATGCAAATCCTCCATATTAAAAAGCCACTATCAACTAAGCACTTTACACTATAATTTGTAACTTTTACCTTTTACGCGATTAAGTCCTTTTATTAAATTGAATACCTAAACGACGAAATTAAATCACGAAAATTTAATACCAAGAAATTCACAAACAATAAATATACAAAATAATTTTTAAAATATTTTTGGACTCGAATTTGTGGTCCCGAAACTACTATTCCGATTAGGGTCAAAAGTGGGCTGTTACGGATAGAAGAATCAAGAGATGTTGGTTCCCTTACACTTTTGAACTACAAAGATCTTTGCTGGTTCATGAACAAAATATTGTTCAACAAGATAAAGAAGAACAGGCGTTGAAGGCGAGAATTAATCCAAAAGGTCCTGGGGTAGGAAACCAAGATTGTTGGACACTAAAGAGCACCACAATGCAGATAAGGATTATTCTACTCATTCTAGAGGAAAAACAAAGGCCATGACAATAACTATTCATATGGTTACAAGCAAAAGTCTATAGACAAGTCAAATATTGAGTGTTACAAATGTCACAGGTATGGTCATTACAAATCAAAGTGTAGAACTAATCTTAACAGAAATCGTGGTGCGAAATCAAATTTTGCAGAAAAAAGAAAAAGAAGAAGAAATTTCTCTCTTAATGGCATGTAATGTGAAGGAAGAAATTCACCAGAATCTGTGGTATTTAGACATAGGCTGTAGCAATCATATGTGTGGAGATAAGATGATATTTTCTAAATTAGATGAAGCATTTTGAAGCATTGTTTCATCTGGAGACAATTCTAAAGTTTCTGTCTTAGGTAAAGGCAATGTGAAAATCCACACCAAGGAGAATACTACTCAGGTTATTTCCAATGTTTTCTTTATTCCTGATTTGAAAACTAATCTACTCAGTGTTGGTCAGCTTCAAGAGAAGGGATATGTGATTTTTATCAAAGATGGAGTTTGTCGCATTCAAGATGAAAAATTGGGCTTAATTGCTCAAGTAAACATGACAACAAACTGGATGTTCCCACTACATCTCAATAATGCCGCTGAATCATGCTTTTCAGTAAGAATGAAAAATGAAGCATGGTTGTGGCATTTTCGATACGGACACCTAAATTTTGGTGGTCTAAAAATGCTATAATAGAAAAACATGGTAACTGGTCCTCCTAAAATTGAAAGTCCTTCTCAAGTTTGTAAGGATTGTGTTGTTGGCAAACAACATCAAACCACTTTCCGAAAGGAAAATCAAAGAGAGCAAAGAAAGTGCTGGAGTTGGTTAATTCTGATATATGCGGCCTTATCAATCTGACATCAAATGGTGGTAAACGTTATTTTATAACATTTACTGATGATTATAGTCGAAAAACCTGGGTTTATTTTTTACAGTACAAGTCTGAAACTTTTTTAGCTTTCAAAATTTTTAAGGCGCTTGTTGAAAAGGAAGCAGGAATGGCTATTGTTAGATTTGGCCATCCATGTAGCCCATACAGCAGCAACAAGACAGCACGTGAAGAAGCAAAGGTGGCCATGCAGTAGCCATTATTTCATGTGCAATAAGCTTTTATTTTGTTCATTTTGTATCTCATAATCAATGTAACTTAGTCTAGTTCACTTAGAACTATATTAGGTTGATATTTTATGTTGATTTGATGGTGATTGAAGCTGATTATATCAGCTATATAATGTGTGCAAGCTAAGTTTTCAAGTTTCTATGTAGACTAGTGGGATCAATCAATATATGTAATGGCAGCATGCCAATGATGTTTTTGTAATGAAAATCATCTGATTTTATTCAAGTTCATGCTCCCTCTTTTGTTCTCTCGTTCTTCTTAGCAAATTTCTATTTATTTTTTTTTCTTCTGCTGCAAGTCTCGAGCCTTACTGCTCAAGCTTCAGCTACTTGTTGCTGTTGCTGATCAAAGTTCCAATAATTGGTATCAAAGCCATTATCTTAGAGGACCTTGTGTTGTCAAAAGCTCAACTCAAATGGCTACCAACTTTTCTCCAGCAGCACCACCTATTTTCAGTGGTGAAGGGTTTCACATATGGGCTGTGAAGATAAAGACTTACCTACAAGCATTCAACCTGTGGGAGGTAACCAACACAGATGCTAAGCCTGCTCCTCTTCGAGCCAATCCAATAGTGGCTCAGATGAGACAGCATACTAAAGAAAGGACCAAAGGCACAAGGCTATGTCCTGCGTACAAAACTGTGTCTCTGATGTGATATTCACAAGAATTATGGCTTGTGAGACACCAAAGCAGGCCTGAGACAAACTCAAAGAAGAGTTCCAAGGAACTAAAGAACCAGGCAATAGCAGCTCTTGAATTTGAGAAGGGACTTCGTGAATCTCAAAATGAAGGAAGAAGAAACAGTGAAGTTGTATTCAGATAGGATCATGGATGTAGTTAACAACATAAGGTTGCTAGGAGAAGAAAAGAATAGTGGAGAAGGTGCTCTCAACACTGCCTGAGAGATATGAAGCAAAGATCACATCCATTGAGGATTCGAGACTTGGCCAGTATCTCCTTGACTAAGCTTATTAATGTATTGTATGCTTAGGAACAAAGGAGGGCCAATAGGCAAGAAGAACACCAAGAAGGTTCCTTCCAAGCCAAATCAAAACCATCCTCGAGCAATACTGCCTACAAAGGCAAAAAGATCTAGAAGAACAGGCCTAACTCTGATGTTGCAAAAGGTGGTGAACAACTTTGTAAATTTTGCAAAAGACCACGTCATCCTAAAACAAATGCTGGTTTAGACCAGATACAATATGCCAGCATTGTAAAAAAAGGGCCATGTTGAGAAGGTTTGCAAGTCCAAGGGTAAACTAAAGCAGGCACAATATCAACAGCCAAAGACTGAGGCTCGTGTAGCTGAAGAGGAGAGTGATCATGAAGAGCATGTCTTTGCTATGTCATACTCAGATGGTCAAAAGAAAACCTCCAAAGGATGGCTTCTTGATAGTGGTTGCACTAACCACATGTCACCTGATGAATCCATTTTCAAGACCCTAGATAGAAGCTATCAAATAAAGGTTAAGATTGGCAATGGCCAGTTCATTATGACTAAAGGAAAAGGAGATGTGCTGATAAACACTCCTACAGGTACCAAACTTGTTACAAATGTCTTGTTGGTGCCTGAAATTGATAGAAATTTGCTCAGCATTGCTCAACTGCTTGAGAAGGGCTATTAAGTTGTATTCAAAGGCAAAGAATGCCTAATTAGTGATCCAAGAGGATCCAAACTCATGACTGTAGCTATGATAGATAAAAGTTTTATTGTGGACTAGAATAAGAGTCCAGATAGTGCCTACACAGTTGTAGGAATGAATCCAAGCTGTGGCATAAAAGACTTGGGCACGCCAACTTCAAGTCATTGTCTATGATGATCAGTGAAGGACTGGTTGAAAACTTCACCAACTCATTGAGTAATGAAGGTGTTTGTGAAGTATGTCAGTTGGGAAAACAAGCTAGGCCTCCATTTCCATCGAATTAAGCTTGGAGAGCATCAGAGAAGCTTCAGATTGTGCACACTGATGTGTGTGGTCCTATGGAGACTGAATCACTCATTGGAAACATGTATTTCATCTTGTTCATTGATGACTACTCAAGATATTGCTGGATTTATTTCCTAAAACAAAAATCAGAAGCGGCTCATGTGTTCTTAAAGTTTGAAGCACAGGCTGAAACAGAAATAGGTTGTAAGCTTAAAACACTTAGATCTGATAATGGAGCTGAATACACTTCAGCTCAATTTCAAGCCATTTGCACTGATGATGGCATCAACCATCAGTTGACAAATGTTTATACTCCTCAACAGAATGGGGTTAGTGAGAGGAAGAATAGGAGCTTACTCGATATGGCCAGATGTCTTATGTTTGAGAAGAATGTGCCCAAAAACATGTGGACTGAAGCAGTAAATACTATTGTTTATTTACAAAACAGACTTCCCTCAAAGGCCCTGGCTCACAAAACACCATTTGAGGCTTGGTTCGGGTTCAAGCCATCACTGGCTCACCTTAGAACCTTTGGTTGTTTATGCTATGCATAGGTTCCAGCTATTAGAAGAAGCAAACTAGATGAAAGATCTCAAGTAGGCATATTGGTTGGCTATAGCTTGACCAAAAAGGGCTATAAAATACTTGTTTCCTCATCAAATAAGGTCCTAGTAAGTAGAGATGTCATCTTTGATGAGAAGGCATGCTGGGACTAGGAGAAGAATGTACCAGTGGCTACTTCTGAAGAAAACACAACAGGCCAAATTGAGCCTGATTGAGATGGTCCAGAAATGGACTTTGATGATGTTCCAGTAAGAGGAACAAGGTCTCTAGCAGAAGTCTATGAAAGGGCACAAGTGGCCACTGTTGAGCCAAGCTACTTTGAAGAGGCTGAAGCACACCAAGGCTGGCAGCAAGCTATGGCTGATGAAATGCACACAATCGAGAAGAATAAAACTTGGGAGCTAGTTGAAAGGCCTATAAATAGGAAGGTCAAAGGTGTCAAGTAGGTTTATTGAGCTAAACAAAATGCAGATGAAAGTTTGAATAATCTAAAGGCTAGGTTGGTTATGAAAGGGTTTAGCCAAAGATATGGCTCGGACTACATGGAAACATTTGCTCCAGTAGCCAGGCTCTATACAATAAGATTGCTAGTAGCCTTAGAAGCTCAAATGAATTGGAAGATTCACCAACTTGATGTAAAATTAGCCTTTCTCAATTGCTTCCTTGAAGAAGACATCTATGTAGACCAGCCACAAGGTTTTATTGTGACTGGCAAGGAAGATATGGTATACAAGCTCAACAAAGCCTTGTATGGCTTAAAACAAGCACCAAGGGCCTGGTACAGCAGAATCGATGGTTACATGGTTAGCTTGGGATTCGAGAGAAGTATAAGTGAACCTATATTGTATGTCAAGAAGGAAGGAGTTCAAACAAAGCTCATTGTCTCCTTGTATGTTGATGACCTGTTGATTACAAGAGGAGATCAAACAATGCTGAATGATTTCAAGACCAAGATGCAGCAAATGTTTGAAATGTCTGACCTTGGTTTGATGACTTACTTCCTAGGCATGGAAGTTAGACAAACTGAAAAGGGAATTTACTTAAGTCAAAAGACTTTTGCTATGAAGATCCTTAACAAGTTCGCAATGCAGAATTGTAAAGCAGTCTCGACACCAGTTGCTGTTGGAGAAAACTATCGAGCCAAGGAGTTTTTGAGAAGGTATGTGAATCTACCTATAGAAGTCTGGTAGATTGTTTGCTATACTTGACAGCTACTAGGCCAGATATGATGTATGTAGTGAGCTTACTCTCAAGATTCATGCATTGTTGCAATGAAAGTCACTTTAAAGCAGCCAAGAGAGTAATCAGGTGCATCAAAGGCATCTTATGTTATGGCTTACTATTTTCCAAGGTTGAAAATATGGAACTAGTAGGCTATATAGACAGTGATTGGGCTGGATCGAAAAATGACATGAAGAGCACCTTTGGTTATGCATTTACACTTGGTTCAGCAATGTTTTGCTGGTGTTCGAAGAAGCAAAGTCTGGTGGCTCAGTCAACAGTAGAAGCTAAGTACATTGCTACTGCAAATGCAGTTAATCAAGCCATATGGCTTAGAAAAATCATGTCTGACTTAAACCTCGATGTAAATGGTGCTACAAAGATCTATTGTGACAACAAATCAACTGTTGCAATAGCAAATAATCCTGTTTTTCATGGGAGAACCAAGCATTTCAGCATAAAGCTTCATGTTGTTCGAGAAATGGAGCAAGCTGAGGAAGTTAAATTGGTCCATTGTAATTCAGAAGACCAAGCTGCTGATATCTTAACCAAAGCTCTCAACAATTCAAGGTTCTGCAAATTGAGAGATGTAATAGGAGTATGCAACATGGAGACCAAGGAGGAGTGTTAGATTTTGGCCATCCATGCAGCCCATGCAACAGCAACAAGACAGCACGTGAAGAAGCAAAGGTGGCTATGCAGTAGCCATTATTTCATGTGCAACAAGCTTTTATTTTGTTCATTTTGTATCTTACAATCAATGTAACTTAGTCTATTTCACTTAGAACTATATTAGGTTGATATTTTATGTTGATTTGATGGTGATTGAAGCTGGTTATATCAGCTATATAATGCTTGCAAGCTAAGTTTTCAAGTTTCTATGTAAACTAGTGGGATTAGGTAACATTAGGTGAAAACTTGTTTTAATTTCTTTTGTTATCAATCAATATATGTAATGGCAGTATGCCAATGATGTTTTTGTAATGAAAATCATCTGATTTCATTCAAGTTCATGCTCCCTCTCTTGTTCTCTCGTTCTTCTTAGCAAATTTCTGTTTCTTTTCTTTCTTTCTTTTGCTGCAAGTCTCGAGCCTTACTGCTCAAGCTTCAGCTACTTGTTGCTGTTTGCTGATCAAAGTTCCAATAGCTATTAGAACTCTCCGTAGCGATTGTGGTGGAGAATACAAGTTACAAGAATTTGTTAGTTTTTGTGAGGAGCATGGAATTCAAAAGCAACTTACTACAGCCTACACCCTGCAGCAAAATGGTGTTTCAGAGAGGAAGAAATGTACAATTTTAAACATGGTGCGAATCATTTTAACAAGAAACGATATTCCAAAAAGTTTTTGGCCTGAAGCTATCAATTAGAGTATTCATGTGTTGAACAGAAGTCCTACCATAACTGTTCAAAATATGACGCCTAAAGAAGCATGGAGCGAAAAACGGCCGAGTGTTGAGCATTTCAGAATATTTGATTACGTTGCATATGCGCACATTCCCGATCAAAAGAGGACTAAACTTGATGACAAATATGAAAAGTGTGGTTTTCCTAGTGTTAGTGAACAGTCAAAAGTGAACAAATTGTACAATCCTATCACCAAGAAAATTGTCATTAGTAGTGACATGTTCTTTGATGAGGAACAATTCTGGTTTGGTGATGAAAACAATAACCAAGGTCAAATCCTGGCAGATTTTGATGGTGAAAACGGAGAACAACAACTGCAGCCCTTGGAGAAGGCACAACCTTTAGAAAATGTGCAACAATCAGCAGACACTCAACGATTTACAGCCTCTGTCACAGGAGATGATAGACCTGAACGAATTCGACGGTGACGCATGGATGGAAGATTATGAGGTACAAGGATTTGATCAAAGTGAAGATATTCTCACTCATTTTTCTCTATTATTTTCAGACTGTGATCCTACGGTCTTTGAAGATGCTGTCAAAGACTCAAAATGGCGGAAGGCCATGGATGATGAAATCAATTCTATTGAAAAAAACAACACACGGGAATTGACAGATCTTCCACAAGGACAAAAAACCATTGGTGTGAAGTGGGTGTACAAGACAAAGCTGAAAGAGAATGGCGAAGTTGACAAGTACAAAGCACGCTTAGTTGCTAAAGGCTACAAGCAAGAGTTCGGCATCGACTATAAAGAAGTTTTTGCTCCTGTTGCTCGGCATGATACAATTAGGTTGGTGATTTCTCTTGCTGCCCAAAATTCATGGCCTATTTTCCAATTAGATGTGAAATTGGCGTTTTTACATGGTGATTTGAAAGAACAAGTGTTTGTTGATCAACCTCCTGGATATGTGAAATATGAAAACAAAAACAAGGTGTATAGATTAAAAAAGGCGTTGTACAAATTAAAACAAGCTCCGAGGGCTTGGTATAGTCTCATCGAAGCTTATTTTTAAAATAAGGTTTCTAGAAATGTCCATACGAGCATACGCTTTTTACCAAGGTTGGTGAAAGAGGTAAGGTTATTATTGTTTGCCTCTATATTGACGATCTTATATTTACTGGGAGTGACGTTGCCCTGTTTGATGATTTTAAAAATTCCATGATGGTTGAGTTTGATATGACTGACCTTGGAATGTTACATTATTTTTTGGGTATTGAAGTGATACAATCTACTGCTAGAATTTTCATTTCTCAGAAAAAATATGTGCCAGAGATTTTGGACAAGTTTGGGATGAAGAACTGCAATCTTGTTTGCACACCGACTGAAGTTGGTTTAAAGCTTGTTCGAAATCCTGAAGGAAAGGAGATTAACAGCACCTCTTACAAGAAAATAGTGGGAAGCTTGATGTATTTGACTGCAACAAGACCAGATATTATGCATTCTGTAAGTCTAATTAGCAGGTTTATGGAGTACCCAAAGGAGATGCATCTCTTAGCTGCAAAAAGAATACTTCGGTATTTAAAGGGCACGGCTAGTTACAGATTGTTCTACAAGAGGGGTGAAAAGACAAATTTGTTTGGCTTCACTGATAGTGATTATGCTGGCGATCTTGATGATAGAAAGAGTACTTCTGGTTATGCTTTTATGCTGGGTACAGGAGCTGTTTCATGGTCTTCAAAGAAGCAACCAATAGTCACTTCGTCTACTACGTACTGAAGCTGAGTTTGTAGCTGCTACAGCTTGTGCCTCCCAAGCTATTTGGTTGAGAAATATTCTTGAAGAACTACATTTTTTACAGCAAGGAGTAACAACGATCTTTTGTGATAAAAGCTTTGGTTGATAAATAATATGGAGTAGTAGTTCACAGCATCATTGATTTCTCTATTCTTCTATCACTATTGATAATTCTTTTCATTAACAATTCAAGATGTAGATGTTGACCATCAAATTCGAGACTTTGAGAATGCAAGAGTCATAAAGCATTGATGAATTCTATGCTAAGTTGTCTGGCTTATCTTATCAGACATCTGCACGGATTACTTGAACCCTAAATTAATAAAAAAAACGTTTTGAGGTCTATCAAAGTGACTTCAAAAATAACGTAAATGTTAATTTTCTAATATATAATATTGTATATGTAAAATGTTTTGTGGGTTAACTGGTCGATTCAAGTACTGACGGCTACCAAAATAAGATGTGATAAATCAAAGGGAAATAATCAAGCGAATTTATAATTTTAACGAAGATATTGTTGGTTGAAAATTTTTAAGCATTTCATATTTATATTTAAATTTTATTATATGTAATTATCAATATATATTTAAATATATAATCAACTTTTCAAGGGTTTCTCTCTAAAATCAAGAGTACTGTCCACAGAGTCCTAAAGAGAGCAGTCTTTTATTGCGGCTTGGGATGGCGGAGAGTGGTGGCGGAGAGAGAGATTCCAACGAAGAGATCACTTTGCTAGCAGAAAAACTTGTCCAACTGTCAATAGAGAGATCCATGGTACTACCAGCAGACAAACCCACTTTGATCTGTTCAGTGTGGACTAAAAAACAGTTTAGTTTTGAAAGTTTTAAATTGATAACTCTTAGTTTTAGAGAAAAATATATATTGAATATTTAAATTTATATAATATATGAGAATGTGGATTTGAGTGCGATAAAATATATTATTTTCTATTTTAAGGGTTAGGAAGAGATTATAGGTAGTTGTAGGTATCAGATATATATTGTCGTAACCATTTTTTTGGGAAAAGCGGTAAACGCAGCGTCGACTCGATTTTTGAAAAAAGAAAAGAAAAGGAGTCGCCACCGATCTTTATTTGGTGTGATCGGATCACCTTCGTTTAATAAAACATTTAATTTACTAAAAGTGCTTTTGGTCCACGAACTTTGAGAAAACGGATTCGGAGGTCGATTACGTGCGAGGAAGGAATAGCACCTCGACACGCCCAAAATTGGTACCAAACCGATTGATTGATGTCCTATTTGTTGAAAACTTAAAGGGATTCAAAATACCATGTTTTTTATTTTAAGATTAGAAGGCGTTAAGGCTTTCTTATTTTGAAGAGGTAAAGCATCACGTCCGATGTTAGGGCACAATACTTTAAACTCCCGAAACTAAGCTCGCCTTTTGAAACTTGGTTTTTATTTGAAGAGGATCATCCGTTATTCGTCAAATGAGAAACCGGAACCCAGTAAGTTAGGGCTCGATTTCCCGAGATTTCAAATACGGAAGATTGCCTCTATTTTAGAAAAAAAAAAAACTTATCCCGAAGTATACAAGTGTCGAGTCCAGTAAGTTAGGGTACGACATCTCGAATTTCCGAGATTCTGTTTTGAAATTGTAACTTTTGAAAGAGATATCCCGTTATTTAACATAAACGAGTAAAACCGGAACCCAGTAAGTTAGGGCTCGATCTTCTCGAATTTTTAAATACCAAACATCGTCTTTATTTTGAAAATTTAATTGATTAATATTAGACAAAGTAATGATACAACAAACAAAACGAATATATGAATAAATCTAATTCTCATAAATAAATGAATGAGCAACTAAATAATGACACAAGGTTGACGATAATGGGGCTTTAGAAACAAATAGAATGATAATAACAATAGTAATAAGAAAATAAAGAATATGATACGTAAATGAATAAATTGCTTTAAAGTATTGAAAGAGTAAAGAGCAATGAACGAATAAACAATAAGTAAATGAAACGATAAATAATAAAATAATAAGAAATGGATAACGTTAAATAAAAAAATTTTATAAATGGTGAAAATTTAAAAAATGGAAATCAATTCAAATTAAATAATTGTAATAATAATAATAACAATAATAATAATAATAATATCAATAATAATAATATAGTGATAATCAAATAATAAAAAATAACAATAATAAGTATAATAGTAAATAAATAAACAAAAGTAAGAGAAATGAAATGATAATAATAGTAATAATAATAATAATAATAATAATAATAATAACAATAATATTAATAATAATAATATAGTGATAATAAAATAATAAAAATAACAATAGTAAATATATTAGTAAATAAATAAACAAAAGTAAAAAATGAAATGATAATAATAGTAATAATAATAAAATAATAATAGTAGAGGATAATAGAGGAATAAAATAATAATAATAATAATAATATAACATAGTAATACGTAATATTATAGTAATAATAATAATAATAAAACAATAATAATAATAAATAAACAATAAAACATTAAATAACAATGATAATTAAAGGGGGAGGACCAAATCGGATTAAAAATAAAATTCTGGGGCAGATTTATAACAAAAGAAAGGAAAAGGACCCTATTGTAATGCGCGCAAAAATATGGGGGACGAGGAGCGCAAATTTACCCAAAGCGCCTAAACGCAGCGTTTTAAAAGGGACTAAATTGTAATCGCTCAAAGCTTCTGGGCCGAATAGCAAAATTGAAAGACTTAATTGTAAAAATAAAAAAATGCGAGAGGACCACGCGTAAAATTCCCATTTTTCCCAAAAACACGCGGATCCTCCGAGCGGGTCGGGTTGCTCATGGTCCTGACAAACGACGCTGCTTTGGGGCCTTTCAGACGTGCCCTAAACGACGCTCTTTGAAGCCTTTATAAATTCAAATTTTCGCTTTTTTTTTCATTTGCAAGATTCTTTAAAAAAAGAGAGAGAGTTCTCTCCTTTCTCCTTCTTGGTCCGAGAGGAGGATCTCCGGAGGATTCCGGTCACTGGCTGTTGTCATACCACCGTACAGTGGCGGAAAATCCAAATGGTACATTTTTTATATATATAAGTTTTTTTTGATTTATTTTTATTTTTTTGAAAAACCTTAAGAAGAGGAATCCTCCCTGCTTGCCCCGAAGTTCGGCCGACGACGGAGAGGGACTCACGCCATGCCCGAGGTTCGTGTAAGTCTTGCTTTCCTTTTTATTATTCAGTAAACGAGAAAAAAAGTATAAAATAATAAAAAAAAGAAGGCGAGATGACAAGAAAAGAAAAAAAAATAGTTTGCTTATCGAAATAAAAAACGGAGGTAAAAAACCTTTTATTGCTTTTTTGCTCTCGATTTCTGATGGTTGTGTGTTCTTAGTCTCTGTTTTTTCTTTTTTTTGAAACAAAAAAGGCCCTGTTTACAGTGTTTTCTTGTGGCTTTATAGCCAAAGTCGAAATAAGAAGACAAATTCTTCTTCTTGCTAAGCTGTTGCGTGCTTTGTCTTTGTTTTGCAGGAAGCAGGCGACGGGCGGAGCGGCTGGTCGGAGCAGAGGGCAGGTGAGGGGTCAGAAGTCAGAGGGTCAGAAAGGAGTGCGGCTAGGGTTTTTGTTTTTTCTGTTTTTTTGGTTTTTCTGAGTTGGGTTGGGCCATTTGGGCCTATTATTTTGTAATTGGGCCCGAGTTTTTGATTGGGCTTGTAATTAATTTTAATGTAATTGGGTTTGTTGTTTGATTGTTGGGCCTTGGGCAATTTGGGCTCTCATAATGCCCCTCTTTGCTCATTGTCGTGTAACGATAATAGAGCAAAGACTCAAAGAAGCAATATTGCGGCCTCGCCGAAGTCTCTACCTATCGTGTGCTTTCCTTCAATAGCCTCATCCCGATCCTTCACACCTCGTTGCTCGATCCACTTCACCGATATGTGGCTTCAATCGCTTCTTCATTGCGATTTCAATAGGATGTGACTTGTTTATTTTTGATCCGATGCATCTTCGAGAGATGAGGTCTTTGGTCTTCACCTATCCCACCTCTAGTTAAGGCGATAGGACTAGAGCTTAACCATGCTCCCTCTTGGTTAGGGACGGGGATTACATCATGTTCTCTCTCGTTAGAGAGCCAGATTAGCCTTGATCTTGCCCCACTCACCGGTTATGGTGACAAGATCTACAATTTTGGCCTATTCCACCGGCGGTCGGTGGCAATAGGAGGGTGGCTAAAATCATGTTCTCTCTTTGGTTGAGAGCCAGATTCGCCGATCTTGCTCCACTACTTGTTGGGGCGACAAGATCTATAATTTTGGCCTATTCCACCGCGGTCGGTGGCAATAGACAATCTTCAACCTATTCCATCACCGGTTGATGGCAATAGACAATCTTCAACCTATTCCATCACCGTTGATGGTAATAGATAATCTTCAACCTATTCCATCACCGGTTGATGGTAATAGGACAATCTTCAACCTATTCCATCACCGGTTGATGGTAATAGGACAATCTTCAACCTATTCCATCACCTGGTTGATGGTAATAGGACAATCTTCGATAGTGTTGCTACAATCGTCCTTTAGGACATATCCTCAGATACTCGATTTTGTGTTTATGCCAAATGGTGAGGATGCTATGGTCGTAATGACTCGAATGCTCTAACTAATGGATGACACTTGCATGAAAGCAGAATGTCGTGAGAATGATGATCTTTGGTTAAGATGCAATGATTGTAATAAATCGGATGCTCCTAACTAAATGATATTACGGAGGACATTTGCATGAATGCAGGATGTCATGAGAACGATTCACTTTTCCTTAAAAATAATCTTAGGGCTATAATTGCTCGCTCACTCGTCGAGGTCATGGCACAGAGGCAACATCTTACCTGATGTCTATGCCTGCGAATCTGAAGAAATGGTCATAATTTTGGACTTCTCTTCGAATGTTTCCAACCCCTAAGCGCGGTGGTTCCCGAACAATGCCTTGTTTTAGGTTCCTACTGTTTAGAAGCTTCCAAAGTAATAGGCGGGACTCGTTTCATGGAAGCATTATGGGTCAATGGGTTGTTATTTCAATTGCAAACAACTCAAAGATTTAAAATAACAATGGAATTCATAAAGAATGGAATTGGATTAATTCAACAAAAGTAAACATTATTGAAGTACAAAAATGGGTAAAAGAAAAGTAGGTGCCCCAGATATCACAAATGAGCTTCACCAATCAATCCTTTCAAGATCATTTGAGCCGAAAAGGCGCTTGGGGACCTGCGATGGTTCGTAGATGTTCCGAGGTGTAACATTCCTCCTTTTGCCAATTCTGGGGGAAAAGGATTGTCACATACCTTCTTTTTACTTTGAGCCGCCCTTATCGGGTTTTCGACTCAAAGCCCCTTTGGTCTCAAAGCGCCCTTTACGGGTTTTCACTTCGGCCTCTCCGTTTTTTTTTGGTAAAGCGCCTTTTTTGGGTTTTCACTTTAGCCTTTCCCTTCTTCAAGCGTAATACTTCTTAACTAATCTGAATTTATAGGATTGGGTAGATTTTTCCCATCCATCTCACCAAGATTAGTGCCCTCCGAGAAAGCCTTTTCACCACATATGGTCCTTCCCAATTCGCATCCATTTCCTCCGAAATCCTTTTGTATGGGAAGGATCTTTTTCAAAGACGAGATCCCTTCGTGGAATTCCTTGGGCGAACTTTTTGTTGTAAGCTCGCATCATTCACTTTTGGTACATCCGACCGTGATGGATAGCCCTCAATCTCTTTTCTTCAATTAAGTTCAATCGATCATATCGAGCTCGGATCCATTCACTTCATCCACTTCACTTCGACAATACTCGAAGAGAAGGTATTTCCACTTCGATAGGTAGAACTGCCTCCATCCCATAGACCAATGAGAAAGGTGTTGCCCCAGTAGAGGTTCGAGACGGACGTTCGATAAGCATAGAGCGCGAACGGTAATTTTTCATGCCAATCCTTGTAAGTCTCAGTCATCTTCCCCACTATCCTTTTGATGTTTTTGTTGGCTGCTTCCACTGCCCCATTCATTTTTGGGCGATACGGTGATGAATTGTGGTGTTTGATGTTGAATTGGCTACAAACCCCTGCTATCGTGCTATTGTTTAAATTCAGTGCGTTGTCTGATATGATCCTCTCGGTATTCCATATCGACAAATGATTTCCTTCTTCAAAAACCTACTAATCACCGATTTAGTGACGTTGGCATATGAGGCAGCCTCTACCCATTTCGTAAAGTAGTCGATGACCACAAAGATAAATCGATGCCCGTTCGATGCCTTCGGAGATATTGGCCCAATGACGCCCATGCCCCACATGGAAAATGGCCATGGAGAAGTCATAACATGCAAAGGTGACGGGGGTACATGAATCTTGTCTCCATAACCGCATTTATGACATTTTTTGGCATAGTTGATACAGTCTCCCTCCATGGTGGACCAATAATATCCAACCTCATTATTTGTCCGGCCATTGTGAAACCATTAGCGTGAGTTCCACAGACACCTTCGTGGACTTCTTCTAGGATTAACTTAGCTTGGTGGCGCCCACACACCTTAGCAAAGACTTGATCTTTCCTTTTCTTGTATAAGACTTCTCCATCCAAGACGAATCGCATGCTAATCTCCTCAACGCCTTTTTTCATTCTTCGTGGCTTGATCGTGGTACTCACGATTCTTCACATATCGCAATATATCGTGGTACCATGGTGGGTCGATTTTCTCTTCTTCCTCGACATTGTAGCAATGGGTGGGGCCTCATAAATGCTCATTTGTATAGGTCTCATATCCTCCTTGTTGTTTGCTTGTACCATAGAAGCCAATGTGGCTAAAGCATCAGCCATCCGATTTTCGCCCCTTGGTAAATAACTGAAAGTGATGTCATCGAACTCCTTGATTAGTTCTTGAACCAATCTTTTGTATTCGACCAATTTGGGATCTCTCGTCTCCCATTCTCCTTTAAGTTGATAAATTACCAACGCGGAGTCTCCGTATACTTCCAGCACCTTAATTTTGCATTCAATAGCAGCACGGATGCCCATGATACAAGCTTCATACTCTGCCATATTGTTTGTACAATCAAAATCCAATTTGCAGGTAAATGGGTAATGGTCTCCATTTGGGGACACCAGAACTGCCCCAATTCCATTGCCCATGGCGTTCGATGCCCCGTCGAAGTTCAGTTTCCAAGGACGACTTTCCGTGGTATCTTCTTCAGTGGTTGCTATGTACATTAAGTCTTCATTAGGGAAATCAAAGTCCAGAGGCTCGTAATCTGCCAGAGCTCTACTAGCTAGAAAATTCGCTATTGCACTCCCTTTTATCGCTTTCTGGTTTACATAAATTATGTCAAACTCAGAAAGTAAAATTTGCCATCGGGCCATCCGACCATTAAGAGTAGTTGACTCTATTAGGTATTTCAGTGGGTCTAGCTTCGAGATGAGCCAGGTCGTATGATACAACATGTACTGCCTCAGTCTCCGAGTTGTCCAGACCAAGGCACAACACATTTTCTCAATCGGTGAGTACCTTGTTTCACACTCAGTGAACTTTTTGTTAAGGTAGTATATTGCTTTTTCTTTCTTTCCCGACTCATCATGTCGGGCCGAGCACACATCCCATTGAATTATCAAGCACCGTCAAATAGAGGATTAAAGGCTTCTCCGATTAGGCGGTGTCAATATTGGAGGATTGACAGTATCGCTTACTTTGTCGAAGGTCTTCGACATTCCTCGTCCCACACACCTGGGTTGTGTTTTTTAAGAAGACGAAATATGGGATCACATTTCTCAGTTAGTTGTGAAATGAACCGAGCAATGTAATTTAATCTTCCTAAGAAACCTCGAACTTCTTTTTGCGCATTTAGGTGGAGGCAATTCTTGTATAGCCTTGACTTTGTCCGGGTCAACCTCAATCCCCTTTTCACTGACTATAAATCCTAGCAATTTCCCTGACCTGGCTCCAAAGGTACACTTTGCCGGGTTAAGCTTCAGTTGGACTTTCCTCAACCTCAAAAATAATTTCCTTAAGACCTGGATATGCTCCTTTTCTGTCCGAGATTTGGCAATCATATCGTCGACGTAAACCTCAATTTCCTTGTGCATCATGTCATGGAATAGGGTCACCATGGCTCTCTGATATGTTGCTCCCGCATTCTTCAACCCAAATGGCATTACCTTATAGCAAAAGGTTCCCCACATGGTTATGAATGTGGTTTTATTCATGTCTTCAGGAAGCATCTTTATCTGGTTGTACCCTGAGAAGCCATCCATGAACGAGAATAGTGAATAACCCGCCGTATTGTCCACCAAGGTGTCGATATGGGGTAACGGAAAGTTGTCCTTCTGCTAGCCTTGTTTAAATCTCTCAGAGTCCACACACATTCGTACTTTCCCATCTTTCTTGGGGACGGGATGATATTGGCTACCCATTCGAATACTTAACCACTTGCAAGAACCTCGTCAAACCGCTTTTTTACCTCTTCTTTATTTTCAGAAAACGTCGGCCTCATCCTCCAAGTTTTTGTTGGACCGACTTGTATTCTTCTTTTATGGGCAAACGGTGTACCACGATATCGCTTAGCCCGCATGTCTTGATATGACCATGCGAAGACATCCTTGAATTCTTGGAGTAACTCAACGAGGTCTTGCTTTGTCTCTCATGGTGATACCGGCTCCAATCTTCACTTCTTTCTTTTCTTGTTCATTTCTAGATTCACTATTTCCACCGATTCTTTGTGAGGTATGATTTGTTTCTCCTCTTGTTCTACCATCCTAATAGTTCGGAGCTAAATCACGCCTTGGTCATCTCCAAAATCCCGAAAATCTTCCGCACCTATATCTTGCTCAAAAGGACATTCGAGTCATCGGTGGCGTTACTCAAATCCTTGATATCCGGAGACTGTTATGGAAATGAATAAAGGCTTATAGAATCATAGAATCTTGGCATGTTTATTGGTATGATAAATGAAGAATAGAAATGTTTAGAAGAATATTTAAAGAAAGAATAATGAATGAATGAAATGAACATAAAAGAAAATTTGCTCAAAAGATAGCGGAGATGTATTTCATTGAAAATAACGATGGCTTATACAAATTCATGTTTCACAAAAGGGTTCTTATCGCTTCTAGACTTAAAGCAATAATTATGTTCCGAGTATTACTCAATAAGTTCTAAAGGCTATAGGAATCTCCTCCGCATCCAATTGTTTAGAACGCTACCCTACTCATAAGGCGAATGCCATTCCGATTTTCTTCCTCAATTTCCCCTCGACATCAAAGATTAACATGCAGACTTCCTTATTTTGTGTCTCTCGCCTTGGATAGATAACCCTCCTCGATATAAAGGTCTCACGAATATGAGGAATTATCATCGGTTGCCATTTCATCTCATCTCCCTCAAACGTGCCTTCCTTCTTTCTTGCTTCTTTTCCAACTCGCTTTTTTGCTTGGCGTTTGGCTTGAATCCTGCATCAAGAAGTCTCGCTTTTCTTTTAGTCTAGGGACCTCGATTTCTCTTTGGAGGTACCTTCCAAGTCCTTTCTCCGCATGTACCCATTTTCGACCATCGGTTGTAGACCCATTCTCGTGGTCTTGGATAATTGAGGCATCGACTTTATTCCCTCAATGATTTAATGTTACATTGACAAATTCCAAAGAACGGAAGGAACACTCTACCGCTTCATCGTTGGCTTCTAAATAGGGTGCATTGCTTGTTACGATTATGATGATGTCCTCTTCAAAGATTTATGGTCACTAAATGGCCCTCGAGATTAATTTCAACTTTTGGTGCAACGATGAGGGCACCGCTTCTCGCCGAGTGTATCCAAGGTCTCCCCAGCAAACAGTTATAAGATGGTCGGATATCCATCACAACAAAATCCACCTCATATGTGTCTGATCCGATTAGAAGAGGTACTTCGATCCTTCCCATGACTTTCCTCTCGGTTCCATCGAATGCCCTTACTATGTTATGGCAGGCCTTCATATGAGAACTATCAACGGGTAATCGATTCAGTGTCGATAGTGGTAGAACATTGAGCGCTGATCCATTGTCGACTAGTACCCCTGGTAATGTGTATCCCTTGCATCGTGTGGTAATGTGGAGAGCCTTGATGGAACCCGTACCTCCCGGAGGAATCTCATCATCGTTAAAGAAAATGAAGTTATCGGCACTTATGTTGCTAACCAGGCGATCCAGCTTGTTAACTGTTATATCATTCGCAACATAAGTTTCGTTCAATACCTTCATCAACAGCATTGTGCTTGAACTTAATAGTAAATCTAGCACCGATATGCGAGCCATTGTTTATGTAGCTCATTTATTACATCAGATTCGCTTATGCTTCAAAAACTTTAAGAATTCCTAGCTTCTTCCTCCTTCACCGCTCATTTATACGTGTCTCTTGCTTGGTCCCTTTTTCTTTCTTTTGTTCACCGTCAAGTTTTTCCTCCGAGTGCTCCGTCTTTGTATTTGACAAGTCGTAGCGCTTTCCATCGCGATGTAGAGCCTTCCTCTTGGTTTCCTTTTTGTAGTGTTGGGCTAATCTCCCTCTCGTGAATCGTCACATTGCGCTTATAGTTCCAGGGACCTTCTTGTCATCTTTATATGAAAAGGTTACGTGTTTTCGGATCACGATCCTAGGATACTCCCTGGCTCCCTTTTGTTGACGGACCTCCTTTTGGAGATCGTCACATTGCGCTTATAATCCCCGGAGTCTTCTCGTTGTCTTGGATGAAAAGTAGTAGGCTTTGAATCACGATTTTCGGATTTATTTTCACTCCGTCGCCTTTTGATCGTGAGATGGTGACTAAAGGATTGCTCACCTCCGAGGCTTTTGCTGCTGACTCACCCTCCAACGTCGCGTGATGTTACCCTCTTTTTGGCCTTCATTATTTTTAAAGAATTCTAGCTCTTTGTTGTCCATCGTCACTGCTCCAAAGATTCTAAACTCAAGACAACTTTGGATTTCGTGCCCTTCTGAGTCATGAAATTCACAGCTCTTTCGTGTTTCTTCATTTTCTCCCCTTGGACGTGCCACAACCAATCCTCTTTTCAAAGATTTCCTTCCGACTTGTTTCATTGGGGTTTTCACATCGAAAATATCCCTTTAACTCTTCTTCTCGCATCTTCACCTATCATGTTGACCCGTGATTAGGTAGCGGGTGCCCTTGCCAGAGGTGTCATCGACTTCTATAACTCCCATCTGGATCAGTCTTTCTACTAGTTTCTTAAAAGCAAGACATTGCTCTATAGAATGCCCCACGATTCTCGCATGGTATTCGTGACCTGTATGCTCGCATCATACCACTGTGGTCCGAGGGTTGCAAGGGTTTTAAGTAATGAGGAGAGACAACGTAAGGTCAAATAATTTCGTACATTTCCTTGTATGGGACCGGATAGGTGTAAATTGGATTTTCTCCGTATTTTGCCTCGTCTTTGGACTCTGCCTAAAGGAGCTCGATGATCGGGGTTGTAGTCCTTGGGCGGCTCACGATAATAGGTTTTGAATAACCTTTACCTATGTTGTTTATATCACTCTCCCTCTTCTTGGACCGTCTTCCTAGTACTTTCTCCACTCTATTTTACCGCTTCGATTGCATTCTCGATCATTTCCCGACAAGACAATATCGAAAAAACTTTTGTGGCACTTCCAAGCATGTGATTAATGAAGGAGCTTTCAGTATTGACAAACAAAGATGGTTGTCTCTTTTCTAGGAGCGGTGCATGAACTTGCGTGGCTACTTCCTCCACCGGGGCATACCGCTCAAACTTTCGCTCGCTTTTTCTCCATATTTTGGAGCGTGATTCGATCAGAGCTATATCGCCACGCGTGCAGTATTGTTTCGTGAAGGCTCGTGCTAGATCCTTCCATGACTTGATCTGGGTACGACTGAGCTGATTGTACCACTTGGCTGCGGCCCCGGCCAAACTATCCTGGAAACAATGAATGAGCAGTTGATCGTTGTTAACATATCCCGCCATCCGCCGACGTAACATCGTGATGTGCACTTCAGAACAACCGTCCCATTGTATTTTTCAAAATCCGGTCTTGAACTTTAGCGGAAGTATGAGGTCCGGGACTAGGCTCAAGTCTTTAGCGCCCACTCAGAATAGCGATGGTCGCAGCCTCTATTTCCTTAAATTTTTCTTCTAACCATTTGCAACGATCCTCGAGCTGTTTGGGAAGGTTCGTTTTTGCCTTATCCATCTCAGCCATTTCATCAAAGTCGGGGACTATAGGGTTAGCCAGACCTTCTCCGGATTACTTGCTGAACCAATGGAAAGTGCGCCGCATTGCGGTCCTCAACTCGCACTGTGGCTCGATAACAAAAGGCGCCCTTTGGGGACCTATTTCGTGGTGCTTGGATATTTGGCGGGGTAAATCCGGAGGTAAGTAGGGTCGTCATTATTCCTCGAACTAGTGGCGACGCCTTTTCCTCGTTCATTGGCTAATAGTTGCGCCAACTGGCTCATCATGTTGTTTTGGGACTCTTGCATCCGTTCTATCATATCTTGCTGGAGTTTCGTTATTTGCTCTTGCATCTGTTCTTGCATCTCCTTCTAAAATTGTTCAAATCTTTGATCCATTTTCTTAGCACGAGTCCCGTAGTGATGTCCGGTTCCCAGATTTCTTTTTCTTCTCTCTTGTTTCTCTTTTGTTTCTCTGTTAATCTTAACCAATTAGGCTTCTTTTTATAAACTTTAATGCATGTAATATGATGTAATGCAAATGCATGAATGCAGGAAGAAGACATCGATTCTGATCAACTTCATTTTAGAAAACTTTATTAGAAGGCAAAACCCTTTACATAAAGTAGATTACAAATACGTTCTAGCCCAAGACCTAAGGTTTTGATTTTTCCAAGTAGAGAGATTAGCTCTTCATCACGACCCGGTGGTAGCCCATATCTCATGCCCACTATGTCGACCTCCTCACCAAAGTCTCAGGGTGATCGCCTACTTCTGAATCTGGATTATTGCTTCTTCCATGAGGTAGTCCGGCTTCAACTTGCTCAAGACCGGTGAAGCTCTTCCTCCCAACGTCTTTCTCTTGTTTCCGAATCTCAATCCGAGCTCGCTACTATGCAATGCCGATTCTAACTCTTCAACCCTATCTTTCGTTCCTCTATTCTGCTTAGGCTTGACTTTAGTTGGCTTTCCGAGTCTCAACTTCTAGTGGTGCGTAGATCGCCAAGCTTAGCTATTCTTACTTCTAATCCCTTTTTCTCTTTTGGTCTTCCGTCACCTTCCTTTCTAAGTCTTCCTTCGTGCTCGTATTTCAAACTTTTCTCCCAACTGCTAACTTTGGCCCTTTCCTCTCTCGACCTCTTGTTGCCACCGCTCAAAGTTTTCCCTAATCCTGCTTTTCATCGTTAAGCGCATCCTCTTGTACTTCGCCTTTAAGTCATCTCGCCTTCCTCTACTTTTCGCTTTTCCTTTCGAGTTTCTCAACCTCGATTTTTGACCGTCCACTTCTAACCGGAGGAGCATCTTTTCTTCCTCCAACCTTTCTATCCTTTTCCGAGTTTCGAGCTCATCCGCTCAAAATCTTGCTTTACAACCTCTAATTCGATGGGACCACTCGCATGCATTCTTCTTTTGATCGGGCGCTCGATTTGGCTCAGAATGTTATCGTTGACTCTCCTAGCCTCCATTCAAGGTATTCCGGTCGCCCTTGGGCTCGTAGATAATCTTCTCATTCTATGAATCGATTCCGTGCACTAGAAATCTCTTTAACCCTTTTCTTATAGCTTCCCCTTCATATGAAAACTTCGCATTGAGCTAGCACAGACGTCGTTGGTACAAATCGCCTTGAACCATACTTGTCTTAGGACCAGAAAGGGCGTGGCGGTGGCACCCCAAATTCCCAATAGGGGAACCCAGTCAAAGCTTCCTCAACGATAAAGGATCCTGTCGGGAATCATCCAGGGAGCCTTCCACTCAATGTCGTCCTCTTAAAGGTTTTGAAAGATCGCGATCCAGTTTTCTTCAGACACATCCTCTCTTCTAAGCGTAGCTGCTATCTCTTCTAGTGGGGAGTACTTCTCTGACATGAACCGGCAAGACACTTTCTCTATTTTGTAAAAGTGACTATGGAACCAAGCCAATAACAGCTGCACACACCCAATAAACTCCGCTTCACCTCTTCTCCCAAGCATGCGGTCAAGGATCCAATGTTTCGCTAAGATGGCGTGGAATGGGTGTGACCCTTTGTCCAACCGTTGAATAGATCAATAATCGCTTCATCAATGTGCCTCAAAGCTTTGGGGAAGATTACCAGTAAATACACAATGCCAAGATGTCTATCTTTTCTTCAGACGGATGCGTTAGGATCAGTCTCTCAAGCATATCCAGTGGTATGCATTTACCTCGCCTTCTTTTGCATTCTAGCCGAGACTCACTGCTCACTCATGCTTGATATTCATCAACTTCTTCGCAAGGTTGGGCCATTAACCGCCTTTGGAATAAGCTTTGTCAACTTGAATTCTCGGCAACAGAAGAAGGTCGTATACTCTTCTCTGTGGGAACCAGATCCACTTTTCCGAAAGAGAAACAAATATAAGCGGCATTCCGAATCGGGCCATTGCTCGAAATGTGCTTGTCTATTTTGACCTCGAAAGTAGTAGGCGTGTCACCGTAAGTACCATAGAACACCGCTTCGCTTCATCATCCCATCGAGTCTAAATTTCTCTCAATTCTTGGAGCTCGCTCATGTGACACTAATATTGGTGAAGTTCCGTAGTCTCACACATACCCTTCGACTAAGCTATCTCCTTTTCTACTTGGCATTGCTCGACCATATACTGACGGACCGCATTGTCTTCTACTTTATCAAGGAATTCGCTTTCCATAACCAGCTTCCCAACTCAGAAACGGACCGTGAATCGATGTCTCTTTAAAATATGAAATGATATGCACAAAAAGAAAGAAACGCAAAAGTTAGTACCATGGAATATAAAACAAGTAAAATAAGCAAACGCTTATCCGGGTGACCACTAAGGTTTGCCATGGCTCTACCTAATGTGGGCTCTTAGGGTTTGCTATATCGGCTTAGTTCTAAAGTTTGAGGTACTGAACCAAACAGATTCCTCAATCCTCACCCATTATAGGCTCATGCGGACCGAGTTCGGTTCAGGGGAATACATTTCCCTATGGCCATGCAAAGTGAAAACTTCACGGAGACATAGGTACGGATGTATTCAAAGCATCCACTAGCCCATGCGAGGTGAAAACCTCACGAAGGCATAGCTTCGCTCCCACTTAAGGGTATGACCACAACGGTCATGCAATGCAATGCCAAAGTATTTACAAGGCTAATATTGAAGATGCGCCAAAAGAAGCATGATTTTTCAAAACCATTTTAATTAAAAGGACAAAAATCAATCAATTTTGGCTTGACCTCGTGTCCCCATTGGAGTCGCCAAGTCGTCGTAACCATTTTTTGGGGAAAACAGTAAACGCACGCCTTGATCGACTCGATTTTTGAAAAAAAAGAAAAGGAGTCGCCACCGATCTTTATTTGGTGTGATCGGATCACCTTCGCTTTAATAAAACATTTAATTTACTAAAACAGGCTTTTTGGTCCACGAACTTTGAGAAAATGGATTCGAGGTCGATTACGTGCGAGGAAGGAATAGCACCCTCGACACGCCCAAAATTGGTACCAAACTGATTGATTGATGTCCTATTTGTTGAAAACTTAAAGGGATTCAAAATACCATGTTTTTTATTTTAAGATTAGAAGGCGTTAAGGCTTTCTTATTTTGAAGAGGTAAAGCATCACGTCCAAGAAGTTAGGGCACAATACTTTAAACTCCCAAACTAAGCTCGCTTTTGAAACTTGGTTTTATTTGAAGAGGATCATCCGTTATTCGTCAAATGAGAAACCGAACCCAGAAGTTAGGGCTCGATTTCCGAGATTTCAAATACTAAGATTGCCTCTATTTTAGAAAAAAAAACTTGTCCCAAGTATCCAAGTGTCGAGTCCAAAGAAGTTAGGTACGACATCTCAATTTCCGAGATTCTGTTTTGAAATTGCAACTTTTGAAAGAGATATCCCGTTATTTAACATAAACGAGTAAAACCTGAACCCAATAAGTTAGGGCTCGATCTTCTCGAATTTTTAAATACCGAACATCGTCTTTATTTTGAAATTTTAATTGATTAATATTAGACAAAGTAATGATACAACAAACAAAACGAATATATGAATAAATCTAATTCTCATAAATAAATGAATGAGCAACTAAATAATGACACAAGGTTGACGATAATGGGGCTTTAGAAACAAATAGAATGATAATAACAATAGTAATAAGAAAATAAAGAATATGATACGTAAATGAATAAATTTCTTTAAAGTATTGAAAGAGTAAAGAGCAATGAACGAATAAACAATAAGTAAATGAAACGATAAATAATAAAATAATAAGAAATGGATAACGTAAATAAAAAATTTTATAAATGGTGAAAATTTAAAAAATGGAAATTGAATTCAAATTAAATAATTGTAATAATAATAATAATAATAATAATAATAATAATAATATCAATAATAATAATATAGTAATAATCAAATAATAAAAATAACAATAATAAGTATAATAGTAAATAAATAAACAAAAGTAAGAGAAATGAAATGATAATAATAGTAATAATAATAATAATAGTAGTAATAATAATAATAATAATAATAATAATAATAATAATAATAATATTAATAATAATAATATAGTGATAATAAAATAATAAAAATAACAATAGTAAATATATTAGTAAATAAATAAACAAAAGTAAAAAATGAAATGATAATAATAGTAATAATAATAAAATAATAATAGTAGAGGATAATAGAGGAATAAAATAATAATAATAATAATAATAATAATATAACATAGTAATACATAATATTATAGTAATAATAATAATAATAATAATAAAACAATAATAATAATAAATAAACAATAAAACATTAAATAACAATGATAATTAAAGGGGGAGGACCAAATCGGATTAAAAATAAAATTCTGGGCCAGATTTATAACAAAAGAAAGGAAAAGGACCCTATTGTAATGCTAAAAAAATATGGGGGACGAGGAGCGCAAATTTACCCAAAGCGCCTAAACGCAGCGTTTTAAAAGGGACTAAATTGTAATCGCTCAAAGCTTCTGGGCCGAATAGCAAAATTGAAAGACTTAATTGTAAAATAAAAATGCGGAAGGACCACGCAGAAAATTCCCATTTTCCCAAAAACACGGATCCTCTGGAGCGGGTCAAGTTGCTCATGGTCACGATTTAAACGGCGCGTGCTTTGGGGCCATCAGATCGTGCCCTAAACGACGCTGCTTTGAAGCCTTTATAAATTCAAATTTTTCGCTTTTTTTCATTTGCAAGATTCTTTAAAAAAAGAGAGAGAGTTCTCTCCTTTCTCCCTTCTGCGTCCGAGAGGAGGATCTCCTGAGGATTCCACACCGTTGTTGTCGTGACCACCGTATGCCTGGTAGGAAAATCAAACAGTACATTTTTTTATATATTAGTTTTTTTATGATTTATTTTTATTTTTGAAAAACTCTAGAAGAGGAATCCTCCCTGTTTGCCCCGAAGTTCGGCCGACGACGGAGAGGGACTCCGACCGCTACCTCGAGGTTCGTGTAAGTCTTGCTTTCCTTTTTATTATTCAGAAATGAGAAAAAAAGTATAAAATAATAAAAAAAAGAAGGCGTGATGACAAGAAAAGAAAAAAACAGTTTGCTTATCGAAATAAAAAACGGAGGTAAAAAAAACCTTTTATTGCTTTTTTGCTCTCGATTTCTGATGGTTGTGTGTTCTTAGTCTCTGTTTTTTCTTTTTTTTTTGAAACAAAAAAAGGCCCCTGTTTACAGTGTTTTCTTGTGGCTTTATAGCCAAAGTCGAAATAAGAAGACAAATTCTTCTTCTTGCTAAGTATGCTATGTGCTTTGTCTTTGTTTTGAGAAAGCAGACCATGGAGCTACTGGTGGGCAGCAGAGGCGTGAGGGGTCAAGTCGAGGGTCGAAAAGGAGTGCGGCTAGGGTTTTTTGTTTTTTTTCTGTTTTTTTGGTTTTTCTGAGTTGGGTTGGGCCATTTGGGCCTATTATTTTGTAATTGGGCCCGGTTTTTGATTGGGCTTGTAATTAATTTTAATGTAATTGGGTTTGCTGTTTGATTGTTGGGCCTTGGGCAATTTGGGCTCTACATATATAAAAAGTTGATTTGAAATTAATAAAATGTAATACTTAATTATTCATAAGTTTATTATCATTTAATAAAAATTAATTCTAATAATTTTTTTTCATTTTCTTAGTAAATTCATTTTAAAATCTACAGACTTTAAAGTCAATCAATATAGCACGTGCTTGTTGGAAATTCTTTAATTCTGGGATATCAAATGCCATTAGTAAAACTACGCATGCACAATAAAATATTAAAAAGAAATAAGATATTAATTTTATTGATAACTTTCAATCATAATAAACATAGACGCCATTGTTGAAATTTGCTTACTCTGAATATTTTTCTTCTCTGTTCTAATGTATCAGAAAATTTTAAAAGATGGGTTTTGAATATAAATTTCTAGTATTCACTGAATCATACAACTATGGAGTACTTACAATTCAAATTGAAAATATTGTGAAAAATAAAATAGTCAAGCCTTCTTATTGCTAAGTTTTACTATTATAATGGTACTACATTTACAAACATAAATACATGTTTAAGTTTTATCTTTTACATAAATGATATGATTCCATTCATGGAATGAATGGTGACGACTTAAAATACCAGAGGTTCAAATTGATTCGTGAAATTATTTATTATTCTAAAATACTCTCCAAACAAAAACAGATCAAGAGCCAATGAAAAGTCACCCACTTTTTAAGAGAAACTATTGGTGGTCAGAGGAATTTCAGCGACGATAGGCATCATTATCTGTCCATCACAACATGTGAAGACAACAAAGATACCCACAAAATAGATTTATCAATTGAAAAGAGAGAAAACACATTGAATAAATGAGGAGAAAAAAGAAAGAGAGTTGATGGGAGGGAGCAAAAGGTGGGCGGTAGCCAGCCCAGAGATTGCCACCGTTGCTACTCAAAACATAAAAGAAGAAACAAACGGCTTAGAGAAAAAAGAGAAAAGGCCTAAAAGACTAAATTGCTCACTTTTATACTTAAGGAGTTAATTTGCTCTTTAGTTTATAATACAAGGATCCACATTATAAATTTTCCATTACAAATAGAAGCCTTTGATGAAATTTGTTTATTTTTCCTTTGAATCTTTTGTGTTAATTCCAATGTAAAAATGGAATATTCTAAACGATGGGTTTAAAATATAAATTTCTAGTATTGACTGAATTGCAAGTATAGAGTTTACAATTCAAATTGGAAAAATATGTTAAATTAATTGTGAAATAAAAAATCATTACTCAAAGAGTCAAGCGGTCTTGTTTGAATGGTTAATTTTTATTAGATACTTTTCGTTTTTTTCACAAATTTGTGTGGAATTTCGTAGTTATATATATTGAGAATTTCGTCATTAAATTTGTCTACTTTTTCTTTTACGATGATTCAAATGACTTGTCAATGCTCTCAGTGTATCAAATACATCATATGATTTTATGTATTATTTCTCAAGTCAATTATTTTACTGCCATATGATGGATGGCTGAAAAATGATCAACGTGCCTTTTTTTTTTTTTTTTCCTCCATGAATGATGACATTATGTTAGTGAACAGTTTACTATCTATATATAATATATATTAATAATTTTTTTTTTTTTTGAATTACAAGTGGAGGGTAAAGTCCTAATAGCAATGCGACTAGTGCGACTCAAATCTAGGTCACACTTAAAGCCAGGGGCAAAGCCAGGAAATTTCAAGAGGGGGGGCCAAAATAATGAAAAATAATAAATTTAAAAATAAAACTTAATTAAAGAAAAATATCTTAAAATTTATTTGAATTGCACTCTTCGATCCTTGACCTCACTAAAATCATCAATTATTTCATTTATATCAAATTCTTCTGCAATTTCTTTCTCAATGTACATAACCAATGAACTTCTTAAAAAATCATCTTCCATCTTGCTACGAAGTCGAGTCTTCACAATCTTCATAGCAGAAAAATCACGTTCTAAGGATGCTGTTGAAACTGGAAGAGTCAATATAAGACGAATCAATCTGTCAACGAGTGGGTACATGACTGACTTTCCACTTTCAACTAAGCTTCTGCAAAGTTCAGAAAGTGTTGATATTTTTCTCAAATCAGGATGCTTACATACATCAAGTTCATAATGCTTCAACTCATATGGGAGACGTTCTTTCTCTTGTTGAGACAAATCTTCTGGATAAAACTTGTTTACAAGAATGCAAATTTTATCAATATCAAATAACTTGAAAATCTCCTTGGGATCTAAAGCTGTAGTGAGAGTGAGAAGCTCGACAATATTTTCGTTAAACCTGCTCTTCAATTCTTGCAACTGAGTATCTATTGTAGCAAAAAATATATCCACTCGATAATGATGCCCCACTGTAACATCTTCCTTCTTGTTGCGACTACGACCCACAATGTATTGAGCATTCATATCTGGAAAATCCAACTCCCAAGTTTCACAAAAAGATATCACATTTTTCAACAATTCATTCCATCCATCATCTCTCAACTTTTGAATTAAATCCTTCGTTGTCAAAACTAAACTCATGGCATTTAATATATCTTGAGAACGGCGTTGCAAAGTGTAACAGCCCAAACCCGGCCCAAACACTTCGACCGAATTTGGTTTGCTACGGAGAAAAACCTTTTGGAAATCATTTAAAAAACGGTTTAAGTTTTTGATAAAAGATAGCGTTTTGTTAAAAACAGTTGAGGTGTACAAATCTTATACTTGGATTTATTTTGAAAATATTTGTTAAGTCAAGTTATTATGTATATTTTATATGTACCCGATGGTACTTGAAAACCCTTTTTGATTGCTTTGGAAAAACATGTGAATTCATTCTTATAATCATAAAGTTTGAAACGAATACTCAAGCATATCACTGTAATAAAATAATTTTTAGGAGGCCTTATTACAACCCAATTTAAAATCAACCAAAAATAAAGAAAAATGTAAAGAACCGAAATTCAAAGTCTAATAAATTTAAAACTCCACTGCATGGCCACCTCAAGTCCCTCCGGCTCCACATCCGCGAACTATGTGTCACCTGAAAAAAATAAAGGAGAAGGTGAGTCACCAAGACTCAGTATGTAACCCTTCCCCCCCGGGTAAATACCACATCATACACACTATATAACACATTAATCATGCATTAAGACATATGCCCAACCTAGCCAACCAAACGCCTCTATCTACCCCGTTGTGGTACCAAACCACTGGTGGTGCCAAACCACTGGTGACTTTAAGTCACAAATGTGATACCAAATCACTGGAGGTGCCAAACCTCTGGTGTCCGAAGACACAAATCGGTTGATGGGGCCAACCCATCGCGTGATACCAAATCACTGGCGTCAATCCCATATCTCAAAGTGGGGCCAACCCACGGTGGTGCTAAGCCACAGGGATGAGACGCTATGAGGTGCCAAACCTCCGAGGTACCAAACCTCTGGTGACCGTAGTCACAGTGTGTTACTAAAACACCGGTGTCCGTCGACACTAATAATATCGCCTCCACTCATCAACCCATATCAAATCATATTATAACAGAGTTTATAACAACATACATTTATCTCATGTATCAAATAAGCCATGCTTCCCAAAAGCATATTTAACAATCACAAATTGACGAGACTTACCGAGATCCTCGTTTGTACCATTAAGGCACTAATTCCATATCTACATAAAGCGATTACACATAGCATGCATTTAATTAATTGTTATAAGTGTGTATGTACACACTGTCACCACCGAATGATCTAAATCCCGAATGGAGGAGTCGGTCACACTAGATCTATTGTCCCTATATTCGGCCAAAACATGAGTTAGTATATTCGCCAAATCAAATAATTTAAAGGGTCATCTCTAGAAACCCGAATCCTTACCTTCTTGCTTTTGGGATACTAATCGCAACACCGATTCTCTAATCTGTTTCACCAACTACCATCGGTTAATAGATAAAGCTAGTAGCCTTGACTTTAAATCCTTGAAAGATAAATCTTATGAAAATCAATCCTTACCACCACTTACCACCCGTTTGATCCCGAATGACTATTGCTTTGTCGATCTCCAAAATCCGGAACACCTAGACAGATTCGGTTTTCAAAACAGATACTTAGCACCTTGTAAATAAATGCCGACATCGGCCCTTAATCCTTAAAAAGTCGACAAAGATAGGAAAAGGGAACATAGGCATTCGGCCAACCTTACTTACCTTCACAATTGATTGAATACTAGCGAAATCCCGAAGTGTCTATGCCACTATACTATTCGGCCAATGTGAGTAAATAGGAGGAAAGGAAATCGGCACTTCCAAGGGAGTGTATTCGGCCAAGGCCACACCAAATTGGGGAAAGAAATTCGGCTACCTCAAGGTTGAAGGGTGAAATTTTGAGAAGAGTAAGGGGTGGGTGTTTCGGCTAAGGATACAAAAGAATAAGGGAGGTAGATGGCAAATGGTATTTTTGGTTTGGGAGAGAATGAAAAGAAAGAGAGAAGAAAAATGATGAAAGCTAACCGAAAGTTATTAGAAAGAAACTAAGAAAATCGGCACTAATTTCCCCCCCATGCCGTCCACTCCTATCAATAAGGAGTTTGAAATTCAATCAAATCCTTGAATTGCTCTTGACCAATTGTTTGAAAAAAATATTCAAATTAAAAGAATAAAATAAAGGCCTAAATTTTCTCCTTGGAATTCATCAATTAAAAATCCCATTAAAACCAAATAATATCCTTATAATATCCTTATCCCTTCATCACCTCTTCAATTTAAAATACCCATGTGCTCATCAATTTCCAGTCGAATATTAAGCAACAAAATTAGCTTGATCCCTATCCCAATTAAGAACCCCACGTGTAGACCAATTCATGCCAACAGAATAGAATAAAATAAAATAAAAAATAACCAAACAAGAGTCTTGGGTTCGAACCAATGACCCCAGCAAAGATCTGTCAGAGCCCCTTTAAGTGCCCCGACCAACTCTCCCGCTTTAACTTTCATGTCAATTACCCACAACATTAAATTTTAAGGCCTTCCTACTTAAGCCCCTTGTCTCACACCAAAACCAAAAATAAAGGCCACTTGTCATTGCGCCTTGAACCTAGGCCCTCTTTAGCTACTGCTCAAATTTTAAGCAAAGCAGATGGAGCCACTTTGTCGACTGGACTTTCATGTCCATTTCCCCGGCTATTTATTTTTAAGATATACCTGGCCCAGTTCCCCTAATTGACGCAAAATAAAACCAAAATGCTGCCTTCGCATTTTAACTTGAGACCCCAAAGAAGCTCTTAGCGCACTACGCCACTTATACCAAGCTGATTTTTATGTCAAATTATCCCTTATTAATTCTTGTAACCCCTACTTGCTAAGGCTCCCTACCTTGAAAGCTTCCAAATAAAATTTCTACTATCTCGAGCCAACTTAAGACCCTTAATTAAATCCTATCACTCCATAAATAATACCATAACAATTCAGACACAAAGAAAAACATTTAATCACAAATAGCCCGAGTTTTAGGATGTTACAGTTCTACCCTCCTTAAAAGAATTTTGTCCTCGAAATTACCTGATCAGAAGAGGTGGGGGTATTGCTGCCGTATCACATCCTCGGGTTCCCACGTAGCTTCCTCTGCACCATGGTTCCGCCATAGCACTTTCACTAAGGGCACTGACTTCCTACGCAGAACCTTCACATCCCGATCCAAAATCAACCGGTTCTTCCTCGAAGATAAGTCCGAGTTGACCTCAATTTCGCCACAGCACCACGTGTGATGGATCGACCGATACCGCCTAAGCATTGACACATGAAAGACGTTATGAATCTGACTTAACTCCGCTTGGCGATTCGAGTGATAAGCTACCGGTCCTACTCGCTTCAACACTGTATATAGGCCAATGATCCTTGGGCTTAGTTTTCCTTTTCGCCCAAATCTCAACACCTTTTTCCAAGGTGATACCTTCAGGAAAACCTTGTCTCCTACATCATACTCAATTTCTTTGCGCTTCAGATCAGCATAAGACTTCTGTCTATCTGATGCTTCCTTAAGACGAGCCCGAATCACCTTCACTTTATCCTCAGTTTCTGTTACCAATTCTGGACCCAATACTTGTCGTTCACCCAACTCTGTCCAACACGTCGGAGTTCGGCATTTTCGTCCATACAGTGCTTCGTATGGTGCCATCTGAATACTCGCTTGGTAACTATTGTTGTAGGCGAACTCGGCTAATGGTAAAAATTCCTCCCAACTACCTCGGAATTCCAAGACACAACCCTCAAAGATATCTTCTAAGATCTCAGATGACCGCTTTCGATCGCCCGTCCGATTGTGGATGGAAAGTCAGATCGAATCCAATCGTGTACCCAAAGCTTGATGCAACGCTTTCAAAACCTCGACGTGAACCTTGGATCCCTATCTCGAGATAATTGATATGGTACCCATGCAATCGACTATCTCACCACATACAACCTTGCTAGCTTCGGAGTGAGTAATCCATTCTCACCGGTACGAAGTGAGCTGATTTAGTCAGGCGGTCTACGATTACCCAAACCGCATCTTTCTTGCTGGGCGTGAGGGGTAGACCACTGACGAAATCCATAGTGATCCGCTCCCACTTCCATTGAGGAATTTTTACTGGTTGAAGTAACCCCGATGGCAACTGATGTTCAGCCTTAACCTGCTGACATGTCAGACACCTTCCCACGAACTCGGTCACTTTGCGCTTCAACCTGTGCCACCGTAATCTCTCTCGCAAGTCTCCGTACATTTGCTACCTCCGGGATGCATAGCGTATGGGCTGCTATGTGCATCCCGGAGAATTCTTTGTCTCGCCCCACATCCTTCGCATCTAGGCCGTCCTTGAAAACATAATACCCCATGATCACCAAACTATACCCTTCCAAACCACCATTTTGGACTTGCAATCTCTTTGCATTCAATCCTCGCTCTACCAACCGCTTATCCTTAATCTCCTCGATCCAAGTTGGCTTAACTTGCAGCTCCGCCAAAAGACTTCCATCGTCGTATAGACTCAAATGAGCAAACATCGCCCGTAAGTCCGCCACGACTTTTCGACTTAACGCATCAGCCACCACGTTAGCTTTGCCCGGATGGTACTCAATTGAACAGTCGTAGTCCTTTAACAGTTCAATCCATCGGCGCTGCCTTAGGTTCAGATCTTTCTGAGTCAAGAGATACCTCAGACTTTTGTGATCCGTATAAACTATCGATTTCTCCCCATATAGGTAATGTCTCCATATCTTTAAAGCGAAGACTACTACCGCTAACTCTAAGTCATGCGTTGGATAGTTCATCTCATGTGGTCTTAACTGACGAGATGCATAAGCCACTACCTTCCCATCCTGCATCAACACACATCCTAACCCTGTGTGGGATGCATCACAATAAACCGTGAACAACTTTCCTGCCTCAGGCTGTACCAGAACCGGAGCTTCCGTCAGAATCTTCCTCAGCTTGTCAAAACTCTCTTGCTGCTTTTCCGACCAAACAAATAGTACTCCCTTCCTTAATAACTTAGTTAATGGGGCTGCAATTAACGAGAATCCCTCCACAAACCTTCGATAGTACCTGGCTAGACCCAGAAAGCTTCGAATCTCTGCAACCGACTTAGGCGGTTTCCACTCCAACACCACTTCAATCTTGCGGGGATCCACTCTAATCCCTTCCGCTGACACCACGTGACCTAGGAAAGCCACCTCCCTTAGCCAAAATTCGCACTTACTGAATTTGGCATATAACCGTTTCTCCCTCAGTACTTGCAGAACTATTCGCAAATGCTTGTCATGCTCCTCTTCCGTCTTTGAGTAAACCAATATGTCGTCTATGAACACTACGACAAATTGGTCCAAGTACTGTTGAAATACCCTATTCATTAAGTCCATGAATGCCGCCGGTGCATTGGTCAACCCAAATGGCATCACTAGGAACTCGTAATGCCCATACCGAGTTCGAAATGCCGTCTTGTGAACATCAACTTCCTTCACCTTTAATTGATGATAACCCGACCTAAGGTCAATCTTCGAAAATATCGACGCACCCTTCAGTTGGTCAAACAAGTCATCGATCCGAGGTAACGGATACTTGTTTTTGATCTTTAACTTGTTTAACTGACGGTAATCGATGCACATCCGCATAGAACTGTCCTTCTTCTTGACAAATAATACAGGCGCTCCCCACGGAGATATACTAGGTCGAATAAACCCTCTATCCAAGAGCTCCTGAATGTGAGCCTTTAGCTCTACCAATTCCTTTGGTGCCATTCGATACGGTGCTATAGATACAGGTGCTGTTCCAGGTAGCAAATCTATACCGAATTCGACTTCCCGATCTGGAGGCAAACCCGGAAGTTCTTCTGGGAATACATCAGTGAATTCCCTTACTGTTCGGACCTTTTCAATCGCTGACTCCTTAGCCTCCAAGGCACAAATTCGAACTATAAACGCCTCACACCCTTTTCTAACCATCTTTTCAGCCTTCAAGGCCGACACTACATTAGAGAGGTAATTTCTTCGATTACCGATCATAACCACTTCATCCCCTTCGGCCATCTTAAGAACCATGTGCTTAGCAGCGCAATCCAACCTCGCCTGGTACCTAACCAACCAGTCCATTCCAAGGATCAAATCGAACTCCCCAAATGGTAGTTCCATTAGATCAGCCACAAACACGACCCCTTGGAGTTCTAGGGGTACATCTCTATAAAGCTTGTTCACAACTACAGAATGGCCTAAAGGGCTAATTACTGTCATCTCCCTAGCAGCAGTCTCAGAGTCTAGGTTCAAAGTCTCTACCACACTACTCGCTACGTAAGAATGCGTGGAACCCACATCAATTAATGCAACATAAGGAAGACCAAAAATTAGAAACGTACCGGTTATGACATCCGGTACGTCACCCTCCTCGCGACGCCTTGCCGCATAGACTAAGCCAGGCGCCTTGCCTCTCAGATTGCCTCGTGCCTCTCCCTCGAGTTCCACGACCACGATTAGCATCATTTCCTCCTCTACCATTACCACGACCTCTCTGTGGTCCCACACTTCTATCCTGAGTACGGTTCTGCCCCTCTGACCGATTCTGAGCTCGCTTCCGAGGACAATCCCTCACGCAGTGTTCCAAAGACCGACATTCAAAGCAACCTCGCTCACCAGTCTAACAACCTCCCCAATGGGCTTTTCCACAGCGATTACACTGAACTGGTTTATGATTAGCAGTCATGGGCCTTGCTGCCTGACTTGGCCCACTCTGCCTAGCCTTTTTCTGATCATTACCACCTGACCCAGATGGCCCAAAACCTCTCTTCTGCTTGAGCCTATCATAGTTTTGCCTCACAGTTGCCTTGATACCCTCGGCTACCTTAGCCTTTTCTACTAGGGACGAAAACTCACGAACCCATCATGAGCAATTAGCGACTTTTAAATCATCTCTCACCGTCCTCAAAGCGGACATAACTCATGTTCCAGTAGCCACAATGCCTCTCGCATATCTACTCAAATTTAGGAATTCGCCTCATATTCGGCACGACTTAGTTCCTTGTACCAACCCTAGAAAAGCCTTTCTCTGCTGCGTCTGTAGCCGGTACCCACATACTTTTTCTGGAAAGCAACTCTAAAGTACTCCCATGTAAGATCCTCTGCCGTGGCGCCATCTCGAACGGTGAGCCACCACTGATATGCTTCATCCTTCAGAAGCGACACGGCTCCTTCAGCTTCTCCTCGTTAGTCAGGTCAAGATCGTCCATGATCCTTTCCGTTGACTCCAACCAAGATTCTCACAGACTAGGTGCCACTCCGACACACCGGAACACCTCAAATTCGTAGACCAATTCGCTCGGAATAGATTTACGAGCTCCCAGATTTCCACTAGCCCCACCACCAATTCCAAGACTCGCAACACACGACTTGCGATATTGCCTCACCTCCCGTCGATCTTGCTCCTCACCGAAAGTTGGGGTGGTGGCGGTGGTGGTATTTCATTCTCGTAACCTCGTCTCGACCTAACGGGTTCGAGATCGGTCATTCTTCCCTACCACGTCCACGCCGGCCACGCCCTCTAGAACTCATTCTATCTAACGCGCTTTTGATCGATTAAGAAAAATTTTATGGATTAGTAATTTGTTCCACTTAATTACCCGCCAAGAATTTTATGAAAAGTTTAATAAGGATTCTTTCGATCAAACAATGTTTTAAGTCTTCTACCCTAGTTCACACAAAAGGCCACATTCATTCCCTAATACTTTCCATACCTATTCACTTCTGGACATTTCATCCTGCTTCTAACCTGTGGTATTTTTGTCATTTCCTCACTGAGGGTATTTTTGTAATAGAATCCGAGAAATTTCAGACTTTAATAAAGCAGGTCACTTTGAAATTCCCAAAACTAGAGGGTATTCTTGAAAATTTGTAAAATTTGAAGTTATGGCATCATTTTGGAAATTAGGGGTATTTTGGTAATTTTGTCAATCGGGGTAATTTTGAAATTTTTAACAAATCTGGGGTATTTTATCAGTTGTAAAACTTGAGGGTCCCTTTTGAGAGTTTTTCTTTCTTAAAACGATGATGTTGCAAAAATTTTGTACTCAGGGTCGTTTTGGTAATTTTACAAGTTGAGGGCATTTCCGTAATTTTCCAAAACCAAAGTATTTTATTGGTGATTTGTAAAGTAAAGTTTTTTTTTGGATATTTTTAAAAATAATAAAATTTTTTGGGCAAAACCATTGAATTAATATTTTATGAGTCAAGGGTATTTTAGTAATTTCACCCCTAAGGGCATTTTTGTAATTTTCACAAATCAACTTTTTCGGGAAAAACATTGTAAGAATGGTTGTTCTCATATTTGGAAGTGTGATTTTAAAATTTTGAAGAAATTAGGGTTTTGTTGTTTTCTTCTTTTCAAAAACATGGTTAGTTCCTTTCTAGGTTTTAGTTGTTATGTTTAGCCTATGACCGAGCCTTCTTGGTCGGGGTGAACCAAAGCTACGCACCAGGCGTGATTCGAGTGGAGAGGAGGTGAGTCACGCGATCGCTTAAATACCAAGCTCCCACCGAACCTTTCTAGACATGCGCATGAGGTTGCCACACCACCGAGCCCTCCGAGTTAGGGTGAACCAAGCCACGCACTGTAGGATACTGCGAAGAGGTGGTCACCACTGACCGCTTAAATACCAGCTCTTCCGGATCCAATCCTAGACATGCGTCTGTGGGTTACCACACCCTAGCTCAGTGACTTGGTCATAGGTTGGTTGAGTTCTTTAAGTTTTATGTCTCGTTTGTGTGTTGGAGTAATCTAATCCTAGGGTCAGATTCCTATAAGTCTATTCTACATTCCATGCTTCCTACCCTTCTACAGAAAATAATTCACAAAGAAGTTTAGAGATACTTACCTGGGCGGATAGGTGCCGGAGACTCGGTGCCATGCTATTGAAAACCCAAAAACAACTTAGAAAGGCCTACTAGCATAAAACAAAACCTTTTTGGGCCTCAGCCCCCACAAATGAAGCTTTGAACTGGCTCGATACCAATTTGTAATAGCCCAAACCCGCCCAAACACTTCAATCAATTTGGTTTGCTACGAGAAAAACCTTTTGGAAATCTTTTAAAAACGATTTAAGTTTTTGATAAAAGATAGCGTTTTGTTAAAAAATAGTTGAGGTGTACAAATCTTATACTTGGATTTATTTTGAAAATATTTGTTAAGTCAAGTTATTATGTATATTTTATATGTACCGATGGTACTTGAAAACCCTTTTCGATTGCTTTGGAAAAACATGTGAATTCATTCTTATAATCATAAAGTTTGAAATGAATACTCAAGCATATCACCGTAATAAAATAATTTTAGGAGGCCTTATTACAACCCAATTTAAAATCAACCAAAATAAAGAAAATGTAAAGAACCAAATTCAAAGTCTAATAAATTTAAAACTCCACCGCATGGCCACCTCAAGTCCCTCCGGCCCACATCCGCGAACTATGTGTCACCCAAAAAATAAAGGAGAAGGTGAGTCACCAAGACTCAAGATGTAACCCTTCCCCGTAAATACCACATCATACACACTATATAACACATTAATCATGCATTAAGACATATGCCCAACCTAGCCAACCAAACGCCTCTGTCTACCCCATTGTGGTACCAAACCACCGGTGGTGCTAAACCACCGGTGACTTTAAGTCACAAATGTGATACCAAATCACTTGGAGGTGCTAAACCTCCGTGTCCGAAGACACAAATCGGTTGATGGGGCCAACCCATCGCGTGATACCAAATCACCGCGCCAATCCCATATCTCAAAGTGGGGCCAACCCACGGTGGTGCTAAGCCACGTGGATGAGACGCTATGAGGTGCCAAACCTCTGAGGTACCAAACCTCTGTGACCGTAGTCACAGTGTGTTACCAAAACACCGTGTCCGCCGACACTAATAATACCGCCTCCACTCATCAACCCATATCAAATCATATTATAACAGAGTTTATAACAACATACATTTATCTCATGTATCAAATAAGCCATGCTTCCCAAAAGCATATTTAACAATCACAAATTGACAGAGACTTACCGAGATCCTTGTTTGTACCATTAAGGCACTAATTCCATATCTACATAAAGCAGATTTACACATAGCATGCATTTAATTAATTGTTATAAGTGTGTATGTACACACCTGTCACCACTGAATGATCTAAATCCCGAATGGAGGAGTCGATCACACTAGATCTATTGTCCCTATATTCGGCCAAAACATGAGTTAGTATATTCGGCCAAATCAAATAATTTAAAGGGGTCATCTCTAGAAACCCGAATCCTTACCTTCTTGCTTTTGGGATACTAATCGCAACACCCGATTCCCGAATCTGTTTCACCAACTACCATTGGTTAATAGATAAAGCTAGTAGCCTTCGGCTTTAAATCCTTGAAAGATAAATCTTATGAAAATCAATCCTTACCACCACTTACCACCCGTTTGATCCCGAATGACGGCTTGCTTTGTCGATCTCCAAAATCCCGGAACACCTAGACAGATTTGGTTTTCAAAACAGATACTTAGCACCTTGTAAATGCCGACATCGGCCCTTAATCCTTAAAAAGTCGACAAAGATAGGAAAAGGGAACATAGGCATTCGGCCAACCTTACTTACCTTCACAATTGATTGAATACTAGCGAAATCCCGAAGTGTCTATGCCACTATACTATTCGGCCAATGTGAGTAAATAGGAGGAAAGGAAATCGGCACTTCCAAGGGAGTGTATTCGGCCAAGGCCACACTAAATTGGGGAAAGAAATTCGGCTAACTCAAGGTTGAAGGGTGAAATTTTGAGAAGAGTAAGGGGTGGGTGTTTCGGCTAAGGATACAAAAGAATAAGGGAGGTAGATGGCAAATGGTATTTTCGGTTTGGGAGAGAATGAAAAGAAAGAGAGAAAAAAAATGATGAAAGCTAACCAAAAGTTATTAGAAAGAGACTAAGAAAATCGACACTAATTTCCCCCCCATGCCGTCCACTCCTATCAATAAGGAGTTTGAAATTCAATCAAATCCTTGAATTGCTCTTGACCAATTGTTTGAAAAAAATATTCAAATTAAAAGAATAAAATAAAGGCCTAAATTTTCTCCTTGGAATTCATCAATTAAAAATCCCATTAAAACCAAATAATATCCTTATAATATCCTTATCCCTTCATCACCTCTTCAATTTAAAATACCCATGTGCTCATCAATTTCCAGCCGAATATTAAGCAACAAAATTAGCTTGATCCCTATCCCAATTGAGAACCCCACGTGTAGACCAATTCATGCCAGCAGCAATAGAATAAAAATAAAATAAAAAAATAACCAAAAAGTAGCCCGGGGTTCGAACCAATGACCCCAAGCAGCATCTGCCGTAGCCCCCTTTAAGTGCCCCGACCAACTCTCCCAGTTTAACTTTCATGTCAATTACCCACAACATTAAATTTTAAGGCCTTCCTACTTAAGCCCCCTTGTCTCACACCAAAACCAAAAATAAAAGGCCACTTGCTGCTGCCGTGCCTTGAACCTAGGCCCTCTTTAGCGCTGCTTCCAGCCCTTAAGCAGCTCATGGAGCCACTTTGCCGACTGGACTTTCATGTCCATTTCCCCGGCTATTTATTTTTAAGATATACCTGGCCCAGTTCCCCTAATTGACGCAAAATAAAACCAAAATGTCGCCACGCAATCTAACTTGAGACCCCCAGCAAGCTCTTAGGCGCACCACGCCACTTATACCAAGCTGATTTTTATGTCAAATTATCCCTTATTAATTCTTGTAACCCCTACTTGCTAAGGCTCCCTACCTTGAAAGCTTCCAAATAAAATTTCTACTATCTCGAGCCAACTTAAGACCCTTAATTAAATCCTATCACTCCATAAATAATACCATAACAATTCAGACACAAAGAAAAACATTTAATCACAAATAGCCCGAGTTTTAGGATGTTACACAAAGCTTGACAAAGGTTATCGGTAATCCCTAAAACTTCCTTCATCATATGCAAAATAAAAATAAACTCAAAAGATCTCAGTCTATTATATGCATTATGCGCATCTCCTCGCTGAGAATAGTTAGAAGCGGTATTTTTTAGATTTTCAAGAATTGTGCTAGTAGCATTGTACACATTGTACATCGAGTCTCACCAGGACGTTGTAAAGTGCCAATCTGATTCATTCCTGTTCCAGTTGCTATCATTGATGGATACCAAACGAGATATTTCAGCTGCTTGGGCTTTTTGTAATTCATGGTGTTGTTTGGAAGAAGCCGAAGCAATATTAACAATATCAGACAAGTCTTTAAAGAATTGATGCACTTCAACCACTTCTCTAGCTGCTGCAACCAATGCTAACTAAAGACGATGAGCAAAACAGTGAACATAATAAGCATGTCGACAATCATTCAAAATCAAAGCTTGCAAGCCGTTAAATTCCCCACGCATATTGCTTGCTCCATCATAGCCTTGACCTCGGATATTTTGTATGTCAAAACTATGTTGCGAGAGAACATTAAAAATCACATTCTTCAAAGTCAATGATGCAGTATCTTTAACATGGACTATATCAAAAAATCATTCTTTTACTTTATCAACAAATCTCAAAATAATTGCCATTTGCTCTTTTTTCGACTCGTCTCTCGCTTCATCCACAATAATGCTGAACTTTCTGCCACCAATTTCTTCACGAATTACATTACGAACTCTACTGGCATAAATTTTCAATATTTCTTTTTGTATTGTTGAAGAAGTATAACTAACATTTTGTGGAGCACTTTTCGAAACATCTTCAACTTTCTCATCATACGATGCTAATAGTGATAACAATTCAAGAAAGCTCCCACGATTTTTTGATCCCGAGCTTTCATCATGACCTCTAAAAGCTCAACCTTGAAATGACAACCATCGAACAACATCTATACTAGTTTTCAGACGTAGATGATTAGCTGAAATTTGTTGTGTAGTTTGTCTATCAAGTGATACTTCAATATGTTGAGCTTGATTCATTAAATCTACATAAGCTCGTTGTGCATTGTTATGCAGTGAATTCAGATCTTTTCCCATATGTGTCAAAAAAGCACAATTGCATCCATCGTGTACCTTTTTCCAATTACTAAAGCCATTATGAGTAAATGCAGTTGATCCAAAATGACTAGTAGGATTGCTATTAAAAAGAAAACAAGACAAACAAAATACTGCATCTTTAGAAGGTGAATATTCTAACCAGGAAAATTGTTTAAACCATGATGGTTGAAAATAACGAGGATGCTTTTTTGAATTGGAAGCAGGATATTCTGAAAGAATAGATTAATATGGTCCAGCCTTAATATAAGCTCTTCGAATCTCATCACGCATATTAACCGGATACTCATATATTTGCTTACGTAACCCAGGTTCACGTTCTAAGTTAGACAAATCAAGTGCCTCATCTTCAACTCTAGGAATTTTAGAAGGACGAGCATCAGAGTTTAAAGGAACAAACGATGAAGGTGGTACCTCAATTTGCGACGCTTCTGAAGGTGATTGTGTAGTCTCTATACTTTTCTTTTTAAAAAACGAATCAATTGTTTTCGACTTCATAACTACAATATCTTAAAAGATAAAATAAAATTAAACTATAAACTTTAAAACACAATAAAAACAAAATTAATAACTATAAAAAAAATTAAACTATAAACTTTAAAACACAATAAAAAACAATTGTAAATTTGTAAAAAGATGAAAAGAAAAACCTTAGAAGATGAACTCGACGCCGCGCTTGAAGGACAAACGTTGATGACAATAATTGTTAATAGCAATAGGAAAAAAGATTTCTTTTTCACTAGTTAACAAATTGAATTTTAATCTAAATTCACATTTAATATTATTAAAACAATCATCTAAAAAAAGAAAGTTGGAAATATATCAATATTGCATTTAATGTTATATTAATGTTGATTACAATAATATATTATATAAATATTTAAAGTTAAAAGTTAAAATATATTATATGGATAAAATAAAAAATAAAGATTTTTAAATTTTGTAATCAATATTGCATATTTGAGGGGGGGCCAAACAACAATTTGAGGGGGGGCCAAAATTTTAAAATCTTAAGGGTCTAAAGAATAAATAATTTTTTTATAATTTTAGGGGTAGGGCCATCGCCCCCCAAATTCGCCACTGCTTAAAGCGATGAATACCATGATCATCAAGCTAACACACAAGTTTATATATTAACAATTTTTAAGTACCTAATTTTCCTTAATATAGGTAAACCTCACAATTTTGATTTCTAACTCAAAATTTAACTTGATGAATTTAAAATAAAGCTTATTTTATTTTTGTAATAGGCTATTTTTACTTGGGCCCAACAAAAACAAACCAAAAATAAAATAATAGAATTTGTTACAGTCTAATATGGCCCAGTATGGCCCAAATGTAAAAACCCTAAGCCTATAACATTAAGATCTCAAAAGAAAAAAAGAAAACCCTAGCCGCCACTCCATGTGCCTTCGCAACGCGCACGCTGCCCGAAGTATGTTGCCTTGCACCAAAACGGCAAAGGACCCTCTGCCTCTCCTCTTCGTTGACCCCGCCATCTATAAGAAATAAGAAAGAAAAAAGACCACAAAAGCAGAGAAAGAAACAACAAGCAACAGTAGGCTAAACAGTAACCAAACAGTGTAATATTGGCTATAAAGGCCATAGATTGTAATTTTTTCGACAGAGACAAGAGAAATAAAAAAAAACAATGATTCAAACACAAGAAAAAAAAAAGCAAATCAAAAAAGGTCTAACGAAGGTGTTTTTTTATTTGATATCTTTTTATTTTATTTTATTTTATTTATTTATTTTCACTTGTTTTTTAAAGAAATAAACAAAAATAAAAAGAGGCCAAAATCTTACCCTTTTTTTTTTTCGCGTTTGAGCTGTCGTGGGGGGAAAGAGGCCGCCATCTCAGATGAAATATGGTATTTTTGGAATCGAGGAATTAAAAAGAAAAAAAAAATCTTAAATAGACCGGAGCCAAGGCTGGCCAAAGGCTAGTTCAGAGAAAAAAGGGTGGGCTTTAGGTTTTTTTTTTTTTTTTTAGAAAACAGGTTGAAGTGATTTTTTGAAAAAAAAAAGTTAGTTTAAATAGACCCTTAAAACGACGCCGTTTTAAGGCTGGCTTCAATTGCCTCAAAACGACGTCGTTTCACCCTTGACTAGCGTGCCGACCTGACCCGCTCCAAAGGATCCGTATGTTTTTAACTTTTGGTGTATTTGCGCGTCAGCCCTTCCACTTTTGCAGCGCGCTTCAATTTAGTCCTTTTTTATTCTTTTTTATTTTTATAAATTTGGCCACTGAATTTTTCACGAGTTTCAATTTAGTCCTTGGCTCGCTGATATGGACAGTGTCCAGAGGATTGGGTTATTTCCTCCTTTGGCCCTCGCTTGTTTTCGTGCATTACATTTTAGCCCCTTTGTTACTTATTTTATTCAATTGGTCCCTTTAATTTCATTTAAGTTACAATTAAGCCCTTTTTATTTTAATTCTTTTATTTATTCATTTATTTATTTACTTGTTTATTTATTCATTATTCCTTTTATTTTATTCCTTTTATTTTATTCATTTGCTTGTTCATTTATTTGTCTTCATTTATTTATTTATTATTTTAATCCTTGTATTCATTTATTTATTATTCTTTCATTTTATTTTCTTTCATCGATTATTTATTTTATTTATGCCTTCATCATTATTACTATTTTATTATCTATTATTATTGTTTTATTGTTATCTATTCATCTATTTATTTATTACCCTTTTTTATACTTTTAAAATTTAGATTATTTATGTTTTTTTTACTTGTACATGATTCTTCTTCTTCTTCTTCTTCTTCTTCTTCTTCTTCTTCTTCTTCTTCTTCTTCTTCTTCTTCTTCTTCTTCTTATAGTTACTAGTATAATTATTGTTATTATTATTATTAAATTGATTTTTATTTATTTATGCTATCATCATTATAGTCCATTATCATCATTTACTAGCATAATATTTTCGTTTTAGTCATTTATCCACTTGTTATGTCATCTTTTTTATCCGTTATTTTATATTGTGCTCGTACTTGTGCTAAATGTTACATTCGAACATATTTTTCCCTTTTTACACCATACCTAAATAAATTAAAATTACTAATTTAAGTGTTACGTTAACTTTTGTGCGATGCATAAAAGAAAATTTTAAAATAATAAGGCAATGTTCCGTATTTGGAGATTCGAGAAGTCGTGCCCTAACTTATGGGGTCTCGACTTTCCCATTGAACCTAGATGACCGAATATCCTTTTAAAATGCGCAAGATTTAATATAAAAAATAAAAGGCAAACTTGCTTTCAAGAATTCGAGGTGTCGTGTCCTAACTTACGGGGATATGACATTTTGTTACCTTGAGATAAGAAAGCCTTTTCATATGTTTTGATCTATTTAAGGGACTTTACAAAAATATATAATACAAAGAGGGATTGTATTTTAAATTATTTTCGAGTTTTCAACTTTCGACATTAAGATATTAATTAATCAATTAAGTACCAATTTTGGGCATTACGAGGGTGCTAATCCTTCCTCGTACGTAATCGACTCCTGAACCTATTTCTGGATGGGTAAATTACACCAACAGTCACCCAACTTTGGGGTAGATGACAAAACAGTCACCTAGGTTTCATTTTAGTCACTCAACTTTCAAAAAGTTACAAAACAATCACTCAACTTCCCTATCTTCACAACCAAAACCCCAAATTTTTTATGCAAATGAAAAAATGCACACAACATGCAGACAAACATACAGAAACAGTGTAACACCCCAAACCCGGTCTATGCATTGAGACTAGATTTGGTTTGTTACATGAATCGAGCTATTTTTAAATCTTCAATAAATTGAAAGCTACAATATTATTTACAGGATTTAATAAAATTAGAAGAGTATTTGAATTGGATAAATATTAGAAAACATTAGTTAAAAATCATTGTATTATCAAAACCTTTAGGTAATTTATTAAAGAGTTGACAATAATAAGATATTTATAAGAGAATTTCATGTACTTGAAAACCCAAATTTATTTTAATAAAAACATCATATAATCATAGTCCGTATTTAAAAGTTCAAAGTATAGTTTAAAACCAAACACACATAAAATCCATAAATTATTTATAGAGGCCCTTATTACAATAATCCAAAATAGTGAAAATACTTATTAAAAAGTTCAGAGTTTAAATAACCCATGTTTTGCAGTATGGCATCCACGAAGACATCCTCGGCCCAAGTCCACGTCAATTTCCATTACCTGAGATGGAAAATTAAAGGGGGTGAGTTACTTAGAACTCAGTGTGTAACTCACTTACCACCATTATTGGGCCAGATCATCAAGATATTATGCTGGGCTTGAGCCCAATTACAGAATTCAACGATATCATAAAGTGAAATAACATAATTTAAAGATGCATGTAAAATGAATTTCCCAACCAAACCTAATATCCATCCGCTAACACCCCCGTACCAACCATCACACCTGTGGGGATCAAGTCAACCCACCCCGCCAACACACCAATCGTAGGCATTAAGCCCTTTTATAATTGTGGCAAAGCCACCGAACTAGAGGCAATAAGCCATAATTGTGGCAGAGCCACCGAACTAGAGGCAATAAGCCATATTTATTTTTGTGGCAAGGCCACCGAACTAGAGGCAATAAGCCATTTGATTATTTGTGGCAGAGCCACCGAACTAGATTTTGGCAACAGGCCATTCTTCTCTTCATATACCCCACCCCATGCAATTATGCATATATAAAAATATAGTCATATAAAAATTTTTATTTAATCCATAACATCGGTGGGTTTATCATTAAACATTTCATTTGGCCCATAAAATATAATTTAGCAATTTGCCCATTCAGTAGTTTAGTGAGCTTTGGCCCATTTATCAAACTAGAGTATTTTGGCCCAAGTTATCGAACTAGAGTATTTTGGCCCAATTTATCGAACTAGAGTATTTTGGCCCAATTTATCGAACTAGAGTATTTTGGCCCAATTTATCACGAAACATACAATTTACATAATAACAAGTAATTTCTCGACGGCGTTTTCGTAATTTTCGCGATTTAGTCGTTTTTACGTATTTTCGTCAAAATATCAGTTTTTTTTTTACGTTTTTACCGATCTAGTCATTTTTACGATTTTTACTTCCATACCGAAATTGACATCCAACCGAGAAATAGTGTGAAGTTACACACCTCGATACCGAGAGTACTAATCCTTCTCGCTCCTCGGCACCTAAAACATATTTCGATCCGTTAGAACACTATTTCGTATAAATATTCTTAATCGATAATAGATCCAAAATCTTACCCTCTTGATTTTGAATCACTTCGATTCTCGGCTTCTCCTCATTTATTGATTCATTCGTCGCCGAGAATCCACCAATGTATAATGGCTCGGAAGTTCGTACTACTTCGAATAATTGACTCCCTTCGGAAGATGGTCCGCAACCCGGTGGAAAATCCCGGACTGCCAAAACCGCTCTTCGTTTAAATGGGGGATTTACAGATCCGCCCCTCTTAACGTGACTAACCACCGCCCTTTTCTTCCCTATTTTGAAAATCTTCACGATCAAAGGAATATTAGTAAAATCTAAAATAATATCGAATAGTACTAGAGGCTTTAAAAGATGTGATTTCCTTACCACAATAATTCGATTCCAACGTTTCTACGATTCTCCCGATCACTTGAGTTCCGATCTTCCGTTATTGCACTATATAATAACGAATGAAGCGTTATTAGAACGAGTATTTATTTCGATCCAAAAAGGCCTTCATAACACCATTAATATTCGGCCATAACACTTTAATAAAACGAAAGCAGAAAAGAAGAACCCCTTACCTATAATCCACGATCGAAAAGAAAGGATTGAGAAAAGGTGTTTGTGATGGATGAAGATTTCGGCTATGTATGATCAAAGAAAAAGAAATAAGATTCGGCTAAGGCACTCTAGCATTCGGCCAAGAGAGTGTTTGATGGAGAAACTTTGATTGAAAAGAATTAAAATATGAAAAAGAGATGGTGATGATGTTGTTTGATTTCAAAGAGAAGAGAAGAAAAAGATGGATTTTAGGAGCTAGTACGTTCGGCCATGGTAAAAGAAAAGAGAAAGGATGGTTCTTTTGGTATAGGTGATTTCGGCATTCAAAGAAAAGACACAAAGCAATGGTTAAAGAAATAAAAAAATATGACCAAATGATCACAAAACTTGAGCTTTACCAATTGCAAAATTCGGCCAAGATGAAAGTTGAAAAGAGAGAAAACAAAAATTCTGCACAAGGTGCAAGGAATGACCAAAGAGGAAAAAGAAATTCTTAGCCAAAACTAACACAAAATTCGACTCCCTCCCTATACCAAGTTGCCGTCCAACACATGGTCAATTGGCCATGATTTGTTTCCAAAATTTCACCTTGATATGTGCCTTATGTTCCCCCTATCTTTCCTTAAGTATTTGATTCCATGCCATATGTTAATTATTTCCTTAAACCTTTGATACACTAACCAAAAATAACATGGTCAACACTTACCATATATGTTCTTGGCCGACACTTGCTATCCATGTGCAGAAAATTAAAAATAAAAAATTCATCTAGATGCTAAACAAGGGATTCGAACCTCTTCCCTCTTGCTATAACCCATGCGCCAACTCCACCATGCCATGTACTCAACTTATGACTCTCATTAACACTTAATTTAACTTAAGTCTTAATGACCTTTTCTTCTCTTCAATAAATTCTCAATTATTAAATTTTATTCCTTATCCAAAATATGCTATACTCCTCTTTAGGACTTCAATAAGCACTAAAATAAAAGAAAGAAATTTTCCTTTAAAATCTAAACACCAATTCATGCAATATATAAACACTCGGATTTTTAGGGTGTTACAAACAGGTGTACACATATACAGTTAAACAAACTCAGATTCGATTAAAATTGATTTCAATTACTGAGCAATGATAACATTATACTCAAACCTATTCATCACATCACATTATCACCTAACGAACAATTAAACAAAAGCATCTAAGTGCACAAACATACACGGATCCAAGCTGAACTGAGTCCCAATCACATTTACAGAGGCTTAAACGAGTGTTGGTTTACATAAGAACTAAAATGAGTCAATTACAAACAAAAATTAAAATATGCAAAAACAAGACCATATGGCCGTGTGCCCAAGTCATGTGGAAAGGTCCAGACTGTGTGAGGGGTCTACACGACCATGTGTAAGAGCAACACGACCGCGTGCCTTTGACACGCCCATGTGACAAAGGCACACGGTCATGTGGGTGAGACACACGCCAATGTGACAGAGTTACAGGGCCATGTGGCCAGACCATGTAACTCATTGTGCCGTGTGACAAAAATCAACATATTTAAGAAGCAAAGTAGACACGCCCGTGTGGCTGAGAAACATGGCAGTGTGACTGAGGCACAAGCCCGTGTGAAAAACAATAAATTTCCCTATAGAGGTCACACGACCGTGTGACCTAATCCAGGCCGCGTGACTAACAAATTACCCTAACTTATTTATCGACACACGGCCGTGAGGACGCCTGTGTGGCCCCGAAACCACACTAGAATTTGCAGAATTTCATGAATTTCAATAGTAAAATGATCCCTAACCACTACTAGTTCAAAAGCACACCTGAAATCCGCTATTCCCAGCACAAAAAATCAACCAATTCGTCACCATTTCACCAAACTGAAATCTCAAATTAACAAACATACTAACCTATAAGTATTCAACCAAACCAGTACTAAAGAATCGACCAACAATTGGTCCAAAACTCAGAAAGAAGAAATAAAAAAATAAATAAAAACTAAGCTAACACTTACGCTATTCCCCACTTGACTGAACGAAGAATAGCCTAAGGAGCTAGCGCTAATTAACAAGTACGCAGCAACCAAAAATGAAGAAAAAAGAAAACTAAAATCTGAACTTTGGAGAAGAAACTCACGATTGAGTAAAGAGAGAAATAAAGAACAAATAAAAATAAATGGAGAACGTGACAGAGAATCGGAGAGTAGGATAATTTTGCAGAAAATTATTATTATCATTTTAAAACAAAATAAATAAAATTAAATAAAAAATATTATTTAACAAAAGGCCAATCAATTTTATTTATAAAAGTTGTTTTTGCTCACATCAAAATTCGAACACAAATTTAAAGATAAACTAAATACCTAACCACAAATTAATTCTTGTCTCTCAAGTACAAAAGTAAGCATAAATGCTTGAGTAAGACCGCTTGACTCACCTCACAGACTACAACTTCTAACCCCAAATTTTGAAATGTTACATTATTAATAATTTAAATAAACAATTGATAATTTTGGTTGGTGTCCCAAAAATTTCAATATATATATATATATATATGCTAATGTGGCCACTAGATGACGTACCAAAAGAAGAAATGGAAGAAAACAATTCAAAAAAGGAAATCCCTCCATTGATATTTTTATTCTAAGGTTGTATTCTTTCGACTTAAAAAGATGATTATGATTTTATCGTGTTATTGATAAATATAATATTTTAGGAAACTATTGAAGATTTTACATTTGAATTTAAAATGACTAATAGATGTGCATATATACATGAACTCTTCAAGGATAATTTAATTATTATTTAATAAGAATATGTCATATTGAAAAGTATAAATAATATAAATATGTAGTTAATAAATTTTTAAAATAATAATTATTGATATGGTAATAAAATTGTATATAGTTTTTATAAAAAAATATGAGAAAAGAATAGGAAAATAATAATATTTTATAGGTTTCATGCATCGTCAATTGATAGAAAGATGACACATCATCACTTACATAAAATAAAAATATTAAAAGATTTAAAAGTAAATAATATTTATTTTATTTAAACATAATTAAATATGAATTATAATATTTTGTTTCTCTAGTTTTGAACTTCTGGTCTTAAGTTTTTGGTTTCAGGTTTTAAATTTTGGTTTTTGGTTTTGGATTTAATGTTTTTGTATTTATTTATGTTGAGTAATTTTAATTAATATTTATTTTAAATGAAAATATTTATATTTATTTTAAATCCTTCAATATATTTTATTTTACACCAATGATGATATATCATCTTATTATTAATCAATGGCGCATGAGATCTATGCACGCAACAATGGATCAAGTAATCTCCTTATATATAGATAATTAAGTTGACATTATGAGTCAACCCAACACCAATTTAGTAAGAAAAATTACATAAAAACTATTTTAATAAAGTAACAAAACTATTCAACCTTTTTTTTTTTTTGTCAAACAGCTATATGAATTTTTCTTTTTTGGTCTCCAGCCATTAATTTACTAACGGAAAGATAACTGGACAACTTTTAAAATTAGCATAATAACAACTTTAACCCTCAACATTTATGTATTGTACTAATTTAGTCTTGATTTTAAAAAATAACTCTCAACATTTACACATTATGTAATTTGGTCTCACTCTCTCTCTTTTTTGCAATTTTACTTTTATTTGTGACATTAAGGGTTAATTTTAAAAGAATGAGATAAGATGAATATTATTATCTTGGATTTTTTGTGCTTCTATTTTTTTGTATATTTTTTTATCAAATTCAGTTGATAGATTGTTTTTTTAACTTTTTAGGTGAAAGGGTCACCAAGAAAAGCAACATTGAAAAAAAAATATATATTACACAATTTGTAAACGTTGAGGATTAAATTTGTTAGAATCAAAATTAAATTGACCTAATATATAAATGTTGAGGGCTAAAAGTTGTTGTTTAACCAATTTTAAAAGTTGCCACATCATCCTCCCATCAGCCCTTTAACAGTTGGTGACTAAAAAAAATTCAAATAGTTAAGTAACCATTTTGTAACTTCTTATAGTTGGGTGACTATAAGTGTAATTTACCCTTAAATAAACAAATTTGTCATTCATGCCCCAAATTTTCTAAAAAAAGAAACTATATATGATATCATAAATGCTATACGGACTATCGAGGGCATTAAATGACGTAAAATAAAAAACTAAAAGGGTAAATTCATCATTAGTCCCTAAACTATAAGTAAGTTTTTATTTTGGTCACTTAACTAAAAAAGTTACAATTTGATCATTAAACTATTCTAAAGTTTTCATTTAAGTCATTGAGCTGTCAAAATCAATATTTTATGGCTTTCTCTGTTCGCACTGCCTAAACAATTTGAAAGCTTTCTTTCCATTTCTTTTCTACAGTTCATATTTTTTTCATGAAATAGCTTTGAACGTCATAAATTTGCAAATCAAAATTCAAAAAGTTTTTTTTCTCTAATCTCCAACATTGGCCATCAAATCAACTTAGATCTAAAGTATGTTTTTCTATTCGTCGATATGGTTACTGATCTAGCGTACTGATCATTGAATCATTGTTTTGAGCTTTCTTGCGAAACTTCTAAAAAAAAAAATAACAGCCTAATGACTTAAATAAATTTTTTTTTGAATAATTCATTGACTTAAATAAATTTTATTTTGAATAATTATGACTTTAAATAGTTCATTGGCTAAAATATTGCAATGATTTTAAGCTGTGTTTTAAGTAATCGATTATTTCTTTTATAATTAAATATCCTTAGCAGTCTTTTTAAGCTGTTATTATTATATAATTATTTTACACGTGCATTGAAACTAAAAAAATACGAATATTATACATAATTTTTTTTGACTGATCCAAGATGAAATTTTATAAAATATTTGTTGGGTATATCTATTATCGATAAATTAAACATTGGTCTTAGTACGTCTCCTTATTTACATTTAATTCGCAATAAATATAAAATATGAATATAATTATTTAAATTCTTTTGTTTGGAAAGGAATAAATATATAATTTCTTAAGCTTGGCGGCAATATCTAATACGAAATCCTTGAAAACAATCTTGTTTGATTGCTAGGTTTGTCTTAACTCTGAATATGGAAATTAAGTCATTTTGAAAAATTGTTCTTCCTTAAAATTTTAGAAAAATTTATAGTAATTTTTGAAGAGAAAGAATTGTATGAAATAGGAATATTATCTCTTTCTAATAGTTTTATGCTAAGTCAGTATTTTTATCCTGAATTTCAGGATTTTTAATTTGGATTTGATTTTTTTCAGGATAAAAATGTTGATGTGACATAAATCTATTGAAAAAGAGATACAAATGACATGACGTCACTGTTTCATACAATTATTTCTCAATTTTGAAAGGGTATAATGATTTTACATGTTGCTAGTGAATTGATATATTATTAAAAATTAAATGAAGAAATTTTAATATTGCATTATTATTTGATTTATTGATAGGGTATATAATTATACATTATCAATGCATCAAATATAATAAACTTTCAAATTATTTTTAAAGATTGATTAAGTCCCTTTGAACCTTTTATATTCACTTGAGTTTTGAACTGATAATTTTAACTAACGAGATGTTTTTATCAATGTTGATCATTAGAAATCAACGTCAACATTGATATGGTCATTAATGAATACCACATCAACTAGCAAATGTTGATGAGGTGATTCACGTCAATAAAAATAAAAATATTTTAAAATTATTGTAAGAAAATATACACAATAAACTTAAATAAATTGTTCCCAAGTTCATTTGAACAAGAGAAATTATAAAGAATAATTAAAATTATAAATAATTATAAAATTATTAAAAATTAATTAAAATCATAAAATTTTATAAAATAAATTAAAACAAAGCTCTTCATTATAATTTTTTTATAAAATCCATTGGTTGAATAAAAGCTTTTAATTAAAATCCATTTGGATTTTTTTAAAGCTTCCAAAGATTTTATTTAAAAACATTAAAGTTATTATATTTTATAAAAATATTTTTATTTAAAATCCATTTGGTTTTAATAATACATAAACAATTACAAAAATTTTTTATATAAATATAATTTGGTTTTTAATTTTATACGTTTTAATAATTTTTAAAATTTTAATTATTTATAAAAAAACTTTATAGAAAATCATTTTAATTATTTTATAATATTTTTATAAAATTTAATAATTTGAATTATATTTTATAATATTTTATGTTTTTTTTATAATTTCGAAATGAATCTTGAGAAATGTGTTTTCATATTCAAAGGAACCTGGATAAAAGGGAGTTCATATTCAAATGAACTTGGTTATTGTCCAGCATCATTGTACATTTTTTTAAAAAAATAATTTCAAAATATTTTTTATTTTTTATTTTTACTGATGTGGAACTGTCAAGTTAGCATTTGTTAGCTAATGTGGCATCTGTTAATAATCATATTAGCCTTGCTGTTAATTTCTAACAATCAATATTAGTCAAATGGCTTTGTTAGTCAAAATTGTCAATTCAATGATTCAGTTGATTGGAAAAGATTTAGAGGGGTTTACTTTATTTTTTGAAAAAAAAGTTTGAATGCATAATAAGCCTATATTATCTTGAATCAATTCTATCAATCATCTTTAAACTCTAAACTATTGCCAATAGTCTTAAGGCATAATGTCAAATTTAACCACAACATTTACATCTTTCATTAATTTGGCTTTTTTCTTCTTTTTTTTCGTTAAATTTGATCCTTAATCTTTTAAAAAAGAGTCAAATCGTTTTTTTATAGAAAATCCTGACGAAAACATTAAAATTTTTTTAACGAAGATGACATGGCAGCCCGTGTGGCAATCCACGTGCACTTTATTTTGACATAACACTATTTATTATATGCCACACCAAAAAATAATTTAAAATTATAAAAATTCAAGAAATAAAAAGTTTATAAAAAGTTAATAAAATTCAAAAATAAAAGAGTATGAAATACATGTGAATTGGTATGTGAGCTACCATGTTTAAAAATTTAACGATTAATTTTCAAAAAAAAAATAGCAAGTCAACTATTTTTGAAAGATTTAAGTTAAATATGACATCTTTTTGAAAGGTTGAGGACTAAATTTAGCTTTTAAAAAAAGGACCAAATTGACAAAAATATAAATATTAAGGACTAAATTTGTGTTATGCCCATTCTTAATTAATTTAAAACTTCAGAATATGTTAATTGAATCTTTAAAATATCAACATTGTATCAAATAAATTTTCTATCAATATAGTAGTTAATTTAATTGTTAAATGTCAATCAAGATATGATATGCCGCATACTTAAAAGCAAATGGATTAAACTGTAAGCTCTAGTGTATCTACCACATGAAAAATTTAGTTTTGACGTATTAACAAATCGATGTCAATAAAATGTTATCTATGCTGTAGATATATACATCTTTACAATCCGATCTACGTATTTCAAATACACTTCAACTCAAACTTGAGTTGGCATCTAATGCCTCAACTAATTGTTAACATATAATAGAAAGATTTAATTGATATGATACTAATATTTTAAGGACTGAATTAAAACATTTTTAAAATTTGAAATTGAATTTAAAATATGCATAATTTGAGAACATTACGTCATAGTTTAATGTGTTTATGGTAAATTAGTGAATAGTATAATGGTAAACAAGTAACGTTGCCTAGTCCTTGATCAAACCTGACATGCTGCATTATAATAGTAAACATTAACTTCTCTTTACTCAGTTTAATTGTGGGATTGTAATTATCATTTATTTCGGTCTTTATATCGTAAGATTACAACTGTTCAATTTCCTTTCCGTATCTAAAGCATGACCTGATTAATTTTCATAATAACATGCTATTTTGATTTAGAAAATTATTATAAATATTTTTAGCTGTTTTTTTTTAATGGTTTCATAACTTTTTTTCCAAAAACCTCAAAACCTTTTCAGAACGCCACGAGAATAATAATAAATGATTTCCAAAGATCAAAAGGAACAACTTCCCTACAAAATAGACTAATGGCTTCGAGGGTAACTTCGATGATCGAATGTAACGTTTTTGACTTAGTTGAAACTCTTAGACCGGGTTAAGGGTGTTACAATATTTTTTTAATGATTTAAAAAAATCATTTGTAAAAAAAACTTTATAAAAAATAAATTTTAATTATTTTATAATAAATTTTTTATGATTTGAATATTTTTTTATAATTTATTATGTTTTCTTAATTTCGAAATGAATCTTGAGAAATGTGCCTCTAGATTCAAAGGAACCTAGATAAATTGGTATTTTTATAAAATTTATTTTGGGTATTTTTTTCATTTGTCCAACATCATTGTATATTTTGTAATACCCTACACATAGTCTAGACGTTATGGCCGAATCTTGATGAATTACAAAACCTTGTTTTAAACCTAATTTTTAATTTGAAAAACATGTGTCCTGTGGTTATTAATTTTTGGAATAAAAATCATGTGCTTTTGTAATTTAACAATAAAAATGCATAAAATCCATAAAAAAAAACTAAACCGTAAAATCAAAATTAAATAAACAAGTTCACATTCCCAAAGTTGAGAAATGAATAAATCATAAACCACATATTAATATTAACAGGAAAATAAATCCGAGCACCCGCATGCTGTTCGATCCTTACTTTGCTGATTACCTAAGAAGTCAAAAAATTTGGGTGAGCTTACAAAGCTCAGTGTGTAACTCAGCCCATACAAACAGAACATATAGCATAATCACACAGAAGTTAGAAATTGAACAGAATACACAACATGACATACTATGGAATGTAACATAATGATCAGATCGAAGCGGATGACATGCAATATCATGCGATGCAACACTTAATACAAAAAAAATATAGATCCTACCCCCATCCATTGCACACCATCTCTGTCCATCCTTATACATGAAATAGGGTAATAAATACCCACCTAACCCCACACACCAATAAGTGAGTATATGTCACTATACAGAAAACTGCCATAAATAATGCGGTAATTCACCAAAATCAGACAAGTGTAGTCAAGTCATCATAATTGTAGTCAAGCTGCAAGAACAGATATGTGGTTGAACCACCAGATAAAGCAAATCATTAAACTTCCAACACTTCCTCCGTCACAGAATTATCCCACCCCAATGCACATGCAAAAAAAGCATAACCAGATATTCAAATGCACAAAGATCAAACATGATTCCATAACAGAATCATGCTAATGATATACTCAAAATTTTCAGATCAAATACAGAATAACCTCAATTATCATGCTTGTAGAAAGTACTCATACAAAGACAAAACCATAAAATATTATACTAGAAACAATAATATCACTTAGCAAACCCTATAATATTGCTGACCTAGAAACATACTTCGAAACATTGCCTTAACTAAATTTTACAGAAAATGGGCCCAAATACCCATGCGGCCCACACTGCCCACTTAACCCAGCCCGTGTGGCTCAAACGATCTGGCACACGACAGTGTGGCATCGATAGTGGATTTTTTTTGGTTTCATACCATTTGTTGTTTTTTTGGGACAGAAGGTACACACCTGATCATTTTTTGATGCCAACACAATAGCAATAATACCAGCACCTAAAAATAACGTTCAAAATGAAATATTTAGCAAATGTCATACTAAATCCGACCACTAAATCGGTCGTAATACTAAAAATTTGGATTGATTGTTTTTTGTAACTCAAAGATTCAGCCTTAACAAGGCACCGGTCACTCACCCCAATGTAAGAGGAATTTCCAAAAGCTTCTATTTTTTCGAAAGATTAGACGTTTCCAATTATTTACCTAAATCATAAATTTCCAACCATTCAAACTATTATCACCCAAAATAAGAATTCATATCCAAACATGTGAAAAATAACTCATTTATAGAATAGGAGTCTTAAATCAACATCTTTACCACCCACGACCAGTAATCAAGACTAAAAAGGACGTTGGCGCAAAGTAACTCAACATTGAAGAGATGAAAAGTAAATAAATGGCAATAGGACAGAACAATATACAACAGCAACATAGTGGGAAAAGGTGTCTTCAAAGAGAATGAAAAAGAGATTGGTCATGGAAAATGTAACAGCCCGATTTAGACCCTAATCGGAACAGTGGTTTGGGAACCACGAATCCGAGCTAGAAGAAAATATTTTAATACTTTAACCGATATCTATGTTACATATTTGAGCATGTGTTATAATATCGTGAAATTATTTGAATGTTTGAGTGGTTAATTTTAGAGAAGGATTAAATTGAGTAGGGATGAAAATAGCTATTATGGAAAATTAGGGCTAATTTTAAATGGTTTTATTATTACATGGGAGTTAAGTTGCAATTTAGCCTTTATTTCCAAGCTAGTTGACGGCATTGACCATGCATCATGATTTCTTGTATTATTTTATATGTTATTAATATTAGATAGTGGAGAGGATGCATGATAAATTATTATTATTGGATGATATTAATAAAAGAAAGAAAACATTGTTAATTCTCTCACTTGCTTCATCTTCTTCACGAACACAAAGGGGAAAAGAGAGGAAATTTAAGCTTCTATAATTTCGGTCATTGCATGTCCCTTTAAGGTAAGAAATTTCACTTAGTTTTTGTTATTTTTTATCAAATTGAGGTTATTGTCTTGTATTTTAGCTAGATCATACTCAAATTCTTGAGTTAATGATGATAGCCGAAAGTTGCCATGGTGGAAAATTAGTTGTAAAATTAAGAGTAGAACACGTTACAAGCTTGTAAGATAACTATATTTTTTTTCCTAGAAATTGTCGAATAAAGCTTAGTAGAAGGACATAGGAAGAGAAAGAAAAATTATGAATGTACTAAATGGAAAATAGATAGAAGAAAGGAGTTGAAAGAAGGGCTATGAACATTCGGCCCTTCATAGATGTGCTTGAATTTTGGATATTTCATGTTTTGAGTTGTAAGGACTTGTTTGTAACAATGTAATCGTTAAGGGTGAAAATGGTAAAATTTTATAAGGATGTATTTTGGATTAAACTTTGTGAAATTCCATTTGAATGGGATTAATTTGACCTTATTTTAGATCAAGTACAACAAGGGAAGGATTTGGATTGGGGCAAGACCATAGTAAATGAGTAGCCGGGAAAGGTTAAATCGTCAATTTTCGAAGTAAGTTATAAGTGGTTGGTTTTTAATAATTAGTAATAATTTTTTTTATATACATTTTAGATTGAATTTGATGCAAGAAATACAAATGCCGAATGCACCATGATACTTTAATGGTAGTGGCCAAATTGTATACTAATCTATATATGTGTTGGATTATATAATTCTTTGAGTATTTGGAATTTGTATAATTGTATATGCATGTAATTATTGATGTAAATGCATATAAATTATCGAATGGAAAATGGTGTGGGATTAAATTATATGAAAGCCGAATGTGAATTGAGCATGTATTAAATTAATGTGTTAAGATTAAATGTTTTGAAGTGAGGGGAGTATAAGTTAAAGCAAATATTGAGGTATAGTATAATGATCCTTGAATAAATAGTTATGTGCATATATATGGGGCATAGCCGATAGGGAGAGTAAAACTTGAAAGAAAAGGTTATTTGATATATGTATATAAATAGGTTACACATATGCAAATGGGATATAAAAGTATATGATATGTGCATGAAAAGGAGGATAAATTAAAAATATAGAGCACTGTGTGTGCGGATTTATTCACCTAGCACTGTGTGTGCGAGATCGGTGTGTGTGCAGATTTATTCACCGAGCACTGTGTGTGCGAGATCAGTTGAATAGCACTGTGTGTGCGGATTTATTCACCGAGCACTGGGTGTGCGAGATCGGTTGAATAGCACTGTGTGTGTTGATTTATTCACCGAGCACTGTGTGTGCAGATTTATTCACCGAGCCTTGTGTGTGCGAGATCGGTTGAATAGCACCTTGTGTGCGGATTTATTCACCGAAAATCGTGTGTGTCTTGATTGGTGTGCGTCAGATTTATTCACCGAGCACTATGTATGCGAGATCGGTTGAATAGCACCGTATGCGGATTTAATCACCAAGCACCGGGTGTGCAAGATCGGTTGAAATGCACTGTAAAAGCGATTATCGAATTTCCTCAGGACGTAGACACTTAGTAAGGTAAATAATAGTGTCGTATGTTCATATTGGATTAATGAATTATTATTATCTTGGTGTAAAATTAAGTAAGTTATTTCAATAAAAGTTTGTAGCATATGAAAATTTAATTCTTTTGTTTGGGATTGAATGAACATGGGATTGATGAATGTTGAATCTAATATAATTGCCGATGATACTGAATTAATTGATAGTTAGATTGAAATTAAATTGAAAAATGGTAAAATGCATAGTTGTGCATCTCACCTTCTTGCTTATAACTTACTAAGCTATTGAAGCTTACATGGTGTGTTGTTACATTGTTTTATAGATCTTTAAAGTCAAAGCTCGAGCTCGGGGATCCTCGTCGAAGTCAATTACACTTTCACTAAATTTTGGTATCTTATAAGTTATATTTCTTTTGAGATTAAGGCATGTATAGGCTAGGTCTCCTTGATATCTTAAGATCGTTGTGAAATTGTATAAAAGCCATACTGAATATGGCTATACTTTTGTGTTTAAATGTAGCCTAGTCCTTTTGAATTTTGGTGCCATTAGTATGAATGTTGGACCTTTAGGTATAAGCTCATTTTATAACATTATTGTATATTAAGTTATGTATGTTTGCGGTATGTATAAAGTTGATATCGAACATAGCGTATAATGAAATTTGGGTTAATAAACTTTCATAGGCATATATATATGTATATAGGTGTAAAATTTAGTAGCAGTCTTAATAAGATGTATTTCTAGTTTGAGACGTTATAAATGAATTGTTTTTTTGCATGGAGTTTAGATTATATCATTTAGTGATTGAACAGGTTCGGCTATGCATCTCAATTGTGTTATGAAGGAGGTATTAATCATAATGATTAATGTTGAATATGACACGAACCATCAATAGATTATCCGAATAAAAGATGGATATTATTTCTAGTTTTGATTCATTTGAGTTGACTAGTTGCGCATAAATGAGATATAATTAAAAGTGGATTTGTAAATGTTGATAATTGAATGAATTGGTGAAAACGCATAATGATTGTCTATGGCGGAATATGTTGGGTAGATAGCCTTTGTATTCATGGAATGCATATGTATTAATTGACTATTAGATTATTTCACTATACATAACTTTATAATAGTGATTTGCCTATTGATATGTATTTTACTATGTAATAATTCTGTTTGGGTGCATAAATTTGGGTTAGTAAAGTAATGCCCGTAACCCTAATCTAGCGACAGATACGGGCTAGGGGTGTTACAGAAAAGATGTGGAATAGAAAAAAAAAACCAACAGAGGAAAGAGTGACAGAAACTTGTTGAAAACCCTGAATAAGCAAAACACTAGATGGAGAAATGGACAGAGAGGGACGATAGAAAATAGAGAGATTTTAGGAATATTTTTGGGAAATTTTTAAAGAAAAAAAAGAATTTTGAAAAACTATCCATATCCCCACTAACTCCCATTAAATCTAATTAGTTATTTTTATAAGATTGCAAAAATATTTTCGCTTTGCACGCACAAGGATTTGAACACAAGATCCCTAGGTAAGTTGAAGCCTTACCATTAAACCAACATGCTCATTCTTGTCAACAATTGAGCAAAAATATTATATAAGCTAGATGTTCAAGGATAGGGGTTGGAACAAAAATAATAAAAAAATTCAAGGGAAGTGATTTGAACACAGGACCTCAAACACACATAATTAACACTTAGCCACTACAACAAACTAATCACTTGACATGATACCTACAAAAATTATTCTAAAACAGGGCGTGCCCTCTTGGCTCATCAACCCAATTTATACTAACCTAGTGTTCTAGATGTGACAACTCTCCCCTCCTTAAAAAGAATTTCGTCCTCGAAATTCATGTTGTCACACCATTCACTCAACCACAAGATTCGTAACTCCTCAATTCAAACTGACCACCACACTTCCACTGCGCAACTCTAATTTCAATGCCATCAAGACAATACTTCTCCTCAAACCTTCCATAGACCTCCTATTCACTGACACGAATTATCTCAAATGACTAACTACAAAATCATCTCTAATGATTTCCTCTACCTCAGATTCTTAGATACACTACTGACAGTACAAAATTGAGTAAAGCTAATTCTCAATCATTGTAACGTACAATTGGAATGGATCGCGAAAGTAGCTACATTGATGCAAAATGCGTCTTAATACTCATGACACATAGCTGCATAATCCAGTCTTTGATTCTATTTTGAGTTGAAGCCTACATTTGACTAAGAAAATGACATGAGCAATCCCTAGAATGGTGCTCAACGGACCCACATCTAAAACACGCCACTATTCTCCTCTAACACTTGCTCGGGTGGCACCCACCACAAAATGCACATGTTGGAACTTGATCACTACCCACGACTACCTTAAACTGCTAAGGTCTGCCCAGTCTGGCCTACTTCCAAGGTCACAGATTCGAGCCAGTAAGACCATAACTCCTCTTATTTCATACTTTATTCCTTTCATTTTCCTCACTCCCCAAGTGGTTACTCTTTTCCACTATCTTGGTCTCATTCAACCGGAGTCGCTTAGTCACTGACCCTCGACCCATAGATCTAGATTGGGCCTCAATGACCCTTTGCAAATCTCTAAGTATATATTGGGACACAACATCATCCCCAGCTTCTTGATTATCGGCCTGAACGGTAGGCCTTTAAGTAGTCTCACTTGTTTCCAAATTGGGCATGTTCCCTAGAGGAGAGGACTTGACTTGAGTCACTTGATGATGACTACTATACCCTCGCATACCACGTCCAGATGAACTGCGTGTACTCATTTTACTTATCTATAGTTCTAAAGAGTTTAGGTTAGTTTAGTTTAGGTTATTAGTTTAGTTTAGGTGAATTACAGGATTTGGGGTTTGATGGACCTCTATTCACTTGGCAAAGAGGGGGAACCTTAGTCAGATTGGATCGAGCTTTAGTTAATGATGCTTGGATGGCCACTTTTCTGCAAAGCCTTGTACATCATCTCATCCGTATCAAGTCGGATCACCGTCCTCTTCTATTAATCACTAAACTAGACTTTTTCACTCCTAAAGGCAGACCATTCAGATTTTTAGCAGGATGGATGATGCATAATAATTTTTCCAATTTTGTCAAAGGCAAGTGGGAATTTAAAGGTAATATGACTGATTCCTTAAACAATTTTACTGCTTTTGTTAAAGATTGGAAAAGGGATGTTTATGGCTTTTTGGGTAATCGCAAGCGGAAGCTCATGAGATCACTCAATAACATTTAGAAAGCCTTAGAACTTTCTACCTCTACTCACCTTGTTGAAAAAGAGAGAGAAATTCAGGATGAATTGGAAAATGTTCTTCATCACGAAGATCTACTTTGGAGATAGAAGGCTCGTTGTGACTGGTTGCAATTGGGAGACAGAAATACCAACTTTTTCCATAGCCGTAAGATTAAGAGAAGGAAATTCAACCGATTTATGTCGCTACGTGTTGATAACGGAGATTGGTGCTCTGATCAAAATATTCTACAAAATAAGACGGTAGAATTTTTTGAAAAACTCTACGGTGAGGTTCCGACCGTTTTGAGAGATACTCCCAATAATTATTTTCCCTGTCTTAATCCTTCAGAGATCACGTTTTTAGAAGCTACTATCTCAAATGAAGAGATTAAAAGGGCGTTATTTAATATGGCCCCTTTAAATGCCCCTGGTAATGACGGTTACCATGCTCTCTTTTTCCAAAGTCAATGGGATATTCTTGGAAATGATGTTTGCCAGAGGGTCAAAAGTGTTTTTGCTGGAAAATCAATTGAGCCCGAGTTGAACAATACGTTGATTGTGCTTATCCCCAAAAAAAAATACTGAGGATTTTAGTCAATTTCGTCCCATTAGCTTATGTTCTATTCTTTATAAGCTGGTGATGAAAGTGATTGCGAACAGGTTTAAGGTTATCTTTCCTAAATTGATATCTCAGGAACATGCTGGCTTCATAGCAGGACGGAACATCTTTGATAATATTATTTTAGCTTAGGAAGTTATTCACTCTATGAGGTGTAATTGAAAAGGAAGGAAGTGGATGGCTATTAAACTGGATTTAGAGAAAGCATATGACAGAGTTAGCTAGGATTTTATTAATGTTTCGTTAACCGCGGCCGGGATTCTGATATTCCTGCACAATGTGATCATGTTAGCTATTTCTTCTTCTACCATGCGAATTCTTTGGAATGGGGTGCCTACTCAGAAGTTTAAACCAAAATGAGGCATTCGACAGGGATGTCCTCTGTCACCCTATCTTTTTGTGCTCTGCATGGAGTGGTTGGGGCATTTTATTCACTCAAGAATGGAAGTTGGAACCTGGGACCCTATTCGCCTTTCTCGATCCGGTCCTCCGGTCTCTCATTTATTTTTCGCTGATGATTTGGTGATTTTTTGTAAAGCCCAAATCGACCAAGCTCGCTTATTGGAAAGCATCCTCTCGCTTTTCTGTGAAATTTTTGGACATAAAATCAGTGTTAGGAAGAGTAATATATTCTTTTCAAAGAATACTGAAGTAGATACTCGTAATCAAATCAGTCAATTATCTGGTTTTCAGGAAGTTCAGAATCTCGACACGTACCTAGGTGTTCCTCTTCTGCATGACAGGGTCCCTAAAAACACTTTAAACTTCGTGGTGGAGAAGATTAGAAGGAAATTGCATAGTTGGGATGCCAGGAAATTATCCTTGCAGGAAGAATCACGCTTTCTCAATTGGTACTCCTATCCATCCTTTCTTATTTTATGAAAACAATGATGATTCTGAAGGGAGTTTGTGATGATATTGAAAGACTGGTCAGACAATTTATTTGGGGGAGCACTGAGAGGAATTCTAAAATGGCCTTAGTAGGATGGGATACTATTTGTCAGCCAAGGGCTCATGGAGGTCTTGGATTAGGACAGCTGAGTGATCAAAATTTGTCTTTTTTCATGAAGATAGGGTTTAGCCTGGTGTCTAAAAGTGATATGCTTTGGGTATGTGTCCTACATTCTAAATATGGTTGGAAAAATCATATACCTAAATCTATTAGCAGAAACCAGTGTTCTCATTTATGGAGGTCCAAATCCAAACTATGGTCTCTTATTCGCGAGAATATAATTTGGTCTATAGGGGATGGGGCCAATGTTCGCTGCTGGAAAGATCCTTGGTTCCAGGTATGGGTTTTCTAATTCATAAAATTCCATTCTATTCTAACCTTAATTTGGATTGTTGTGTTAGGGAGATGGTCAATTTTGATTGAAGCTGGAATTTAGACTTGTTTCGTGTATGGGTCCCTGAAAAGGTAATTAACAGGATTGCCAGTATTCCTCCTCCACATCCAGATTCTGTAGTAGATAGAGTGATATGGGCCGTTCAACAACAGGAATTTTTTTAGTCCGTCGTGCTTATTGGTCGTTGAAAGAGGATATGTGAAACCTGCATGAAGAGTATTAGAAGATACCATGGAAGTATCAGGGTCCGCAGAGAGTAAGAATGTTTGTTTGGTTGGCATTTAGACAAAGACTCCTTACCAATGCTGAACGTGCCAGAAGAAGGATTAGCCATAGCAGTTCCTGTCTTATTTGTGGACATGGCTTTGAGGATTTGGAGCATGTTCTTCGAGATTGTCCGGCTGCGAAAGAAGTGTGGATGCTTGTGCTACCTAATCCGCTAAAACAAAGGTTTTTTTCTGTCTCCTTTCAGGATTGGTTTATCCTTAACCTTTGTTTTCATGAAAGATTGCAGGGAAGTGGCCTCACTTGGTTGTGTCTGTTTAGGCTGATCGTGTGGCGTATATGGAAAAATAGGATTTTGTATCTATGCAGTAAATTTTTTTGGTGAATTTTAACATTTTTTTTGTTAAAATTTTAACATTAGTAAATTTTAACATATTAAAAATCAACGTCAATAAAATATTATCTATGCTATAGATATATACGTCTTTACAATTTGATCTATGTATTTCATATACACTTCAACTCAAACTTGAGTTGGCATTTAATGCCTAACTAATTGTTAAGCTAATGGAAAGACTTGATTGATATGATACTAATATTTTAAGGACTAAATTAAAATATTTTAGAATTTGAAATTGAATGGCTCCGTTTGATTCAATTGAAAATGACTTCGAAAAATAATTTCTAGAAAATGATTTACTATTTCGGAAAAGCTAATAGTTTCTCGTGTTTGGATGAATCATGTAAAATATTTTACATTGTTTGGTAAATTTATTAAAACATTTCATAAAAGTTGTTTTCAATTAAACAAACATACATTTGAGATTTTCTTATTTTTCATTGTTTAATTGAATTTTTTATCTATAATTTTATATTTTACATTGTTTTTACATATATTAAAAATATTATGTTAAATTCATATTCATTGTCATTTTTAATTACATGACTACTAAATGAGTATTTTTTATTTAAAATATGACATCAACAAAATTGAAAAAAAATTAACGATGTCAACAATTGGATTTGATTTTCAAATTTGAAAAGTAAAGGAACTAAATTCTTGAAAATAAAAATACAAAGAATAAATTACAAATCATGAAGTGTACATAGACTTATGACATATTTTAACCTTTATACTACAAAACATTTTTTATTAATATATTTATAATTGTAATAAATATTTATTATTAAAATATTAATATTGAATATTTTAATAATATGTGAATAATATTATTTAAAATTATTATTTTAAAATTTATTATTAAAATAAAATTGAAATATTAAATAATTCATTAAAATAATAAAATATATTGAAAATATAATATTTTAAATATTTTTAAAATAAAATAAAATTTATTATCAATATAATAATATTAAGCTTGATTTAAGTTAATTTTTAAATAAAAATAAAATTATCTGTAGATAAGCTCTTTTCTGAAAAATGACTTACGCTTTTCAAAATGGTAAGTCATTTTACAGGAAAAAGAGCTTATTTTACCTTGACTTGTAACTCATTTTCCGTTGACCAAACTATTTTTTATAAAACAAACACAGAAAAATGCAGAAAATATTTTCCGTAAAACTTTTTACATGTAAACAAACGGATTAAAATCTGCATTATTTTCATAGTTTAATGTGTTTATGGTAAATTAGTGAATAGTATAATAGTAAACAAGTAACGTTGCTTAGTCCTTGATCAAACCTGACATGCTCTATTATAATAGTAAACAAGTAACGTTGCTTAGTCCTTGATCAAACCTGACATGCTCTATTATAATAGTAAACATTAACTTCTCTTTACTCAGTTTAATTGTGGGATTGTAATTATCATTTATGTCGGCCTTAAATCGTAGGATTAGAACTATTTAATTTTCTTTCTGTATCTAAAGCATGACTTGATTAATTTTCATAATTACATGCTATTTCTGCTTAAAAAGTATTATAAATATTTTTTCGCTGTTTTTTTAAATGGTTCCATATTTTTTTTTTTTCAAAAACCGTAGCCATTTTTAAAACGTCACAATAATAGGAATGAAATTAAATATTTAAATAAAGCCGGCTTAAAATTAATAAATGATTTCCTAAGATCAAAAGGAACAAGTTTCCTACGAAATAGGCTAATGGTTTCAAGAATCATTTTGATAATAAAAATATAATGTCTTCGACTTAGCCGAATTTTGCGTCATAATTTAATGTGTTTATGGTCAATTAGTCACTAGGATAATAGTAAACAAGTGACGTTGCTTAGTCCTTGATCAAACTTGACATGCTCTATTATAAAAATCAATGAAAAAATCAGTTGGAAGAACTGAGAAACAAAAGTCTTTGGGTCTGAAAGAAATGCATGCACCAAAACCGATTTAATTTTCAGATGCCTTAAAAGATTAACAATGGTTAAGACTTAAGATCGTTAAAGATTATTTATTATTTGAAAACAGGTTTTTGCATTTAATATATTATTAATAAAATTTTATCGATTTTAATAATATATTTTTTATTAATTTTAAAAATAGTTATATTTATATAAGAAAAAATAGTATTAAATTAATTGATTAAATTGAAAATTAGTGGTCTAATTTTGTACATACCCAAAATAGGAAATACACATCTTTATTAGCTAATTACTACTATTTTTTAAGGAACTAATTACTACTTTTTAGACTTATTTAAAATGAAAATCACATTTAACATTTAATTATGTTTTAATTGAATAATTTAGTTCAGTTGGTCCAACTAACTGATTTAATTTATATTTTAGTTGAGGCTGACCGGCCGAGGGGAGGACTGAAATGATATATTCCTATAAGTCTAAAGTTCAACAGAGGATAAATATTTACTTTGTAACACGTTTCTACACATTTCATCTACTAATATTTTACAGGCATCAACTTTGAATAAGAGAATCAAACAAAAAGACAAATCAACATTTCTTTTAATCTATTTGCAATTCTCATGCAATGGGCCCTACACCAATCTTATTGTTTTCTTGCATTTAGGTTGTCTTTTTTGACTTAAACTCGCCAGTATATTTTACCTATAAATACATGCAACAATTGCACTCTTATCTTCACAGATTCTGTGCCAAATTTGAAGAGCAAACCAAAAAAGGCAGCAAATTAAGCTTTTCAATATTTGCTTTTGATCAATTGAAATGGCTTCTCAAGTTTCTCAAATGCCTTCTTCATCACCCCTTTCTTCCAATAAGGATGAAATGCGTCCCAAAGCCGATTTTCAGCCTAGCATTTGGGGAGATATCTTCCTCAATTGTCCCGACAAGGTATACATACATATGACCACATTGGTATATATATAATCTTAACAGATTATTTGTTTAATTATTTAGTGATTCAATATGAAGAAAATTTTCATTATTTTGAGCAGAATATTGATGCTGAAACTGAAAAACGCCACCAACAATTGAAAGAAGAAGTGAGGAAGATGATTGTGGCACCAATGGCTAATTCAACCCAAAAGGTAGCCTTCATTGATTCAGTCCAAAGACTGGGTGTGAGTTACCATTTCACCAAGGAGATCGAAGATGAACTAGAGAATATCTACCATAACAACAATGATGCCGAGAACGACCTCTACACTACATCTCTTCGATTCCGACTACTCCGAGAGCATGGATACAATGTTTCATGCGGTAATTATTGGAACAACAACATAGTGTTTTTACGTTTGTTGAGTATATAATAGCATGGAATGTTTGATAACGATATTTCATTTTGGGTAATTTCATCTCAGACGTATTCAACAAGTTCAAAGACGAGCAAGGGAACTTCAAGTCATCCGTGACAAGCGATGTTCGAGGATTGTTGGAACTTTATCAAGCTTCCTATTTGAGGGTTCATGGGGAAGATATATTGGATGAAGCAATTTCTTTCACCACCAACAATTTAAGCCTTGCAGTAGCATCTTTGGACTATCCGTTATCCGAAGAGGTTTCTCATGCTTTGAAACAATCAATTCGAAGAGGCTTGCCAAGGGTTGAGGCAAGGCACTATCTTTCAGTATACGAAGAAATTGAGTCACATAATAAGGTTTTGTTGGAGTTTGCTAAGATCGATTTCAACATGGTACAACTTTTGCATAGGCAAGAGCTAAGTGAGATTTGTAGGTATGTTTTTGAATCTCTTTCACCCATTTTTTTCTTTTTCATCTTTTTTTTAAATTTTTGGTGGAAGGAGGGTTAGGATTTATACGCGGCATCATTCTCAATATAGGAGACGAGACGAGTTGCAAATGCTAATATTTGAATCTTAATAAATAGCACAAGTTAAAAGTGATGGATTCATCTTTTTCACCTACATCATTTTACTTATATATTTTTTAAAATTTGAGGTTGCCAATTTACTTAAGAATCTAACAATTTACTCATTGACAACATGAATGTGAAACTAATTAAAACTTTGAATATTCATTTTGGTAATGGGTTTTCTATGATATGATTTTTTAGGTGGTGGAAGGATTTAGACTTTCAAAGAAAGTTGCCATACGCAAGAGATAGAGTGGTTGAAGGCTATTTCTGGATCTCAGGAGTGTACTTTGAGCCCCAATATTCTCTTGGTAGAAAGATGTTGACAAAAGTGATAGCAATGGCATCTATTGTAGATGATACATATGATTCATATGCAACATATGAAGAGCTCATTCCCTATACAAATGCAATTGAAAGGTTAGATTTCTAAAATTTTGTTGGTAATAGGTTAGGTTTTTTTAGTTGAAGTTAACATTGAAGTTGAATTCAGGTGGGATATTAAATGCATAGATGATCTTCCTGAATACATGAAACCGAGCTACAAGGCGCTATTAGATGTTTATGAAGAAATGGAACAATTGGTGGCTGAGCATGGGAGACAATATCGTGTTGAGTATGCGAAAAATGCGGTATGTACATTGGCAAACATTTATTTTGTACAAAAGAGATAAGATCTTACCTAAATTCTAGATTTGAATAAACAACTAACTTGAATAACAATATATAATCATTTAAATATTATTTTTGAATTTGAATTTGATATTAGTGATAATTGTTGGGGTTTTGTCACCTCAGATGATACGACTTGCTCAATCTTACCTTGTGGAGGCCAGATGGACTCTTCAGAACTACAAACCATCATTCGAGGAGTTTAAGGCTAATGCATTGCCAACTTGTGGTTATGCCATGCTTGCTATTACATCTTTTGTCGGCATGGGAGATATTGTAACACCTGAAACCTTTAAATGGGCAGCCAATGACCCCAAGATCATTCAAGCTTCCACAATTATTTGTAGATTTATGGATGATGTTGCTGAACACAAGGTATAACAATATATTTACATAATCACAAGAAAACAAACTCTTAACTCAATAACGATGGTTTTTAACATGATTTGCAACAATTAAAGTTTAATGTTTATATATCAAATGTTTAGCCTTAAATCGAAGAATAAGAAAAGATATCTAGTTTCATTTTAAACAAATATAGTTTAATAAACGGATAGATTTTAGGTCATATAGTGATAGAATAATTTTGATTTTCTTATGGTTGCAGTTCAAACATAGGAGAGAAGACGATTGCTCAGCAATTGAGTGTTACATGGAAGAATATGGTGTAACAGCACAAGAGGCATATGATGTATTCAACAAGCATGTTGAGAATGCTTGGAAGGATGTGAATCAAGAGTTTCTGAAACCAACAGAAATGCCAACAGAAGTTTTGAATCGTAGCCTAAACCTTGCAAGGGTGATGGATGTACTTTACAGAGAAGGTGATGGCTACACATATGTTGGAAAAGCGGCTAAGGGTGGAATCACTTCATTACTCATTGAACCAGTTGCCCTTTGAAATCATATTAAATTTTCCTCTTCTGTTCCTTAAGGAATAGTTATTAAGTTATCATTAATAATGTTTTATAATATTCATATATATATATATATATATATATATATAAAATATTATAAAAGAAAGTCTAAATCAACTTTCTTTGTATTCATTTCCTTGTATTGATCCAATAAAGTTTTTTCAAGCTTTCATTTGTGAAAAATCTGCTCTTTTATGTTTTATATTTTAATTTTCCTTCTTTCATCGCTGTAGCTTTGAACATGAATTTTAGAGTATGATCCTGTCATGCTCTTCCTCTTTACTGCAATTGTTGTCACTTTCAACGATTTTTCTCTTCTTCGACATAAAATTATCATCCAAGATTGCATACAATAAAGTATTGCCTTTCAGATAGCCTTTTCAAGCCTCACCACCACAAGCTCGCTTAACTAGGGATACTTCTTAATAAAATCTGTTTGTTGTCCTTGTTTCTAGGCATATAGTTGCCGCACATCAAGGATTTAGTGGCTATAGATCATGGGTTTATTTGGTTTAGATTTTTTTTTTCCTTTGTTGTTAAGAGTCCTATTCTGAGTCTTATGTTGTTAGTGTCTAATTTCTTGATTTTTCTGTCATGTAATTGCCTATATAATAGGTTCTTGAGGTTGTGAATAAATGAGCTGATCATTTTATTTTCCTTTTACTTTATTTTTTTTTTCATCTTGCTGTTATCTCTCTAGTGAGCTAATAGTGCTGTCAGAGCCTAATAAAAGAAGAGTATTTTCGGTGAGAGAAAAAAGTTTGTGGTCCTCCTATGGCTTCTGAAAATTTTGTGCAGCTACCTATTCCATGTTTTGATGGTCATTATGACCATTGGAGCATGCTGATGGAGAACTTCTTACAGTCCAAGGAGTATTGGCAAGTCATTGAGCACGATATAGTAGCACCAACAGATGGAGAAAAGCTTACAGAAGCACAGCAAAGAGGACTTGGAGGGTTGAAGCTAAAAGATTTGAAAGCAAAGAATTACTTATTTCAAATTGATCGTTCGATCCTAGAAAACGTTCTTTGCAAAGAAACTTTCAAGGATATTTGGTACTCCATGAAGACAAAATATCAAGGCTCTTCCAGAGTGAAGAGTGCATAGCTTCAAGCTTTGCGGAGGGACTTTGAAGTTTTTCAGATGGAGGATGGTGAGCCCATTACAGACTATTGTGCATGAACCATGGGAATCACGAATAATATGTGATGTCGTGGTAAGAAGGTGAATGACACAACCATTGCTAAGAAGATACTGCAGTCCTTGTCACCAAAGTATGATTATGTTCTCTACTCAATTGAAGAATCCAAGGGCATTGGTGCACTCAACCTTGATGAACTCCAGAGTTACTTGTTGGTCCATGAATAGAAGATGAATAGAACTTTTGCCCAATAGAGTAGGCTTTGAAAGCTTGAACTCATTCTTTCAAAGGAAGAAGCGGAGGTCAAGGAACGAGAAGAGACAAAGGAGACAGTTAGAATAAAGATGGTGGCAGGTATACCAGACCAGATGATAATGGCAAACAACGGGATCAACAATTTGACAAGTCAAAGGTAGAATGTTTTGGATGTCATAAGTTTGGTCATTATTGTTTTGAATGTCGTACTAATCTATCAAATGATAAGGAAAAGGGAGAAAGGTCAAATTTTGCAGAAAAAGAAGCTAAAACCTTGATAATGGAGTTTATGACAAGCAAGAGAAGTCGTAAAACTCATGTTTATGGTATGTGGATACAGGCTGTAGCAACCACATGTGTGATAATAAGTTTTCTTTTTCTCTTATCTAAATGAAGACTTTCACACTAATATGTCTTTTGAAGATAAATCTATTGTTGAAGTAGTGGGAAAGGGTGATATTAGTATAAGAACCAGGAATAGTTTTGTAGAAATAATTTCCCATGTTTTCTTTGTGTTTGCTTTGAAAAGTAACTTATTAAGTGCTAGTCAATTGCAAGGAAAAAGATATGTGATTACAGTATCAAAAGGTGCTTGTGAAATTTACGATCCTTCTAGAGGTGCTATTGCAGTTGTTCAAATGAGTTCCAACAGGTTGTTTCCATTGGTGATTGATTGTTTTCAACCTTACTTGATGGCTAAAGTGAAGGACAACACATAGCTTTGGCACTTCCGCTATGGTCATATTAATTTTGGGGTTTAAAAGACTCTTAGATAGAAAGAGATGGTCAACGGCGTCCAAAAATTGTGGGTTTACTTCTTGCAGGAAAAATTGGAAGCATTTAGTGCATTTACTAGCTTCAATGCACTTGTTGAGAATGAAATCGGGAAAACCATTCAAGTTCTTCACATTGATCGTGGTGGAGAATATTGTTCCAATGAATTTGAAGCATTTTGTGAGAGTCATGGCATCCGAAAAAAGCTTACCACTGCATATACCTCCTAACAAAATGGCGTACAAGAGAGGAAAAATAGAACCATACTTAATATGGTGAAGAGCATGCTTGCTAGTGGAAGGGTCTTAAAATAATTTTGGGCAGAAGTAGTAAATTGGAGTATCCATGTCTTGAACAGAAGCCCAACTTTTGCTATTCAAAACATGACACCTGAAGAAGCTTGGAGTGGAAGGAGACCAGCTGCAGATCACTTCAAAATTTTTGGTTGCATTGCTTATGCACATGTTCCAGATGCAAAGAGAAAGAAGCTTGATGTCTAGGGAGAAAAGGGTGTCTTTCTAGGTGTAAGTGAAACATTTAAAGTGTATAACTTGTTTAATCCTTTAACGGAGAAAATTGTGATTAGCAGGGATGTAATTTTTGATGAGGAGAGTACTTGGAATTGGGATGACCAACAACCTTCTCAAACCTTTGTTGATATTGAAATTGAAGATGAAATGCAGTAGCCTTTAGATTAGTAGACTCAAGCAACACTTGAGCTTGAGAGTTCACCAAATAATACTCTAATAACCACCTAAGTAGAAGTAGTTGAACCTCGTCTTAGCTATATCCGACGGAGACTAGCTTGGATGGGAGATTTTGAGGTAATCAGCGTTGGGCGGATTGGAGATCCAATCATCCATTTTGCCTTATTTGTGGATTGTGATACAACAACCTTTGAAAGTGCTGTAAATGAGTCAAAATAGAGAAAGGCAATGGATGAAGAAATTGTAGCTATAGAGAGGAATAATACATGAGAGTTGGCTGAGCTTCCAGAAAGGCACAAGACAATTAGTGTTAAATAGGTGTACAAGACAAAGTTGAAGGAGAAAGGAGAAGTTAATAAGTATAAGGCACGTTTTGTGGCTAAAGGTTATAAATAGGAGTTTGGGGTGGATTACAAAGAAGTCTTTTCCACTGTTGCAAGGCATGATACAATCAGATTGGTGATTTCTCTTGTAGCCTAATACTCTTGGCCTATCTTCCAATTCGATGTGAATTCGACATTTTTACATGATGAGCTCAAAAACATGTTTTTATTGAACAACCTACTGGTTATGTTAAACATGAAAGTGAAAATAAAGCTTATAAACTAAAAAGGGCTTTATATGGGTTGAAACAAGCCCTATGTGCTTGGTATAGTCGAATTGAAGCTTATTTCTTGAAAGCTAGTTTTCCCAAGTGTCCTTATGAGTCTACGCTTTTCACTAAAATTGGTGATGAAGGGAAAATGCTTATTGTGAGTTTATATGTTGATGATCTTATTTTCATTGGAAATTGTAGTTTTATATTTAATGGATTCAAGAAGTCTATGATGGTTGAGTTTGAAATGTTAGATCTTAGTATGATGCATTATTTTCTAGGTAGATAAGTAGTGCAATCAACTGATGGAATATTTTTTTCTCAAAGGAAATTTGTTTAAGATATTCTGAGGAAGTTTAATATAAAAGATTGTAATCCAACAAGCACCACCAATAAGTTTAGTTTGAAGTTGAGCAAAGAATGAAAGAAAGTGGACAACACTTTTTATAAGCAGATTGTTGGCAGCTTAATGTACTTGATTGGTACAAGACCTGACATAATCTATTTTGTGAGTTTGATTAGTAGGTTTCTAGAGAATCCTACAAAGATGCATTTATTGGTTGCCAAGAGAATCCTTCGTTACTTGCAAGGAACCATATATTTTAGGTTGTTTTACAAAAAAGGAGAATTTTCAAATTTATTTGGGTTCACTGACAGTGATAGCAGGAGATCTAGATAATAGAAAAAACACTTCAGGTTATGTTTTCATTATGGGAGCCGGAGCTGTTTCATGGTCATCCAAGAAGCAATCAATTATTTCTTTGTCAACAACTGAAGCTGAATTTGTTGCTACAATAGCCTGTGCTTGTCAAGCTATTTCGTTGAGGAAAATCTTGGAGAAGCTGAAATTCAAGAGAATGGGAGTTACAATAATTTTTTGTGACAATAACTCAGTTATCAGACTCTCAAAAAATCCAGTATTAAATGATAGAAGCAAGCATATTGATGTGAAGTACTATTTTTTGAGAGATCTTAACAATGATGGGATAGTTGATCTCAAGTGCTGCAAGAGTGAAGATCAACTAGATGACATATTCACCAAACTTCTCAAATTATTTCCCTTATTGTGAGTCCTATTGTGAGCCTTATGATGATAGTGCCTAATTTCTTGATTTTTTTGTTCTGTAATTGCATATATAATAGGTTCTTGAGGTTGCGAATAAATGAATTAATCATCTTATTTTCCCTTTCCTTTATTTATTTTTATATTTTTGTTATCTTTCTTAGTAAGCTAACGATTCCTTCATGTAACACCCTTAACCCGTATCCATCGCCGGACTAGGGTTATGAGGTATTACTAATCAAATCATAACCTTTACATCTCCATTTCTTACAAATCAACATATAATAGTTAATTAATAACACAAAGTCCCTTTAGAAGGTCTACGAGACCTTAAACATGCTTTAGAGAAGGTTCGGGACTAAACCAATCTCATACGAAAACTTTACGGAATTTAGAAATTTTTCTTTTAAGACAGGGCACATGCCCTTATGGCTAGGCCGTGTGCCTCACACGACAATGCCTTAGATCATGCCTTACCCCCGTGTGCAATATTGAATATGATCACACGGCCTGTCACACGCCTGCAGTATCCGGCTTGTGTGCAACAACAACTTAGGTCACACGGCCATGTCACACGCCTGTGTCTAGCACTGTGCCACCGATCTACTTTGAATAGGGACATTGAAGGACACAGTTGAGACACATGCCCGTGTGCTCACCCGTGTGGTAAATTATAGGCCAATTTGCCACCCATTTTGTGTCATCCCTACATGATCAATTCCAACATCAAATAACATATAATTCAATCACCATTCACAACTACCCAATCAAGTATGAAACATACCATTTCAATATCACCAAAACATACCCTAATGACCATGCACTGTAACACCCCAAACCCGACCCAAACACCACAACCGTATCTGGTATGTCACTAAGGAAATTTTGTAAAACATGTCACATTTTCAGAAAAACATTTTGGTAAAGTTTAACCTTTTATTCGGGAAAAATTTATAATTTATAGTTTTAAATAAAATATGCCTTTATGAATTAAAAACCCAAATTTAAATACATGCCTTAGTTCAATTAAAATAAAATTTAAATAACTAAAAGTAATAAAAGCCCGTAATAAAACAAAATATAAACTGGTGGCCCATGGCCTTATTACAACGAGATTTAAAATCCATTAAATAAGAATATAAAATAATAACTAGAGTCTTTTTTTTGGATCCAAATGTTCTTTTGCATGGCCACCTTGAACTCCCTCTCACTCGATCCGATGCACTAAATGCTACCGAAATGTTAATTAATTGGTTAAGTCGTGAGACTCGATGTGCAACCCTCATGCACCATTAGATTTGGGCCTTAGCCCCATAAAACTAAAATAATCAGAATTAATATACATAATAAAAATAATATGCAAGCCCAACCCAAATCCTAGGTTTCCATCCAATACACGCCCCCGTACCAGCCATTCACACCATTGGGGATTTCTACAATCAACCCACACCGGTACACGCCTTGATGGCAGTCGTGCTGCTCATCATCAGATCATGGCCGTAGCCACTACAACAGATCACGGCAAAAGCTGCTACAATAGATCACGGTAAAAACTGCTACAACAGATCACGGTGAAAACCACTACAACATATAACTTCCTCCTTTCATCAAACCCAACCCATGTAATCACATAAAATCAATATACTTATATCATTTAATCAGAACATTCACTAACCTGATGATTTGTTTTTACCCTCTTTGGGTTTCCTCTATTATGCCCGAATTTTGGCATTTATCAAAATATATAAGACTTATCATCATATATTAATCAAACAGAACTAGATGGTGGGAAAGTGTTACACACCTGATATCGCGAAATCCAATATTCTTAGTCGATATCCTTGTTATCCCGATCTACAACTTTGCTCAAAAAGCCGGAAAGATGTGAAAATAGGGCCTCTCCTTGAAATCCCGAAGGTAACACGATTCGAGTGTTACCGAACTACAACTTAGAGATCTATGCGATTGGCCCCACCTACAGAAGAGTTCGGCTATCCCTTGTAGAAAGATTCAGCAACCGTAGAAGATTAGAGATCTAGAAGTTTCGGCTTTTTAAGGAAATCCTGAAAAATGAACTAGATGTGTGTACAACCCCAATTTTGCCCGGGCTTACAAGCCCAACAACCCACAGCCCACCAACATATCAGCCCGTTCTACAGCCAAATTAACCCAAACAAGAAGGCCCAAACACCAAAATCAGAAAAAACAAAACCCTAGGGCCACTTGCCCTCTGTAGCATGACTTAGGCCAACGCCTTCTCAAGCCAAACCTGCTCCACACCCCACCGCCCGTGTCAGCATCACCCATGACCTACAAACAGGACCGAACACAGCAAGAAAGCAACAAGCAACAATAGAAAAAACATGTATTGTCTTTCGGCTATTTAAGCCCGAAAATAACATTGTAAAGAGAGGATTTTTTCGGTCAAAAAAAAGAACAAAAAAGGAACTGAGATATACAACCAAATACCAAATCGAAATGGAAAAAGCAAGATTTAAAGGTTGATTTAGTTTACTACCTATTGTGATTTACCATTGTTTTGATTTGATTAGCTCAAAACCTTTACAAACGAAGGTTGAAAATCAAAAACAAAAGAGTTCAGAGGGTGATATTGTAGTCTTTTACTTTTCCGATTACTGCGCTTTTTTATTTTTCTTTTGAGTTTTTTTTCTTATAAACAAGAATAGCAAAAGGGGGAGAAAAAGAAATTTACCTGAAATTTCCTCGTCACGGCGTCGGGGTGTCCTCTCTCCGTCGTCGAAGGCTATAGAAAAAGGTGTCGAAAACCCTTTTTTTTTCTTCGCCTTCGGTACATCAACGCTTGGCCTTCAACAGAGTTTCGAATAAGGGCTATATGGGCTAAGTCTTGGACACCACCGGCCACCGATATGGTGGTGGTACGGTGGTGCGATAGAAGGTCAAGGAGGCCCAATCGTCGGGCTAAAAACAAATGGGAGAGGAAGAGTTGAGAGAAAGATAGGTTAGGGGGGATGCTGCTGTGTTTAAGATGGTTTTATGACCATCAGACAAAACGGCGCCGTTTCGTAGTAGGAGTTATTGCACATGACCCTTGAAGGGGATATTTGCGCAAACGATCCCTCTCCTTCACTGCCTCGCGTGATTAAGCCCTATTTTGTGTTTTTGATTCTTTCAAATTTGACCTCAAGCTTTATTTTGTTTTTGATTTGGTCCTAAAGTCGCTAACCGGTATGCGCATGGAGGATGGGGATATTTTCAATTGGCCCTCTTGCTTTAAGCGTGCTATATCTTGATCCCTAACAACTTTTTTATTTATTTTGAATTAGACCCAAAATTCATTTCAAACTCGATTCGATCCCTTTTAGCCAATTTGCATTTTTTTCTTCTTTTCTTATTATTATTATTTGGTATTATTACTATTATATTATTATTATTTTACTATATTATTATTATCATTATTTTTACTATCATTTGTTTATTATTGCTATCTATTATTATTATGTCTACTACTATTATTTTTATCATTTTGTTATATTACTATTATTATTATTATTATTATTATTATTATTTGATTGTATTTAGTATTGTTGATACTATATTATATTTACCATTATTACATTTATTATTAATATTAATATTATGATTACTATTATTATATTTATTACTTTATTCAATTATTAATTTACTTTATTTTACCTTACTTATTTATTTTTCATATATATATATTATTATTTCCATTATCATTATTGGCATTATATTATTATACATAAATACTATTATTATCGTTATTTGTTTTTTATATATATATTTATGTATTTCAAATTTGTTTTATTATTATTATTATTATTATTATTATTATTATTATTATTATTATTATTATTATTATCATCACTATTATTTGTTATTTCTATTGTTTGTCATTATTTTCACATATCAAACCCATATACATATTTTATTTGTTATCGTGTTTATTTTTATTCTTTACTATTATCATTATTATTATTTTCATTAACATATCGTTATCTACATGACCATTTCATTTCGACAATATTATTGCTTTCTCGTTCGCTTTAACCATCGCTATCATCATAGTTATATATATAAATATATATATATTGTTAGTTTACTACTACTATATTATCGCATATGTGTTTCACTATTTGTTTATTATGCTTCTTCATCATGATATTCATACACATATAAACGTATTTTATCGACTTACTATTACTATATATGTATCGTTACTATTATCGTTACCATTGTTCAATCTTATCATTATTATTATTACCATTATATAACATTTTTAGTATCATTTGTTTAGTATTGTTATCCATCATCACCGTCATCATTATTGTTATCAATCATCCTTTATTTGCATTATTATTACTATTGCAATTTTCAATAATCTCGCTAAATAAAAATACATTTTATGAAATCGTCCTATTCTATCCAAAGATTCTTAAAGCAAGGCAATGTTTCGTATTTAAAAATTAGGAAATAGTGCCCTAACGTCTTTGAGTTGCGATTTTACATTTAACTAAATAACTTAACATCCTTTTTACGAAGTTTCGTGAATCACGAGACGACTTTGATTCTGAGAGATTAAAACATCGTGTCCTAACGTGCTGGATGTGATGTTTATATCTTTTTGGGACAAAGAAATCTCAAGTTTGACTCGAGCCTTTTCTTTGATTTAATCCGATACGATGCATTTTGTAAAATTGCTACACTCCATTTAAAGGTTTTAAAATAAAGGCAATGTTACGTATTTGGGAATTAGGGAATAGTGCCCTAACGTCTTTGAGTTGCGATTTTCCGTTGGACTAAATAACTAAATATCCTTTTGATAAACTTCGTAAAATCATGAGATAGCTTTGATTACGAAGGTGTAGAATATCATGTCCTAACGTGCTGGATGTGATGTTTGTACCCTCTCGGAACAAAGAAATCTCAAATATCCTAATACCTTTTAAAGGATCCGTATTTTAAAAATCTTTTCAAATTTCTGACATTAAGACACTAATTAATCATTTTGGTACCAATTTTGGGCGTATCGAGGGTGCTAACCCTTCCTCGTGCGTAACCGACTTCCGAACTCGTTTTCTGGATTTCGTAGACCAAAATCGTTGTTTTGATAAATCAAACTGTTTATTAAAAACAACCGTTTTACGAGGTGACCTATCACACCTCAACAAAAAGGGATTGGTGGCAACTTCCGTTTTTTCATTTTTAAAACCCAAAGTCGAACCCCTTGTTGTTTTCCAAAAAAAAATGGTTACGACAGCTTGGCGACTCCACTGGGGACTGATTTAGAAAGTCAAGCCATAAATTGATTATTTTTGTCTTTTGTCGAAAATTTGAAAGTTCGATTTGAAAATTACTATCCTTTTATTGCATGTTGTTTTAATTTTGGCATTGCATTGCATGACCGTTGTGGTCACACCTTTAAGTGGGAGTGAGAAGCTACTCCTTCGTGAGGTTTTCACCTCCGTGCAGGATAGTGGATCGCTTTCAGGATACATCTGTACCTATGTCTTCGTGAAATTTTTATCTCCGTGCAGCCATAGGGAAATGTATCCCCCTGAACTGAACTCAGTCTATATTAGCCTATAATGGGTGAAGATCGAGGAATCTGCTAGTTGGGGTACCCTTACCTTAAAACCAAACCGCATGTAGTGAACCCTAAGAGCCCACCTTAGGTAGAACTATGTTAAACCCCTAGTGGTCACCTGGATAGGTACTCTATTTTGTTTATTTCTCTTGTGCTAACATGTTTTGTTTTGTTTGTGATTGCATTGCATTGCATCGCACCGCATCATCTTAGAAAGGAGGTGTTGATTTATATTCGATTGCAAATAGAAGAGTTTATCATAAGAAAATGTGTTACTTGATAAAGTGGATTATAATACGGTCATTTGAACATAGTCCAGATAAACGACGAGAGAGGACTGATAACCCACAGAAGAATACAAGACTTTGCCTGAGGATTCAAGCCGACAAGGATTATTGAAGAATCATCGTGTCTCTATTTTCTGAAAGAAGCTTATAAACATCGCGGAGGATAAGCGAGTGAAGAGGCACGGCCTGGACCGAGGAACAAGGAGCTAGAAGAGGCATCTATTGGGGAAGTTCACGGACACGACCATAACATCTCGGATACTGAAGAAGAGGATTTCACCGGACTATGAGGACAAAGTCGTATATGTAATCCGTTTTATGTAAAGAAATGTATTTTCTAGAAAAGTTCTTCTAATGAAATTGAATTCATAATCAACGCCTCTCTTTTTACATGCATTTGCATTGCATTTCATGCATTTGCATTGCATCATATCACATGCATTAAAATTTGTAGAAAGACCCTAATTAGGTGAAGTTATTTGGTAACCTAGAAGACATGGATCAAAGAATGGAAAGGCTCGAACAAATGCAAAAGGAAATACGAGGAGCGTATGCAAGAACGATTAATCAAGATACAACAAGACATGATAGAACATATCACGGGAATCTCGAGTAGCATGATGAATCGGTTATGCAGCGATTGTTGGCCAATGAACGTGAGAAAAGAAAGGGTGTTGCTACTAGTTTGGGAAGCGATAATGGCGACCTGTTTACCCTCCGGGTTTTACCCCGCCTAATACCCAAGTGCCACCGGAGGTGTATCCCCAAAGGCCATCTATCACGATTAGGCCTCAACAAGGGCAAAATGATATTAGACCACCCATGAACTCCCGCGTTGGCTCAGGATCCAATCCAGGAGATAACCCAGCCAATCCCGATTTGAATATAGCAAAGAGGGACGGGGCAATAGTTGAATCCTCGAAGCAATTAGAGGATCGTTGTAGATGGTTGGAGGAAAAGTTCAAGGCTTTGGAAAATCTGATCACCAACATGGTTTTGGCGCAAAAGACTTGAGTCCGGTTCCAAATTTAGTGCTTCCTCATAAGTTTAAGATGCGAATTTGAGAAGTACAATGGGACCAGATTGTCCCGAGGCACATCACAATGTTCTGCACGGATGGCGGGCACCTTAATAATGACGATTCTTGATTCACTTTTTCAAGACAGTTTGGCGAGTTCACCGCCAAATGGTATAACCAACTTAGTCGTGCCCAAATCAAGGCGTGGAAGGACACACAGCCTTCATGAAACATTATGGCCATGTAGTGATATTGCTCTGATAGAATCACGCCTAAAATATGGAGAAAAAGCGGTAAAGCTTTAGACAAGATGCCTAGCGATGGAGAGGTAGCAATACAAGTGCACCACCGCTCTTAGAAAAGGAGACCGCCATGCTCTTCATTAACACCTCAAGGCCCTTTCATAACTCATATGATAGGAGTACGACTAAAAGCTTTGCCGACATAGTAATGGCAGGAGAGCTGATCGAACATGCAATCAGATGCGGCAAGATTGAAGCAGGGGAAACCACTAGAAGGTCTGCTCCTAGAAAAAAGAATGACGAGGTGAATAATACAAACATGGGGGACCCAAAGTCAATTATCGTTAACTAGCCAAAAATGGTGACTACTGAGTATCAAGGTTCGTCAAGGAAAGAATCCCGCACAAGGAAAAACATTGAAAAACTCCAATTTATGTCAATCCTTATGACGTATAAGGAGTTGTATCAAAGTTTATTTGATGCACACGTAGTGTCCCCAATATCAAAACCGATGCAACCTCCATACCCAAAATGGTATGACCCAAACACTCAGAGTGTGAGTACCACGGGGATCACAGGCCATTCGATGAAAATTGCCTTACTTTCAAGAAATTGGTGGAAAATCTCATCAACATTGGTATTGTGAAGTTCAATGACCAGCAATGGTATACCCAAAGAGAACCGAGGAATAAAAGTTTTACGAGCATCGCCTTTATGTACTTGGGAGTGTTTTGAACAATGAGACTGTGGAAGAGATATGTATTTTTAAAGCTAATCTAGAGTAATGTGTAAAACACATTTGTTGCTTCAAGCACGGAAGCAATAAGATTTCTTTGAAAAGTAGGCTTGTGTCCGAATTTTATTTCAATAAAATTCATCATTCTAAGTAAATATTTTCATTCCTTACATTTCATCTTGAATATTTTCACTCATGACCATATCATACGAATAATCATCCTTAGGATCATTTATTCTTTGGATTTTCTTCCTACAATGGGCCCCAGATATCAATGACATGAGCGACGCATTCATCGACTCCTTTTAGTAAGATATGTATCTAGAGGGATCTAAGAGCTTTGAAGATGACAAAGATTGCAACTTACTTCCCCAATGGTAGATCCTACCTTATGAAGTGTCGTGAGATGCTATGAACTAACGAAAGAGATGAAGATGGAGCGTAGCTCCTCGTAGGAATAAGGCAAGTCATCGTTGAGCTATTTTCAAGAATTCAAGATGTTTTCATACGATCATGTCAAGGCATGCCAAACTACTAAAACATGGGTATCTTTGTTAAGGTTGGGGTTCAAGAACCCATGTTTTACAATGACCTAGCTAATCAAGAGGCTCGGGCTATTGGTTCACCAAGAAAGGAAATTGCATCTGTTATGCCATAAAATGCCAAATCGAGGAAGACTGTGCCTTCTCCATTTTCCCTATATGAAGCATGGATGTTAACAAGCCAGACTCCTCAAAAGCTTTTAGCCAACATCGATTCATATTCATGGTCGTTGGTTACCTCACTGAGAGGGTGAAGATCGCTTCATATGCCAAAATTACAAAGTCGGCGAGAAAAAATGAAAAACAAGAAAAGGAAAAGAAAAAGAAAATGGAGAGGACAAGGCGAAAACTCATAAAGGCGCTTTGAGACCAAAGGGTATTTGAGTTGAAAACCCGAGAAGGCGCTCAAAATTTTGATCAAAAATAGGGCATCTGATGGTCTTGCTACGCTCAAAGAAGTATATTACGTCTTGGGGCACCGACAAAGTACTCTGGACCCCCTAAACACATATTAAGCTTAAAATGGTCCTCAAGAAGTTGGAACAGAGAAGCTCAAGCTGCGATATCTGGGGCACTTAGCTTCCATTTTACCCATTTTTGTTACTTGTGGTTATTTTATTCCTTTCAAAAAACCACCGATAAATTTCCTTCTTAATTGCATTTGCTAGCATTGATTAACTTGTTTGTTTCGAGCTACGCTCCCAACCAATTTTCTTTTTGTCCATTGTTACAATCTTTTTCAGGTATTTTGCATTGAAATAACGATTAGTGGACTAATAATACTTTCATAAAAAGAGTTTTGCATATTACTCTGGAAGCTTCTAAATAATACAAAGACCTAAAATAGGACTGTTGTTTAGAACTCACTCAGCTCAAGGTTTGGAAATATTAGAGAAAGATGATTATCTCTTTGGACCTTTTATTGGTTGAACAAAAAGACAATACATTTCGCCGGTGATACGACCTTGACAGATAATGAGCAATGGCAACCCAGTAGTACAAAGGGATCATTCTCCAGAAAAGAAAAATGATACTCTGCATGCACATATCATGCCTACACATCTGGTCATTACACCAGTGAATGGTGTAACAGATCAAATTGATCCTATACCTCGGAGTTACAGCAGGATGGATAGAAGAAATCAAATGTTATTCTCCTAAAGTTACAGTGAGAGATGCAAACGTTATGTCTCAGAAGGTACAGTGGAAGGGACCCTGAAATTACAGCGGGGCAAGCTTGTTGAGCAGAATATGATCATTGTTTTTGGATTTTCTATCAAAGATACTAGCTGAATGAGAAAGCATGATAACGCATCAGTGATAGAACCTTAATGAACTTCGAGCAATGATGACCCCAAGCATTTAAAAAGGGATCATTTCATTTTGCATTCATACATCATTTCAAAGCACGTTTAGTTAGGAGCATTCGACTCATTGCATCCTGATCATTGTAAAAAGATCATTCTCATGACAATCTGCATTCATGCAAGTGTCATCCATAACACATGCAGTTAGGAGACTTTGAGTCGTTCCGATCATAACATCCTCATCATTTGCATAAGCATAAGCACACAAAATTAATTCTACAAGACAAGTTCCTCAAAGAACGGTGTAGCGATATTGAAGTTCAGATTTCGTTCCCTCAAGACGGTAGTGGGGCAGGCTGAAGATTGAAGTCTTCCTGAATATAGTAATGAAGCACATTGGAAAGTTTAGATTTCGTTCCTCAAGGCGGTGAGTGGGGCGGATCAAGATTGAAGTCTTCCGAATATAGTAAGGAAGCACATTGGAAAGTTCATTTTGTTCCTCAAGATGGTAATGGGCAAATGTCAAGATTGAAGTCTTCCTGAATATAGTAAGGAAGCACATTGGAAAGTTCAGATTCCATTCCCTCAAGATGGTAGTGGGGCAGGCTGAAGATTGAAGTCTTCCTGAAGATAGTAAGGAAGCAAATTGAAAAGTTCTGAATTCTCACTTCCTCGACGTTCCAGTGGAGTAGGTTGAGATTACAAATCCCGTCTCCCAGAGTTAACAACGAGGATCAATCATTATTCCTTTGAAGTTTTGGTAGAGAAGATGGAGACTACGAATCTCTTCTCCCTGAATTCTTATTTCCTCGAAGTTCCGTGGAGTAGGTTGAGATTACAAATCCGTCTCCATGAGTTAACAATGAGGTTATGTCCTTAATTCTCTGAAGTTTCAGTAGAGAAGATGGAGATTACAAATCTCTTCTCCCTGAATTCTTATTTCCTCGACGTTCCAGTGGAGTAGGTTGAGATTACAAATCCCGTCTCCACGAGTTAACAATGAGGATAAGTCATTATTCCTTTGAAGTTTCAAGAAGAGAAGATGGAGATTACAAATCTCTTCTCCACGAATTCTTATTTCCTTGAAGTTCCGTAGAGTAGGTTGAGATTACAAATCCCATCTCCACGAGTTAACAATGAGGTTACATCCTTAATTCTCTGAAGTTTCAATAGAAGATAGAGATTACAAATCTCTTCTCCACGAATTCTTATTTCCTCGGCGTTCGATGGAGTAGGTTGAGATTACAAATCCCATCTCCCTGAGTTAACAATGAGGATAAGTCCTTATTTCTTTGAAGTTTTGGTAGAGAAGATGGAGACTACGAATCTCTTCTCCCTGAATTCTTATTTCCTCGAAGTTCCCATGGAGTAAGAAGTAAATCAAAGAAATCAGTCTGGTGATCCCTGAGTTTGTAGGAATCAGATTGAAGAAAGCAGATTTGACATTCCTGAAGTTGCGAAGCGGATCGAAGACATCGGTCTGGTGGTTCTGAGTTTGCGAGGATCATTGAAAAAGCGATTTGACATTCCCGAAGTTGCAAGAAGCGGATCGAATACATCGACCTGGTGATCCACGAGTTTGTAGGGATCAGATTGAAGAAAGCATACATTCATGAAGTTGTAAGAAGCAGATCGAATACATAAGTCTGGTGATCCCTAAGTTTGTAGGGATCAAATTGAAGAAAGCAGATTTGACATTCACGAAGTTGCGAGGCGGATCGAATACATCACCTGGTGATCCACGAGTTTGCGGGGATCAGTTGAAGCGCGACATTCTGAAGTTGCAAAAAATGATCGAATACATAAGTCTAGTGATCCACGAGTTTCGGGGATCAGTTAAGCGATTTGACATTCATGATGTTACAGGAGTAGATTGAAGTTAGCAGATTTGGCGATTCCTGAAATCGCAATAGCAGATTGAAGTTAGCAGGTCTGGCATTCTTGTTATTGCAAGAGCAGATTGAAGTTAGTAAATTAAAATGAAGAGTCCTACCTCTGAAGTTGCAGCAATGGAATGGATCAAAGCAACAAAATGCGATGGACTAAAACGAGGCTATCTGCAGAAAAAGAAGCATCAAGAAGTCAAGACTCAACAAGACCGGGAAAAATTGGACTTTTTAAAAGTCTTTGCTCCATTCTCGTTATACGACAACGAGCAAAGAGGGGCAGCTGTACAACCCCAATTTTGCCCGGGCTTACAAGCCCAACAACCCACAGCCCACCAACATATCAGCCCGTTCTACAGCCAAATTAACCCAAACAAGAAGGCCCAAACACCAAAATCAGAAAAAACAAAACCCTAGGGCCACTTGCCCCTCTGCGCCGCAGCCTAGGCCACTGCCTTCTGCGCCAGACCTGCTCCACCTGCCCACCGCCCGTGTCAGCATCACCCATGACCTGCAAACAGGACCGAACACAGCAAGAAAGTAGCAAGCAACAATAGAAAAAACATGTATTGTCTTTCGGCTATTTAAGCCCGAAAATAACATTATAAAAGAGAGGATTTTTTTGGTCAAAAAAAAAGAACAAAAAAGGAACCGAGGTATACAACCAAATACCAAATCAGAAATGGAAAAAAGCAAGATTTAAAGGTTGATTTCGTTTACTACCTATTATGTTTTACCATTGTTTTCATTTGATTAGCTCAAAACCTTTACAAACGAAGGTTGAAAATCAAAAACAAAAGAGTTCAGAGGGTGATATTGTAGTCTTTTACTTTTCCGATTCTTTTTTTATTTTTCTTTTGAGTTTTTTTCTTATAAACAAGAATAGCAAAGGGGAGAAAAGAAATTTACCTGAAATTTCCTCAAATCACGGCGTCGGGTGTCCTCTCTCTCACATCGAGCGTCATGTCGAAAAAGGTGTCGAAAACCCTTTTTTTCTTCACCTTCGGTACATCAATGCTTGGCCTTCAACAGAGTTTCGAATAAGGGCTAAATGGGCTAAGTCTTGGACACCACCGGCCACCGATACGGTGGTGGTACGGTGGTGCGACGGAATGTCAAGGAGGCCCAATCGTCGGGCTAAAAACAAAAGGGAGAGGAAGAGTTGAGAGAAAGATAGGTTAGGGGGGATGCTGCTGTGTTTAAGATGGTTTTATGACCATCAGACAGAACGGCGCCGTTTCGTAGTAGGAGTTACTGCACATGACCCTTGAAGGGGATATTTGCGCAAACGATCCCTCTCCTTCACTGCCCCGCGCGATTAAGCCCTATTTTGTATTTTTTGATTCTTTCAAATTTGACCCTCAAGTTTTATTTTATTTTTGATTTGGTCCCTAAAGTTGCCAACTGGGTATGCGCATGGAGGGATGGGGATATTTTCCAATTGGCCCCTCTTGCTTTAAGCGTGCTATATCTTGATCCCTAACAACTTTTTATATTTATTTTGAATTAGACCCAAAATTCTGTTTCAAACTCGATTCGATCCTTTTTAGCCAATTTGCATTTTTTCTTCTTTTCTTGTTATTATTATTTGGTATTATTACTATTATATTATTATTATTTTATTATATTATTATTATCATTATTTTTACTATCATTTGTTTATTATTGCTATCTATTATTATTATGTCTACTACTATTATTTTTTTATCATTTTTGTTATATTACTATTATTATTATTATTATTATTATTATTATTATTATTATTATTATTTGATTGTATTTAGTATTGTTGATACTATATTATATTTACCATTATTACATTTATTATTAATATTAATATTATGATTACTATTATTATATTTATTACTTTATTCAATTATTAATTTACTTTATTTTACCTTACTTATTTATTTTCATATATATATATTATTATTTCCATTATCATTATTGGCATTATGTTATTATTATACATAAATACTATTATTATCATTATTTGTTTTTTATATATATTTTTGTATTTCAATTTGTTTTATTATTATTATTATTATTATTATTATTATTATTATTATTATTATTATTATTATTATTATCACTATTATTTGTTATTTCTATTGTTTGTCATTATTTTCACATATCAAACCCATATACATATTTTATTTGTTATCGTGTTTATTTTTATTCTTTACTATTATCATTATTATTATTTTCATTAACATATCGTTATCCACATGACCATTTCATTTCGACAATATTATTGCTTTCTCGTTAAGCTTTAACCATCGCTATCATCATAGTTATATATATAAATATATATATTGTTAGTTTACTACTACTATATTATCGCATATGTGTTTCACTATTTGTTTATTATGCTTCTTCTTGTCATGATATTCATACACATATAAGCGTATTTTATCGACTTACTATTACTATATATATACGTTACTATTATCGTTACCATTGTTCAATCTTATCATTATTATTATTACCATTATATAACATTTTTAGTATCATTTGTTTAGTATTGTTATCCATCATCACTTGTCATCATTATTGTTATCAATCATCCTTTATTTGCGTTATTATTGCTATTGCAATTTTTCAATAATCTCGCTAAATAAAAATACATTTTATGAAATCGTCCTATTCTATCCAAAGATTCTTAAAGCAAGGCAATGTTTCGTATTTAGAAATTCGGGAAATAGTGCCCTAACGTGCTGGGTTGCGATTTTCTGTTTAACTAAATAACTTAACATCCTTTTTACGAAGTTTCGCGAATCACGAGACGACTTTGATTACGAGAGATTAAAACATCGTGTCCTAACGTGCTGGATGTGATGTTTATATCTTTTTGGGACAAAGAAATCTCAAGTTTGACTCGAGCCTTTTCTTTGATTTAATCCGATCGATGCATTTTGTAAAATTGCTACACTCCATTTAAAGGTTTTAAAATAAAGGCAATGTTACGTATTTGGGAATTAGGGAATAGTGCCCTAACGTCTTTGGGTTGCGATTTTCCGTTGGACTAAATAACTAAATATCCTTTTGATAAACTTCAAAAATCATGAGATAGCTTTGATTACGAAGGTGTAGAATATCATGTCCTAACGTCTTTGGATGTGATGTTTGTACCCTCTCGAACAAAGAAATCTCAAATATCCTAATACCTTTTAAAGGATCCGTATTTTAAAAATCTTTTAAATTTTGACATTAAGACACTAATTAATCTTTTGGTACCAATTTTGGGCGTATCGAGGGTGCTAACCCTTCCCGTGTAACCGACTTTCGAACTCGTTTTACGGATTTCGTGACCAAAATCGTTGTTTTGATAAATCAAGCTGTTTATTAAAAACAACCGCTTTCTGAGGTGACCGATCACACCTCAACAAAAAGGGATTGGTGGCGACTTCCGTTTTTTCATTTTTAAAACCCAAAGTTGAACCCCTTGTTGTTTTCCAAAAAAAAATGGTTACGACAGCTTGGCGACTCCACTGGGGACTGATTTAGAAAGTCAAGCCATAAATTGATTATTTTTTGTCTTTTGTCGTAAATTTGAAAGTTCGATTTGAAAATTACTATCCTTTTATTGCATGTTGTTTTAATTTCGGCATTGCATTCCATGACCGTTGTGGTCACACCTTTAAGTGGGAGTGAGAAGCTACTCCTTGTGAGGTTTTCACCTCCGTGCGGGATAGTGGATCGCTTTCAGGATACATCTGTACCTATGTCTTCGTGAGATTTTCATCTCCGTGCGGCTATAGGAAATGTATCCCCTGAATCGAACTCGATCTATATTAGCCTATAATGGGTGAAGATCGAGGAATCTGCTAGTTGGTACCTTACCTTAGAACCAAACCGCATGTAGTGAACCCTAAGAGCCCACCTTAGGTAGAACTATGTTAAACCCCTAGTGGTCACTTAGATAGGTACTCTATTTTGTTTATTTCTCCTGTGCTCACATGTTTTGTTTTGTTTGTGATTGCATTGCATTGCATCGCACCGCATCATCTTAGAAAGGAGGTGTTGATTTATATTCGATTGCTAAATAGAAGAGTTTATCATAAGGAAATGTGTTACTTGATAAAGTGGATTATAATACGGTCGTTCGAACATAGTCCAGATAAACGACGAGAGAGGACTGATAACCCACAGAAGAATACAAGACTTTGCCTGAGGATTCAAGCCGACAAGGATTATTGAAGAATCATCGTGTCTCCAATTTCTAAAAGAAGCTTATAAACATCGCGGAGGATAAGCGAGTGAAGAGGCACGGCCTGGACCGAGGAACAAGGAGCTAGAAGAGGCATCTATTGGGGAAGTTCACGGGACACGACCATAACATCTGGATACGAAGAAGAGGATTTCACCTGGACTATGAGGACAAAGTCGTATATGTAATCCGTTTTATGTAAAGAAATGTATTTTCTAGAAAAGTTCTTCTAATGAAATTGAATTCATAATCAACGCCTCTCTTTTTACATGCATTTGCATTGCATTTCATGCATTTACATTGCATCATATCACATGCATTAAAATTTGTAGAAAGACCCTAATTAGGTGAAGTTATTTCAGTAACCTAGAAGACATGGATCAAAGAATGGAAAGGCTCGAACAAATGCAAAAGGAAATACAGGAGCAGATGCAAGAACGATTAATCAAGATACAACAAGACATGATAGAACATATGCAGGAATCTCAGAGTAGCATGATGAATCAGTTAGCGCAGTTGTTGGCCAATGAACGTGAGAAAAGAAAGGGTGTTGCTACTAGTTTGGGAAACGATAATGACGACCCTGTTTACCCTCCGGGTTTTACCCCGCCTAATACCCAAGTGCCACCGGAGGTGTATCCCCAAAGGCCATCTATCACGATTAGGCCTCAACAAGGGCAAAATGATATTAGACCACCCATGAACTCCCGCGTTGGCTCAGGATCCAATCCAGGAGATAACCCAGCCAATCCCGATTTGAATATAGCAAAGAGGGACGGGGCAATAGTTGAATCCTCGAAGCAATTAGAGGATCGTTGTAGATGGTTGGAGGAAAAGTTCAAGGCTTTGGAAAATACTGATCACCAACATGGTTTTGACGCAAAAGACTTGAGTCCGGTTCCAAATTTCGTGCTTCCTCATAAGTTTAAGATGCCATAATTTGAGAAGTACAATGGGACCAGTTGTCCTGAGGCGCACATCACAATGTTCTGCCGGCGGATGGCGGGGCACCTTAATAATGACCGATTCTTGATTCACTGTTTTCAAGACAGGTTTGGCGGGTTCGCCGCCAAATGGTATAACCAGCTTAGTCGTGCCCAAATCAAGACGTGGAAGGACCTGGCACAGGCCTTCATGAAACATTATGGCCATGTAGCTGATATTGCTCCTGATAGAATCACGCTCTAAAATATGGAGAAAAAGCCGGGCGAAAGCTTTAGACAGTATGCCTAGTGATGGAGAGAGGTAGCAATACAAGTGCAGCCACCGCTCTTGGAAAAGTAGACCGCCATGCTCTTCATTAACACCACAAGGCCCTTTCATAACTCATATGATAGGAGTCGACTAAAAGCTTTGCCGACATAGTAATGGCGGAGAGGCGATCGAACATGCAATCGGATCGGCAAGATTGAAGCGGGAAACCACTAGAAGGTCTGCTCTAGAAAAAGAATGACGAGGTGAATAATACAAACATGGGGGACCCAAAGTCAATTACCTTAACTAGCCAAAAATGGTGACTACTGAGTATCAAGGTTTGTCAAGGAAAGAATCCCGCACAAGGAAAAACATTGAAAAACTCCAATTTATGTCAATCCTTATGACGTATAAGGAGTTGTATCAAAGTTTATTTGATGCACACGTAGTGTCCCCCCAATATCCAAAATCGATGCAACCTCCATACCCAAAATGGTATGACCCAAACACTCAGTGTGAGTACCACGCGGGGATCACAGGCCATTCGATAGAAAATTGCCTTACTTTCAAGAAATTGGTGGAAAATCTCATCAACATTGGTATTGTGAAGTTCAATGACGGAGCAATGGTATACCCAAAGAGAACCGAGGAATAAAAGTTTTCTGAGCATCTGCCTTTATGTACTTGGGAGTGTTTTGAACAATGAGACTGTGGAAGAGATATGTATTTTTAAAGCTAATCTAGAGTAATGTGTAAAACACATTTGTTGCTTCAAGCCTGGAAGCAATAAGATTTCTTTTGAAAAGTAGGCTTGTGTCCAGAATTTTTATTTCAATAAAATTTATCATTCTAAGTAAATATTTTCATTCCTTACATTTCATACTGAATATTTTTCACTCATGACCATATCATACGAATAATCATCCTTAGGATCATTTATTCTTTGGATTTTCTTCCTACAATGGGCCCCCAGATATCAATGACATGAGCGACGCTGTTACTGACTCCCTTTTTAGTAAGATATGTATCTAGAGGGATCTAAGAGCTTTGAAGATGACAAAGATTGCAACTTACTTCCCCAATGGTAGATCCTACCTTATGAAGTGTCAGCAGATGCTATGAACTAACGAAAGAGATGAAGATGGAAGCGTAGCTCCTCGTAGGAATAAGGCAAGTCATCGTTGAGCTATTTTCAAGAATTCAAGATGTTTTCGCACGATCATGTCAAGGCATGCCAAACTACTAAAACATGGGTATGCTGTTAAGGTTGGGGTTCGAAGAACCCATGTTTTACAACAGCCTAGCTAATCAAGAGGCTCGGGCTATTGGTTCACCAAGAAAGGGAAATTGCATCTGTTATGCCATAAAATGCCAAATCGAGGAAGACTGTGCCTTCTCCATTTTCCCTATATGAAGCATGGATGTTAACAAGCCAGACTCCTCAAAAGCTTTTAGCCAACATCGATTCATATTCATGGTCGTTGGTTACCTCACTGAGAGGGTGAAGATCGCTTCATATGCCAAAATTACAAAGTCGGCAAAAAAAAATGAAAAACAAGAAAAAGGAAAAAGAAAAAGAAAATGGAGAGGACAAGGCGAAAACTCGCAAAGGGCGCTTTGAGACCAAAGGGTATTTGAGTTGAAAACCCGAGAAGGGCAGCTCAAAATTGTGATCAAAAATAGGGCATACAGTAGTCTTGCTACGCTCAAAGAAGTATGTTACGTCTTGGGGCACCGACAAAGTACTCTGGACCCCCTAAACACATATTAAGCTTAAAATGGTCCTCAAGAAGTTGGAACAGAGAAGCTCAAGCTGCGATATCTGGGGCACTTAGCTTCCATTTTACCCATTTTTGTTACTTGTGGTTATTTTATTCCTTTCAAAAAACCACCGATAAATTTCCTTCTTAATTGCATTTGCTAGCATTGATTAACTTGTTTGTTTCGAGCTACGCTCCCAACCAATTTTCTTTTTGTCCGTTGTTACAATCTTTTTCAGGTATTTTGCATTGAAATAACGATTAGTGGACTAATAATACTTTCATAAAAAGAGTTTTGCATATTACTCTGGAAGCTTCTAAAAAATACAAAGACCTAAAATAGGACTGTTGTTTAGAACTCACTCATTTCAAGGTTTGGAAATATTAGAGAAGATGATTATCTCTTTGGACCTTTTATTGGTTGAACAAAAGACAATACATTTTGCGGTGATACGACCTTGACGAGATAACGAGCAATGGCAACCCAAGATACAAAGGATCATTCTCGGAAAAGAAAAATGATACTCTGCATTCATGCACATATCATGCCTACACATCTGGTCATTACACCAGTGAATGGTGTAACAGATCAAATTGATCCTATACCTCGGAGTTACAGCAGGATGGATAGAAGAAATCAAATGTTATTCTCCTAAAGTTACAGTGAGAGATGCAAACGTTATGTCTCAGAAGGTACAGTGGAAGGGACCCTGAAATTACAGCGGGGCAAGCTTGTTGAGCAGAATATGATCATTGTTTTTGGGTTTTCTATCAAAGATACTAGCTGAATGAGAAAGCATGATAACGCATCAGTGATAGAACCTTAATGAACTTCGAGCAATGACGACCCCAAGCATTTAAAAAGGGATCATTTCATTTTGCATTCATACATCATTTCAAAGCACGTTTAGTTAGGAGCATTCGACTCATTGCATCTGATCATTGTAAAAGATCATTCTCATGACAATCGCATTCATGCAAGTGTCATCCATAACACATGCAGTTAGGAGACTTTGAGTCGTTCGATCATAACATCCTCATCATTTGCATAAGCATAAGCACACAAAATTAATTCTACAAGACAAGTTCCTCAAAGAAGCGGTGTAGCGATATTGAAGTTGATTTACGTTCCTCAAGATGAGTGGGGCGGTGAAGATTGAAGTCTTCACGAATATAGTAATGAAGCACATTGGAAAGTTTAGATTTCGTTCCTCAAGACGATAGTAGAAGGGGATCAAGATTGAAGTCTTCACGAATATAGTAAGGAAACACATTGGAAAGTTCGATTTCGTTCCTCAAGATGGTAATGGGGCGGTGAAGATTGAAGTCTTCTGAATATAGTAAGGAAGCACATTGGAAAGTTGATTTCATTCCCTCAAGATGGTATTGGGCGGTGAAGATTGAAGTCTTCACGAAGATAGTAAGGAAGCAAATTGAAAAGTTCTCAATTCTCACTTCCTCGGCGTTCGAAAGGAGTAGGTTGAGATTACAAATCCGTCTCCTGAGTTAACAACGAGGATCAATCATTATTCCTTTGAAGTTTTGGTAGAGAAGATGGAGACTACGAATCTCTTCTCCCTGAATTCTTATTTCCTCGAAGTTCCCGTGGAGTAGGTTGAGATTACAAATCCCGTCTCCACGAGTTAACAATGAGGTTATGTCCTTAATTCTCGAAGTTTCAGAGAGAAGATGGAGATTACAAATCTCTTCTCCACAATTCTTATTTCCTCGACGTTTGAAGAGAGTAGGTTGAGATTACAAATCCGTCTCCACGAGTTAACAATGAGGATAAGTCATTATTCCTTTGAAGTTTGATGAAGAAGATGGAGATTACAAATCTCTTCTCCCCAATTCTTATTTCCTCGAAGTTCCGTGGAGTAGGTTGAGATTACAAATCCCATCTCCACGAGTTAACAATGAGGTTACATCCTTAATTCTCGAAGTTTCAATAGAGAAGATAGAGATTACAAATCTCTTCTCCACGAATTCTTATTTCCTCGACGTTCCAAAGGAGTAGGTTGAGATTACAAATCCCATCTCCTGAGTTAACAATGAGGATAAGTCCTTATTTCTTTGAAGTTTTGGTAGAAGATGGAGACTACGAATCTCTTCTCCTCAATTCTTATTTCCTTGAAGTTTCCATGGAGTAAGAAGTAAATCAAAGAAATCGGTCGGTGATCCCCGAGTTTGTAGGAATCAGTTGAAGAAAGCGGTTTGACATTCCCGGTTGCGAGGAAGCAGATCGAAGACATCAGTCTGGTGGTTCCCGAGTTTGCGGGGATCGATTGAAGAAAGCGATTTGACATTCCTGAAGTTGCAAGAAGCAGATCGAATACATCAGTCTGGTGATCCCTGAGTTTGTAGGGATCAGATTGAAGAAAGCAGACATTCATGAAGTTGTAGGAAGCAGATCGAATACATAAGTCTGGTGATCCCTGAGTTTGTAGGGATCAAATTGAAGAAAGCGATTTGACATTCCCGAAGTTGCGAGAAGCGGATCGAATACATCGGTCCGTGATCCACGAGTTTGCAAGGATCGAGTTGAAGAAAGCGGACATTCACGAAGTTGCGAAGCGGATCGAATACATAAGTCCGGTGATCCCTGAGTTTCCGGGGATCAGATTGAAGAAAGCAGATTTGACATTCCTGATGTTACAGGAGTAGATCAAAGTTAGCAGATTTGGCGATTCCTGAAATCGCAATAGTAGATTGAAGTTAGCAGGTCTGGCATTTTTGTTGTTGCAAGAGCAGATTGAAGTTAGTAAATTAAAACGAAGAGCCCTACCTCTGAAGTTGCAGCAATGGAATGGATCAAAGCAACAAAATGCGATGGACTAAAACGAGGCTATTGAAGAAAAAGAAGCATCAAGAAGTCAAGACTCAACAAGACCGGGCAAAATTGGACTTTTTAAAAGTCTTTGCTCCATTCTCGTTATACGACAACGAGCAAAGAGGGGCAGCTGTACAACCCCAATTTTGCCCAGGCTTACAAGCCCAACAGCCCACAGCCCACCAACATATCAGCCCGTTCTACAGCCAAATTAACCCTAACAAGAAGGCCCAACACCAAAATCAGAAAAAACAAAACCCTAGGGCCACTTACCCCTCTGGCATGACTTTAGGCCACGCCTTTCTGCGCCAGACCTGCTCCATCTGCCCACCGCCCGTGTCAGCATCACCCATGACCTACAAATAGGACCGAACACAGCAAGAAAGCAGCAAGCAACAATAGAAAAAACATGTATTGTCTTTCGGCTATTTAAGCCCGAAAATAACATTGTAAAAGAGAGGATTTTTTCGGTAAAAAAAGAACAAAAAAGGAACCGAGATATACAACCAAATACCAAATCAGAAATGGAAAAAAGCAAGATTTAAAGGTTGATTTCGTTTACTACCTATTGTGATTTACCATTGTTTTCATTTGATTAGCTCAAAACCTTTACAAACGAAGGTTGAAAATCAAAAACAAAAGAGTTCAGAGGGTGATATTGTAGTCTTTTACTTTTCCGATTACTGCTTTTTTTATTTTTCTTTTGAGTTTTTTTCTTATAAACAAGAATAGCAAAAGGGGGAGAAAAAGAAATTTACCTGAAATTTCCTCGTCACGGCGTCGGGGTGTCCTCTCTCCGTCATCGGAGCGCTGTCGAAAAAGGTGTCGAAAACCCTTTTTTTTCTTCGCCTTCGGTACATCAACGCTTGGCCTTCAACAGAGTTTCGAATAAGGGCTAAATGGGCTAAGTCTTGGACACCACCGGCCACCGATAGGTGGTGTTACGGTGGTGCGACGGAAGGTCAAGGAGGCCCAATCGTCGGGCTAAAAACAAAAGGGAGAGGAAGAGTTGAGAGAAAGATAGGTTAGGGGGGATGCTGCTGTGTTTAAGATGGTTTTATGACCATCGACAAAACGGCGCCGTTTCGTAGTAGGAGTTACTGCACATGACCCTTGAAGGGATATTTGCATAACGATCCCTCTCCTTCACCGCCTGTGATTAAGCCCTATTTTCTATTTTTGATTCTTTCAAATTTGACCTCAAGTTTTATTTTGTTTTTGATTTGGTCCTAAAAGTCGCTAGCCGGGTATGCGCATGGAGGGATGGGATATTTTCAATTGGCCCTCTTGCTTTAAGCGTGCTATATCTTGATCCTAACAACTTTTTTATTTATTTGAATTAGACCCAAAATTCGCATTTCAAACTCGATTCGATCCTTTTTAGCCAATTTGCATTTTTTTCTTCTTTTCTTATTATTATTATTTGGTATTATTACTATTATATTATTATTATTTTACTATATTATTATTATCATTATTTTTACTATCATTTGTTTATTATTGCTATCTATTATTATTATGTCTACTACTATTATTTTTATCATTTTGTTATATTACTATTATTATTATTATTATTATTATTATTATTTGATTGTATTTAGTATTGTTGATACTATATTATATTTACCATTATTACATTTATTATTAATATTAATATTATGATTACTATTATTATATTTATTACTTTATTCAATTATTAATTTACTTTATTTTACCTTACTTACTTATTTATTTTCATATATATATATATATATATATATTATTTCCATTATCATTATTGGCATTATATTATTATTATACATAAATACTATTATTATCATTATTTGTTTTTTTATATATATTTATGTATTTAGGTTGTTTTATTATTATCATCATCATCATTATTATTATTATTATTATTATTATCACTATTATTTGTTATTTCTATTGTTTGTCATTATTTTCACATATCAAACCCATATACATATTTTATTTGTTATCGTGTTTATTTTTATTCTTTACTATTATTATTATTATTATTTTCATTAACATATCGTTATCCACATGACCATTTCATTTTGACAATATTATTGCTTTCTCGTTCGCTTTAACCATCGCTATCATCATAGTTATATATATAAATATATATATTGTTAGTTTACTACTACTATATTATCGCATATGTGTCTCACTATTTGTTTATTATGCTTCTTCTTGTCATGATATTCATACACATATAAGCGTATTTTATCGACTTACTATTACTATATATATACGTTACTATTATCGTTACCATTGTTCAATCTTATCATTATTATTATTACCATTATATAACATCTTTATTATCATTTGTTTAGTATTGTTGTCCATCATCACTTGTCATCATTATTGTTATCAATCATCCTTTATTTGCATTATTATTGATATTGCAATTTTCAATAATCTCGCTAAATAAAAATACATCTTATGAAATCGTCCTATTCTATCCAAAGATTCTTAAAGCAAGGCAATGTTTCGTATTTAAAAATTCGGGAAATAGTGCCCTAACGTGCTGGGTTGCGATTTTCTGTTTAACTAAATAACTTAACATCCTTTTTACGAAGTTTCGCGAATCACGAGACAACTTTGATTACGAGAGATTAAAACATCGTGTCCTAACGTGCTGGATGTGATGTTTATATCTTTTCGGGACAAAGAAATCTCAAGTTTGACTCGAGCCTTTTCTTTGATTTAATCCGATACGATGCATTTTGTAAAATTGCTACACTCCATTTAAAGGTTTTAAAATAAAGGCAATGTTACGTATTTGGGAATTGGGAATAGTGCCCTAACGTCTTTGGGTTGCAATTTTCCGTTGGACTAAATAACTAAATATCCTTTTGATAAACTTCGTAAAATCATGAGATAGCTTTGATTACGAAGGTGTAGAATATCATGTCCTAACGTGCTGGATGTGATGTTTGTACCCTCTCGGAACAAAGAAATCTCAAATATCCTAATACCTTTTAAAGGATCCAGTATTTTAAAAATCTTTTCAAATTTCCGACATTAAGACACTAATTAATAATTTTGGTGCCAATTTTGGGCGACGAGGTGCTAACCCTTCCTCGTATGTAACCGACTTAGAACTCGTTTTACGGTTTCGAGACCAAAATCGTTGTTTTGATAAATCAAATCATTTATTAAAACAACCGCTTTACTAGGTGACCCGATCACACCTCAACAAAAAGGATTGGTGGTGACTCCGTTTTTCATTTTTAAAACCCAAAGTCGAACCCTTGTTGTTTTCCAAAAAAAATGGTTACGACAATGTGTTTTTCGAATTTTAAAAGAATTGAATGGAGTTTGGTTTTGGCTTAGGAAAAGTAAACAAAAGAGAGCCTTAAAAATTCCGGCTAGGAAGTAATTTCAACAGAAGAAGAAAAGAAAAGTTTCGACAACAGAGAATGAGAGAAAAGAATAGGGTTCAAATGCCAGAATTGAAGAGATCCTATCCCTATTTAAAGAGAATTTGACACCAGATATATACTAAAATAAATAAATAAATAAATAGAATAAACCTACACTCCTAATCGACTCAAACTTATCACCAATTAAATTCCTTTATTATCACTAAATTTTATCTTCAATCCTCATCCAAAATTCCATTCCTAGCCAAAATCCAATTTGAATTATATTCAAATTGCCTCCCCAAAGACCATTCTTTGGGTGTTTGGTCCACTTCAACCACCTTCCCCACGCCTGCAGCAAAATAAAAAATTATTGTGCACAAGGCAACTTGAACCTAAAACCTCCAAGCACAACCACACGCTACCAGCCACTGCACCAAAACTCTTCTTGTGATATGTTTCATTCTCAACTTCTTTTAAGGCCTATTTCACAGCGACCAAATCATCCAAAGAAATCCCAAAAATATTCGACAACACCGGGAGTTGAACCTCCAACCTTCTCACTATGGTACACACCCCTTGCCTGTAACACCCCAAACCCGGCCCAAACATTACGATCGAATTTGGTATGTTACAGAGAAAACATTTTGAAAAATCCCTTTATTCGATTTAATTTAAAGTAAAAGATACCGTCTTGTTTTAAAAGCATTGAGGTGTATGAAGAAAACCACACTTAGTTTTGTTAAAGATCTATTAAGTCAGGTTGTTACCGATATCAAATGTACCCAATGGCACAATAAAACATTTACGTTTGAATTTAAGAAAACGTGTGTACCCATTTTAAAGTCACTAAGTAGTATAAACAAATTATCCAAAACATGTAAAATAATCAAAGTAAAATCTTAGGAGGCCTTATTACAACTTGAACAAATAAAACCGACAAAAAATAAAATAGCTCAAAATTCATTTAATCCACATTTTCACTGCATGGCCACCTCGAGTCCATCCGGCTCCTCATCCGCGATCTACGAGTCACCTGAAAAAGTTAAAGGAGAAGGTGAGTCACCAAGACTCAATGTGTAACCCTTCCCCCGGTTTAATGCAACATCATACACAAATTATAACTAAGTTAACATGCACTAAGTTTAACATGCACCCAACCTAGCCATCCAAAACACCTTTCTCTACCCCGTGTGGTACCAAACCACTGGTGGTACCAAACCACTGGTGACTCAAAGTCACGATATCCATCAATATTGTGGTGCCAAACCACTAGTGGTGCCAAACCACGGTGACCAAGTCACATATAACAAGTTGTGGGGCCAACCCACGTGTGATACCAAATCATGGCGATTTATCCCATAATATCAACTGTGGGGCCAACCCACTGTGGTGCTAAGCCACTGGGACAAGACGCTATGAGATGCCAAACCTCTGGTGACCGTAGTCATGAAATGTGGTACCAAACCACTGGTGTCCGTAGACACGGATATCACTTCCCCCTCCACTCGTTTAACCCACATCAATCAATGATATGCATTTAACAGAAATCATGCCAACATGTTTATTTAACAACATACATTGAATTTATCATCAGTCACATATCTATATGCCACATATACCAAATATGTCATGCTTCCCAAAAGCATCATAAAGAAAGCTCATAACAACAAGGACTTACCTGAATCCTTGCTTATACCTTTATGGTATTAAATCCAAATCTACACCAATCCAGTTTAGCATACACAATGTATTTAGCACAGTTATTAGTTATAAAGTGTGTATGTACACACCTGTTACCAATGATAGTGCTAAATCCATGAAGAGTCAATCGGCCACACTAGGTATCCTTGCTCCTATATTCAGCCAAACATAAGGTTAGTGTTATAGACCATTCGACCAAACCCAAAATAATTCCACAGGGTTACACTTGAACCTGAAACCTTACCTAAAATGCCCTTTGATTATTAGCCACCACACACTATGTGTTTCTGCTCCCTACAATCGGTAGTCATCCACATTAATAGCCTTCGACTTACAATACTAAAAAGATTAGACTATTAACAAATCCTTACCAACCAATTAAAAGATGACGGCTTCACTAGATTGTTTCCAAAACCTCGAAGGCCCTACAACAAACCGATTCCTAAATTAGGTGATTCACACTTGCAATCTAATGCCGAAATCGGCTCTTACCCTTGTAAAAGTCGACTGAGAATAGAGAGAAGAAGAAATAGGCATTCGGCCTTGAGCACATACCTTCCTCTAAAACCGATTGGAGAAAAAGATAGAAGAGAGCACATTTGCTTGAGATTCGGCAAACACCAATCAAAAAGGGAGAAAAGAATTCGGCTAGAGTTTTAGAGAGTAGAAGCACTTGGAATGTGGTTAAAGAAGAAAGGAAAAATCGGCAATGGGAGATTAGAAGTAAAAGGGAAAATTAAACACAATGATGGAAGAAAACAAAAGAAATGGGAGGAGAAGGTTGATATTCTACCACCAACCAAAATGAAACCAAAAAGAAGAGAGGATGCTTAGGAGAGATTAAAAGAAAACAATAGCAATATTTTGACTAAAAGACCAAAGGAGAAATCGGCAAGGGTATATGTTGTTTGGGGTTTTTGGTTTCAAGGAAGAAAATGAGAGAACTCACCTTGAAAATTGACTAGGTGCACTAGACTAAAGTGACCGAAAATGCACCAAAATGCCTAAGAACATTTGGCACTCCCCTTGAAGACTCCAAAATTAATTACAACCTACAAAGCTCGACCACTAATTCAAACTAGTTTGAATTAGTCAAATTCCTAATTTCCTCCACGCCAATCATTTGAAAATATTCAAAAGAATTTGAATAAGTCAAATTCCTTCTTTTCTCTTTGCCACCTTTTTAGATTATTCACATAAAATCCAATTAAATCCTTATTATCCTGAAATTAGAATTGAGCATTTCTCTCTCTCTCTCTTGCCGTCCAAAAATAAAGGGTAAAAAGGAGAATTCTGCAACTCGAACCTAGGCTCCCCTTGCTCCTCTTGTGGCGTCAATTCTAGCTCCTAAGTGGCCTCCCTTTTGCCACTTTTCCAAGGCCTTTTTATTGTCTAATATTCCCTCATTTAACTTGTAACCCCTACTTACTAAGGCTCCCTATCTTTAAAGCTTACAAATGGAATTTTTCTACTACTCGAGCCTATTCAAGATTCATAATTAAGTCCTATTATACCACGAATAACACCACAGTAATCCAATCACAAGCAATTTAATTCAATCACAAATAACCCCAATTTTAGGATGTTACAGTTCTACCCCTTTAAAATAATTTTGGCCTCGAAATTACCTGATCGAAAGAGGTGGGGGTATTACTGTCGCATCACATCCTCGGGTTCCCACGTAGCTTCTTCCGTACCATGGTTTCGCCATAGCACTTTCACCAAAGGTACTGACTTTCTACATAGAACTTTGACATCTCGATCTAAGATCTGAACTGGTTCTTCCTCGAAAGATAAATCCGAGTTTACCTCAATCTCTGCCACTGGCACAACGTGTGATTGATCCGACCGATATCGCCTAAGCATTGATACATGGAAGATGTCATGAATCTGACTCAACTCTGCCGGCAGTTCGAGCTGATAAGCCACCGGTCCCACTCGCTTCACTACTGTATATGGCCCGATGAACCTTGGGCTTAGCTTCCCTTTTCGCCCAAATCTTAATACCTTTTTCCAAGGCGACACCTTCAGAAAAACTTTATCTCCTACTGCATATTCCATCTCCTTGCGCTTAAGATCAGGATAAGACTTCTGCCTATCTGACTCTTCCTTAAGACGAGCCCGAATCACCTTAACTTTATCTTCAGTTTTCATCACCAACTCTGAACCCAAAACTTGTCGTTCACCTAATTTCGTCCAACACGTAGGAGTACGGCATTTTCGTCCATACAGTGCTGATTTCATATGGTGCCATCTGGATACTCGCTGATAACTATTGTTATAAGCGAATTCAATAACAGTGATACTCTTCCCAACTACCATCAAATCCGAACATATCCTCTCGGCATGTCTTCTAAAATCAGTATGACCCTTCCGACCGCCCGTCGGTTGTGGATGGAATCTTGTAATGAAATCAATCGTGTACCCAAAGCTGATGCAACGCTTTCCGAACCTTGACGTAAATCGGGATCCCTATCCGAGATGATCGATCATGGCACCCCATGCAACCTCACTATTTCCGACACATCTGACAGCTAGCTTCAAGTGAGTAATCCACCCTTACCGATATGAAGTGAGTGATTTAGTCAGACGGTCCATAATCACCCAAATCGTCCTTCTTCTTGGGCGTGAGGGTAGCCCAAAAAATCCATAGTGATCCTCTCCCATTTCCACTGAGGGATCTTCACTGGTTGAAGTAACCCTGATGGCAACTGGTGTTCAGCCTTAACCTACTGACACGTCAGACACCTTCCCACAAATTCAGTTACCTCGCATTTCAGCCCTGGCCACCAAAACTGTTTTCGCAAATCTCCATACATCTTACTACCTCCAGGATGCATAGCGTATGGGCTACTATGTGCATCTTGAAGAATTCTTTGCCTCAATTCAACATCCTTCGGCATACAAGCTCGCCCTTGAAAACATAATACTCCATCACCAGACAAACTATACCCTTCCAAACCACCATCTTGAACTTGCAATCTCCGCGCATTCAAACTTTCATCTACTAACTATTTTCCTTAATCTCCTCGATCCAAGTCGACTTAACTTGTAGTTTTGCCAAAAGACTTCCATCGTCAGATAGGTCGAGGTGAGCAAACATAAGCCTTAAGTCCGTTCGACCTTAAACTCAACGCATCAGCCACCATGTTAGCCTTGCTCGGATGGTACTCAATTGAATAGTCGTAATCCTTCAACAGTTCAATACATCGACGCTGTCTCAAGTTCAAATCCTTCTGAGTCAAGAGATACCTCAAACTTTTGTGATCCGTGTAGACTATCGACTTTTCCCCATACAAGTAATGCCTCTATATTTTCAAAGCGAAGACTACTGCCGCTAATTCCAAGTCGTGAGTCGGATAGTTAATCTCATGCGGTCTTAGGCGGCGGGATGCATAGGCCACTACCTTCCTTCCCGCATCAATACACATCCCAACCCCATATGGGACGCATCACGATGGCGTAAACAACTTCCCCGCCTCGGTACATGCAGAACTGGAGCTTAGTCGAATCTTCCTTAGCTTATCAAAACTTTCCTCATCAAGTCTCGACCATACAAATGGAACTCCTTTTCTTAAAAACTTAGTTAGTGGTCTGCGAATAAAGAGAACCCTTGACAAATCTTGATAGTATCTGCCGGACCTAGAAAACTTTGAATTTACGCCACCGACTTAGGCGGTTTCAATCAACACCACTTCAACCTTGCGAGGTCCACTCTAATCCCTTCCGCCGACACCACGTGACCTAAGAAAGCCACCTCCTAAGCCAAAATTCACATTCTTGAATTTGGCATATAACTTCTTCTCCTCAAGACTTGTAGAACTATACATAAATGCATGTCATGCTCCTCCTCCGTCTTTGAATAAACCAATATGTCGCCTATAAACACAATGACAAATTGATCCAAGCATCTTTTGAAACACCCTATTCATTAAGTCCATGAGCAGCTGCGGTGCGTTGGTCAACCCAAATGGCATCACTAGAAACTCGTAATGCCCATACCGAGTACGAAATGCCGTCTTGTGAACATCACCCTCCTTCACCTTAAGTTGATGATAACCCGACCTAAGATCTATCTTGAGAACAACGATGCACCCTTCGTTGGTCAAACAAGTCATCAATCCGGCAGCGGATACTTGTTCTTGATCGTTAACTTGTTCGATTGGCGATAGTCGATACACATCCGCATTGAACCATTCTTTTTCTTGACAAACAGCACAGGTGCTCCCCACGGAGATATACTTGGTCGGATAAACCCTCGGTCCAAGAGTTCCTAAATTTGAGCCTTTAGCTCCACCAATTCCTTTGGTACCATTCGGTAGGGTACTATAGACGCAGGCGTCGTTCCGGGTAATAAGTCAATACCAAACTCAACTTCCCGATCTGGTGGCAAACCCGAAAGTTCTTCTGGAAACACATCAACGAATTACCCTACCGTTTGGACCTTCTCAACTGCTGACTCCTTAGCCTCCAAGGCACATATTCGAACCAAAAATGCCTCACACCCTTTCCTGACCATCTTCTCTGCCTTCAATGCAGACACCACGTTGGATAGGTAATCTCTTCTATTACCTATCATGACCACTTCATCACCCTCAGTCATCTTTAGAACCATGCGCTTAGCGCAATCGACTTTGCGATACTTAACCAACGGTCCATTCCAAGAATCAAATCGAACTCCCCAAATGGCGGTTCCATTAGATCGACCAACAACACTACCCTTGGAGTTCTAGGGTACATCTCTATATAGCTTGTTTACAACTACTGAGTGACCTAGAGGGCTAATTCTTGTCATCTCCTAAAGTAGTCTCAAAGTCTAGATTCATAGTCTCTACCACACTACTAGCAACGTATGAATCGTCGAACCCACATCAATTAATGCAACATATGGAAGACCAAAAATTAGGAGCGTCTGGGTTATGATGTGCAGTGCGTCACCCTCCTCTCGACGCCTCGTTGCGTAGACTAACCCAGGCTGCCTTGCTTCTGTGTTGCCTGCACCTCTGCCCGAAATTCTATGACCTCGACTAGAACTATTACCTCCTCTACCATTACCACGACCCCTCTGTAGTGGTCCTACATTTCTAACCTAAGCATGGTTCTGACCCTCTGGCTGATTCTTAGCTAACTTCCGAGGACAATCCCTTATACGGTGATCCAACGATCCACATTCAAAGCATCCTCTTTCACCAGTCCAACATCCTCCCCAATGTGATTTCCCACAGCGATTGCACTGAGCTGGTCTCTGATTAGTAGCTATGGGCCTTCCTGCCTAATTCGGCCCATTCTGCCTAACCCTCTTCTGTGCATTATTACCCGATTCAGACGACCCAAATCCTCTTTTCTGCTTGTTCCTATCGTAGTTCTGTCTCACGGACTCCTTGACCCATTCGGCTACTTTAGCCTTTTCCACTAAGACAGAAAACTCACGCTCCTGCTGTGGAGCAATCAGCAACCTTAAATCATTCCTAAGTTCGTCTTCAAAGCGGACACAATGATCATGCTCTGTTGACACAATTCCCCGAGCATAGCGGCTCAGTTTCAAGAATTTTGCTTCATACTCCGATACAGACTTATTTCCTTGTACCAACCCTAGAAAAGCTTTCCTCTGCGCATCAATGTATTTGGTGCCCACATACTTCTTCCGATAAGTAGCTTTGAAATACTCCCAGTAAGGTCATCTGCGTGGCACCATCCCGAACCGTGAGCCACCACCGATATGACTCATCCTTTAGAAGCGACCTTTGCTCCTTTCGACTTCTCTTCACTTGTCGATCAAGATCATCCATGATCCTCTCGATCGATTCTAACCAATATTTAGCAAGACTGGTGCCACTCCGATACACCGGAATACCTCGGCTCGTTGGATCGAAGTCGCTCGATCTGATTTTGAGCTCCTATACCTCCACTTGCCCCACCACCATCTCAAGGACTCATAACACGACTTGCGATCTTGCCTCACCTCCGTCGATCCTGCTCCTCGGCTCCAAAAGTTGGGGGTGGTGGTGGCAGTGGTACCTCATTTTGACCCCGACCCGACCTAATGGGTTCGACACGGTCATCCACCCCTACAAGGTCCACGACGACCACGTCCTCTAGAGCTCATTCTAACTATTGCCTTAATCGATTAAGAAATTTTTATGGATTAGTACTTGTTCCACTTGGTTATCCATGACGAAATTTTATGAAGGAGTTTAATAGAGATTCTTCGATCAATCAAAGTTTTAAGTCCTCTATCCTAGTTCACACGGAAAGCACATCCATTCCTAATACCTTTCATACACACTCACTCTTTCGGGCATTTACGTAGTTTCTATCGAGGGTATTTTCGTCATTTTCCTACGAGGGTATTTTTGTAACAAATCAAAGAAATTTTTTAAAACTTCAGTAAATCAGGGCCTTTTTGGAATTCCCAAAACTGGAGAGTATTTTTGAAAATTTGTCAAATTAAAGGTACGGCAGAATTTTAGAATCTAGGTGTATTTTGGTAATTTTGTCAATCAAGGGTAATTTTGTAAATTTCCAAAGTCGAGGTATTATTTTGAAATCTGAAATTTTGGATACTTTTGCAAAGTAAGAGAATTTTATTGAAATCGGGTAGTACGGTAATTTTTAGAAACAAGGGCATTTTCGTAATTTTGCCACTAGGGGCATTTTGGTAATTTTGGTAAGTCAAAAATATTTTGAAAATTTTCCAAAAATAGATTTTTCGCTCTGATTAAAAGAGATGCTCTAATGATTTTAAAACTAGAGTTTCCATAAAACATGGCTAATCCTTTGGGTTTTACTCGATATGTTTAGCTTTATGTGAGAGTCCTCTTGGTTAGGGTGAGCCGGCTACGCACTGGTAGGATTCTGCGAAGAGGAGGTGAGTCATGAGGATGCTTAAGTACCAAGCTCTTAGGATCCAATCCTAGACATGCATGGGGGTTACCACACCCTAACTCGGTGACTTAATCATAGGTTTGTTTAATTAGGCATTTAAAGTCTTATGTATTTTGTTGGGGTAAACTAGTCCTATGGTTCAAACACCTATCATATTATCTATGTTCCATACCTACCCTTCTACAGATAATAATTCATACAGCAGTTAGAAGTACTTATCAGGCGGATTAGTGCCGAGACTTCGGTGCCATCTTGTTCCACAACCAAAATATTTCACAAAGGCCTCACACAACATTTTGGGCCTTGGGCCCCACACTGCAGCTTTGAACTGGGCTCTGATACCAATTTTGTAACACCCCAAACCCGGCCCAAACATTATGACCGAATTTGGTATGTTACAGAGAAAACATTTTGAAAAATCCCTTTATCCGATTTAATTTAAAGTAAAAGATACCGTCTTGTTTTAAAACCATTGAGGTGTATGAAGAAAACCACACTTAGTTTTGTTAAAGATCTATTAAGTCGGTTATTCGATATCAAATGACTCGATGGCACAATAAAACATTTACGTTTGAATTTAAGAAAACGTGTGTACCCATTTAAAGTCACTAAGTAGTTTAAACAAATTATCCAAAACATGTAAAATAATCAAAGTAAAATCTTAGGAGGCTTTATTACAACTTGAACAAATAAAGCCGACAATAAACTAAAATAGCTCAAAATTCATTTAATCCACATTTTCCTTTGCATGGCCACCTCGAGTCCATCCCTGCTCTCATCCATGATCTACGAGTCACTGAAAAGTTAAAGGAGAAGGTGAGTCACCAAGACTCAATGTGTAACCCTTCCCCCGGTTTAATGCAACATCATACACAAATTATAACTAAGTTAACATGCACTAAGTTTAACATGCACCCAACCTAGCCATCCAAAACACCTTTCTCTACCCCGTGTGGTACCAAACCACTAGTGGTGCCAAACCACTGGTGACTCAAAGTCACGATATCCATCAATATTGTGGTGCCAAACCATAGGTGGTGCCAAACCACTGGTGACCCGAAGTCACATATAACAAGTTGTGGGGCCAACCCACGTGTGATACCAAATCACTGGCGACGATCCCATAATATCAACTGTGGGGCCAACCCACTGTGGTGCTAAGCCACTGGGACAAGATGCTATGAGGTGCCAAACCTCTGGTGACCGTAGTCATGAAATGTGGTACCAAACCACTGGTGTCCGTAGACACGGATATCACTTCCCCCTCCACTCGTTTAACCCACATCAATCAATGATATGCATTTAACAGAAATCATGCCAACATGTTTATTTAACACATACACTGAATTTATCATCAGTCACATATCTATATGCCACATATACCAAATATGTCATGCTTCCCAAAAGCATCATAAAGAAAGCTCATAACAACAAGGACTTACCTGAATCCTTGCTTATACCTTTATGGTATTAAATCCATAAATCCCTGAAGAGTCAATCGGCCACACTAGGTATCCTTACTCCTATATTAGGCCAAACATAAGGTTAGTGTTATAGACCATTCAGCCAAACCCAAAATAATTCCACAGGGTTACACTTGAACCCGAAACCTTACCTAAAACACCCTTTGATTATCAGCCACCACACACTATGTGTTTCTGCTCCCTACAATCGGCAGTCATCCACATTAATAGCCTTCGGCTTACAATACTAAAAAGATTAGACTATTAACAAATCCTTACCAACCAATTAAAAGATGACGGCTTCACTAGATTGTTTCCAAAACCTCGAAGGCCCTACAACAAACCGATTCCTAAATTAGGTGATTCACACTTGCAATCAATGCCGAAATCGGCTCTTACCCTTGTAAAAGTCGACTAAGAATAGAGAGAAGAAGAAATAGGCATTCGGCCTTGAGCACATACCTTCCTCTAAAACCGATTGGAGAAAAAGATAGAAGAGCACCTTTGCTTGAGATTCGCCAACACCAATCAAAAGGGAGAAAAGAATTCGGCTAGAGTTTTAGAGAGTAGAAGTACTTGGAATGTGGTTAAAGAAGAAAGGAAAAATCAGCAATGGGAGATTAGAAGTAAAAGGGGAAAATTCAGCTTGCACAATGATGGAAGAAAACAAAAAGAAATGGGAGGGAGAAGGTTGATATTCGGCCACCAACCAAAATGAAACCAAAAAGAAGAGAGGATGCTTAGGAGAGATTAAAAGAAAACAATAGCAATATTTTGACTAAAAGACCAAAGGAGAAATCGGCAAGGGTATAGGTTGTTTGGGGGTTTTTGGTTTCAAGGAAGAAAATGAGAGAACTCACCTTGAAAATTCGGCTAGGTGCACTAGACTAAAGCTGACCGAAAATGCACCAAAAATGCCTAAGAACATTCGGCACTCCCCCTTGAAGACTCCAAAATTCGGCTACAACCTACAAAAGCTCCTGACCACTAATTCAAACTAGTTTGAATTAGTCAAATTCCTTAATTTCCTCCCTGCCAATCATTTGAAAATATTCAAAAGAATTTGAATAAGTCAAATTCCTTCTTTTTCTCTTTGCCACCCTTTTTAGATCATTCACATAAAATCCAATTAAATCCTTATTATCCTGAAATTAAAATTGAGCATTTCTCTCTCTCTCTCTCTTGCCGTCCAAAATAAAGAGCAAAAAGGAGAATTCTGCAACTCGAACCTAGGCTCCCCTTGCTCCTCTTGTGGCGTCAATTCCAGCTCCTAAGTGGCGTCAATTCCAGCTCCTAAGTGGCCTCCCTTTTGCCACTTTTCCAAGGCTTTTTTAGTGTCTAATATTCCCTCATTTAACTTGTAACCCCTACTTACTAAGGCTCCCTATCTTTAAAGCTTACAAATGGAATTTTCCTACTACTCGAGCCTACTCAAGATTCTTAATTAAGTCCTATTATACCACGAATAACACCACAGCAATCCAATCACAAGCAATTTAATTCAATCACAAATAACCCCAATTTGAGGATGTTACATTGCCACTGTGCCGCGTATTTTATTTAAGTCATATTTCCTTCCAATTAATTATAAATCTTTATTCCGTGCTCCAGGTTTACTTAAAAAAAAAAACCCAACATTTCACGCACAATGCGACTAGAACCTTGCTCCCCTCTCCTGCTCCTAACGCCTTTGCCATTGGGCCAGGAGTTTCCTTGTGTCATGAAAGAGCCCCAATAATTATAAGGCCTAAGCTCTGGCCTTCATACTAACATATGCAAAATAAAATTTTTTGTCATATCCAAGACTTGAACTTTTGACCTCCAGTGCATTTAAAACGCCACAAGCCACCAGACCACTTACTTCCTTGTGATATTTTTTAACCCAACAATATTTTAAAAGCCTTATGACTACCACCAACCTCCCTAAAAATTAAACTAAACATGCAATAATAATTTTTTTAAAAGAAAATGTCCATTCAAACTTTTCATGATAAAATAATTTATTTCGTTTGAATAATATTTTAAGAAAAATTAACTATTTAAATGTGTTAGTGACATTGTAGAAGTAGAGGACAAACTATGTAAAAGAAAGTAAAGCATATAAATCAAATCCCCAAATTTTAGCATAATCTAGGGTCAATTAAAAATTGACCATTATCTTATTTTAGTATAAACCACATATTAATTTTTTAGTACATTCAAATTATATATACTCATATTGTATATTAATGAAAATTTAACGATAGAAATTAATATTATAAAAATATAAGAACTAAATTATATTAAAATATAAAAATTAAATCGAGAATAATAGAAAAATTAATATTTCTAAATTATAACTTCATTCATCACACTAATAACATAAATAAAATAATTAATTATATGACAAGGACAAAATTATGGAAAATATTTGATAAATTGATGCATAAATTGACTACATAGAGTTTAATATTATGCCACGTTAAATTTTATTATAATTCAGTTAATATATTTAAAGGGAGGAAAAATTAGTATACAATAATTACACATTAATCTAAATCCAAACAATAATTACAAGTTTTTTTCACGACAAAGTCCATTCTCTCGCCACACGAACCCACTTATTCTAGGCCCAAATTCAGGGTGTTACATGCACACAAGACCATATTTACACATTACATACACCATTTTCACATAGCCAAAACATGTACCAAAATCATTCCATTATCAAACCATATCACATGGCAAGATTTACACATCTCAAAGCATTCCACAATCACACTAGCCTATACATGCCATATACCATAAATACAACTTCCAAAAGGTACCAAAATAGATGTCTGATAGTGTGATTGAGTCGTTGACGATCCCCGAATCCGAGCTAGCTTTAATGACACTGTAAAACAAAGAAAGATTTCACACAGTAAGCTTTAAAGCTCAGTAAGTTATTGATATAACACAATTAACTCAACATTTCAAATTCAATAAGTAAAATTAACTGACACTTAGATCAATTCACATCACTACTCAATCTCACCCATGGCTATTACTCATTTTCATACCATAATTAGAGGATCATGTACAAGCATTTATAATGCTACTCAATTCAACCCTTTTCATCATTCATTTACATAATCTTCCATCTATTTCATACACAATATCATTAACCACATAGGCTCTATACATACTTGTACCATCACGTATTTATCTATCACATTTACCACTCAATGCTCGATGCCTTAATTCATTCGATCCTCTTTAAATGTTCGATGAACTCGCACACTCAGTGCCAATTTATTAGTCGAAGCTATAATAATATCGCACACTTAGTGCCATCACATTAAACCGAAGTTATCTTGGTATCACATATGTAGTGCCAAATAATATAGCCGACGCTTTCTTTATCTTGCACACTTAGGCCCCGTTCGTTGCTCCATCAGTGATGGACTTTTGGGCAAAAAAGGACTTTTCAGTGAAACGGAATAAAGAACGGAGGCCAATGGGGGAAATATTTCAACGTTGGAGAAGCACTTTTTCACAGATGGAGAAGCCAAAAATTTTAGCTTTTTCTCTCTGTAAAAGGACTTTTGCACCTGCCTTACATTTTTATCCCTTTTCCCCTTTTCCGCTTTTCTTCTCCAAATAAACGATGCACTTCTTTTTTTTTCCATTTCTTTTTTTGTCAAGTTTATAGGCTCGTCAGCTTTGAAGGTAAAAAAAAATTTATTACATGATCTCTTAATGTCTGCTATGGAATTTTTTCTTATTTGCTTTGATATATTGGCGATGTTTTGAAAGAATTTGTTGCGAAAAGGTTTGTGAAATTGGTGAAATTGTTGAAAGAAAATGGAGGACTCGGGCTTGGATTGGAGTTGAAGAAGAAAAAAGGATTTGCCAAGAACTAAACTTTGTTACGAATCGGGAATTGCAGATGGTGTCAAGGTAAATTTAATTTGATAAACTTATGTCGAGTTTTGATTACATTGTCGAAACTGAAATGAATAATATTAATTTGGGGTCTCCCTTCTTCTATTATGCATTTTTGATAAATTAAATCTGTTTCGTCTCCCTTCTTCTTCCTTTCTCCTCCTCTTTGCTATTCATCTCCCTATTTCTTCTATTTTCTCCAATTCTCGCTTCTATTTACATCCTCCTTTCTTTTACGCTTTTCTTCTGGCTTTCTATTTTGTTCCATAACAGTGTGTTTCCAATTTGCTCTAAATGAATCCTTACGTCATCGGTGATTCAGTGATCTCGCTCTCTTTTTGTTTTTATAAATTTCAATTGAAAAAGAATCTGAAAAGTTAATATATATGTAATAAAATTAGAAATATTAGAACAAAGTGCAAGATTACAAATCGTCCTATACACCGCATTATTTTCCTATTTATTAGTTTCTTAGTAATGTGATTCAATAATTTTATATACATAGTTGATGGATTATTGTTGTACATGTTGACTTATGGAATGGGAACCACCTCGCATCATTATCATAATACTAGTAATTGGTTGTTGTTTCTTCTTTGTAATACATGTTAATTGCATTATTTTCCTTGGTTTAGCAAGCGATTCTACATGATATTGAAAATTTTCATTTTTAGCATTAAGCATTAGGTTCTTAATGATGCTTGCTTCTTTATAACTTTTACTTCTATCTTATCCTTTCCTGTTTCTTTGGAGGCATGATGCTTGCTTTAGTTAAAGATAAGTGATATAAGTGTTTTGAAAGCAAGCGATATTAGATATATTTCTCCATAAAATTCCTTTTAAACTTTTTGGTTGGTGAATGAGTTATGCTTTTGGCACTTAAATACTTAAGTGTAGGAATGAGGTCAATCTGAGTGGAATTTAGTACAAATGTGTGGTAATAATGCATGAAGAGTTTTTTGGATGATACTTATTAATAAAACGATGGCGATCGGGATAAAAGTATTCTAGTTCCTAGATAGAGTAATTAGAGAGAAAGTATGAGGGCCGTGGATCTTTGCGATGAGTAATGGGATGGCTTACCTCAATACTAGATGTCTTTCACATTCTTTTCACAATCTTAATGGAAAATTTTATTGGACTAAGGCATGGTATAGAGGTGAAGTAAAAGAACCATAAAGGAAAAGAAAAAAAAAGGCGAAGAAGCTTGAGGAAAAGAAGTGATTTATTTATCTTTTGTTTGATAGTAAAAAAGCGAAAATTAATAAAAGAAAGAAAAAACCTTGTGGTCTTGATGTCTCTCCTTCATAAAATGAGTTGGTTGGGATACTTGGATGGTTTGGTGGCTCAATTACATAACACGCGTGATATTAATTATTGAGCTTTCTTCTTGTTCTTGTCTTGGAACATATATTTATTTCCTTTGGATATGTTGTAAGTTTGTCTTGAATTATGATTCTGCGCCACCAAGCCGAGTGACCTACTATCGTTATGTACATGTCTCTGTATGTTAAATTGTTGTTCATTTGTTGATTGGCATTAGCCATTTCTCCGAGAAATGGTGATCATCCTACACCAATCTACGTATGTAACACCCTAAATTAGGGGTTATTTGTAATTTAAATAATTTCCCATGTGTGCTTGAAGAAATAAATATTTTGATTGCTAGACATGTTTTAAGGGTCTAGTCATAACCCCGAATTAGGTCAGATTTGGAATTAAAAATTTCTTCCTAAGTGTTTTAAAGAAGGGAGCTAGGTGAGATAGGGGTTAAGGGGAAATTTGGGCGAAATATGACACAAAGAAAGGGCTTGGCACAATTGGCTTGGTGCGTCTAAGGGGGTTGCTAGGGAGGAGGTTCGAGTCTCGGCAGTAACAAGGGGGAAATATTTTTTTCCTTTTGGGCTTTTTGGGCGTTAGGGTTAAGGAAGGCTTTAAAGAATTTTCGGGCAAGGTTTGAGCATGAAAGTCCAGGATGGTGGAGTGGCTTGGGGCGCCACGTAAGAGTTTAGAAGTGGCAGGTCTCGGGTTCGAGACATAAGGGACGCAAGGAACATTTTATTTTTTTTGGGCTTTTAGCGTTAAAAGGAAGGGGACTAGGTATGAAGGCCTTATAATTAAATGAGGGGGTTATTTGACATGAAAGTCAAATGGGAAAGATGGCATGGGGCGTTTAAGGGAAGGCTGCGGCATGAGGTCGCTGGTTCGAACCTAAGAAGCAGCATATGGGTTTTATTTTTTTTATTTTTGCTAGCGTGTATGGGAGAGTGGTGGCTGCTATTTGGACTCTTTAAATGATAAGAGATAAGGCTTATTTTTCCACTTATTAATTTGGAAGGGGCAGACATTAGCAAGTTTATTTTCATTCAAATTGTATGAAGAGAGGATAGGAGATTAAAGTAAGATAAACCTTGCTTAATTTTTAAAATTAAAGGCTGGAATTTATCACCAACAAGAGGGTGTTTGCCGATTATTGGACTTCTTGGAGGGCTGTCCATATCAGTTTTGTACAGCAAAGAAGTGCCAAAAATCCATCAATTTCTTTTCTTCTTTTCTCTCTTCATTGTGCTGGCCGAATTCTCCCATTGTTACATTGCCAAAATTTTCTCAAAACTTCCAGCTTCTCTTGCTTCTCCTTAGCCGAACCTACCCCTTTTTCTTGTCAAAATTCCAGCCCTTCCATCTTGCCTTGGCCGAATCTCCCTTGAGGAAAAGGGTGCTATTTTCGGTTCCTTTCTCTTCTAAAAGGTAGCCGAACCTCCCTCACAACAATAAGTGGTGCTGACTTGTGGTGCTAAGGGCCGACATAATCATTAATGTAAGGGATAATCACCTCTTTTAGGTACAAGGTTATGGCCGAATGGCCTATGATTCTTACTAGTATGATCAAATCAATTGTAGGGAGGCCATAGTCGACTTAAGGGAGCTTTTGGGATTTGTTCTCCTAAGGTAAAGAGGTAAGTGACATTCGGCCATAGGCCTTGATTATGAGTGTTTGTGCAAGTTGATTTTTAACATGTGTTTTGGTAGGGATCTTAAAGACTCAAGTGATATTTCGAGATTTCGGTAAGCGGGGTAAGTGAATAAGTTACATTCGGCCAAGGGCCATATTTGGATTAAAGGTGCGATTAAGTCCTTCGGGATTACTAATTTGGCCGAATAGGCCTATGGTATTAATTTTGGTGATTGGCCGAATATAGGTCAAGGGATAAAGCACTAAATATTGAAACTTCGGATCTAGGAATTCGGTAGAAACAGGTGTGTAAGAACTCACTACACACTTTATTAATTTACATGATTATTGTTGTTGTTATTCACCTTTTTGGTAGTGTTTTGCTTATGGCTAAGCATGGATTCTGGGTAAGTCCCCTAACTTGTGATTTTTGATATATGATTTGCATGCCATCACATGATGTTAAATGCTATGACATGATATATGATAATTGAGATATAAGCATGTGATGGTGGGATTGATGAGAGGAGGGGAATGATTTTATGGACTTTCGCCAGTGGTTTTGACCACACTTGATATATTGTGACCTATGGTCATCAGTGGTTTTGACCACACGATGGGTTGGCCCTATCACTTGATTTGTGACTCTAAGTCATCAGTGGTTTTGACCACCAGTGGTTTTGACCACACGGGGTAGTTGAGGAGTATGGATGGTTAGGTTGGGTTGCATGTGCATGTTTATTAATGACTTGTGTATGAGTTACTTTACCGAGTGGGGGATTACACACTGAGTCTTGGTGACTCACCCCCTTCCCTTAACATTTTGCAGATGAGTAGAACGCAGAGATGGAGCCGGAGAGGACTCGAGGCGGCCATGCTTATCAGTGGACTTGAAATTACTTTGTTTAAGTTAATCTTATTTATTTTTCTAAGTCTTTTATTTTGGTTTGTAATAAGGCCGTTAATTATTGTTTAGATGTTTATTTTATTGCTTTATTTTACTCATGTTATATTACAAATGGAATTTTATAAATATTAATTGAACCGGTTAAAAGTAACTTTTCAAACTTAATAAACTTTTACGGGTTTTCAAAGATGTTACCATCGGGTAACAAAAATTAAACTAAGTCAACTATAACTTTGACGGATTTTAAATGCTACATGACCAACCGTTTTCAAAAAGGGTTTATCAACCCAACTATACTTATAAAAAGCCCAACTAAGTTTTCAAACCCCGTTTAAAAACCTTAGCCATATTTTAACAAATTTTCACCAAACACTCAAATTACTTCAAATTATTTTACTCCGTGACATACCAGATCCGATCAGGACTCATGGGCCGCGTTTGGGGTGTTACAGCGTAAGTCGGCAAGTCTAGTAAAAAATCGACATGGTGGAAATCAAATGTCCAATGGTCTTACCTCTAAACATGTTGGAAGAGTAAAGGTAATGGCACTGTTTTTCCCCTCTATTTATTATAAGAGGCACTATTAGGATGTTGGAATGTAATTGGTGTTCACCTCGTCATGAACCCTTGTGCTATTTTGCTTTTTCCCCCTTTCGTTTTAGCGATTACTAAGCTCTTTCTTGGTTTTTTCCATTCTATTCCAAAATAAAATTTTTCCTCTGTTTGGTGTTGATAAAGTAAGCTTCTAAATTGTTTGGTGTTGATAGATGTTATCATTGAATTGACTTTTTTAAATGACCTCACCTCCACCCCTTCTTTTATAGCACATGATGGTTCCTCTGTTGAAAATTGCTTAATGTGTTTTCTTCAATTCAGGCAGTATTCATACACATTTACCCTTAATCAACATGGATAGTGATGATGACTTGACAAACTTTTCGTGCTTTCTATTGCTTCAAATTAGCATGTTCCTATTATATAATCTAGTTCTTGTACTTCATTTACGTATTTTAACATCAATCCCGATATCTAGGGTCTTCCTTGAAATTATTATGTTTCTGTGACTTTTTGCATAATGTTTATTCAATATCGGCTAATTGTTTAGCTTGTTAGCTGTTTGCTACTTTTGTATTTTTGCATAATCTAGTTGCTACTTTTGATATTAGAAAGCTATATATATATATGCTCATCGGTTCATTTATTTGTTCATATTTTTTATCTTACTTTTGGATTTTCTGCTTGCATGTTTTTTGCTTCGATAGATTTGATCTATTCCATCGAGATGCAATTCAATTATCTTATTTTAGTTTTTCCTTTTGGACCTTTCGCTTCAAATCCATATGAGATCGATTTGTTTCTCTTGATTTACATTTTGATTGTGAGAATTTTAAGTTGTTTTCAGATTCATTGTTGCATTTGCATGGTTGTGAAATTTCAATTAATGTCACTGTCTGATCGTTTTACTATTATTTTAAGGGAAAATATAGAAAAAGCTCCTTGGAATGAGCTTCATATGAGCTCAAGAGAATTTTGCAAGAATTTAAGTAATTTAAGAATTTAAGTTGATTTAATATTTTTCTTTTGTGTGATAGTTGCTAGGTGTGAAATCCTGACATGTACAGGGTTTGCTAAGAGAAAACAATTTCACCTAATCTTGTGTATGTTTTCTTGTTGGATTTGTTGCAATATGTATTTAACAACGGGCAAATGGACCTTGAAAGGCGGGATCAATTTAGATAATTGTTTGAGTTACATTGATGAAGGAGCCAGCCATGTCATTGTCACCTCAGTATGTTGATCTGTCGGGCTTCCCAAGATCATCACCTTCTTGGCATGGATGATTGTAGCTGTGTTGTGTTATAGAAGCTTCTACTGGGAAATCCTTAGAATGAACTTGTGATTCTTTTATAATGTATTTCTCCTGTTCAGTTTTATATATCTGATTTTACGATAAAACCAGAACTTCATGCCACCAAGTTTGTAGATAATTTATTGTAAATGCTATTGTAAAATTTTTTGTATTTATATTTGGTATATAAATATTATCCCTTTTTGAAACTTTAATCCAAATATATGTAATATTTTAATTTGTTATATTTATGTTTTCTATGTTATATTAATATCTAATATGAGTTTTACAAATGTATTAAAAGCATTAAAAATAAAAAAATAATTTTTAAAATAATACAATTGTGACAATATTTAATTACAAATATTTAATTATTATATCTAAATATTTAAATATAATTTATATATTCTAATTAAATTTAATAAATAATTAATATTAATTACTTAGAAATATTTAAAATTAATATTATTTATTAAAATATTAACAATAAATTATAATAAATTATTTTTTATATTTTTACTAAAATATCATAATATTAACTAATTTGAACATTATTTAAATACATATTTGTTACTTTATAATATCATGTCTAAAATAGACATTTTACTTCTCAAAAGCACTTTTTGACAGCAATGTCAAACACTTAAATTTTTCAAAAGCACTTCTCAAAAGCACTTCTTAAAAGCACTTCTCAAAAGCACTTCTCAAAAGTATTGCCAAACTGGCCCTTAGTGCCATTCATCATAGTAACTATTCTATTTACGCACACTTAGTGCCACATATCTTCGAACTCACATTTCGCATTACTAACTCCACAATCACATTTCCATTCATTTCATAACATATGAACATTGTTTAAACAATACATATTATACACGAACTTACCTCAAACGTAGAAACAACGACACTAGTCGACCAATCGAGAACTTTGTTCTTGCCTCGATCTAGGTCCGAATTTCTCTTTTCTTGATATTAATCAAGAACAACAATGGCCGAACCCTAAAACCACCTTCTCCCCTTCTTTTTCTCTTAATATTCGGTTATGAGAATGATGATAACACCTAATTTTGGTTTTGGTTTTATTTAATATTAACTTAATAACCAAATTATTATTTTACCCCTTAATTAAAACATTATAAAATCTTTCATTTAATGGCCATTTATGTCAAATTCCACTATCAATGGTCTAATATCAACATAAGGACCTTTCATTTAATAGTCCATAGCAATTAAGCACTTTTAACTATTAGCACACATCTTTTGCATTTTACGCGATTAAGTCCCTTTTCACAAATTAGCACACAGACGATAAAATTTTCACACAAAACTTTCATACATACTTTATCACATGCCTTAAACATCAAAAATAATATTAAATTATTTCTTTGACCTTGAATTTATGGTCTCGAAACCACTATTCCGACTAGGGTCTAAACCGGGCTATTACACTTCACCTCTTTAAGCCCTACCATTATCAACTTGCCCTTTAGAATCGGTGCTACAAAGCTCTCCTTTCAAACTCACCAAGAAGCTTCACCAACAAAATGCCTACACCATCAACATCACCTCTCTAGGCAAGCCAATGACAACACATTACACCATGCCCAAAAACATTATCTTGGGGAAGGCCACTTTATAACCTCTTGCTCAATTTCAATAAAGGGGTGATCCACCCAAGCACACTTACATAAAAATGCAACAAATAAAATCAATAATATCAACAGTGTAGGCACCACATTACTATAAACATGATGGTGTCAAATTGTAATATAGTAGTTACAATGGAACACTTATGTAAGTACTCCAAGGATTATTCTTCCACATGGATTGATAAAGGAATTCTATAACCAAACAAACAAATTTTGCTGTTACAAATACAATGAGGTAAACTTAAATGATCTTTGAATAGTTAGGTGACCAAAGTGTAAACTTACTAGTTGTTGAGTGGCTATAAATGTAGTTTACCAATTCTTTAATTTTTAAGATTACTTTTGTTTAAATCTTACCTTTTTGCTTCAAAATTATCGGTGTTCTTGGTTGGTTGAAAAAGTGGATGAATGGAAGGAAGAAGTGGAAAAGTGGAAAGAAAATAAATTTTGATTGTACTTCGTAGGGAATAAAAGTGAGAGGAAAGAAATTAGGAGAGATAATCATTTTTCATCCTAATGCATAGAGATCAATCCTTCCAAATTGGAAAGATGAGAGGAGAGAAAATTATAAAGATGTGTATGTTAGTTTTTAACTCTACCAAATAATGGAGGAAAAGAAAATTACTTTTTTTTCCACTTTTTCGTTTTCCTATCAAACACACCTATGGAAAGAGAAATTATGTTTTCCATCCTTCTAATTTTCTACCCCTTCAATTTTCCATCTTTCCAATTTTCTTTCCACTCCAACAAGCAAAGTGAAAATGTTTAGAGACAAAATTGTTGACTTTTATAATTGTTATAATAAACATCGATAATGCCAATAGAATGATCGCAAAGTATAAAAAATAAGAACACATAGATTTTACGTGGAAACCCTTTCGGGAAAAAACTACGGATAAATGAGAAGAAAGTTACTAATGTTGAAAAATGAATGATACAACAGGAGTTTCGACTACATCTATTAAAATGTTGAAAAATCCTATTCTAATCAATGCTAAATAGAAAAAATATAGTTCTTCACCAAGTGACGAGATTCGAGCCACACAAACTCTAACAATAATTAATGAATTAATTTAGTCTTTTACTTCATCATACAATGACCTACATTGTGAAATTTCCATTTCTTTTTTAGAAAATTTCTAAAAAAAGTTGTTTAGAAATAATCTTCTCATGAGTTGTAAGTAAAAAATCCAGTAATATTGTTAAGGGTAAATTACACCAACAGTCACTCAACTTTGGGGTAGCTGACAAAACAGTCACTCAAGTTTCAATTCAGTCACTCAACTTTCAAAAATAACAAAATAGTCACCACTAACCATTTTTTACGTCTATAACGGAGCTATCCTTTTCCGTTATTCACTTAAAAGAAAAGGCCATTTTCCATCGCTCTCCCATCCCCCTCCCTCTTCCCCACCATCCCTCCCCTATCACAAACCCCTTTACTTTTTTGCAGACCTCCCCATTGTAAGAGCCCATTTTTGACCGGGCTTTGAAATAAACCAAAAATAATAAAACCAAAGTTTTTTAACAGTCCATTATACAAAGCCCAATTTTGATGGCCCAAAATTAAACCCACTTACACCCCTTGACCCAAATAGATACTGTCTAAGCCTAACAGCCCAAAACACTCATGGCCCAAAAGGCCCAGAACATTAAACAGAAGTAGCAATAGCCTAGGGTTTCTGAAACCCTAGGCGCCGCCTCAGCAGAAGCCCGACAGTCGCGCCACAAACTTCGCCAAGATCGCACCACAATCATGCCTTCGGTTGTGCCACGATCCACGCCTGAGTCACGCCATCGTCGCCGTGAGATCGTCGTTCCTGACCTGCAAAACAAGGAAAACACAATAGAAGAGGAAAAAACAAATATGGCAGGGATTTATTTCTTTCTTTCATTTTCTGGGTTATAAAACCCTAGATCAAACTTGTAATCGAGAGGAGATTTTTTTTACAGAGAAAATACATAGAGAACACGATACATAGATACACATAAGCAAAAATACTAAAGTTATACAGAAATAAAATACCAAAAAGAGGTGATTTTGTTTTTTGTATGGTATTTTTTATTTTATTTTTCTTTCGATTTGTACATATCTTCATGCAAAATAGTATTTAAAATAAGAAAGGGATGGTATTTCGTACCTAAGTGCCACTGTGGGTGATGGCGCGTAGGCGTGTGAGACGGTGGCACTGAGATTCCATGTTCGAAGTCCGTCGGAGAAGGATGAGGGCTCTTTTAAGAGCAATTTAATTTTTTTTTTTAAATCAGTTGACAAATGATATTTTTGGTTCAAAACTGGAATATATAATGTTAAAGAAATGACGTCGTTTACCTTTAGGCGAATAAGTGTTGAAACGACGCCGTTTAGCGAAAAAGATCCAGCGTCGATTCGATGGGTAAAAAGATTCGCGTGTTTTTTATACTAATGGTCTAATAACCATTTTAGTCCCTCCATATTTTTATATTTTTCAATTCCTTTTAATCTTTTTTTTGTTTTCTAATTCAGCCCTAAATTTTTAATTTTGTTCCAATTAAGTCCTCAGACTGCATTGAAGGCTAATAAGCAGAACGACGCCGTTTTAAAAAAGGCATAATTTCCCAATAAACCCCCCGTGATTTAAAGCGCGTTTTAATTTAATCTTTTTTAATTTGTTTTAATTGCCAATTAACCCTGTTTTCTTTATTTTAATCCTTTTTATTTTGTTTTATTTTATATTATAATAGTTTGGTCATATTAAAATATTTCTATATTATTTTTATATTTATTAATTTATTTATATATATATTATGCGTATTATTTATATATTTAATTATTATTTTACTTGCTTAATAATTTATATTTTTATATATTTTTATATTATTTATTATATTATATTTTGAATATTATATATTATTATGTTATATTTATATATTATTTCTAAAACTTTATTTTTATAAAATTCATTTATATTATCTAATTTATTTTATTTTATTGTTTATATCGTATAATTAAATGTATACATATATACATATATTTTCATTATTTATTATTTTATTTAATATTATTTTTATTATATATTAATTAATTATTATATATATTTTATACATTGTTTATTTTATATATATACACGTTTTCTTTTATTTTATTATTTATTCATTATTTAATCTTGCATGAAAAATTCATATTTATTCAGTATTTTTAATTGTTTTATATATATTGCCTTATATATTTTATTTATCTATGTAATGTCCTTTTATTTATTTATTATTTTATGATTACTATAGCGTAGTTATTTTCGTTGTATTTTTATATTGAATGCTATTGTACTATAATTATTTTTGTGTATGATAGTTTATAAATGCAATATTGTCACATGGTTATTGTTAAAAAAAACACATTTTACAAAATCAATATTTTATTTTAAGGTTTTCAAAAGAAGGCAATGTTTTGATATTTAGAAATTCGGAAAATAGTGCTCAATCGTGCTGCGTTGCGATTTCCCGTTTGGCTAAATAACTAAATATCCTTTTCATAAGTTTTATAAAATTATAAGGTAATCCTAGTGACGAGGGTTTAAAAATATCATGTCCAATCGTGCTGGATGTGATGTTTATATTCTTTCGGATCAAAGAAATCTCAAATTTTAAAACAAAATTTCTCAAAAATTTTATAAATTATGAGATGATCTTAGATATGAGGGTTAAAAAACATTGTGTCCAATCGTGCTGGATGTGACGTTTATAACCTTTTCATATCGAGGAACTCTTATATTTTAAGTCAAATAGTTCGAAATCTTTTGGAAATCATATTTTTAAATACGTTTAAATTTTAAACATTTGGACATAATTTTATCAATTTGGTACCAATTTTTGGGCGTTATGAGGGTGCTAACCCTTCCTCATATGTAACCGACTCCCGAACCTATTTTCTCGTTTTCGCGAACAAATGTTTTAAAATAAAATATTTTACAAGGTTATCCAGTCACACCTAAATAATAAGGATTGGTGGCGACTCCCATTTTCGTTTTTCAAAGTCGATCCCCATTTTTCAAAACTGATTTTAAAATGGTTTCGACACCCATCATCATTTCTCTCACCCTCAGCAAAGCTACCATGTCCAAAGGAATATACTTGATTTATTTTCCTTTTCTACAACCTTGTCAATGGGACTTTCATGTTTATCATCAACCTTTTCTTTGTCATTTTCATTTTCTGCAATCTTCTTTGTCAATGGGATAGCTCCGTTAGACGTAACGGAAAATGGTTAGTGGTGACTATTTTGTTATTTTTTGAAAGTTGAGTGACTGAATTGAAACCTGGGTGAATGTTTTGCCAGCTACGCCAAAATTGAGTGACTGTTGGTGTAATTTACCCTATTATTAAATATTTAGTAATATTACAAGAAATATGTATTACTAAGTTATAAGTAACTTTGTAAAAGATTTAGTAATTTACATTGTAAAAATTCAATAATCTATTGAAAATGTTACAATGTTGTAGCAAATTCAATATTTTAAGTAGCCCACACTAAAACTTGGCCAATTTACTAAAATATACTTATTTTTAAAAACATTTACGGAAAAGGGCTGAAAATTTAATTATTTACCGGAAAGGGCCATTTCCCCGAAAACGCGTCCACGTCAGTGCATTTTCAGGGGATGCAACAAGAAAACACGTCCACGAGGGAGCGTTTTCTGCCACATCAGCAAAAAAATGCTTCCTTGAGGTGCGCTTTGCTAATGTGGCAAAATGCTCCCCCAAGGACGCGTTTTAGCACGTGTTTTTTTTTAAAAAAAAATTATTCTCAAATTTTTTAAACATTTACGAGAATAAACCTTTATAAAGGCTCAAAGTGACAACACCATTTTTTTTTAAGGTGTCATCAATTAATAAAGAAATATAACTTATAAAGGAAATCTTTATATAGACCCAAAATCTCATTTCCCTTGTTTTCTTGAGCAATGTTGAATATGAGATATGTGTATATATAGACTCATGAATAGTTTTGCAGCTTGTTCCTAAATAATGTGAGATTCCTTCCTCTTTTAACTAACAACATGAGATGAAATGCTACACTATATTTGATTTTTTTTACTTAATTAGAGTTTAAATTTTTTACAAAAGTTAACATTTGGTACATTATAAATAAAACTTTTAAACTCTATAAGTAAAAATATATAAAATATAAAATGAGTATGGTAAAATATTAAAAATAAATATTTAAAAATTACTTATAGTTGAGTGATCATTTTGTAGGTTTTATAATTGATAGCTAGAAAATATAGTTAAGTAACTACTAATGTAATTTAATCTAGATATAAAATATGAAAAATAATTATTATATTTTATGTATATTATATATTTCTATAAAAACTAATTTAACATAATTATATACTATGTTTAAATAAATTATCTATCTAGTCAAAATATATCTGAAATAAATTTATCAAGATTCATTAGGTGATGAAAATTAAATTAAATTAGAATTAAAAAATTAATTAGTATAGTAAAATATTAAAATAAATAAATATTTAAAAGATATATCAATTTTTAAAATTACAAAAAATACTATTTGAGTACCAAATACTCACCATTTATTTATTAATCAAACATTCATAATATAAAATAAAATAAATAATAAAAAATTAAAAGTATAACTTCTAAATTTAAATAATGGAAAGTTATTTTAAAAATTAGAATTGCATTGATATTAACTTCAAACATTTAAAATTGAATAGAAGATTATTGCATGTACAAGTTTCATATGTACAATTTGTTCTTTTTTTTAATAGTTATTTTGTATATGCTAACAATTCTAAAATGCAACAAGATTATAGATCTCAAAAGATAATTTTATAATATAAGAAAATGTTAACAAAATATAAAAAAAAAAGAAATTGTTTTGTAAAAAAATCAAATATAGTGTAGCCTTTAATCTCGTGTTGTTAGTTAAAAGAGGAAGGAATCCTATATTGTTTAGGAACAAACTGCAAAACTATTCATGAGTCTATATATATACATATCTCATATCCTACATTGCTCAAGAAAACAAGGGAAATGAGACTTTGGGTCTATATAAAGATTTCCTTTGTAAGTTATATTTTCTTATTAATTGATGACACCTTAAAAAAATGGTATTGTCACTTTGATCCTTTATAAAGGTTTATTCTCGTAAATTTTTAAAAAATTCAAGATTAGTTTTTAAAAAAAAAAAACACGGGCTAAAATGCGTCCTTGGGGGAGCGTTTTTGCCACATTAGCAAAGCGCGCCCTCAAGGAAGCGTTTTTCAAGGAAGCGTTTTTTGTTGATGTGGCAAAAAAGGCTCCCTCGTGGACGTGTTTTCCTGCTGCATCCCCTGAAAACGCGTTGACGTGGACGTATTTTCGGGGGAAATGTCCCTTTCCGGTAAATAATTATTTTTCGATCCTTTTCAGTAAATTTTTTTAAAAATTGGTATTTTCTGGTAAAATGCCCCTAAAACTTTTTAAAAATTACTGAATTTATAATAATTACTGAATTACTTACATGATTACCAAAAAAACTTCAACTATTACTGAATTCATTATGACATTTTTATTTATCTAATCTCTTAAGGAATTCTATAAGTAATTCAATAATTCTATAAGAGTTTTAGTGATTCAGTATTTTTACGAAATTTAGTAATTTACGAAATTATGAAAAATTAGGTAAACATTAAAATGTTGTAAGATATTCAATAATTGATTTAGGTTATTCAATATATTTTAATTTTAATTTAGTTTGGCCATAATAAGCACTTTTGTTCCTTGGGTTTGTGGGTTTGCTGCAAATTAGGAAGGTTTCCATCAATTTTTTTTTTTTATTTCTCTAGATTATTGGAGTGAATCCAATAACTAATTTTCCACATTCTATAGGTTCATTAAGGGATAGATGCAAACCACGAGTTTTAAAACTACTCCATACTCAGGATGAGAATTGAACCCTCCACCACTAGTTAAGATAAAAGAGACCCTTAATATCTCACTTAACTCCCGTAATTAAAGGGTTCATCAATTTTAACAATATGTTTTAAGCTTCGTTATCGGTTAACCCTTCAAGCTCCCCTTACCATCATTCAATGGCCATTTCGTGCTTTCATAAAAGAAAAAAATGCCATCTCAAAAGAGAGAAATCTGAATAAAAGATTCATCATTAGCAATAAAAGACATGAATAAATTGAGAAGAAAACAAAAGAAAGAAAATAGACAAAAGCCCATTTCAGAAGTTCTTTTTCGAAAATCAAGCAAAGGATTGGATTTGAAAATAGGATTTTAATGTATTTTTATTTATATATTATTAATCCATTCATATATATTAGTTTTTTAATTTTTATATCATTTTTATTTTAAAATTTTAGGAACTATAAAAAGCAATATATATATATATATATATATATAGTGATTAGTTATGCAATTCAACCTAAATTTTTCATCTAACATGATTACAGATTACTTAATATGTTACGTTAGCTTATTGTTATTTCACTAATGATAATTAACAGCTTAATAACTAAATATTACAAATCGATAACGTTAGTGACCATTTCATAATAAATTAAAGTTCAATGACTAAAATGTAATTTAAATCATAGATAAATGAATATTTTTATAATTTATCCTATATATATATATATATATATATATATATATATATACCTTCAAGAAAAAAAATCATATATACGCACGCCAAACTATATATATATTTAATGTTAAGTAATTCTAATATATAATATTTATAATATTTATAAAATTAAATTTCAATTTTGTGAACAGCAGAAAAAAAAATTATGAAAATTTTAAAATCTAAAAGTTTCAAACTACACCACCTGACCACATGCTTGTTGGAAATACTTAAATTCATAATGCACAATAAAATACTAAAAAGGAAGGAGTTAATATATATTAACTTTGTTGATATACCAATGAAATTTCAGCAATTAAAATTTTAAAATTTAAAAGTTTAACAAAACATATAAAAAATATTTTAAAATTTTAAAGTATTTAAAAATTAAAAATATATTTTAAAATTTTTAAAAATTAATTAATTGTTAACGTGGCACACACAATTTTTAAAAATTAGTTAACAAACATTAACTTTTCCATCCATTTTTGAGTGATCGACAAACAATACAAATTCAAGAGTTAAAAAGACAAAAATTAAATAAAGAGTTAAAATCACATTTTATAAAATTGAAGGACTAAATAAATTATTACGCTTTTTCAATAACGGTTATTCCTTTCTTTCTTTTTTAACATGCCAAATTTAAATAAAAATATATTAAACATTTAATTTTATATTGTGTGCGATATTAATTGGTTTGGTTTAATATAAATAAAATGTAATACTTAATTGCTCAGTATTAAATAAGTTTATTATCAATTAGTAAAAAGTAATTGTAATAAATTAAATTTATTTTAAATTTAAAATTTATCAAAATATCCAACCAATAAATCCGACAGCACAATATATATTAATGCCATTAGTAAAACTACGAATGCACAATAAGGGAAGAATATATTGATTTTATTGATAAATATAGACGCCTTTGGTGAAATTTGCTGATTTCCCTTTTGTCGTAACCATGTTTTTGGAAAACAGTAAATGACGCGGTCGACTCGATTTTTTTGAAAAAAGAAAAAGGAAAGGAGTCGCCACCGATCTTTATTTGGTGTGATCGGATCACCTTTGTTTTAATAAAACATTTAATTTACTAAAACAGTGCTTTTTGGTCCACGAACTTTGAGAAAATGGGTTCGGAGGTCGATTATGTTTGAGGAAGGATTAGCACCCTCGACACGCCCAAAATTGGTACCAAACTGATTGATTGACATCCTATTTGTTGAAAACTTTAGAGGGGTTCGAAAATACAATGCTTTTATTTTCAAAATTGGAAGGGATGTTAAGGCTCTCTTATTTTCGAAGAGATAAAGCATCACGTCCAGTAAGTTAGGGCACGATACTTTAGACTCCCGAAACTAAGCTCGTCTTTTAAAACTTGATTTTTGCTTTTGAAGAGAATATTCCGTCATTCGTCAAATGAGAAATCGGAACCCAGTAAGTTAGGGTTCGATTTCTCGAGATTTCAAATACGGAAGATTGCCTCTATTTTTAGAAAAAAGCTCATCTCGGAGTATCTAGATGTCGAGTCCAGTAAGTTAGGGCGCGACATTTCGAATTTCCGAGATCAAGTATTTTGTTTTAAAATTTAAATTATAATTTCAAAAGAGACATCCCGTTGTTTAGCTTTAAACGAGAAGAAACCGGAACCCAGTAAGTTAGGGCTCGATTCACTCGAGTGGCTAACACGGAATGACTATTTTAAAAAAACTTGATGACTCGAGCAAAGGTTAATGCAACACAATTCAATAAATGGGATAAATTACGAAGCTAGGTTGCACAAAAATTAATAATGATATGTAATAATGCTAATTTAATCAATTTGATGATAAAATGATGATAATAATGATAATGGTAATAACAAAAATCATAGCGTTTAAGAGTAAAAAGGGGTAACAATAAAATAATATTAGTGACATTAATGAGAAGAAGATAATGATAAAATGAAGGTAAATTACAAAAATATATACATATAAAAATAATATAATAACATAATAGTAATAATAAAAAATAATAATAACAAAATAACAATGTTAAAATAAAATGATAAATCATGACATATGTGATAGTATTTAAAACAATAATATTAAATAAGGGTAATAAACATAATAATAGTAACATAGTATTAAACCAAGAAAATAAATATAAATATAAGTAGTAATTAATACTAATAGTAATATCAATAATAATGTTAGAGAAATAATAATGATGTTAACAATAGAATAATAAAATAATTGTAATGGTAAATAATAATAATAAGTATATAATTGAAATAACGAATGATAATAATATAATAATAATAATAAAGTTAGTAGGATGCATTAATAACAAAATACAAAAATATAATAATGATAATGACAATATAATAATAAAAGACTAAAGAAATTTTACAAAACAATTAGCAGGATTATATTGTATTGAAAATAAAAGTTTTTGGGCTTAATTCGAAATAAAACAAAAAGAAAGGGGCTATTTACATGCGCAGAAAAACTGCAGGGATTAAAAAGGAAATAAACCCATAAGTCTAAACGCGGCGTCAAAGGGGGGGACCATATTGAAAACCGAGCCAGATGTGCGGGGTAGATTTTAAAACCATAAAAACTTAATTGAAAATAATAAAAAAAGCGGAAGGGCTAAAAGTGCAATTAGCCCTTCCGTTCAAAAACACGCGGATCCTAGGTCGGGCGGGTCGGATTCGGGTCGGACAGGGGCAAAACGATGTCGTTTTGGGCGTTTAAGGTCAGCCCCAAAACGACGTCGTTTTGGGGGGCCTATATAAGCTTAAAAACCTTCAAAAAAAATCATTTCTACAGCCTTTAAAAAAAATCCTCTTTCTTTCTCTCAATCCCCCCCTCTGCAGACATAGGGATCCGTGAGGGGCAGCAGCTCACCGTCTTGGCGTTGAGTTCAAGCCACCACCCACGGTGGCCGAAAAAGGTAAAAAAGTTCCATTTTTTTTTCTTTTTATCAGACTGCCGTTTATATATATATATGTAAAAAAGAGAGTAAAAGAACCATTTTGAAGATAAGCATAGAAGCGATCACCTCCTTTCGGTTTACTTTTTTCGTTTGTGGGTTAATGCCCGATTCTGCTACTTTGTTGCGTTTTTTTTGTATTTGCAGATCTATCTTTTTCTTGTTTAGATCTCTGATTTTTGTATTCATAAAAAAGAAAAAAAAGGCCTTTTTATTTGAACCTCTCTGTTTTTTTTTATCTATTCCGAAGAGAAGAAAAAAAACTAACTCCTTTACATCATTCGTTTTTTTTCATCTTTATAGCTGAATGTACTACTGTTTAAATCTCTGTTTCTTTTCTCCCTTCTGCTTTGCAGGCGCAAGTGGAGCAAGTGGGGGGAGTTGGTGGCCGATCAGAGGGCAGGTGGAGGAGACGTCTGTGCGAGAGGGCAAGTGGGGGTCGGTCTTTGGCGGAGGGTAGGTCTGGCGTCACTTTGGGGTTGGGGCTAGGGTTTCTTTTTTCGATTTTAGGGTTTGGGCTTGTATTTTGGGTGCATTATTGGGTTAGCTTGTTCGGTTTATTTTGGTAGGGCAATTTTGGGCTTTGTCTGGTGCCCTCTTTGCTCATTTTCGTATACGAGAATAGAGCAAAGACTTTAAGCAATATTGCCCTACTCGCCGAGTCTTGGCCTCTCGGTGCTCTCCTTCGTAGCGCCGCTTCGCTTAACGCATCTTGTTGCTTGATCCACTCCACCGATATGTGGCTTCAATCTACTCTTGCTGCGACTTCAATGGGATGTGACTTGTTTATTTTCGATCTACTCGTGCAAATTTAGGAATGTCTAAACTGCTATCTTCAATCTGATCCTTGCAAACTCAAGGATCACCAGACTGATATCTTCGATCTGCTTCCTGCAACTTCAGGAAAGTCAAATCTGCTATCTTCAATCTGATCCTTGCAAACTCAAGGATCACCAGACTGATATCTTCGATCTGCTTCTTGCAACTTCAGGAAAGTTAAATCTGCTTTCTTTAATCTGATCCCAGCAAACTCGGGGATCACCAGACTGATACCTTCGATCTGCTTCCTGCAACTTCAGGAACGTCAAATCTGCTTTCTTCCATCTGATCCTTGCAAACTCAAGGATCACCAGACTGAATTTTTGATCTGCTTCCTGCAATTTCAGGAATGTCTAAATCTGCTTCTTTCAATCTGATCCTTGCAAACTCAAGGATCACCAGACTGAATCTTTGATTTGCTTCCTGCAACTTCAGGAACGCCAAATCTGCTTTCTTCAATCTGATCCTTGCAAACTCAAGGATCACCAGACTGATGTCTTCGATTCGCTTCCTGCAACTTCAGGAATGTCAAATCTGTTATCTTCGATCTACTTCTTGCAACTTCAAGAAGGTCAAATCTGCTATCTTCGATCTGCTTCTTGCAACTTCAAGAACGTCAAATCTGCTTTCTTCAATCTGATCCCTGCAAACTCAAGGGTCACCAGACTGAGTCTTTGATATGCTTCCTGCAATTTCAGGAACGTCAGATCTGCTTTCTTCAATCTGATCCTTGCAAACTCAAGGATCACCAGACTGATGTCTTCGATCTGCTTCCTGCAACTTCAGGAATGTCAAATCTGTGATCTTCGATCTGCTTCTTGCAACTTCAAGAAGGTCAAATCGGCTATCTTCAATCTGATCCTTGCAAACTCAAGGATCACCAGACTGATGTCTTCGATCTGCTTCCTGCAACTTCAGGAATGTCAAATCTGTTATCTTCGATCTGCTTCTTGCAACTTCAAGAAGGTCAAATCGGCTATCTTTGATCTGCTCCACTGCATACTCAGGGAGACGAGATCTACTCAATCGTACTGTCCTTCTTGAGGACGTATCCTGTAGAATGAATACATACTTATGCCTAATGATTAGGATGCCATGAGTATGATGAGTCAGAATGTTATGAGTATGATTCCTATTTAAGGTGTTATCACTCATTTGTCTGTCAAGGTTTTATCTTTGTTTCCCTCTCAGTGACCGTTTTCGCATGAATGGCTTGCCCCTGTGGAAATTTTGAAACCTATTTTAGGCCTTAGAACACAGGTCTGCCTTGACTTCTAGCCGTCTTCCTTAGGAGTCACAACTCCTACTTGAAGAATGTTCGACTTGGTTTGTTCGACTCTCAATCATTTAGGATTTTTGAATCTTTCCTTATCGAAAATTGGCCTGTCTTAAATTTTTTTAAGGCGACCAAGCAACATTATTTACCCTTGCCATAATTACTGAATCGGACGAGAAACTTCATAGAAATGGTCTTTATTGAGACCCCTTTTCTCCAATATCTTCATCTTGTGTTCATGGAAGTTCTAAACAAATGCTTATTTTGGCTTCTGTTTTATCTAGAGATTTCCAAAGTGATCGTGGAACTTTCTTTTGTGAAATCATTAGTTCATCAATTTGTTTTTAATGCATCATGTTAATAATGGATAACATGATCGATTTCAAAGAGAATCAAAATGAATTTATCTATGAAACAAAGAAAATTGATTGGGGACATATTCCTCTTTTTTGGGGAAAAGGACCCAAAATGGTAAAATAACAACATGGATCGAGCGCCTAGACATCGCCAATTGGGCTTCTATATACAAGCTTCAAGAAGACTGCTATGAGCCTGTCATGTGTTTAGAAGACTCGAAGTATTTTGTCGATGCCCCGATATGCAACGTACTTCCTCTTCTGTTGATTATGGCGCTGCGAGATCGCGACGTGTCCATTCAAAATTTGAGCCGCCCTTTTCGGGTTTTCAACTCAAAATGCCCTTTGGTCTCAAGGTGCCCTTTTGCGGGTTTTCACCTTGGCCTCTCCGTTTTTTGAAGTCTCAAAGTGCCCTTTGCGGGTTTTCACCTTGGCTTCTTCTATCTTAAGCAAAGTATTTTTTAACTGAATCTGAGTTCACGGGATTGGGCAAGCTTTTCCCGTCCATCTCTGTCAGAATCAGTGCACCTCCCGAGAAAGCTTTCTTTACCACATACGGTCCTTCCCAATTCGGCATCCATTTCCCTCTGTGGTCTTTTTGTATGGGAAGGATCTTTTTCAGCACAAGGTCCCCTTCGTGGAACTCCCTTGGGCGAACCTTTTTGTTGTAAGCTCGCATCATTCACTTTTGGTACATCTGACCGTGACGGATAGCCCTCAATCTCTTTTCTTCAATTAAGTTCAACTGGTCATATCGAGCCTGGATCCATTCAGCTTCATCTAGTTTCACTTCTGACAATACTCGGAGAGAAGGTATTTCCACTTCAATAGGTAGGACTGCCTCCATCCCATAGACCAATGAGAAAGGCGTTGCCCCAGTAGAGGTTCGGACGGACGTTCGATAAGCATAGAGTGCGAACGGCAACTTCTCATGCCAGTCTCTGTAAGTCTCAGTCATCTTTCCCACTATCTTTTTGATGTTTTTGTTGGCTGCTTCCACTGCCCCATTCATTTTTGGGCGATACGGTGATGAATTGTGGTGTTTGATGTTGAATTGGCTACAAACCCCTGCTATCGTGCTATTGTTTAAGTTCAGCGCGTTGTCTGATATGATCCTTTCGGGCATTCCATATCGACAAATGATTTCCTTCTTCAAAAACCGGCTAACCGCTGATTTAGTGACGTTAGCATATGAGGCAGCCTCTACCCATTTCGTGAAGTAGTCGATGACCACAAAGATGAATCGATGCCCATTCGATGCCTTCGGAGATATTGGCCCAATGACGTCCATGCCCCACATGGAAAATGGCCATGGCGAAGTCATAACATGTAAAGGTGACGGGGGTACGTGAATCTTGTCTCCATAAATCTGGCATTTATGACATTTTTTGGCATAGTTGATACAGTCTCCCTCCATGGTGGACCAATAATATCCGAACCTCATTATTTGTCTGGCCATTGTGAAACCATTAGCATGAGTCCCACAGACACCTTCATGGACTTCTTCTAGGATTAACTTAGCTTTGGTGGCGTCCACACACCTCAGCAGCACTTGATCCTTCCTTTTCTTGTATAAGACTTCTCCGTCCAAGACGTAATCACAGGCTAATCTCCTCGGCGTCTTTTTCATTCTCGGTGGCTTGATCGTGGTACTCACGATTCTTTAAATACCGCAATATATCGTGGTACCACGGTGGGCCAGTTTTTCCTTCTTCCTCGACATTGTAGCAATGGGCTGGGTCTTGATGAATGCTCATTTGTATTGGCTTCATATCTTCGCTTTCATTTATTCGGACCATGGAAGCCAGGGTGGCTAGAGCATCAGCCATCTGATTCTCGTCCCTGGGCAGGTAATTGAAAGTGATGTCATCGAACTCTTTGACAAGTTCTTGGGCCAATCTTTTATAGATAACCAATTTTGGATCCTTGGTTTCCCATTCTCCTCTGAGTTGATAGATTACCAGGGCGAAATCTCCATAGACTTCTAATACCCTGATTTTGTATTCGATAGCAGCGCGGAGCCCCATGATGCAGGCTTCATATTCAGCCATATTATTAGTGCAATCGAAATCCAGTTTGCAAGTGAATGGATAATAGTCTCCTTTTGGGGATATCAGGACTGCCCCAATTCCATTACCCACGGCATTTGATGCCCCGTCAAAATTTAATTTCCAAGGATGGTCTTCAGAGATACCTTCTTCAATGTCTACCACGTACATCAAATCCTCATTAGGGAAATCAAAATCTAAGGGCTCATAGTCTTCAAGGGCTCTCTTGGCTAGAAAGTTCGCTATCGCGCCCCTTTTACCGCCTTTTGGTTTACATAAACGATGTCAAATTCGAAGCGATTCGCCACCGCCATCCTTCCATTCAAGGCGGTCGATTCCATCATATACTTAAGGGGATCTAGCTTTGAGATGAGCCATGTCGTGTGATCTGACATGTCTTGCCTCAACCTTCGAGTTGTCCAAATCAAGGCACAACATAATTTCTCGATTAGCGGGTACCTCATTTCACATGCGGTGAATTTCTTACTAAGGTAGTATATTGCTTTTCTTTCTTCCCGATTCATCATGTTGACCCGACGCATCCCATCGAATTATCAAGTCTTTGTTAGGTAAAGGATGAGGGCTTGTCTGGTTGAGGAGGCATTAATACCGGGGCCTGAGATAGGTATTGTTTTACCTTTTCGAAGGTCTTTTGGCACTCTTCATCCCACGTGCCTGGGTTATGTTTCTTGAGGAGACGGAATATGGGATCACATCTCTCGGTCAGTTGTGAAATAAACCGAGCGATGTAATTCAGCCTTCCTAAGAAACCTCTAACTTCTTTTTGGGTACGTGGTGGAGGTAACTCTTGTATGGCTCTGACTTTATCTGGGTCAACCTCAATCCCCTTTTCACTGACTATGAACCCGAGCAACTTTCCGGATCGAGCTCCGAAAGTACACTTTGACGGGTTAAGCTTCAACTGGAATTTTCTCAGCCTCAAAAGTAATTTTCTCAAGACCTGCACATGCTCTTCTTCGGTTCGGGATTTGGCGATCATATCGTCGACGTAAACCTCAATTTCCTTGTGCATCATGTCATGGAATAAGGTTACCATGGCTCTTTGATATGTCGCGCCTGCATTTTTTAGCCCAAATGGCATTACCTTGTAGCAGAATGTTCCCCACATGGTTATAAACGTTGTCTTGTCCATGTCCTTAGGATGCATTTTTATTTGGTTGTACCCTGAGAAACCATCCATGAAGGAGAATAATGAATACCCTTCTATATTGTCTACTAAAGTGTCGATGTGAGGCAACGAAAAATTATCCTTCGGGCTGGCCTTGTTCAGGTCTCTGTAGTCCACGCACATTCGTACCTTCCCGTCTTTCTTGGGGACAGGGACAACGTTAGCCACCCAATTCGAGTACTTGACCACTTGTAAGAACCCGGCATTAAATTGTTTCTCGACTTCTTCTTTTATCTTTAACAAGATGTCTGGTCGCATTCTTCTGAGCTTCTGTTGGACTGGCTTGCATTCTTCCTTTATGGGCAGTCGGTGTACTGCAATATCAGTACTTAGTCCGGGCATATCTTGGTACGACCATGCGAACACATCCTTGAATTCATGGAGTAGTTCGATGAGGTCCCGCCTGGTTTCTGCAGTAATACAAGTTCCAATATTCACCTCTTGCCCCTCTCCTAGGCTCACCGTTTCTATCGACTCTTTATGGGGTAGGATCTGTCTTTCTCCTTGCTCTACCATTCTCAACAAATCCGGAGGCAAGTCGCATTCTGTGTCATTTCCAAAGTCCTGAGATTCCTCTGAACACATGTCTTGCTCAAAGCAGACCTCTGAATCTGTAGTATCATTACTCATATCATTGATGTCTAGAGACCTGTAATGGGTATCGAAGGGTGTATAAAGAATAAATGAATTTGAGGACAATTATTCACATGATATGTATGAGAACAAAGAATAAATGGTAAAAACATAAAATAAGAGAATATTTAGTAGAATTGAAGATGCATTTTATTAAAACAAAATGTCCGAACATAAGCCTATTTCACAAAAGAAATCTCATTGTTTCTAGGCTTAAAAACAACAAGAGTGTTCCGAATATTACTCTGCAAAATCTCTAAACACTACAGGAAATTCCTCTGCAGTCCAATTGTCTAATGTGCTTCCAGGTTCATATGGGCGGATGCCCGACAAGCTTCTTTGATCAATCTCCTCATCGTGTATGGCATTGATGTGAGGGCATTCCCCTCTAGGAGACTCTTTTCCCGGGTAAATCATCCCTCCTGATATGAAGGTGTGAGATATGTGGGGAAATGTCATCGGTTCCCACTTCACGTCTTCTCCATTCAGCCTGGCATTTCTTCTTTCTTGTTTCTTCTCCATCTCCTTCTTCATCTGTTTAGCATCCGGTTTGAAACCTAAACAAAAGCGATCCCTTTTTTCTCTCAGCATCGGGGCCTGGACTTTCCCTTGGAGATATTTACCCAATCCTTTTCCGGTAAGGCTCCTTTTCCCATGTCATTTGCAATCCCATCCCGGTAGTCTTGGATAGTTTAGGTGACGGGACTTTATTTCCTTCTGAAATGAAAGTCGCATTCACGAATTCTAAGGATCAAAATGAACATTCAATGGCTTCCTCATTCGTCTCTAGGTATGGCGCTTCGTTGGTAACAGTTGCTATGATATCATCTTCAGCGTTTATAGTTACCAGCCGATTTTCTGTTACCAATTTCAATTTCTGGTGCAGTGACGAAGGTACGGCTCCCGCTGAATGAATCCAGGGCCTCCCTAGTAAGCAGTTGTAAGAAGGCTTGATATCCATGACCAGAAAGTCTACTTCATATGTATTAGGCCCGATCAATAATGGTATGTCTATTCTTCCCATCACTCTTCTTTCGGTGCCATCGAATGCTCTCACTATGTTTTGGCAGGATTTCATATGAGAACTATCTATCGGTAACCTCTTGAGTGTGGCTAGTGGTAAGACATTTAATTCTGACCCATTGTCTATTAGCACACTTGGCAAGGTGTATCCCTTGCAACGGTAGTTATGTGTAATGCCTTTCTTGACCCCATACCTCCGGTGGGATTTCGTCATCGCTGAAGTAGATGAAATTATCAGCGCTTATGTTACTAACCAGACGATCCAACTTATTGACGGATATATCTTTAGTAACATAGGTCTCATTCAGTACTTTCATTAATGCTTCGCGATGCGCTTCAGAGCTTAGAAGTAGTGCTAACACAGAGATACGGGCTGGTTGTCTATGCAGTTGTTCCACCACACTGTATTCGCTGTGTTTCAAGAATTTTAAGAACTCTTTAGCCTCTTCCTCTTTTACGGGCTCATTGACAACGGCTTCGGGTTCTTTTTCCTGCCCAATCGACACAGTCTTCAGTTTTGCCGCTCCCATTCTCTTGTTTTCAGGATCATAAAGCTTTCCACTTCGCGTATAGGAACCTTCGTTCTTGACTTCCTTCGAAATACTAGTGGAACCTTGCGCTCCTGGTATTGTCACGTTGCAATTATAATTCCAAGGTACCCTTTTACTATCTTGGTAGGGAAAAGAAGCAGGTTTCTGAATTGTGATTTTTGGTCTTCCCCGTACTCCGCCCTCTGTGTTCCGTGAAATGATGATTCTCGGGTAATTAACTCCGAGCTTTGTCAATTCTTCTTCGGTCATGCATATTTCCTCTTCCTCCACTCCTTCTTCATAAAACTCCAGCTCTTTGTTGTCCATGAGGCCTTGCACCAAAATTTTAAACTCGACACATTCTTGGATCTCGTGCCCCCTCGTCTTATGGAATTCGCAACAATTCTTTATATGTATTTTGCTTCCTGTAGAATCTGACTCTATCAATCCTCTTTTTACCATTTCCTTCCAGACTATTCGCAATGGGGTCTTTACTTCGGTGACGTCTCTCTTGATTTTTCTCACAATCTCTTCACCGATTGCGTTCACCCCTTTTTCCTCATGATTAGGCAATGGGTTCCCCTTTCTTACCAAGTCATCAAGCGCTATAACACCCATTTTGATTAGCCTCTCGACTACTTTTTTGAAGGCGAGGCAATTCTCTATCGAATGCCCCTCTATCCCTACGTGATAATCGCATTGAGCGTTTGGGTCGTACCACTTAGGGTATGGGGACTGCAAGGGTTGTAAGTAAAACGGGGACACGATGTGCTCATTGAATAAAATCTGGTATAACTCTTTTATGCGTTATCGAATTAGCGTAAATTGGATCCTTTCGATTATTTGGTCTAGTTCTGATTCTGTCTTCTTGGCCTCAGGTTGCTATCAGAATCGCCTTTGGTGATTAATCGCGATCGCCTTTGGGTATCCTCTATTATATGTACTCACATTATTTACCTCACTGTCTTTCTTCTTAGGAGCGACTCTCCTAGTGCTTTCTCCTGTCTCGATTTTGCCACCCCTTATAGCATGCTCGATCATCTCCCCTGCCATTACTATATCAGCAAAGCTCTTAGTTGTACTCCCTATCATATGAGTTATGAAAGGGGCTTTCAAGGTGTTAATAAAAAGCATGGCAGTCTCTTTTTCCAAAAGCGGTGGCTGAACTTGTGTGGCTACTTCCCTCCACCGCTGGGCATATTGCCTGAAACTTTCGTTCGGCTTTTTCTCCATATTTTGGAGCGTGATTCAATCAGGGGCTATATCGATTATGTGCCCGTATTGTTTCAGGAAGGCCTGTGCTAGGTCCTTCCATGACTTGATCTGGGTACGACTGAGCTGATTGTACCATTTGGCCGTGGACCCAGTCAGACTATCTTGAAAATAGTGAATCAACAGTTGATCGTTGTTAACATGTCCTGCCATCCGTCGACAAAACATTGTGATGTGCGCTTCGGGGCAACTGGTCCCGTTGTATTTTTCAAAATCTGGGGTCTTGAATTTTGGCGGAAGTACGAGGTCTGGAACTAGGCTCAAGTCTTTAGCGTCCACCCCGTAGCGATGGTCAGCAGTCTCTATTTCCTTAAACTTTTCCTCTAACCATTTGCAACGATCCTCGAGTTGTCTGGGAAGGTTCGCTTTTGCCTTATCCATTTCAGCCATTTCATCAAAATCGGGGACTATAGGGTTAGCCGGACCTTCTCCGGGATTAGTGCCTGAACCAGTCGGAAAGTGCGCTGGCATTGCGGTCTCAACCTGGCACTGTGGCCTGATAACAACAGGCGTCCTTTGGGGACATATTTCTGGTGGTGCTTGGGTATTTGGCGGGGTAAAGCCCGGAGGGTAAGCAGGGTCGTCATTATTCCCTGAGCTAGCAGCGGCGCCCTTTCCTCGTTCATTGGCCAATAGTTGCGCCAGCTGACTTATCATGTTGTTTTGGGACTCTTGCATCCGTTCCATCATATCTTGCTGGAGTTTCATCATTTGCTCCTGCATCCGTTCTTGCATTTCCTTCTGAAATTGCTCAAATCTTTGATCCATTTTCTTGGTCTTAGTACGAGTCCGTAGCAATGTTCAGTTCCCAGATTTTCTCTTTTCTTTTTCCTTTTTCTGATAATTTTAACCAGTTAGGCTTCTTTTTATAAACTTTAATGTATGTAATATGATGCAATGCAAATGCATGAATGCAGGAAGAAAACATCGATTCTGATCAACTTCATTTTAGAAAACTTTATTAGAAGGCAAAACCCTTTACATAAAGTAGATTACAAATATGTTCTCGCCTAAGACCTAAGGTTTTGATTTTTCCAAGTAGGGAGATTAGCTCTTCATCATGACCCGGTAGGAGCCCATATCTCGTGCCCAACATGTCAGCCTCTTCGCCCAAAGTCTGTAGGTGATCGGCTACTTCTCGAATCTGGATTATTGCTTCACCCATGAGGTAGTCCCGACTTCGAACTTGCTCGCAAGAATGGCTAAGTTCCTCCTCCCAGCGTCTTTCTCTCGTTTCCAGAAGCTCAATCCGGAGCTCGCTACTATGTAACGTCGATTCTAACTCTTCAACCCTGCCTTTCATTTCCTCTATTTTGTTCAGGCTCGACTTTAGTTGGCTTTCCGAGTCTCGACTTGATAATGGTGTAGAGATCGCCCAAGCTCATTATTCTAGCTTTTAATCCCTTTTCTCTTTACGGTCTTACATCACGCCTTTCTCTAAGTCTTCCTTTTAGCAGTATTTCATGAAACTTTTCTCCCAACTACTAACTTTGGCTCTTTCCTCTCTGACCTCTTGTTGCCACTGCTCGGAAGTTTTTCCTAATCCCGCGTTCTTTATTGTCAAGCGCATCTTCTTGTACTCAGTCTTCAAGTTATCTCGGTCTTCTTCTACCTTCCATTTTTCTTTTCTGAGTTTCTCGACCTCGATTTTGACCGTCCACTTCTAACCGGAGGAGCATCTTTTCTTCTTCCAGCCTTTCTATCCTTTTTCGAGTTCTGAATTCATCCGCTCAAAATCTTGCTTCACAATCTCCAATTCCGACGGGACCACTCGCATGCATTCTTCTCTTGATCGGGCGCCTTCTGGATTTGGCTCAGGAATGTTATCATTGACTCTCCTTGCCCTCCATTCAATGTATTCCGGGGTCATCCTCGGGCCTGTAGATAATCTCCTCATTCTGTGAATCTGATTCCAGGCATTAGAAACCTCTTTAACCTTTTTCTTATAGCTTCCCCCTTCATATGAGAACTCGCATTGAGCTAGCCCGTATGTCGTTGGTATAAACTGTCTTGAACTATATTGTCTCAGGACTAGCAAAGGGGCGTAGGCAGTGGCACCCCAAATTCCCAATAGGGGAACCCAGTCAAAGCTTCCGCAACGATAAAGGATCCTATCGGGAATCATCCAGGGAGCCTTCCACTCGATGTCGTCCTCTTGAAGGTTTTGAAAGAGTGTGATCCAATTTTCTTCGGACACATCCTCTCTTCTAGGCGTAGTTGCTAACTCTTCGACGGGGAGTAGTATTTTCGACATGAACCGAGCGGGACACTTTCTCTATTTTCCAAAAGTGACTATGGAACCAAGCCAACAACAATTGCAAGACATCCAATAAACCTACCTTCACCCATTCTTCAACATGCAGTCAAGGATCTGAATATTTCGGTTAAGATGGTAGGAACGGGTGTAACCCCTTTGTCTAATCGGCTGAATAGATCAATAACTGCTTCATCAATGTATCTTAAAGCTTTCGGGAAGATTACCAGTAGTAAATACACAAGGCAAAGATGTCATCTTTTTCTTCGTGTCGGGATGCGCCAGATCAGTCTCTCAAACATACCTGTGGTATGCATTTACCTCGCCTTCTTTTGCATTCTAGCTGACACCCACTGTTCGCTCATCTCGGTGACATTCATTAACTTCTTCGCGAAAGTTGGGCCATTAACCGCCTTAGAATAAGCTTTGTCGACTTGAATCCTTGGGCAACGTAGCAAGGTCGTATACTTTTCTACTGTGGGAACCAGATCCACCTTCCCGAAGGAGAAACAGCTATAAGCGGCATTCCAGAACTGGGTCATTGCTCGGAACAGGTGCTTATCTACTTTAACATCAAGCAGGTGAGGCAGGTCGCCGTAAGTATCATAGAACAACTGCTTTGCTTCATCATCCCACTGCGTCCAAATTTCTTTCAACTCTTGGAGCTCGTTCTGCGTGACACTGATATTGGTGAAGTTCCGTAACTCCGACACATACCCTTCGACTAAGCTATCTCCTTTTTCTATTTGGCATTGCTCTGACCATATGCGGACGGCCGCATTGTCTTCCACTTTATCAAGGAATTCGCTTTCCATAACCAGCTTCCTAACTCAGAAACGGACCGTGAATCGATGTCTCTTTAAAATATGGAATGATATGCACAAAAAGAAAGAAACACAACAAGTTAGTACCATGACATATAAAGCAAATAAAATAAGCAAACGCCTAACTGGGTGACCACTAAAGTTTGCCATAGCTCTACCTAAGGTGGGCTCCTAAGGTTTGCTATATGCGGCTCAGTTCTAAAGTTCGAGGTACCCGAACCAGCAGATTCCTCGATCCTCACCCATTATAGGCTCATACGGACCGAGTTCAGTTCGGGGGAATACATTTCCCTATGGCCATGCGGAAGTGAAAACTTCACGAAGACATAGGTACGGATGTATTACGAAAGCATTCCACTAGCCCATGCGGAGGTGAAAACCTCACGAAAGCATAGCTTCTCGCTCCCACTTAAAGGTGTGACCACAACGGTCATGCAATGCAATGCCAAAGAATTTACGAGGCTAATATTGAAGGTGCATTAAAAGAAGCATGATTTTTCAAAACCATTTCAATTAAAAGGACAAAAATCAATCAATCTATGGCTTGACCCTCGAGTCCCCAGTGGAGTCGCCAAGCTGTCGTAACCATGTTTTTGGAAAACAGTAAATGACGCGGTCGACTCGATTTTTTTAAAAAAAGAAAAAGGAAAGGAGTCGCCACCGATCTTTATTTGGTGTGATCGGATCACCTTTGTTTTAATAAAACATTTAATTTACTAAAACAGTGCTTTTTGGTCCACGAACTTTGAGAAAACGGGTTCGGAGGTCGATTACGTGCGAGGAAGGATTAGCACCCTCGACACGCCCAAAATTGGTACCAAACTGATTGATTGACATCCTATTTGTTGAAAACTTTAGAGGGGTTCGAAAATACAATGCTTTTATTTTCAAAATTGGAAGGGATGTTAAGGCTCTCTTATTTTCGAAGAGATAAAGCATCACGTCCAGTAAGTTAGGGCACAATACTTTAGACTCTCGAAACTAAGCTCGTCTTTTAAAACTTGATTTTTGCTTTTGAAGAGAATATTCCGTCATTCGTCAAATGAGAAATCGGAACCCAGTAAGTTAGGGTTCGATTTCTCGAGATTTCAAATCTGAAAGATTGCCTCTATTTTTAGAAAAAGCTCATCTCGAGTATCTAGATGTCGAGTCCGATGAAGTTAGGCGCGACATTTCAATTCGAGATCAAGTATTTTGTTTTAAAATTTAAATTATAATTTCAAAAGAGACATCCCGTTGTTTAGCTTTAAGCGAGAAGAAACCGGAACCCGAAGAAGTTAGGGCTCGATTCACTCGAGTGGCTAACACGGAATGACTATTTTAAAAAAAACTTGATGACTCGAGCAAAGGTTAATGCAACACAATTCAATAAATGGGATAAATTACAAAGCTAGGTTGCACAAAATTAATAATGATATGTAATAATGCTAATTTAATCAATTTGATGATAAAATGATGATAATAATGATAATGGTAATAACAAAAATCATAGCATTTAAGAGTAAAAAGGGTAACAATAAAATAATATTAGTGACATTAATGAGAAGAAGATAATGATAAAATGAAGGTAAATTACAAAAATATATACATATAAAAATAATATAATAACAATAATAGTAATAATAAAAAATAATAATAACAAAATAACAATGTTAAAATAAAATGATAAATCATGACATATGTGATAGTATTTAAAACAATAATATTAAATAAGGGTAATAAACATAATAATAGTAACATAGTATTAAACCAAGAAAATAAATATAAATATAAGTAGTAATTAATACTAATAGTAATATCAATAATAATGTTAGAGAAATAATAATGATGTTAACAATAGAATAATAAAATAATTGTAATGGTAAATAATAATAATAAGTATATAATTGAAATAACGAATGATAATAATATAATAATAATAAAGTTAGTAGGATGCATTAATAACAAAATACAAAAATATAATAATGATAATGACAATATAATAATAAAAGACTAAAGAAATTTTACAAAACAATTAGCAGGATTATATTGTATTGAAAATAAAAGTTTTTGGGCTTAATTCGAAATAAAACAAAAAGAAAGGGGCTATTTACATGCGCAGAAAAATTGCAGGGATTAAAAAGGAAATAAACCCATAAGTCTAAACGCGGCGTCAAAGGGGGGGACCATATTGAAAACCGAGCCAGATGTGCGGGTAGATTTTAAAACCAGAAAAACTTAATTGAAAATAATAAAAAAAGCGGAAGGGCTAAAAGTGCAATTAGCCCTTCCGTTCAAAAACGCGCGGATCCTACGTCGGGCGGGTCGGATTCGGTCGGACGAGGCAAAACAGCGTCGTTTTGGGCGTTTAAGTCGACCCAAAACGACGTCGTTTTGGGGGCCTATAAGCTTAAAACCTTCAAAAAATCATTTCTGACCTTTAAAAAAAAATCCTCTTTCTTTCTCTCAATCCCCCCCTCTGCAGACATAGGGATCCGTGAGGGCACCCGCTCACCGTCTGCGAGATGTGAGACTCGGCCACCACCCACGGTGGCCGGAAAAGGTAAAAAAGTTCCATTTTTTTATCTTTTTTATCAGACTGCCGTTTATATATATATGTAAAAAAAAGAGAGTAAAAGAACCATTTTCGAAAGATAAGCATAGAAGCAGTCACCTCCTTTCGGTTTCTGCTTTTTCGTTTGTGGGTTAATGCCCGATTCCTGCTACTTTGTTGCGTTTTTTTTGTATTTGCAGATCTATCTTTTTCTTGTTTAGATCTCTGATTTTTGTATTCATAAAAAAAAAAAAAGGCCTTTTTATTTGAACCTCTCTGTTTTTTTTTATCTATTCCGAAGAGAAGAAAAAAACTAACTCCTTTACATCATTCGTTTTTTTCATCTTTATAGCTGAATGTACTACTGTTTAAATCTCTTTTTTTTCTCCTTCGCTTTGGTATAAGTGGAGCAAGTGGGGAGTTGGTGGCCGTCGGAGGCGGTGGAGGAGGCGTCGGCGTGCAGAGGCGGTGGGGGTCGGTGCTGGGCAGAGGGTAGGTGCGGCGTCACTTTGGGGTTGGGGCTAGGGTTTCTTTTTTTTGATTTTAGGGTTTGGGCTTGTATTTTGGGTCTGTTATTGGGTTAGCTTGTTCAGTTTATTTTGGGCCGGGCAATTTTGGGCTTTGTACACCTTTGAATATTTTGTCTCAATTCCAATGTATAAGATTTTTTTTTTTAAATTATGAGTTTCAAATATAAAATTCTAGTATTGACTGAATCATACAACTATAGAATTCAATTTGAAAAAATATGTTAAATTCAATTTAAAGAGTCAAGCCGACATTTTTTTCTTTGTTTTTATTATTATAAATATGAAATAAACCAACACATGTTAAATAATTATATTCTATGTTGAAATTAAAGCCTCACTTGAATTCAGAAATTCTTTTGAGGGCCCGAAAATAAATTATATATTGTTTTGATAGGAAAAAATAGGTAATTTCATTATTTTAATAGTTTATATCTTTATAATTTTAAAGAATTAAATCAATTTTATCATTTTGAATATCAAAATATAATTTTATTATTACAAATTTAAAATTTTATAAATTATAAAAAATCTAAAAGAAAATTTTTTATTTTAAAGGTAACTGAGGCCGGCCAATTTCTCTGACTCTGCCCGACGCACATCACAGTTGCACATGATTAATTAATAGATTAAATTTTATTACATTTTTCTCATTTTTATTTCTTATTTCAACGATTTCTTCGTCACTAAGATTGACTAATTTGTCCTTTACAATGATCCAAAAGACTTTTCAACACTCTCAGTCTAAGGGGTTCCTCTGGAGTCCGTATATTAAGTCAATAATTTTACTGCATGCCTTTTTATGGATGCTGAAAATATTATCAATCACCCCCCTTTAAATTATCTCATTATGCTGAAAAATATGTTATTGAAATAGTCAAGCATTTTTTTAATGTTTTTACTATTATAATGGCAGTACACTTGCAAATATAAATTCATGTTTAAAGCAAAGAATTGAAAACATTAGGTATTCATGAGTTAAGTTGGGTTGAATCGAGGTCTAGTTCTAAATATCTTTCAAGCTCAAGTTCATTTTCAGGTTAAAAATTAATAAAATATTAAATATAAGTTTTTAATTGCTATTTTATATATTTATAGAATTAAATTTTAATTTTAAAATAATTTTATTACTTAAATTGAATTCAAGTCGATTCGAAGTGCAAAAATTATTGTCCAAATCTGACTCTAAAAACTAAACTCAATTACTCAAATTTTTTATACTATGTTTATTAGCAATTTAAAAAATTTGTAAAAGTTGAATGTCGACAATGACAATATTGAACGATCGCAAAGCAAAAGAAAGAAAAATAGGAATACGCAGATTTTACGTGGAAACCTTTTCGGGGAAAAAAACCATGGGCAGAGAAAAAGAAAATTCACTAATGTCGAATTCGAATGATACAAAAGGAGTTTAGACTACATCTATTTATAGGTTGAAAAACCTTATTCTAATCAATATCAAATAGATGAAGTGCAGTAAGGTTGAAAAACCTTATTCTAATCAGTGTAAAATAAAAGAAGTATAGTATTTTATATAGATTTTACTTTTATTTTGTTTTAACAAGGATTCAAGTCACTCAACTCTAACAATCCCCACCTTGACATGAATTCTCAACGAACAAGTTCTTCACCACGAGCTCTCAACGAACAAGTTCTCCACCTCTTCCACGAAACCTTTTAAAGGGTGTTCTTCAACAATGAATACCAGCCAAGTCCAAGCAATACTCAAACTTCTTGGTTATAGGAAGTGACTTAGTCATCATATTTGTAGGATTTTCATGAGTACTAACTTTGCTCACAACAATATCACCACGAGCAATAATATCACGCACAAAATGATACTGAACATCAATATTCTTTGTTCTCTCATGAAACATTTAATCCTTCGTAAGGAAGATGACACTCTGACTATCACAAAACACTGTATTGATCTGAAGGTCTTTACTGAGTTCACCAAAGAGTCTATTTAACCAAATAGCTTTTTTACAAGCCTCAATAATCGCCATGTACTCAGCTTCAATAGTAGACAAAGCAACTGTAGTTTGCAAAGTGGCTTTCCAATTGATTGTGCAACCCCTAATTGTAAAAACATGCCCTATGAGGGATCTTCTTTTATCAAGGTCTCCAGCAAAATTAGAATCAACATACCCAATGAATCCATCTCTAGTTCTTCCAAACTGTAAGCAAACATCAGAAGTACCTCATAAGTATATGAAAATCCACTAAACTGCTTTCCAATGTTCTTTATTGGGATTCGCCATGTATCTACTAATTGCACTAACTGTATATGACAAATATGGATGTGAGCAAACCATAGCATACATGAGAGATCCCATTGCACTAGAATATGAAACACGTAACATTTAGTCAATCTCATCATCTGCTTGCAGAGACAAAATCGATGAAAGTCTGAAGTGGGTTGCTAATAGAGTCCTAATAGACTTGGCATTCTGCATATTGAACCTGCAAAGAACTTTCTCAATGTACCCTTTCCAACTTAAGTACAATTTACATGCTTTTCTATCTCTGAGAATCTCTATCTCAAGTATCTTCTTTACTGCTCCCAAACCCTTCATCTCAAATTCTTTACTAAGTTGGGCTTTGACCTTTCTTATCTCTCATTTATCTTTGGCTGCTATCAACATGTCATCAACATAGAAGAGTAGATACACAAAAGAACCATCACTGTTTTTCTTAAAATAAACACAACTGTCAAAGCTGCTTCCTGTGAAATCATGAGTAGTCATAAAAGAATTAAACCTCTTGTTCCACTACCTTGGTGACTGTTTCAAGCCATAAATGGACTTTTTTAGCAAGCAAACATAGTCATCCTTTTCTGAGACTGTAAAATCCTCTGGTTGTTGCATGTAAATATCTTCCTCAAAATTCTTCATGTAAGAAAGTTGTATTTACATCTAACTACTCAAGCTCCAAATCGTACATGGCCACAATACCAAATAAGGTTCGAATCGAACTATGCTTCAACTGGAGAAAACATATCTGTAAAGTCTACACTTGAAATCTAACTATAACCTTTTGCAACCAACATTGCTTTATATATGGGTTCTTCAACTCCTGGAGTTCCTTATTTCTTTTTGAACACCCATTTACAACGAACAACCATTTTACCTTTAGGAAATTTCACTAGATCTAGCGTTCTATTCTTATAGAGCGATTCCATCTCTTCTAGCATGGCAAGCATCCACTTTCCTAAATCTTCACAGTTAATTGCCTTAGAATAAGTAGATGGCTCTTCATTTGCATCTATATCTTTAGCCATATTTAAAGCATAAGCAACTAGCTCGACCTCAGCGTACGTCTTTGGAGGTTTAATTTCTCTTATAGGTTTATTCTTGGTAATAGAATATTGTGGTGAAGAACAACTTTACTCGAAGTTTCTATACTAACTTAAGAAGTAGACTATGTTGTAGGTCCTAGATCAATCTGAAGCTTCACCTGCTTTTCCTGGTTTTTATTGGAAGAGTATTTAAGAGATAAGTTAGGTAGCATAGCAGTTTCATAAAAAATAACATCTCTGCCAATCACAACTTTTCTATTTTCAGGACACAATAATTTATACCCTTTAACATAAGCCTTATAACCAAGAAAAAACATATTTAATGGATCTAGGTTCCAATTTCCCATTATCACCATGAGCAAACACAGGACACCTAAAAATCCTCAAATCAAAATAATCAGTAGGATTACCATACCATACCTTTTGTGGAGTCTTTTCTCAATGGCAACGGACAAAGACTGGTTAATAAAAAAACATGTAGTACAGGCCACTTCAGCCCAAAATGACTTCGGTTAACAAGCATTCGATAACATACACCAAACCTTTTCCATGATTGTTCTATCTATCCATTGTGCAATGCCGTTTTGCTGTGGAGTATGACAAACTATCAAGAGTCTCATGATTCCTTTTGATTTGCACAATTCAATAAATTATCAGAACATAATTTCAAGCCAATATCTATATGGAGGTGTTTTATCTATTTTCCTATCTGCTTCTTGATAATAGTTTTCCAAGCCTTAAACGCAAAAAACACATCACTTTTCTGCTTTAGGAAGAATGCCTAAACTTTTCTGCAAAAATCATCAATGATTGTCAGCATATAATTAGCGCCACCCCTCGAAGGCACTCTGGATGGTCTCCAAAGATCATAATGAATATAATCCAGCATTCTCTTCGTGTTATGGATTCCTCTAGTGAATCAAACTCTCTTTGCTTCTTAAAAATATAGTTCTCACAAAACTTCAGTTTGCTAATGCCTTGTCTTTCAAGAAGTCTTCTTTTTCTTAATTCTGCCATGCTATTCCCACTCATATGCCTTAGACGAATATGCCAAAGTCTAGTAACATAATCATCTGACAAGGAAGAGGAAGCGACAACTGCATCATCAGTAACACTAGAACCTTGCAAAACATATAACTTGGCAATCTTTCTCTGCCCTTTCGTCACAACGAGGGAACCCTTGCTAATCTTTAGAACTCCACTTTCAGTTGTGCACTTGTGCCCTTTTGAATCAATAATACTCAACGAAATCTAATTCCTCTTCAATTATGGTACATGTCGTAAGCCACTAAGTGTTCTGACGACTCTATCAAACATTTTAATTTTGATCATGCCAATACCTGCGATTTTACATGTAGCATTATTTCTCATCAAAACAACACCTTCAGACTATAAGGACCCGATAGTCACGGTATCGAAAAGTGTATTTTCGGGTCTCTATTTTTGAAAAATGGATTCGTAAATATTTTTAATAAATATTTACGAAGTTAGTTGTGTGGTTAATTAGGTTTTGGATAGGTGAATTTGTTTAAATTAGGAGTAATTGGGTATAAGGACTAGATTAAATATAGGGTAAAAGTTTAATTATAGAATAGAGAAAATTCAAGAGACTAAATAAGCAATTAAACTATAAATTGATATGTGTATGGTAAAAATAATGTAAATGTGTAATAAATACATATGTACATTTGTAATACATGTATGTATTTACTTATTATTTAAGTAATATATTATAATATAATAATATAATTAAAATATAATAATATAATAAAACATAAAGTAAAATAAAGAAATAAAACAAAGAAACAGAATTGAAAGGAAAACAGGGGAGAGAAAGGAGAAAAAGAAAGAAAGAAAAGAAAAGGGAAATTAGGGTTTTAAAGGTTTCAAGTTCAAGTGGTAAGTCAATTTAATCCTTTTTCTTGTAATTTTGATGTTTTTGGAATCCTAGAACAAAATATTACTTGATTTATGTTGAAATTTTGAAAGTTAGTTGATTTTTAGATGTAGTTTTTGTTGAATTAAGTGAAGAATTAGGGTTAAATTGATAGAATTTCAAGTTAGAATTGAGAAAAGATTGAATTGTAAAACAAATCATAATTTTTATGTAGTAGGGACTAAATTGAAAGAAATTCAAAATTAGGGTTTTATGGTAAAATTAGATAATTGAAATTAGTTTTAAGTGATAGTTGTATGAAAAATAGAGAATAAATTTTGAAGAAAATGAGGTTAGATTTGAATAGTGATTGAATTGGAATTTAGGTAAAAGTTATGTATAAATTGAAATGTTCAATATGAAATTGTAGTGTATTGCTGATTTTTAATTGTTTTAAATTTCAGTAGCTAATGTTGCGTTGGAGACCTCGGCTAAGAAAGGAAAAGAGAAAGTCGACGAGGAGTGATTCAGAGATTACGGTTTGTATTTCTATAATCTGAATTTAATAGTTAAATGTTGAATTATTACTTAATATGTATGGTAAATGCATTGAGGTGAGTATTGATATTGATTTTGTGATATTGGATTGAAATGAATGGAATTGATTTCATGTACATATGTTAATATTTGAATTGGAATGAATATTGGTTGAAATTGAAAAGTGAATTTAATTATTAATTGTTGTATTTTGATTAAATATTGTGGTAAGTAATTAAGGTGAGAATTATTTGTATTGTGTTTTACAATTGAAATGGATTGATTGGGAATGTGATGAAATAGATATTGTCGTAACCATTTTTTGGGTGAAACAGTAAACGACGCGGTCGACTCGATTTTTGAAAAAGAAAAGGAAAGGAGTCGCCACCGATCTTTATTTGGTGTGATCGAATCACCTTTGTTTTAATAAAACATTTAATTTACTAAAAAGTGCTTTTTGGTCCACGAACTTTGAGACAACGGGTTCGAGGTCGATTACGTCATGCAGGAAGGATTAGCACCCTCGACACGCCCAAAATTGGTACCAAACCGATTGATTGAGGTCCTATTCGTTGAAAACTTTAAAGGGTTCAAAATACAATGCTTTTTATTTTAAAATTGGAAGGGACGTTAAGGCTCTCTTATTCGAGGGAAAAGTATCACGTCCGATGAGTTAGGGCGTAATACTTTAGACTCAAACTAAGCTCGCCTTTTAAAACTTTGTTCTATTTTTGAAGAGGATATTCATCATTTGTTGAATCGAAAAATCGAACCCGATAAGTTAGGGCTCGTTTTTCCGAAAATCCAAATTAAGAATATTACCTCTATTTTGGAAGAAAAGAAACTTATCTCGAAGTTATCTAGGTGTCGAGTCCAGTAAGTTAGGGCACGACATTTCAATTTCGAGATTAAATATTTTGTTTTAAAATTGCAACCTCAAAGGAGATATCCCGTTGTTTAGCCTTTAGAAACCGGAACCCAGTAAGTTAGGGCTTGATTTTCTCGAATTACTAATACGGGATATTGATCGTTATAAAAATAAGGCGTCGAGGAAAGTAGCACGAAAAATATGAAAACACGATGTTATATGTGAAAAGAACATGAAAAACACGTACACATATACATATGAGTAAGGATGATAATAAAATAGTAGCATGTTGACAAGGCAAATAATGAGAATAATAGAAAGCACAAAAGGAATAAATAACACACAAAAAAAAACAAATATATGTATACCAATGGTAGTAAAATAATGACAATAATGACAATAATGATAATAGAAATAATATATATATATGAAAAGTAAGGTAAAATAAAGTAAATCAATAATTGAGTAAAGTAATAAATATAATAATAGTAATCATAATAATAATATTAATAGTAAATGTAATAATGTTAAATATAGTATAGTACCAACAATACTAAATACATTCAAATAATAACAATAATAATAATAATAATAATAATAATAATAATAATAATAATAGTAATAATAATAAAAGTGAAAATGTGTGATAAAAATTAAATAATAATATATTAATAATACAATAGTAATAACAATAGCAATAATAAAATAATAAGGATGATAATGATATGGTAACGAAATAACAATAGAAATAATGATAATGATACAAATACTAAATAATAATAATAATAGTAATAATTATAGTAGAGATAAAAAGCGAAACAATAGTAAAAAATGTAAATAACTACGTGTTAATGTAAATGAAAATGATACTAATAGTGAAATAAAATAAAATAATAATGTAGTAATAATACAATAATAATAATAAAATAATAATAATAGTATAGTATGATAATAATGATGTAGTGATATAGTGATAATGATAATAAATGTACAAAAATCGCGAGTCAACTTAAAAAAAGGACTGAATTGAAATTGAAATGGGATTTTAGGGTTAAATTTGAAAATAAAAGAAAAGATGAGGACCGATCTGCAACGTGCGCAGACTTACGGGGACTAAACGAGTAAATAACCCAACCCTCTGATTATGTGACGTTTCAAATGACCAGGTATGGACTAGATTGAATAACGCTGCAAAATGATGGGGCACAAATTAAAAAAAAGGAAAGTAAAAAGGGATTTAATTGGGCGACGCCAAGAAAGGGAGGGGCTTATCTTGCAAATACCCCATTAAAGAGATATGAACAGCCCTAACACCCCAAACGACGCAACCTTTAATTACCCTTAACCCCATCTTTATTTTCTCCAGTTCCCCAAGCCAAAAGAAACTAAAACAAATCCTAAGGCTCCCCCTTTTCGTTTCAAAAAAGCGAGCGGAGGAAAAGTTTCCTCTCCTCATTCGTGCCCGACGATAGGGCTTCCCTCGACCTCAAATCGCACCACGCCGCCACCATATTCGGTGGTCGACGATGCTCGAAGATGGGTCCTCACTCGCTTGAAAGCCTCTTTGAAGACCGATCTTTTGGCACCCCTGAATCGAAGGTAAAAGGCTTCGATACCCTTCCTCGGTCCAAACTCCGACGATGGCGAGGGTACGCCGGCGACACAATTTCGTGACTCAGGTAAGTTCATTTTCCTTTTTTTGTTAATATTCGTTTTTTTAAAGGTTTCAAAAAAAATAATATAAAAAACTAGTATTGAAATAATCGAAAATAAAATGAAAAAAAAACTTCTGAAATTTCTTTTATTTTTGATGTCAGTATTCGCCTTTTGTTTTTGAATCCGAAAATCCCCCCTTTTTGCTTTTGATTTCAGCTCCGACGACGGAGAGGAGACTCCGACGACGTGCCGCGGGGTTCAGGTAGGTCCCCCTCTTCTCCTTTTTCGATTTAGTTTAAAAAAAATCTTAAAAAATAAAAATAAAAGCAGAAACGAAAAATAGATAATAGTAGTAGTTAATAACAGTAATGAAATCAACCTTTGTGTTTGGTTTTTGATTTCTGACAATTCTTGTATTCCATATTTCTGTTGTTTTTTAATTTCCCTCCTCCCTTTTTACAATGATTTTTTGTGGCTTTATAGCCAAAGCTGAATAAAGAAGACAAATTGCTTCTCTCTTTCTTTGTCTTTGTGGCGTGTTTTGTCTTGCAGTGTGTGGGGGCGCGTCGGAGAGCGGTGACATTTGACGGTCTTGGCGTGAGGCGGTGGGGGTCAAGTCGAGGGTTAGAGGCCAAGGGCTAGGTTTTTTTGTTTGTTTTTTTTTGTTGTTGTTTTCTGATTTTTTTGAGAGTTGGGTGGGTTTTGGGCCATTTGGGCCTATTTTTTATTTTGTTAATGGGCCCCGGTTTTTGTTTGATTGGGCTTGTAATTTTATTTTTTGTAATTGGGCCCGGGCAATTTGGGCCATCTACAGTTGCCCCTCTTTGCTCATGTCGTGCAACGGGAATAGAGCAAAGACATAAAGAGGGACCAAATTTGCCCGGTTTTGCTGAGTCCTGACTTCTTTGGTGCTTTTCTTCTTCATGTAGCTTCATTCCAGTCTACCGCCTCTTGTTACTTCAATCCACTCCACCGCTATGTGGCTTCAATTTGCTCTTGCTGCGACTCTAATGGGATGTGACTAGTTTTATTTTAGATTGCTCCGCTGCATCTCCAGAGAGATGAGGTCTTTGGTCTTCAGCCTATCCCACCTCTAGTTAAGGCAATAGGACTAAAGCTTAACCATACTCCCTACTGGTTAGGGACAGGAATTACAAATTTTTGACCTATTCCACTGCTGGTCAGGGACATAGGACAGTGGCCTAAATCATGTTCCCTACTGGTTTAGGGAGCCAAGATTCGCCTTCGATCTTGCTCCACTACTGGTTAGGGCGACAAGATCTATAATTTTTGGCCTATTCCACTGCTAGTCAGTGACAATGGGAGGGTGGCCTAAATCGTGTCCCCTACTGGTTAGGGAGCCATGATTTGCCTTCGATCTCGCCCCACTACTGGTTATGGTGACAAGATCTACAATTTTTGGCCTATTCCACTGCTGAATGTGGAAATAGGACAATCTTCAACCTATTCCATCACTGGTTGATGGCAATAGGACAATCTTCAACCTATTCCATCACTGGTTGATGGTAATAGGACAATCTTCAACCTATTCCACCACTGGTTGATGGTAATAGGGCAATCTTCAACCTATTCCATCACTGGTTGATGGTAATAGGACAATCTTCAATAGTGTTGCTACACCGTCCTCTAGGGACATATCCTAGACTCGATTTTATATGTTTGTGTTTATGCCAAATGGTGAGGATGCTATGGTCGAATGACTCAAATGCTCCTAACCGTGTGATATGGATGACACTTACATGGATGCAGAATGTCATGAGAATGATGATTTTTCGTTAAGATGCAATGATTGCAATAAATCGAATGCTCTTAACTCAATGATATTACGGAGGACATTTGTATGAATGCAGGATGTCATGAGAATAATTTATTATTATTATTTTTTTATTTTAAAAGATTAGGGTCAGAATTGCTCGTTAATTCGTTGAGGTCATGGCATAGACGTAATTTTTCGTCGATACCTATGTCGAGAATCTGGGAGAGGCACCATGATTTTAGGCTCCTCTTCCTTGAACGCTTCCAACCCCTAAATGTGGTGATTCTTAAACTTATTTTAGGTTCTCTGTTGTTTAGAGGCTTCCAGTAATAGGTGGAACCCTTTTATGGAAGCATTATGGATCAATGGGTCGTTATTTCAATGGCAAATAACTCAAAGATTTAAAATAACAATGGAATTTATGAAGAATGGAATTGGATTAAATCGACAAAAGTAAACATTATTGGGGTACAAAAAATGGGTAAAAAGAAAAGTAGGTGCCCAGATATCGCACTGGGCTTCACCAACGGATCCTTCCGAAGATCTTTTGAGCTGAATAGGCGTTGGGAGATCTGCAGTGCTTTGTAGATGTTTCGAGGTGTAACATTCATCCTTTTGCTAATTCTGGGGGAATAAAAATCGTCACATACCCCCTCCTTTGTGCAAATTCAAGCCGCCCTTATCGGGTTTTCGACTCAAAGCCCCTTTGGTCTCAAAGCGCCCCTTACGGGTTTTCACTTTGGCCTCTCCATTTTTTTTTTGGAGGTCTTAAAGTGCCTTTTTCGGGTTTTCACTTTAGCCTTTCTCCTCTTCAAGCATAATATTTCTTAACTGAATCTAAATTTATGGGATTGGGTAGATTTTTCCCATCCATCTCGGCCAAAATTAATGCCCCTCCAGAGAAAGCCTTTTTCACCACATATGGTCCTTCCCAATTCGGCATCCATTTCCTCTCAAATCTTTTTGTATGGGAAGGATCTTTTTCAAAGACGAGATCCCTTCGTGGAATTCCATTGGCGAACTTTTTGTTGTAAGCTCGCATCATTTGCTTTTGGTACATCCGACCGTGATGGATAGCCCTCAATCTCTTTTCTTCAATTAAGTTCAACTGATCATATCGAGCTGGATCCATTCACTTCATCCGACTTCACTTCGACAATACTCAAGAGAAGGTATTTCCACTTCGATAGGTAGAACCGCCTCCATCCCATAGACCAATGAGAAAGATGTTGCCCAGAGAGAGGTTCGGACGGACGCTCGATAAGCATAGAACGTGAACGGTAATTTTTCATGCCAATCCTTGTAAGTCTCACCATCTTCCCACTATCTTTTGATGTTTTTGTTGGTCGCTTCCATCGCCCATTCATTTTTGGGCGATACGGTGATGAATTGTGGTGTTTGATGTTGAATTGGCTACAAACCCCGCTATCGTGCTATTGTTTAAATTGATTGCATTGTCCGATATGATCCTCTCGGGCATTCCATATCAACAAATGATTTCCCTCTTCAAAAATCGACTAACACCGATTTAGTGACGTTGGCATATGAGGCGCCTCTACCCATTTCGTGAAGTAGTCGATGACCATAAAGATGAATCGATGCCGCTCGATGCCTTCGAGATATTGGCCCAATGACGCCCATGCCCCACATGAAAATGGCCATGGGAAGTCATAACATGCAAAGGTGACGGGGTACATGAATCTTGTCTCCATAACCGCATTTATGACATTTTTGGCATAGTTGATCGCCTCCTCCATGGTGGACCAATAATATCCGAACCTCATTATTTGTCCGCCATTGTGAAACCATTAGCGTGAGTTCCACAGACACCTTCGTGGACTTCTTCTAGGATTAACTTAGCTTCACGGCATCCACACACCTTAGCAAAGACTTGATCTTTCCTTTTCTTGTATAAGACTTCTCCATCCAAGACGTAATCACATGCTAATCTCCTCAGTGCATTTTTTTCATTCTCTGTGGCTTAATCAGGGTACTCACGATTCTTCACATACTACAATATATCGTGGTACCATGGTGGGCCAATTTTCACTTCTTCCTCGATATTGTAGCAATGGGCTGGGGCCTCATAAATGCTCATTTGTATAGGTCTCATATCCTCCTTGTTGTTTGCTCGTACCATAGAAGCCAATGTGGCTAGAGCATCAGCCATCTGATTTTCGTCCCTTGGTAAATAACTAAAAGTGATGTCATCGAACTCTTTGATTAGTTCTTGGACCAATCTTTTGTATTCGACCAATTTGGGATCTCTCGTCTCCCATTCTCCTTTAAGTTGATAAATTACCAACGCGGAGTCTCCGTATACTTCCAAAGACCTTAATTTTATGTTCAATAGCAAAGACGGATGCCCATGATACAAGCTTCATACTACGCCATATTGTTTGTACAATCAAAATCCAATTTACAGGTAAATGGGTAATGATCTCCGTTTGGGGACACTAGAACTGCCCCATTCTATTGCCCATAGCATTCGATGCCCCGTCGAAGTTTAGTTTCCAAGGACGACTTTCTGTGGTATCTTCTTCAGTGGTTGCTACGTATATTAGGTCTTCATTAGGAAATCAAAGTCAGAGGCTCATAATCGCCAGAGCTCTACTAGCCGTAAAATCGCTATTGCACTCCTTTTATCGCTTTCTGGTTTACATAAACTATGTCGAACTCAGAAAGTAAAATTTGCCATCGGGCCATCCGTCCATTCAGAGTAGTTGACTCCATTAGATATTTCAGCGGGTCTAGCTTCGAGATGAGCCAGGTCGTATGATACAACATGTACTGCCTCAGTCTCCGAGTTGTCCAGACCAAGGCGCAACATATTTTCTCAATCGGTGAGTACCTTGTTTCACACTCAGTGAACTTTTTGCTAAGGTAGTATATTGCTTTTTCTTTCTTTCCCGACTCATCATGCTGGCCGAGCACACATCCCATTGAATTATCAAGTACCGTCAAGTAGAGGATTAAAGGCTTCTCTGGATTAGGCGGTGTCAATACTGGAGGATTGGACAGGTACTGCTTTACTTTGTCGAAGGTCTTCTGACATTCCTCATCCCACACACCTGGGTTGTGTTTTTTAAGAAGACGAAATATGGGATCACATTTCTCAGTCAGTTGTGAAATGAACCGAGCAATGTAATTTAATCTTCCTAAGAAACCTCGAACTTCTTTTTACGTACGAGGCGGAGACAATTCTTGTATAGTCTTGACTTTGTCTGGGTCAACCTCAATCCCCTTTTCACTGACTATAAATCCTAGCAGTTTCCCTGACCTGGCTCCAAAGGTACACTTTGCCGGGTTAAGCTTCAGTTGGACTTTCCTCAACCTCAAAAATAATTTCCTTAAGACTTGGATATGCTCCTTTTCTGTCCGAGATTTGACAATCATATCGTCAACGTAAACCTCAATTTCCTTGTGCATCATGTCATGGAATAGGGTCACCATGGCTCTCTGATATGTTGCTCCCGCGTTCTTCAACCCAAATGGCATTACCTTATAGCAAAAGGTTCCCCACATGGTTATGAATGTGGTTTTATTCATGTCTTTAGGAAGCATCTTTATCTGGTTGTATCCTGAGAAGCCATCCATGAACGAGAACAATGAATAACCCGCCGTATTATCCACTAAGGTGTCGATATGAGGTAATGGAAAGTTGTCTTTTAGGCTAGCCTTGTTTAGATCTCTGTAGTCCACACACATCCATACTTTCCCATCTTTCTTAGGGACGGGGACGATATTGGCTACCCATTCTGAGTACTTAACCACTTGTAAGAACCCTGCGTCAAACTGCTTCTTGACCTCTTCTTTTATTTTTAGTAAAACGTCTGGCCTCATCCTCTGAAGTTTCTGTTGGACTGGCTTGTATTCTTCTTTTATGGGCAAACGGTGTACCGCGATATCAGTGCTTAACCCGGGCATGTCTTGGTATGACCATGCGAAGACATCCTTGAATTCTTGGAGTAACTCAATAAGGTCTTATTTTGTCTCTGCGGTGATACTAGCTCCAATCTTCACTTCTTTCTTTTCTTGCCCATTTCCTAAGTTCACTATTTCCACTGATTCTTTGTGAGGTACGATTTGTTTCTCCTCTTGTTCTACCATCCTTAACAGTTCAGGAGCTAAATCACAGCCTTGGTCATCTCCAAAATCTTAAAAATCTTCCGCACCCATATCTTGCTCAAAAGGACATTCTGAGTCATTGGTAGTGTTACTCAAATCATTGATATCTGGAGACCTGTTATAGAAATGAATAAAGGCTCATAGAATCATAGAATCTTGGCATGTTTATTGGTATGATAAATGAAGAATAGAAATGTTTAGAAGAATATTTAAAGAAAGAATAATGAATGAATGAAATGAACATAAAAGAAAATTTGTTCAAAAGATAGCGGAGATGTATTTCATTGAAAATAACGACGTCTTATACAAAATCATGTTTCACAAAAGGGGTTCTTATTGCTTCTAGACTTAAAGCAATAAGTGTGTTCCGAGTATTACTCTGAATGAGTTCTAAAGGCTATAGGAATCTCCTCCGCAGTCCAATTGTTTAGAACGCTACCCGACTCATAGGGGCGGATACCATTCTAATTTTCTTCCTCAATTTCCCCCTCAGATATAGCATTGACATGCACGATTTCCTCATTTTGTGTTTCTCGTCCAGGATGGATAACCCCTCCTGATATAAAGGTCTCACGAATATGAGGAATTATCATCGGTTGCCATTTCATCTCATCTCCCCTCAGACGTGTCTTTCTTCTTTCTTGCTTCTTTTCTAACTCTTCTCTTTTTTGCTTTACTTTTGGCTTGAATCCTAGACCGAAGAAGTCTCGCTTTTCTTTTAGTCTTGGGACCTCGATTTCTCCTTGGAGGTACCTTCCAAGTCCTTTCTCTGGCACAGCTCCATTCCCGATCATCAGTTGTAGACCCATTTTCGTGGTTTCGGATAATTGAGGTACTGGGACCTTATTCCCCTCGACGACGAATGTTGCGTTGACAAATTCCAAAGAACGGAAGGAACACTCAGCTGCTTCATCGTTGGCTTCTAAATAGGGTGCATTGTTTATTACAGTTGCGATGATGTCCTCTTCAGCATTTATGGTCACTAGACGGCCCTCTAAGATTAATTTCAACTTTTGGTGCAACGATGAGGGCACTACTCCTGCCGAGTGTATCCAAGGTCTCCCCAGCAAGCAGTTATAAGATGGCCGGATATCCATCACAATAAAATCCACCTCATATGTGCCTGGTCCGATTAAAAGAGCTACTTCGATCCTTCCCATGACTTTCCTCTCGGTTCCATCGAATGCCCTTACTATGTTGTGGCAGGCCTTTATATGAGAACTATCAACGGTAATCGATTCAAGGTCGATAGTGGTAGAACATTGAGCGCTGATCCATTGTCGACTAGTACCCCTGGTAATGTGTATCCTTTGCATCGCGTGGTAATGTGGAGAGCCTTGATGGAACCCGTACCTCCGGAAGGAATCTCATCATCGTTAAAGAAAATAAAGTTATCGGCACTTATGTTGCTAACCAGACGATCCAGCTTGTTAACTATTATATCATTTGCAACATAAGTTTCATTCAATACCTTCATCAGCGCGTTACGGTGTGCTTCAGAACTCAATAGTAAATCTAGCACCGATATACGAGTCGGCTATTTATGTAGCTGCTCTACGACACTGTATTCACTATGCTTCAAAAACTTTAAGAATTTTCTAGCTTTTTCCTCCTTCACTGGCTCATTTATATGTGTCTCTTGCTTGGTCCTTTTTCTTTCTTCTGTTCGCCCATCAAGTTTTTCCCTTTTGAGTGCTCCGTCTTTGTGTTTGACAAGTCGTAGCGCTTTCCACTGCGCGTGTAGGAGCCTTCCTCTTGGTTTTCTTTTGTAGTGTTAGGTGAATCTCCCCTCTCAGGAATCGTCACATTGCAGTTATAGTTCCAGGGGACCTTCTTGTCATCCTTATATGAAAAGGTTGCAGGTTTTTGGATCACGATCCTAGGATACTCCTGGCTCTCTTTTGTTAACGGACCTCCCTTTTCAGGAATCGTCATGTTGTTATAACTCTCGAGAGTCTTTTGGTTGTCTTTAGATGAAAAAGTAGTAGGCTTTCGAATCACAATTTTCAGATTTATTTTTACTCCATCGCCTTTTGATCGGGAGATGGTGACTAAAGGATAGCTCGTCTCCGAGGCTTTTGCTGCTGACTCATCCTCCAACGTGAGATGTTACCCTCTTCCGGCCTTCATTGCTTTCAAAGAATTCTAGCTCTTTATTGTCCATCGTCACTTTGTAAAGATTCGAACTCAGTGCAACTTTGGATTTCGTGCCCTTCCGAGTCATGAAATTCACAGCCCTTTCGTGTTTCTTCATGTTCTTCCCTTGGACATGTGACAACCAATCCTTTTATCATTTCCTTCCGCACTGCTTTCATTGGGGTTTTCACATCGAAATATCCTTTTAACTCTTCTTCTCGCATCTTCGCCATCATGTTGACCCGTGATTAGGTAGCGGGTGCCCTTGCAAGAGGTGTCATCGACTTCTATAACTCCCATCCGGATCGGTCTTTCCACGCTTTCTTAAAAGCGAGACAAGGTTTATAGAATGTCCCACGATTCTCGCATGGTATTCGTGACCGTATGCGTCAGATCATACCACTTAGGTACGGGTTGCAAGGGTTTTAAGTAATAGGGGAGACAACGTGTCGGCAAATAATTTCTCGTACATTTTCTTGTATGGGACCTGGATAGGCATAAATTGGATTTTCTCCGTATTTTGTCTTGTGTTGGACTCCTGTCTAAAGGGGCTCTGATGATCGGGGTTCATAGTCCTTGGCTGGCTCACAGTAATAGGTTTTGAATAACTTTTACCTATGTTGTTTATATCATTCTCCCTTTTCTTCGGGACCGTCTTTCTAGTACTTTCTCCAGCCTCTATTTTACCGCTTCTGATTGCATTCTCGATCACTTCCCCTGACAGCACAATATCAGAAAAACTCTTTGTGGCACTTCCAAGCATGTGATTAATGAAGGGAGTTTTCAACGTATTGACAAACAGCATGGTTGTCTCTTTTTCTAGGAGCGGTGGCTGAACTTGTGTAGCTACTTCCCTCCACCGCTGGGCATATTGCCTGAAACTTTCTTTTGGCTTTTTCTCCATATTTTGGAGCGTGATTCGATCAGGAGCTATATCGGCTACGTGCCCGTATTGTTTCAGGAAGGCCTGTGCTAGGTCCTTCCACGACTTGATCTGGGTACGGCTGAGCTGATTGTACCATTTAGCCGCGGCCCCGGCCAAACTATCTTGGAAACAATGAATAAGCAGTTGATTATTGTTAACATATCCCGCCATCCGTCGACAGAACATCGTGATGTGTGCTTCGGGGCAACTGGTCCCATTGTACTTTTCAAAATCTGGGGTCTTGAACTTTGGCGGAAGTATGAGGTCTGGGACTAGGCTCAAATCTTTAGCGTCCACCCCGTAGCGATGGTCAGCAGTCTCTATTTCCTTAAACTTTTCTTTTAACCATTTGCAACGATCCTCGAGTTATCTGGGAAGGTTCGCTTTTGCCTTATCCATTTCAGCCATTTCATCAAAGTCGGGGACTATAGGGTTAGCGGACCTTCTCCGAGATTAGTGCTCGAACCACGGAAGTGCGCCGGCATTGCGGTCTCAACTCGCACTGTGGCTCGATAACAAAAGGCGCCCTTTGGGGACCTATTTCTAGTGGTGCTTGGGTATTTGGCGGGTAAATCCGGAGGGTAAGTGGTCGTCATTATTCCTCGAACTAGCAGTGGCGCCTTTTCCTCGCTCATTGGCTAATAGTTGCGCCACTGCTCATCATGTTGTTTTGGGACTCTTGCATCCGTTCTATCATATCTTCTTTGGAGTTTCATCATTTGCTCCTCAGATCTGTTCTTACATCTCCTTCGAAATTGTTCAAATCTTTGATCCATTTTTTTTGTCTTAGCACGAGTCCCGTAGTGATGTCCAGTTCTCAGATTTCTTTTTCTTCTCTCTTGTTTCTCTTTTGTTTCTCTATTAATCTTAACCAATTAGGCTTCTTTTTATAAACTTTAATGCATGTAATATGATGTAATGCAAATGCATGAATGCAGGAAGAAGACATCGATTCTGATCAACTTCATTTTAGAAAACTTTATTAGAAGGCAAAACCCTTTACATAAAGTAGATTACAAATATGTTCTAGCCCTAAGACCTAAGGTTTTGATTTTTCCAAGCAGAGAGATTAGCTCTTCATCACGACCCGGTGGTATCCCATATCTCATGCCCACTATGTCAGCCTCCTCAGCCAAAGTCTGTAGGTGATCAGCTACTTCTCGAATCTGGATTATTGCTTCTCCCATGAGGTAGTCCCGGCTTCGAATTTGCTCGCAAGAATGGTGAAGCTCTTCCTCCCAACGTCTTTCTCTCGTTCCGTAAGCTCAATCCGAGCTCGCTACTATGTAATGCCGATTCCAACTCTTCAACCCTACCTTTCATTTCCTCTATTTTGTTCAGGCTTGTCTTTAGTTGGCTTTCCGAGTCTCGACTCCGATAATGATGTAGAGATCGCCCAAGCTCAGCTATTCTAGCTTCTAATCCCTTTTTCTCTTTTTGGTCTTCTGTCTTTCCCTTCTCTAAGTCTTCCTTCTGCGCTCATATTTCATGAAACTTTTTCTCTCAACTGCTAACTTTGGCTCTTTCCTCTCGGACCTCTTACTGCCACTGCTTCGTAGTTTTCCCTAATCCCATATTTTTTATCGTTAAGCGCATCCTTTTGTACTCCATCTTCAAGTTATCTCGGTCTTCCTCTACTTTCCGCTTTTCCTTTCTGAGTTTCTCAGCCTCTGATTTTTGACCGTCCACTTCTAACTGGAGGAGCATCTTTTCTTCCTCCAACCTTTCTATCCTTTTTCCGAGTTTCGAGCTCATCCGTTCAAAATCTTGCTTCACAATCTCTAATTCTAATGGGACCACTCGCATGCATTCTTCTCTTGATCGGGTGCCTTCTGGGTTTGGCTCAGGAATGTTATCATTGACCCTCCTAGCCCTCCATTCAATATATTCGTGGTCGCCCTCGAGCACAGAGACAATCTTCTCATTCTATGAATCGATTCCAAGCATTAGAAATCTCTTTAACCCTTTTCTTATAGCTTCCCCTTCATATGAAAACTCGCATTGAGCTAGCCCAGTATGTCGTTGGTATAAACGCCTTGAACCATACCGTCTTAGGACCAAAGAAGGGGCGTGGCGGTGGCACCCCAAATTCCCAATAGGGAACCCAACAAAGCTTCCAGAACGATAAAGGATCCTGTCGGAATCATCCAGGGAGCTTTCCACTCGATGTCGTTCTCTTGAAGGTTTTGAAAGAGCGCGATCCAATTTTCTTCGGACACATCCTCTCTTCTAGGCGTAGTTGCTATCTCTTCTAGCGGGGAGTACTTTTCTGACATGAACCGGTAAGACACTTTCTCTATTTTCTAAAAGTGACTATGGAACCAAGCCAATAACAATGCAAGACACCAATAAACTCCTTCACCTCTTCTCCGACATGCGGTCAAGGATCTGAATGTTTCGGCTAAGATGGCAGGAACGGGTGTGACCCCTTTGTCCAACCGGCTGAATAGATCGATAACCGCTTCATCAATGTGCCTTAAAGCTTTGGGGAAGATTACCAGGCCGTAAATACACAAGGCCAAGATGTCTATCTTTTTCTTCGTATCGGGATGCGCCAGAATCAGGTCTCTCAAACATAACCAGGGTATGCATTTACCTTCGCCCTTCTTCTGCATCCTAGCTGAGACCCACTGCTCACTCATTCCGGTGATATTCATCAACTTCTTCGCGAAGGTTGGGCCATTAACCGCCTTGGAATAAGCTTTGTCAACTTGAATTCTCGGGCAATGTAACAAGGTCGTATACTCTTCCACTGTGGGAACCAGATCCACTTTTTCGAAGGAGAAACAGCTATAAGCGGCATTCCAGAACTGGCTCATTGCTCGGAACAGGTGCTTGTCTTTTTTGACCTCAAGCAAGTAAGGCGGTCGTAGTAAGTACCATAGAACAATTGCTTCGCTTCATCATCCCATCGAGTCCAAATTTCTTTCAACTCCCGAGCTCGCTCTGCGTGACAATCGATATTGGTGAAGTTCCGTAGTTCTGACACATACCCTTCGACTAAGCTATCTCCTTTTTCTATTTGGCATTGCTCTGACCATATGCGGACGGCCGCATTGTCTTCTACTTTATCAAGGAATTCGCTTTCCATAACCAGCTTCCCAACTCAGAAACGGACCGTGAATCGATGTCTCTTTAAAATATGAAATGATATGCACAAAAGAAAGAAACACAAAAAGTTAGTACCATGGAATATAAAGTAAGTAAAATAAGCAAACGCCTATCTGGGTGACCACTAAGGTTTGCCATGGCTCTACCTAAGGTGGGCTCTTAGGGTTTGCTATATGCGACTTAGTTCTAAAGTTTGAGGTTCCCGAACCAGTAGATTCCTCGATCCTCACCCATTATAGGCTCATGCGGACCGAGTTCGGTTCAGGGGAATACATTTCCCTATGGCCATGCGGAAGTGAAAACTTCACGGAGACATAGGTACGGATGTATTCCGAAAGCAGTCCACTAGCCCATGCGGAGGTGAAAACCTCACGAAGGCATAGCTTCCACTTAAAGGTGTGACCACAACGGTCATGCAATGCAATGCCAAAGTATTTACAAGGCTAATATTGAAGATGCGTTAAAAGAAGCATGATTTTTCAAAACCATTTTAATTAAAAGGACAAAATCAATCAATCTATGGCTTGACCTCGCGTCCCCAAAGGAGTCGCCAAGTCGTCGTAACCATTTTTGGGTGAAATAAAGAACGACGCGGTCGACTCGATTTTGAAAAAGAAAAGGAAAGGAGTCGCCACCGATCTTTATTTGGTGTGATCGGATCACCTTTGTTTTAATAAAACATTTAATTTACTAAAATGTGCTTTTTGGTCCACGAACTTTGAGACAACGGGTTCGGAGGTCGATTACGTGCGAGGAAGGATTAGCACCCTCGACACGCCCAAAATTGGTACCAAACCGATTGATTGAGGTCCTATTTGTTGAAAACTTTAAAGGGTTCAAAATACAATGCTTTTATTTTTAAAATTAGAAGGGCGTTAAGGCTCTCTTATTCGAGGGAAAAGTATCACGTCCGATAAGTTAGGCGTAATACTTTAGACTCCGAAACTAAGCTCGCCTTTTAAAACTTTGTTCTATTTTTGAAGAGGATATTCCGTCATTTGTTGAATCGAAAAATCGGAACCCAGTAAGTTAGGGCTCGTTTTTCAAAATCCAAATTAAGAATATTACCTCTATTTTGGAAGAAAAGAAACTTATCTCGAAGTTATCTAGGTGTCGAGTCCAGTAAGTTAGGGCATGACATTTCGAATTTCTGAGATTAAATATTTTGTTTTAAAATTGCAACCTCAAAGGAGATATCCCGTTGTTTAGCCTTTAGACGAGAAGAAATCGGAACCCAGTAAGTTAGGGCTTGATTTTCTCGAATTACTAATACGGGATATTGGTCGTTATAAAAATAAGGCGTCGAGGAAAGTAGCGCGAAAAATATGAAAACACGATGTTATATGTGAAAAGAACATGAAAAACACGTACACATATACATATGAGTAAGGATGATAATAAAATAGTAGCATGTTGACAAGGCAAATAATGAGAATAATAGAAAGCACAAAAGGAATAAATAACACACAAAAGAAAAAACAAATATATGTATACCAATGGTAGTAAAATAATGACAATAATGACAATAATGATAATAGAAATAATATATATATATATATATGAAAAGTAAGGTAAAACAAAGTAAATCAATAATTGAGTAAAGTAATAAATATAATAATAGTAATCATAATAATAATATTAATAGTAAATGTAATAATGTTAAATATAGTATAGTACCAACAATACTAAATACATTCAAATAATAACAATAATAATAATAATAATAATAATAATAGTAATAATAATAAAAGTGAAAATGTGTGATAAAATTAAATAATAATATATTAATAATACAATAGTAATAACAATAGCAATAATAAAATAATAAGGATGATAATGATATGGTAACGAAATAACAATAGAAATAATGATAATGATACAAATACTAAATAATAATAATAATAGTAATAATTATAGTAGAGATAAAAAGCGAAACAATAGTAAAAAATGTAAATAACTACGTGTTAATGTAAATGAAAATGATACTAATAGTGAAATAAAATAAAATAATAATGTAGTAATAATACAATAATAATAATAAAATAATAATAATAGTATAGTATGATAATAATGATGTAGTGATATAGTGATAATGATAATAAATGTACAAAAATCGTGAGTCAACTTAAAAAAAGGATTGAATTGAAATTGAAATGGGATTTTAGGGTTAAATTTGAAAATAAAAGAAAGGATGAGGACCGATCTGCAACGCGCGCAGACTTACGGGGACTAAACGAGTAAATAACCCAACCCTCTGATTATGTGACGTTTCAAATGACCAGGTATGGACTAGATTGAATAACGCGGTAAAATGATGGGGCACAAATTAAAAAAAAAGGGAAAGTAAAAAAGGATTTAATTGGGCGACGCCGCAAAGGGGAGGGGCTTATCTTGCAAATACCCCATTGAAGAGATATGAACAGCCCCTAACACCCCAAACGACGCAGCCTTAATTACCCTTAACCCCCATCTTTATTTTCTCCAGTTCCCCAAGCCAAAAGAAACTAAAACAAATCCCTAAGGCTCCCCCCCTTTTTCGTTTCAAAAAAACAGAAGCAGAGGAAAAGTTTCCTCTCCCTCATTCGTGCCCGACGATAGGGCTTCCCTCAGCCTCCGTCGCACCACCGCGCCGCCACCATATTCGGTGGTTGACGATGCTCGAAGATGGATCCTCAGCCCTGTTTGAAAGCCTCTTTGAAGACCGGTCTTTTGGCACCCCTGAATCGAAGGTAAAAGGCTTCGATACCCTTCCTCGGTCCAAACTCCGACGATGGCGAGGGTACACCGGCGACGCGGTTTCGTGACTCAAGTAAGTTCATTTTCCTTTTTTTGTTAATATTCATTTTTTAAAGGTTTCAAAAAAAAATAATAATATAAAAAAACTAGTATTGAAATAACCGAAAATAAAATGAAAAAAAAACTTCTAAAATTTCTTTTATTTTTGATGTCAGTATTCGCCTTTTGTTTTTGAATCTGAAAATCCCCCCTTTTTGCTTTCGATTTCGGCTCCGACGATGGAGAGGAGACTCAACGACGCGTCATGGTTCGTAGGTCCCCTCTTCTCCTTTTTCGATTTAGTTTAAAAAAAATCTTAAAAAATAAAAATAAAAGCAGAAACGAAAAATAGATAATAGTAGTAGTTAATAACAGTAATGAAATCGACCTTTGTGTTTGGTTTTTGATTTCTGACAATTCTTGTATTCAATATTTCTGTTGTTTTTTTTAATTTCCCTCCTCCCTTTTTACAATGATTTTTTGTGGCTTTATAGCCAAAGCTGAATAAAGAAGACAAATTGCTTCTCTCTTTGCTGTGTTGTGGCGTGTTTTTGTCTTGCAGTGTCAGTAAGGTATGCGTCAAGAGCAAAGCGATTTGACGGTCAAAAGCGTGCAGAGAGAGGTGGTGGGGGTCAAGTCGAGGGTCGAGGCCAAGGGCTAGGTTTTTTTGTTTGTTTTTTTTTTTGTTGTTTTCTGATTTGTTTGAGAGTTGGGTGGGTTTTGGGCCATTTGGGCCTATTTTTTGTTTTGTTAATGGGCCCCGATTTTTGTTTGATTGGGCTTGTAATTTTATTTTTTGTAATTGGGCCCGGGCAATTTGGGCCATCTACAGATATGAATATGTGATTATTGTGGAATTTAAATATTTGTTATTGAAAAGTGAATTGAATTGTATTAATTATGAATTTATGTGATATTAAAATATGTATTGATTGGAAACTGAAAAATAAATTGAATACCCAATTAACTGTATCGGGCTGAGTCGGATATAGTTGGCATGCCATAGGATTGGAAGTGTTCAAGGATACTTCGACCTTGAGTCGATGAGGCACTTTAAGTGTCATATTATTACTTCAGATAATTCCGATGAGGTACTGAGTACCGTACTGTTTTACTTCGGCTTGGTCGATGAGGCACTGAGTGTCGTACTGATGTGTTTTGGTTGGATTCGTGTATCCGTCAAAGTCCGAGTTTTGTTAATAGGGGTAACAAATGATTTGGCCAATTGGTTGACAATGAATGATATTGAATATGGATTGGAATGGACAATGAAATGAAATATGCAATTTAAATGCATGGAATTGCATGAATCAGGGATTCATGAAATGGATATTGGTTTGAAATTGAATGGTGTATCCCATTGAGAAAAGCTATTGGATAGCAATTATGAAATTGAAATAGTATGATATGAGAATTGAAAGTGTTATGAATGATGCATTTATGAAATTGATTACTTGTTTAATGATTTTGTTTATGTGTGATTATATAAATAAATATTATAAATTCTTATTTAATAAATATTCAGATTATAGAAATACCACTAAGTTTATACTCACCGTACGGTTTGTTTTCCGTGCGCAGGCTAGATTAAAGTCAGATTGTCGAATCAGCATCTAAAGCCGATTCCAAACTCAAAAATGGTAAAGTACTTTTTTTTTTTTGGTAATGGCATGTACCTAGGTTGTCACATGTAGGTCATTTTGAGTAGTGATCGTAAATGATGTTATAAGATAATATAGGCTAATTATATACTTGAACTTAGTAAGACATGTTGATGTTATAAAATGACATGTTTAAGTTAATGCATACATGAGTATGAAATAGATAGACTTTGGGATAAATTGATATAAATTTAGAAATGGTTTGAATGATGCTAAATTGGATTGATTTGGTTAAAGTATGAGAAGTATCTAAAAGAGTTTATTGATTAGGTCATTAAGTTTTCAATTTGACATGTTTTAGAGGTATTTGAATGTGTTTTGGATTGGTTGAAAGTTTGGATTTTGAATTGTTTGTTGTTCAAGATTTGCAGGGTTGGTAAATATGTTGTATAAGGCTCATTTTGAGTCCACACGGCCTGGCACACGGGCATGGGACCAGATCGTGAGAGAGACACCGCTTACACAGGGGTGTGTGGTTAGGTCCTGTGTCCTCTGCAACTTAAAAATTTAAAACAGAATGCTCAGGTATTTCCACACGAGCAGACACACAGGTGTGTGTCTCAACCGTGTGAGGCACACGGTATAGCACACGGGCGTGTCCTTAGACTACACGGGTGTGTGTGCCCTACACTTAGGAAAATTTTTGAAATTTCGCGAAAAATTCTCTGAAATTTCACGAAAAATTCTCTGAATTTTTGATTGAGTCCCAATTTATTTGTAACGTATATTTTGGGCATTGAGGGCCCATACAAGGGACAATATAATTAATTTATGAAGTGTATGTAATTTAATTTGTTTAATGTTCGTATTTGTTCTGAAAAGTCCGGTAATACTCTGTAACCTTGTTTCGGCGACAGATAAGGGTTAGGGGGTGTTACACAGACACAGTTTCATATGTTGTAAACCAATCTTGATTTGGACTCATATGGAACGTGCAACCAGAATCGAGGATCCACTCCTCGCTCACTTTAAAGTTGTCGGAAAAAGCAACTAGAAGTTCACCGTCAATGTAGTTTTCTGTTGCATCAGCTTCACCGGATTGTTTTGGTTGTTTTCCCTTTTGATTTACAGCCTCCCTTTTGATCTTGTTTTGCAACTTATAGCACTTAGATTTAATGTGCCCTTTCTTCTTGCAAAAGTTATTGATTTTACATTTGTTTGAAGATCTTGATCTACCCTTAGATTTATTGCGAGGATTTCGCTCTTATGTCCTCCCACGATTATCATCATTATTTCGTTCTTGTCTCTCATGAAGAATGAGGCCCACTCCTTGAGAGTCGGATCCAACCACAAGATGTTTCATCTTGTCATACGAGGTTAAAGAAGCATAGACTTCATCAACTGTGATAGATTCGCAACTATATAAAATCGTATCTCTAAAGGTTGAATAAGACGGGGGTAATGAATAAAGTAGAATTAACCCAAAATCTTCTTTGTCATACTGAACCTCCATGGCCTCTAGGTCAGAGAGAAATTCTTTAAACACAGTTAAGTGTTCGTACACAAACGCACCTTCCTCCAAATGATGAGCATAAAGATGCTACTTTATATGCAACTTGCTAGTTAGGGTTTTCGACATGTATAGTTGTTGCAGCTTTGTCCGTAATGCACCGGTGATCTTCTCCTTCATCACGCCCTGTAGAATTTCATTCGAAAAATGCAGATGTAATTGCATTATAGCCTTTCGATCTTTACGCTTCTTCTCTTCCTCCGTCAATGTCAAAGGCACCTTTCTACCCCTAGCAGGGCATCCTTTAAATCCATTTGCACAAGAGCTACCTGCATCTTTACTTGCCACAACGCGAACTAGGTGTTGTGATCCAATAGTGAAATATCATACTTCAATGTTGCCATTACCATGAACAAGACAAACAACCTGAAAAGCTCTGATACCAATTTGTAAAAGTTGAATGTCAACAAAGACAATATAGAACATTCGCAAAACAAAAGAAAGAAAAATAAGAACACACAGATTTTACGTGAAAAACCTTTCGGAAAAAAAATCACGGGTAGATGATAAGAAAATTCACTAATGTCGAATTCAAATGATACAAGAGGAGTTTAGACTATATCTATTTATAGGTTAAAAAATTTTATTCTAATCAATGTCAAATAGATGAAGTGTAGTAAGGTTGAAAAATCTTATTCTAATCAATGTAAAATAAAAAAAAAAGTATAGTTCTATATGGATTTTACTTTTATTTTATTTTACCAATGTATTTTTTTTAACAAAGATTCAAACCACTCAACTCTAACAAAATTCTCAATATTATATATATATTTAAAATCATTCAAATTTGAAAAAAGTTAAAATTAAAATATTTTTTGAAAATCTGAAAATTATTTTTTAAAATTCCCCTCATCTTCTTCATCTAAAAGAATGAAGATTTTCACTTTCATTTTTTTATTTACTTAAAACTTTCAGATCGTAAAAGATTACTTTTTTATGCATCCAAATGAAAAACCCTCAACCATCCCTCGTAGAAAAGAGAAAACTTGAAGCAAATGGTACAAATTCGATCAGTTTGCGCTTTGATTTCTAGCGAAAAGTTGACTATGTAACATCATCAAAACCAACCCTAATAAAATTTCTAACACAGACATATTTTTTTTATTTAACTGTGATTTGTTATTTAGAAAATTATTGTTATAATAAAATTTTAAATTCAATTAAAATTCATTAAAAAATTTATCTACAAAATCAAAATCTAAATTCGAAACTACTGTTATGCATGAAGAAGCTTAATACTATTTTTGGTCTTTGTACTATAGTGAAATTGTTATTATGGCCTTTTATTATTTTTCGGTCACATTGTTTTCTCTATTTTCATTTCTTCACTCAAGTTAGCCCTTTTAGCAAGTTTCATTAAAAATATTAAATCGACTAATGACATGCTGTGCCACATGTAAAAAATTAAAATTTTACTTAAAAATTAAAAATACAAAAATCTCAAAATACCAAAATTTGAAAACATAGAAATTTTTAAAAAAATCATAATCTACTTTTAAAAATTATTAAACAAGTATTTTTTTTAAAAATTATTTTAAAAACTAAGAACTCATTTAAATTCCACAAAATCATTATTGTTTTTATAGGAGTCCCAAAATCTTAAAACACAAAAAATTATAAAATCTTAATCTATTTCAAATTCACTTAAAATTTTAAAAATATAAAAAATCATTAAAATTCTAAAAAAACACAATTTTTTTAAATCCAGAAAAATTTTAAAACTCTGAAATTTAAAAAAATAAAAATATTAACCTATTTCAAATTCACTTAAAAATTAAAAAACTAAAAAAATCTAAAAAAAATCATTAAAATTCCAAAATATATATATTAAAAAACACCCCAAAAAATCTTATAACTTAGAAAATTATAATTACTCAAAAAAACTTAGAAAATTATAAAATAAACTTTTAAAAAATCTTAATCTATTTTTGAAAATTAAAAAAAAACCCTAAACTTATAAGTATGCAAATCTTCAAGAAAATAAAAAATCATAAAATATAAAAAATGCTTTCCTTTTTGAATTTAGGGTTTTAGAAAATTTAGAATTTATTAAAATTTTTAAGAATTTGTTGGTAATTTTACTTAGGATTTCCAAAAAAATCCATAAATTTCTTATAAATTTTAATAAAATTCCAAAATTTTCTAAAAAACTAAAATTCCAAAAAGAAACTCATGTTTTTAACTTTTTTCAATGTTTCGCATGCTTATACTTTATTTTCAAAAATATAGTTTTGAAAAATATATTATGATTTTTTAGTTTTTTATTACTTCTATGTTTTTATAAAAGAACCAAAGTGATAATTTCAGATATTAAGCCAAAAGTTATTACCTTTTATTTGAGTTTATTTAGAGTGAGATTTCACCGTATGCAAACAAAAGAGAACTACAATACAAAGCAGATCCTCTCTTTTCCTCTTCTTTCTTCTTCTTCTTCTTCTTCTTCCTCTCTTGTAAGCTTCTTTTCTTTCTCCTTTACATGCTTCACTGTTCTCTTCACCTCTCTCCTTTTTCTTCTTACCTCTTTTTGCTTTTCCTTGCAAAATGAGGCAGGAGGCCATGCCACCCTTAAATGTTAATAACACTGACAAATAACATAATAATCTAAATTAAAAATTAATAGTCAAAATCCAAAATAAAATCGAGCTATGAAAGTGTAGCAACATTCAACTTATATTTTTCAAATTAAACTTAACACTAGAATTCAGATTTATTGAAAGTGACTTTAAAATCAAGCTTAGCCCGAATAAAAATGAATACTCATAATATAAATAATATTTTTAATTATTTTTAATTGAATTGATGTTTGATTAATGCGTGATACCGATACCAAAAATTTAAATAAAAACATAAATTCTAATTTAAATGTTAAAAGCAAATACTAATTGTTCAAGATTGTATTTACTTCAATTCATTTTTCTTCGATTTGTCCTCCTATTAGATGAAAAGAAAGACTAATAAAACGACTCATAAATCGATACATATTGATATTTTTATTTTTATCGTGTTATTGATAAATATAATATTTTAGGAAACTATGGAATATTTTACTTTTGAATTTCATATAAAAATAAATGTGCATATAAACTCTTCAAGGATAATTTAATTATTATTTAATAAGAAAATTTTGCAATTAATAGTTTTCACTAAATTCAAGAGAGTATACTAGTTTTATAGCATATTCAATGTGCATTGCAAAAGTATACATAATATAAATATGTAGTTAATAATTTTAAAAATAATAATAGTTATTGATAAGGTAATCAAAATTGTACATAGTTATTGATAAAAAAAACTATATGAGAGAGAATTCTATGTGAAAGTCAAGAGTGTTCACCGATCCAGGTGTGGCTTAGGTTTAAGTCGCACTAGTTGCGTTTGTTGTTCGAGCTTTACTCTATTATTGTAATTCACCAAAAAAATTACACCAGAAAAACCCTTGCTTAAAAAGGTTACATATCTTACAGCCAACACAATGACTTTATTTAAACATAATTAAATATAAATTAGAATCTTTTGTTTTTTTTGGGTTTCGATTTTCAAGTTTTGAGTTTTAGGTTTCGGATTTTAGATTTCATGTTTTGAATTTCGAGTTTGATGCTTTTGTATTATTTATGTTTAATAATTATAATTAATTTTAATTTTAATTAAAATCATTTATATTAATTTTAAACCCTTTAATATGTTTTGTTTTACACCAATAATAATGTATCATCAAATATATATGCGATATAAATACTTGAGTTGACGTCATGAATCAATTCAACACTAATTTGATAAAAGAAATTGTATAAAAATCATGAATATCAATATAACTTTTTCACCTTTTACTAATGTTATGTAAAATGTTTAAATAAAACAATTAAAATTAAAATATCTAAGGACTAAAATCAAAACTAAGAAGAGTTATTTAGAAGTATTTTATCATTTTCCATGTGATTCAATTATTGAATAAATTTTTATAAATATCTTTGAAGTGTTAATTTTTTTTTCGCTCAGAGTGATCTAATCTAATTTAAAAGCAAATTCCATTTTGAAACTAATTGGTGTGCAATAGTTAATAGCCGCCGCATCTATTGATAATTTTAATAAGGGTAAATTATAAAATAGTACTCAATTATGGCTTTAGTTTTTTTTAATTATTAAAATTTTAATTTAATCACTTAACTATTTAAAATTAAATATTATAGTTACGCACTTGCTAATTGCCATTAAATTAGTAATAAAAAGCTGATGTAGGTTTCTTAATTTATTGGCCTAATAATAGATTTAGTCTTTTAATATTTACATGTTCTACCCAAGATTGGAAGTTACTGATGATGATATGTTCAAGTCGAAAAAACGAGGCAAAAAAAAAAATTTCTATGTTTTTCATGTTTTGAAAGATTATAATTACTCAAACCCCCCAAAAAAATCTTATAACTTAGAAAATTATAATTACTCAAAAAAACTTAGAAAATTATAAAATAAACTTTTAAAAAATCTTAATCTATTTTTGAAAATTTAAAAAAACCCTAAACTTATAAGTATGCAAATCTTCAAGAAAATAAAAAATCATAAAATATAAAAAATGCTTTCCTTTTGAATTTAGGGTTTTAGAAAATTTAGAATTTTATTAAAATTTTAAGAATTTGTTGGTAATTTTACTTAGGATTTCCAAAAAAAAAAAATCCCATAAATTTCTTATAAATTTTAATAAAATTCCAAAATTTTCTAAAAAACTAAAATTCCAAAAGAAACTCATTTTTTAACTTTTTTCAAAGTTTCGCATGCTTATTTACTTTATTTTCAAAAATATAGTTTTGAAAAATATATTATGATTTTTTAGTTTTTTTATTACTTCTCTATGTTTTTATAAAAGAACCAAAGTGATAATTTCAGATATTAAGCCAAAAGATATTACCTGTTATTTGAGTTTCTTTAGAGTGAGATTTCACCGTATGCAAACAAAAGAGAATTACAATACAAAGCAGATCCTCTCTTTTCCTCTTCTTTCTTCTTCTTCTTCCTCTCTTGTAAGCTTCTTTTCTTTCTCCTTTACATGCTTCACTGTTCTCTTCACTGTACGAGCCCATTTGCCCGGCCCATTTTACAACAAATTAAACCGAACCAACACCAAAACTACACCCAAAATAACCTAACCCAAAACCCAATAACACCTAAAACCCATTAAACCCAGACCAAACTAAACCAGAAGAGACAAAGCCCTAGCCACTTGCCTCTGTTATACTGCCACCACCGAAATCCACTTGTCTGACGACTACTACCAACCGAAGCCACCTGCTCCACCATGCCCCAGTCACCTGCAAAACAAGACAGAAGCAACACAACATGCAAGCAAAAGCAGTAGAAATACTAATATATTGTAACATTTCAGAGGGATATAAAAGAGGGTTCGAAGACGAATGTAAAAAGGGGGGATTCGATAAAAAATAGAGATTTTGAATGAAAAAGGGAAGAAATCGAAAACAAGAATAGAAGGTTGATTTCGTTTATTTTCTTTCGACTTTACCCTTATTACTGTTGTTTTCTATTTTCTTTTTCTTTTTTTATTTACTTTCAAATTTAAAAAAAAAACAAAATAATAAAAAAAAGAAAGGAAAGATGGTCTACCTGAATCGGTCCGCCGGATCGTAGGCGGAGGTCTCCCCTCCCTCGTCGGAATCAGTCTTGAAATGTGGGCTAGAGACCTTTTTCTTTCGGCCTCTCATGTTAGGGAAGCTTTACCTTTGAATAGGTTCCGCGGGGTTAGAAAAGCCCTCTTCTTGCAACGCCGCCACCATGGCGATGCGCGCCAAATCCGATCGAACTCACGACGACGCAAGAATGGGTTCAAAAAAAACCTAACAGAGGAAAAGAAGGAAAAGATGGGGGGTCTCTATTTTTGTTTTAAAAAAAGAACTTATAAGCCTTTTAAAAAAAAAAAAATGAGTGATAAAAGTTTTTTTAATGGTGTAATTAAAGAGGGTGGGGGCCAGCGCATTGACGATTTGTAAGCTGGATTTGTGCCTTTTCATCTTAAATGGGAAATTTGTGCGGCCAGTCCCTCCCATTTGCACTACCTTTAAATTAATCCTATTCTATTTTCTTTTAATTTTGGCCCTAAATTTGCGCGCCATTCCGATTTAGTCTGAGCTTAAACTCTGCGCTCAAAGGCTTGGAATAATTTCGCGTTCGGTCCTCACGAGTTTATGCGCGTGGCGTTGTGGTCCTTATTCGCCTTTTTTATTTATTGCAACTCTAGCCCCCTGAATTTTATTCTGTTTTCAATAAAGTCTATTAATTATTTTCATTTAATTATTCATTTATTGAGTTTCCTAATTATTCTCCTTTTTAATTAATATTTAATATTATATCTTTTAAATTGTTTATTTCCCTTTAATGTTGTTTATTTTCATTAATAGTTTTTTACATTTTTTATTATTGCTATTATCATTATTTTTTGTTTATTATTAATTAACATTATTGTTATTTATTGGTACTATGACTATTGTTTTTATTATTTTCTTATCTTTATTACTATTTTTACTATTATTTTTTTCCTTCATTTTTATTAGTTACTAATATTATTACTATTACCATATTATTATTTCTATATAATGCATATATCTTGTTACTATCATATTGATTAGTTAGTAATGTTATTATTATATTTATTTTCAATATTGACGTATTCTTTTATATAAATGTTTTATTATTATTTTATTTTATTTTTCTTTTCTCTAAAAATTAGTACTATCATTTTACTTCCTTTATTATTATTATTATTATTATTATTATTATTATTATTATTTTTTTTTATTTTTATTATTGTTGTTGTTGTTGTTGTTGTTATTTTCCATTATTGTTATTTCATCGCTATTTCTACTATCGTTACTATCGTAATACTTCCAATATATTATATATCATTCTTACTTATACGTATATGTGTCCTTTTATTATTCTTTTCACGCACAACATCGTGTTTTCGCATTTTCACGCTAATTTGTCTCGATGCCTCAGTTTTATAACAATTGATATTTCGTATTAGAGACTCGAGAAGATCGAGCCCTAACTTACTGGGTTCTGGTTGTTTTTCTCGTTTAAGTTAAACAACGGAATATCCCTTTCAAAAATCACAAATTCAAGTTTTAAATCAACATTCCGTATTAGCAATTCGAGTGAATCGAGCCCTAACTTACTGGGTTCTGATTTTTTCTCGTTTAAACTAAACAATGGGATACCCCTCTTAAATCGCAATATGAGTTTTGAATAAGATACTTGTTCTCGGAAATTTGAAATGTCGCGCCCTAACTTACTGGGCTCGACATCTAGATACTTCGAGACAAACTCCTTTTTCCTAAAATGGAGGCAATGTCCCTAATTTGGCTTTTCGAGGAAACAAGCCCTAACTTACTGGGTTTCTGACTTCTCGTTTGACAAATGACGGGAGATCCTCTTCAAATAAAAGGCCAAGTTTTAAAAGGTGAGCTTAGTTTCGGGAGTTTAAAGTATTGTGCCCTAACTTACTGGACATGATGCTTTATCTCTTTGAAATAAGATAACCTTAACGTCCCTTCTAATTCCTTCAATTTTATGGAAATAAAAAGTATCGTTTTTTCGAATCATTTCAAAGTTTTCAACATTAGGACATCGATCAATCAATTTGGTACCAATTTTGGGCGTATAGAGGGTGCTAACCCTTCCTCGTGCGTAACCGACTCCCGAACTCATTTTCTGGATTTCGAAGACCAAAATCGTTGTTTTGATAAATCAAATTATTTATTAAAAACAACTATTTTACGAGGTGGCCCGATCACACCTCATCAAAAAAAGGTTGGTGGCGACTCCTTCTTTTCATTTTCAAAACCCGAGTCGACCGCGTCATTTTACATTTTATCAAAAATGGTTACTGACGACTTGGCGACTCCTTTGGGACTTATTCGTTGAGAGTCAGGCCATAGATTGATTGATCTTTGTCCTTTTGATTAAAATTAGAAAATGGTTTCGGAATTCATGTTTCTTTAAGTGCACTTTCAATGTTATATTGGATCTCTTAAATACTTTGGCATTGCATTGCATGACCATTGTGGTCACACCTTTAAGTGGGCGAAAGCTATGCCTTCGTGAGGTTTTCACCTCCGCATGGGCTAGTGGACTACTTTCGGGATACATTCGTACCTATGTCTTCGTGAAGTTTTCACTTCCGCATGGCCATAGGGAAATGTATTCCCCTGAACCGAACTCGGTCCATATGAACCTATAATGGGTGAGGATCGAGGAATCTGCTGGTTCGGGTACCTCGAACTTTAGAACTAAACTGCATATAGCAAACCCTAGGAGCCCACCTTAGGTAGAGCTATGTCAAACCTTAGTGGTCACCCAGATAAGTGTTTGTTTATTTTACTTGCTTTATATTCCATTGTACTAACTTGTTGTGTTTCATTCTTTTGTGCATACCATTTCATATTTTAAGAGGCATCGATTTAGGGTCAGTTTCTGAGTTAGAGAGCTGGTTATCGGAAAGCGAATCTCTTGATAAAGTAGAAGACAATGCGGCCACCCGCACATGGTCAGAGCCAAGCCAATTAGAAAAAAGGGACTAAAAGCTAGAATAGTTGAGCTTGGGCGGTCTCTACACCACTATCGAAGTCAAGACTTGGAAAGCCAACTAAAGTCAAGCTTGAACAGAATCGAGGAAATGAAGGGTAAGGTTGAAGAGCTAGAATCGACATTACACAGTAGTGAGCTCTGGATTGAGCTTCTGGAAACGAGAGAAAGGCGTTGGGAGGAGGAGCTTCGCCATTCTTGCGAGCAAGTTAGAAGTCGAAACTACCTCATGGGTGAAGCGATAATCCAGATTCGAGAGGTAGCTGATCACCTACAGACTTTGGCTGCGAAAACTGACATATTGAGCGTGAGATATGAGCTACCACCGAGTCATGATCAAGTGCTAATCTCCTTGCTTGGGAAAATCAAAACCTTAGGCCTTAGGGCGAAAGTATATTTGTAATCTACTTTATGTAAAGGGTTTTACCTTCTAATAAAGTTTTCTAAAATGAAGTTGATCAGAATCGATGTCTTCTTCCTGCATTCATGCATTTGCATTGCATCACATCATATGCATTTAAGTCCATAGAGAGAGCCTAATTAGTTAAAATTAATACAGAGAGAGAGAAAAGGAAAATCTGGAAACTGAGAACCATTACAGTATATGTGCCAAGACAAAGAAAATGGATCAAAGATTTGAACAATTCCAAAAAGACCTGCAAGACCAGATGCAAGAGCAAATGGTAGAACTCCAACAAGAGATGAGGGATCAGATGTTGGAGGCTCAAAAGAGCACGATGGCTCAAATGGCCCAAATGCTGAGTGGGGCAATAGACAAAGGAAAAGGTCACATGAAAATTACAGGAGAAGAGAGCGAAGGCATTCCTCTGGGTTTTACCCCACCACATGCGCCAGCATAGCATGAAGAGTATCCCCAAAGGCCATCTATCACGATTAGGCCTCAACAAGGGCAAAATGATATTAGACCACCCACGAACTCCCACGTTGGCTCAGGATCCAATCCAGGAGATAGCCCAGAAAATCTCGATTTGAATATAGTAGAGAGAGACGGGGCAATAGTTGAATCCTCGAGGCAATTAGAGGATCATTGTAGATGGTTAGAGGAAAAGTTCAAGGCTTTGGAAAATACTGATCACCACCATGGTATTGACGCAAAAGACTTGAGTCTGGTTCCAGATTTGGTGCTTCCTCATAAGTTTAAAATGCCTGAATTTGAAAAATACAGTGGGACTAGCTGTCCGGAGGCCCACATCACCATGTTCTGCAGGTGAATGGCTGGCTACGTGAACAATGATCAACTCTTAATCCACTGTTTCTAAGAAAGTTTAGTGGGCGCAGCTGCTAGATGGTATAACCAGCTTAGTCGGGCTAACATTAGTTCCTGGAGAAGTCTGGCTCAAGCATTTCTAAAGTATTTCAGCCACATTACGGACATGGCACTGGATAGAATTACTTTGCAAAGCATGGAAAAAAGACAAAATGAGAGTTTAGGATAATACAGCAAAAGGTTGAGGGAGGTCGCCATGTAGGTCCAACCACCCCTCTTAGAAAAGGAAACTACCATGCTCTTCATCAACACCCTAAAGGCTCCTTTCATAACCTATATGATAGGGAGTACCACTAAGAGCTTTTCCGACATGGTAATGGCAGGGGAAATGATCGAACATGCAATCGACATCTTGGTAAGATTGAAGCATGGGAAACCACTAGAAGGCTGCTCCTAGAAAAAGGATGACGAGGTGAATAATATAAACATGGGGGACCCAAAGTTAATTACCGTTAATCAGCCAAAAATGGTGACTACTGAGTATCAAGGTTCATCAAGGAAAGAATCTCGCACAAGGAAAAACATTAAAAAACTCCAATTTATGTCAATCCCTATGACGTATAAGGAGTTGCATCAAAGTTTATTTGATGCACACGTTGTGTCCCCCCAATATCTAAAACCGATGCAACCTCCATACCCAAAATGGTATGACCCAAACACTCAGTGTGAGTACCACGCGGGGATCACAGGCCATTCGATAGAAAATTACTTTACTTTCAAGAAATTGGTGGAAAATCTCATCAACATGGGTATTGTGAAGTTCGATGACGGAGCAGTGGTAATTGAAATTGGGGGCGGGAGAGTTATGTTTCCTTAAAGAAGTCATTAGAAACCTAGAAATCAGGGGATCAGAACGCTAATGGTATATACAAAGAGAACCGAGGAATAAAAGTTTTCCGAGCATCTGCCTTTATGTACTTGGGACTGTTTTGAACAATGAGACTGTGGAAGAAACATGTATTTTTAAAGCTAATCTAGAGTAATGTGTAAAACACACTTGTTGCTTCAAGCCTGGAAGCAATAAGATTTCTTTTGAGAAGTAGGCTTGTGTCCAGAATTTTTATTTCAATAAAATACATCTTTCAAAGTAAATATTTTCATTCTTTACATTTCATACTGAATATTTTTCACTCATGACCATATCATACGAATAATCATCCTTAGGAACATTTATTCTTTGGATTTTCTGCCCACAATGGGCCCCCAGATATCAATGACATGAGCGACGCTGTTACTGACTCCCTTTTTAGTGAGATATGTATCTAGAGGGATCTAAGGGCTTTGAAGATGACAAAGATTGTGACTTACTTCCCCAATGGTAGATCTTACCTTATGAAGTGTCAGCAGACGCTATGAACTAACGAAAGAGATGAAGATGGAAACGTAGCTCCTCGTAGGAATAAGGCAAGGCATCGTTGAGCTATTTTCAGGAATTCAAGATGTTTTCGCACGATCATATCAAGGCATGCCAAACTACTAAAACATGGGTATGCTGTTAAGGTTGGGGTTTAAAGAACCCATGTTTTACAACAGCCTAGCTAATCAAGAGGCTCGGGCTATTGGTTCACCAAGAAAGGGAAATTGTATCTGTTATGCCATAAAATGCCAAATCGAGGAAGACTGTGCCTTCTCCATTTTCCCTATATGAAGCATGGATGTTAACAAGCCAGTCTTCTCAAAAGCTTTTAGCCAACATCGATTCATATTCATGGTCGTTGGTTACCTCACTGAGAGGGTGAAAGTCACTTCATATGCCAAAACTACAAAGTCGGCAGTCATCAAATTCAAATTCAAATGTCAAAAAAAAAGGAGGGGTGGCAATAAAGAATGTCAGAAAGGAACATAATTGCACAAAGCTTTACAATCTGCTCAAAGATCGACACCATTCAAGATGAAGAATGCAAAAAAAAAAACATTCAAGATTTTTTTTGAAAATGACCGAGACTTGTAAAGGTTGGCATAGAGGTTACCATTTACCCTTTAGGTTTTTGAATGTTGGCGGGACTTTTAAGGGCATCTTTCCCATTGGTTTATGAAAGGGAAATAATTGTTGGAAGATAAGATTCCTTTTCCCCAAGCTTGGATTGAATTAGATGAAGCAGAATGCCTCCAGTAAGCTTGATTGAAAGTATTCAGCATGGTCAAATTTACCAAAAATGGATGACACGGGCTTATGACAAAAAGGTTCGCTCAAGAGAATTTCAGGAAGAGGACCTAGCATTAAGAAAGATTCTTCTTATCCAAAAGAACTCCAAAGAAAAAAGTAAATGCCTTATACAGCAAAGAAGGCCTGTTCTAGGGAAAAATGAGTGTTAACCAAGATAGATGGCATGGACCTGCCCAATCCGGTGAGTTCAGATTCAATAAAAAGGTTTTTCAAAAAAATAAAAAAAACATAAAAAACACAAAAAATGAAAAACACGAAAAAGGAAAAGAAAAAAGAAAAAAGGAGAGGCCAAGGCGAAAACCCGCAAAGGGCGCTTTGAGACCAAAGGGTATTTGAGTTGAAAACCCAAGAAGGGCAGCTCAAAATTTTGATCGAAAGTAGGGCATACAGTAGTCTTACTATGCTCAAAGAAGTATGTTACGTCTTGGGGCATCGAAAAAGTACTCTGGATCCCCTAAACACATATTATGCTCAAAATGGCCCTCAAGAAGTTGAAACAGAGAAGCTCAAGCTGCGATATCTGGGGCACTTAGTTTCCATTTTACCCATTTTTGGTACTTGTGGCTATTTTATTCCTTTCAAAATACCACCGATAAATTTTCTTCTTAATTGTATTTGCTAGCTTTGATTAACTTGTTTGTTTCGAGCTATACTCCCAATCAATTTCCTTTTTGTCCATTGTTACAATCTTTTTCAAGCATTTTGCATTGAAATAACGATTAGTGGACTAATAATACTTTAATAAAAGGAGTTTTGCATATTACTCTAGAAGCTTCTGAATAATACAAGGACTTGAAACAAGACTATTGTTTAGAACTCACTTAGCTTAAGGTTTGGAAATATTGGAGAAAGATGATTATCTCTTTGGACCTTTTATTGGTTGAACAAAAAGACAAGACATTTCGCCTGTGATACAACCTTGATAAATAATGAGCAATGTCAACCCAACTGTATAAAGGGATCATTCTCGGGAAAAGAAAAATTATACTCTACATTCATGCATATATCAGGCATATACATCTGGTTATGACACCCAGAGAATGGAAGGTGTAGTAGACCAAATTGATTGAATAAGTTACGAATTCTATACCCTGAGTCATAATGGGATGGTTAAGATGATACAAATCTTATACCTTGAAGTTGCAGTAGGATGGATGGGAGGAAACAAACGTTATTCTCCTGAAGTTGCAGTGAGAGGTACAATCTTTATATCCCAGAAGGTACAGTGGAAGGGACTCTGAAATCACAGCGGGGCAAGCTTGTTGAGCAGAATATGATCATTTTTTTTTTGGTTTTCTATCAAAGATACTAGCTGAACGAGAAAGCATGATAACGCATCAGTGATAGAACCTTAATGAACTACGAGCAATGACGACCCCAAGCATTTAAAAAGGGATCATTTTATTTTGCATTCATACATCATTTCAAAGCACGTTTAGTTAGGAGCATTCGACTCATTGCATCCTAATCATCATAAAAAGACCATTCTCATGACATTCTGCATTCATGCAAGTGTCGTCCATAACACATGCAGTTAGGAGACTTTGAGTCGTTCTAATCATAATATCTTCATCATTTGCATAAGCATAAGCACATAAAATTAATTCTACAGGACAGGTTCCTAAAAGAATGGTGTAGCGATATTGAAGTTCAGATTTTGTTCCCTCGAGATGGTAGTGGAGCAGACTGAAGATTGAAGTCTTCCTGAAGATAGTAAGGAAGCAAATTGGAAAGTTCAGTTTTTGTTCCCTAGAGATGATAGTGGAGCAGACTGAAGATTGAAGTCTTCCTGAATATAGTAAGGAAGCACATTAGAAAGTTCAGATTTCGTTCCCTCAAGATGGTAGTGGGGTAGACTGAAGATTGAAGTCTTCCTGAAGATAGTAAGGAAACAAATTGAAAAGTTCAAATTTTGCTCCTTCGAGATGGTAGGGGAGCAGGCTGAAGATTGAAGTCTTCCTGAAGATAGTAAGGAAGCAAATTAGAAAGTTCTAAATTCTTATTTCCTCGACGTTCCAGTGGAGTTGGTTGAGATTACAAATCCCGTCTCCCTGAGTTAACAATGAGGATCAATCATTATTCCTTTGAAGTTTCAGTTAGAGAAGATAGAGATTGCGAATCTCTTCTCCCTGAATTCTTATTTCCTCGAAGTTCCCGTGGAGTAGGTTGAGATTATAAATCCCGTCTCTCTGAGTTAACAATGAGGTTACATCCTTAATTCTCTGAAGTTTTAGTAGAGAAGATAGAGATTACAAATCTCTTCTCCCTGAATTCTTATTTCCTCGATGTTCCAGTGGAGTAGGTTGAGATTACAAATCCTGTCTCCCTGAGTTAACAATGAGGATAAGTTCTTATTTCTTTAAAGTTTCGGTAGAGAAGATGGAGACTACGAATCTCTTCTCCCTGAATTCTTATTTCCTTGAAGTTCCCATGGAGTAAGAAGTAAATTAAAGAAATCAGTCTGGTGGTCCCTGAGTTTGCAGGGATCAAATTGAAGAAAGTAGATTTGACATTCTTGAAGTTGCTGGAAGCAGATCGAAGACATCAGTCTGGTGGTCCCTGAATTTGCAGGGATCAGATTGAAGAAAGTAGATTTGACATTCCTGAAGTTGCAGGAAGCAGATCGAAGACATCAGTCTAGTGGTCCCTGAGTTTGCAGGGATCAGATTAAGAAAGCAGATTTGACATTCCTGAAGTTGTAGGAAGCAGATCGAATACATCGGTCTGGTGATCCACGAGTTTGCGGGGATCAGATTAAAGCGGTTTGACATTCACGAAGTTGCGAGAAGCAGATTGAAGACATCAGTCTGGTGATCCCTGAGTTTGTAGGGATCAAATTGAAGATAGCAGTTTTGACATTCTTGAAGTTGCAGGAAGCAGATTGAAGACATCAGTCTGGTGATCCCTGAGTTTGTAGGGATCAGATTGAAGATAGCAGTTTTAACATTCCTGAAGTTGCAAGAGCAGATCGAAGATAACAAGTCTGGTGATCATAATGTTACAGGAGCGAATTGAAAGAACAGATCGAAGATGCAAGACTTATCTCCCTAAAGGCGCAACAGCAAATTGGAGCTACAAGTCCTATCACTTCGAAATGGCGATGGTGCGAGTCAAAGAAACAAGATGCGTTGGATGAAATGAGGCTACAAAAGAAGTCGGGGCTTAGCAGGCCCGGGTAAAATGGGCCTTTCGAAAGTTTTTGCTCCATTCTCGTTACACGATAATGAGCAAAGAGGGGCAGCTGTACGAGCCCATTTGCCCGGCCCATTTTACAACAAATTAAACCGAACCAACACCAAAACTACACCCAAAATAACCTAAGCCAAAACCCAATAACACCTAAAACCCATTAAACCCAGACCAAACTAAACCAGAAGAGACAAAGCCCTAGCCACTTGCCTCTCATATCGCCACCACCATAACCCACTTGTCCGACGATCGCTACCAACCAAAGCCACCGCTCCACCATGCCCCGGTCACCTGCAAAACAAGACAGAAGCAACATAACACGCAAGCAAAAGCAGTAGAAATACTAATATATTGTAACATTTCAGAGGGATATAAAAGGGGGTTCGAAGACGAATGTAAAAAGGGGGATTCGATAAAAAATAGAGATTTTGAATGAAAAAGAGAAGAAATCAAAACAAGAATAGAAGGTTGATTTCGTTTATTTTCTTTCGACTTTACCCTTATTACTGTTGTTTTCTATTTTCTTTTTCTTTTTTTATTTACTTTCAAATTTAAAAAAATGAAATAATAAAAAAAAGAAAGGAAAGATGGTCTACCTGAACCGGTTCGCCGACTCGTAGGTGGAGGTCTCCCCTCCCTCGTCGGAATCAGTCTTGAAATGTGGGCTAGAGACCTTTTTCTTTTGGCCTCTCATGTTAGGGAAGCTTTACCTTTGAATAGGTTCCAGAACGGGGGTTAGAAAAGCCCTCTTGCGCAACGCAGGCCACCGGCCATGGCGGTAGCGCGGCCAAATCCCGATCGAACTCACGACGGCGCAAGAATGGGTTCAAAAAAACCTAACAGAGGAAAAGAAGGAAAAGATGGGGGGTCTCTGTTTTTGTTTTAAAAAAAGAACTTATAAGCCTTTTTTTAAAAAAAAAGAAATGAGTGATAAAAGTTTTTTTTTTAATGGTGTAATTAAAGAGGGTGGGGGCCAGCGCATTGACGATTTGTAAGCTGGATTTGTGCCTTTTCACCTTAAATGGGAAATTTGTGCGGCCAGTCCCTCCCATTTTCACTACCTTTAAGTTAATCCTATTCTATTTTCTTTTAATTTTGGCCCTGAATTTACGCGCCATTCCGATTTAGTCTGAGCTTAAACTCTACGCTCAAAGGCTTGGAATAATTTCGCGTTCGGTCCTCACGAGTTTATGCGCGTGGCGTTGTGGTCCTTATTCGCCTTTTTTATTTATTGCAACTCTAGCCCCCTGAATTTTATTTTGTTTTCAATAAAGTCTATTAATTATTTTCATTTAATTATTCGTTTATTGAGTTTCCTAATTATTCTCCTTTTTAATTAATATTTAATATTATATCTTTTAAATTGTTTATTTCCTTTAATGTTCTTTATTTTCATTAATAGTTTTTACATTTTTATTATTGCTATTATCATTATTTTTGTTTATTATTAATTAACATTATTGTTATTTATTGGTACTATGACTATTGTTTTTATTATTTTCTTATCTTTATTACTATTTTTACTATTATTTTTTTCATTCATTTTATTAGTTACTAATATTATTACTATTATCATATTGTTATTTCTATATAATGCATATATCTTGTTACCATCATATTGATTAGTTAGTAATGTTATTATTATATTTATTTTCAATATTGACGTATTCTTTTATATAAATGTTTTATTATTATTTTATTTTATTTTTCTTTTCTCTAAAATTATTACTATCATTTTACTTCCTTTATTATTATTATTATTATTATTATTATTATTATTATTGTCGTAACCATTTTTTTTTTAGAACAAAACGAAACGGGGTTCGACGTTGGGTTTTGAAAATAGAAATGAAACGGGAGTCGCCACCGACCATTATTTTGGTGTGATCGGATCACCTTTATTTTAATAAAACATTTTGCTTTACTAAAACAGTGTTTTTGGTCCGCGAAATTTTAAAAGTCGGGTCCGGGAGTCGGTTACGCACGAGGAAGGGTTAGCACCCTCGATACGCCCAAAATTGGTACCAAAATGATTAATTAGAGTCTTAGTGTCGGAAATTTTAAAAGGTTTTAAGATACAGATCCTTTAAAAATGTTTGGATAATTAGGGCCATAATTTTGAGATTTCTTTGCTCCGAGAGGATATGAACATCACATCCAAAGACATTAGGACATGATGCTCTAAACCTTCGTAATCAAAGCTATCTCATGGTTTCTGAAGTTTATCAAAAGGATGTTTAGTTATTTAGTCAAGCGGAAAATCGCAACCCAAAGACGTTAGGGCACTATTTCCCAATTCCTAAATACAAAACATTGCCTTTATTTTAAAAATCTTTGAGCAGTGTAATGACTTTTCAAAATGCATCGTATGGGATTGAATTTAAGAAAAGGTTTGAGTCAAAATTCGAAATTTCTTTGTCCCGAAAAGATATAAACATCACATCCAGTACGTTAGGACACGATGTTTTAATCTCTCGTAACCAAAGTCATCTCGTGATTCGCACAACTTCGTAAAAGGGATGTTAAGTTATTTAGTCAAACGAAAAATCGCAACCCAGCACGTTAGGGCACTATTTCTCGAGTTTCTAAATACCGAAACATTGCCTCATTTTGAAAATTTTTTAGACGAAATACGATAATTTTACAAAGGATGCTTTGTTCAAAAATATTGTACAAAACAAAGATGACAAATATGGATGTGAATGTTAAAAATAAAAATATAAATAATAATATTATGATAATACGAAATAGTAATAAAAATGAATAAATAAATAAATAAAATAAGAGGTTACAATGGCAAGATAATAGAGATGATACTTGAAATGGAAAATAAAATAATGACGACAATAAAAATGACGGTACTAATAAAAATACATATGAAATAAATAAGTAAACATAAACACATAAAAATAATAGTAGTAATGATAATGATAAAATGATATCAATAATAATAACATAATTAACAAATAATAAAATAATAATCTTAGTCACAATAAAAAATAAAGTAAAATAAAATAAAATACAATAGTGACATACACGAGTGTGATAGTAAATAATAATAACAAGTAATAATAATAAATATATAATCAAAATAACGAATAATAATAAAATTAATAAGACAAAATAACAATAAAACATATACAAAAAATATAATAATAGTAATGACAATGATGTAGTAACAAAAAAACTAAAAATATTGCAAAAATAATTTAAGCGAAATTAAATTGCATAAAAATAGGAGTATTAGGGTTAATTTGAAATAAAACAAAAGAAAAGGGACTTATTTGAAACATGCATGAAAAGAAGAGGGACCAAAATAGCAATTAATCCTTTTGTCAAAACGCATGCAGTGAGGGGGACTTAATCGAATCGAATGGACATTTAGGGCCAAATTAAAAGAACATGAAAACTTGATTGCGAGGAGCACGAAAATGAGAAGGGACTAAGCGCATAAATTCCCCATTTAAGTTGAATAGGCGATATCACCATCAATGTCAATGCGCTGGCCTCCACTAGCATTAATTACATCATTAAAAAAACTTTTATCACTCATCCTCTTTTTTTTTTTAAAAACTTATAAGTTCTTTTTTTTTTAACAAAAGCGAGCCCCCATCTTCCTTCTTTTCCTCTCGTCTGCTTCCTCTCTTTTTAGCCCGACGATCGGGCTTCTTCGACAACGGAGGAAAGCGCTCGACGAGAACCTTGGGGACTTGGTGAGTTTCTTTCTCTTCCTTTTTCTTTGTTATTACTCGTTTTTAAGAGTTTGAAAACAATAAAAATAAATAGAAGATAGTGAAATAGAAAGTAAAAAAATGAAAATCCACCTTTTCGCTTTCGATCTTGCTTTGTAATTTCTCGAGATTCGTTTTTTTCTTTCTTGAATTCAAAAATCTCCTTTTTTGATTTTCTCTCTGCTTTTTCTCCCAAAAAAATCCTCCATTACAATGGTTTGAATCGCTTATATAGCCATGTAGTTTACAACTTGTTCCTGCTACATCCGTCTTGTTTAATGTTTGCAGGTGCTTGGGCGGCGGCGACATGACAAGGCGGTGGTAGATCTTGATCGAGGCAGAGCACGCGGCAAAGTCGAAGCGAAGACCTTAGGTGCGGCGCACTTAGGGTTTGCGATTTTTTTTGTGTTTTGTTTATTTTTCTATTTTTGGGGTGTTTAAGCAATTGGGTGATTGGTTAAGCAATTGGGCTGATTAGTTAGGTTAGTGGGCTGTTGGGTTTTAATTTTGGGTCTTGGGTTGGTGTTGGGTCTAGTGTTTTGGGTTTGGTCTAATGGGATTGTGAAATGGGCGGCAAATGGGCTCGTCAATGCCCTCTTTGCTCATTATCGTGTAACGAGAATGGAGCAAAGACTTTCAAAAGGCCCAATTTTGCCCGGGCCTGCTAAGCCCCGACTTCTTTTGTAGCTTCTTTTCATCCATCTCATCTCGTTACTTTGACTCGTACCATCGCCTTCTCGAAGTGGTAGGACTTGCATCTCCAATTTGCTGTTGCGCCTTTAGGGAGATAAGTCTTGCATCTTCGACCTGCTCTTTCGATCCACTCTTGTAACATCAAGATCGCCGGACTTGTTGTCTTCGATCTGCTCCTGCAACTTCCGGAATGTCAAACCTGCTATCTTCAATCTGATCCCTACAAATTCAGGGATCACAAGACTAATGTATTCGATCTGCTCCCTGCAACTTCAGGAACGTCAAATCTGCTTTGTTCAATCTGATCCCTGCAAACTTAAGGACCACCCAACTGATATCTTCGATCTGCTTCCTGCAACTTCAGGAATGTCAAATCTGTGCTCTTCAATCTGATCCCTACAAACTTAGGGATCACCAGACTGATGTCTTCGATCCGCTTCCTGCAACTTCAGGAAAGTCAAATCTGTTATCTTCGATCTGCTTCTTGCAACTTCAAGAAGGTCAAATCTGCTATCTTCGATCTGATCCTTGCAAACTTAAGGATCACCAGACTGAGTCTTTGATCTGCTTCCTGCAACTTCAGGAACGTCAAATCTGCTTTCTTCAATCTGATCCTTGCAAACTCAAGGATCACCAGACTGAGTTTTTGATCTGCTTCCTGCAACTTCAGGAATGTCAAATCTGTTATCTTTGATCTGCTTCTTGCAACTTCAAGAAGGTCAAATCGGCTATCTTTGATCTGCTCCACTGCATACTCAGGGAGACGGGATCTGCTCAACCGTATTGTCCTTCTTGAGGACGTATCCTGTAGAATGAATACATATTTATGCCTAATGATTAGGATGCCATGAGTATGATGAGTCAGAATGTTATGAGTATGATTCCTATTTAAGGTGTTATCACTCATTTGTCTGTCAAGGTTTTATCTTTGTTTCCCTCTCAATGACTATTTTCGCATGAATGGCTTGCCCCTGTGGAACTTTCGAAGCCTATTTTAGGCCTTAGAACACAGGTCTGCCTTGACTTCTAGCCGCCTTCCCTGGGAGCCACAACTCCTTCTTGACGAATGTTTGACTTGGTTTGTTCGACTCTCAACCATTTAGGGTTTTTTCTTATCGAAAATTGGCATGTCTTACTTTTTTTTTAAAAAAAGTGACCAAGCAACATTATTTACCCTTGCCACAATTAATGAATCGGGCGAGAAACTTCATAGAAATGGTCTTTATTGAGACCCCTTTTTCTCCAATGATCATCTTGTGTTCATGGAAGTTCTAAACAACTGCTACATTTTGGCTTCTGTTTTATCTAGAGATTTCCAAAGTGATCGTGGAACTTTCTTTTGTGAAATCATTAGTTCATCAATTTATTTTTATGCATCATGTTAATGATGGATAACGATGAATCGATTTCAAAGAGAATCAAAATGAATTTATCTATGAAACAAAGAAAATTGATTGGGGACATATTCCTCCTTTTTTGTTTGGGAAAAGGACTCAAAATGGTAAAATAACAACATGGATCAAGCGCCTAGACATCGCCAATTGGGCTTCTATATACAAGTTTCAAGAAGACGCTTTCGAGCCTGTCATGTGTTTAGAAGACTCGAAGTATTTTGTCGATGCCCCGATATGCAGCGTACTTCCTCTTCTGTTGATTATGGCGCCATGAGATCGCGACGTGTCCATTCAAAATTTGAGCCGCCCTTTTCGGGTTTTCAACTCAAAAAGTCCTTTGGTCTCAAGGTGCCCTTTTGCGGGTTTTCACCTTGGCCTCTCCGTTTTTTTTTTTCGAAGTCTCAAAGTGCCCTTTGTGGGTTTTCACCTTGGCTTCTTCTATTTTAAGCAAAGTATTTTTAATCGAATCGAGTTCATGGGATTGGGCAAGCTTTTCCGTACATCTCATCGAGAATCGATGCACCTCCCGAAAACTTTCTTTACCACATACGGTCCTTCCAGTTGGGCATCCATTTCCTCTGTGGTCTTTTTGTATGGGAAGGATCTTTTTCAAAGATAAGGTCCCTTCGTGGAATTCCTTGGCGAACTTTTTTGTTGTAAGCTTCGCATCATTCGCTTTTGATACATCGACCGTGACGGATAGCCCTCAATCTCTTTTCTTCAATTAAGTTCAACCGATCATATCGAGCACGGATCCATTCGACTTCATCCGCTTCACTTCGATAATACCCAAGAAAGGTATTTCCACTTCAATAGGTAGAAGCGCCTCCATCCCATAGACCAATGAGAAAGGCGTTGCCCAGTAGAGGTTCTGGACGGACGTTCGATAAGCATAAGTCTGACGGTAACTTCTCATGCCGCCTCTATAAGTCGATCATCTTTCCCACTATCTTTTGATGTTTTTGTTGGTCGCTTCCTTTGCACCATTCATTTTTGGGCGTCTGGTGATGAATTGTGGTGTTTGATGTTGAATTGGCTACAAACCCACGCTATTGTGCTATTGTTTAAGTTCAGTAGCGTTATGCGATATAATCCTTTCGGGCATTCCATATCGACAAATGATTTTCTTCTTCAAGAACCTATTAATCACGATTTAGTGGCGTTAGCATATGAGGCGACCTCTACCCATTTCGTGAAGTAGTCGATGACCACAAAGATGAATCGATGCCCATTTGATGCCTTCGGAGATATTGGCCCAATGACGTCCATGCCCCACATGGAAAATGGCGGTATGAAGTCATAACATGTAAAGGTGACGGGTGCGTGAATCTTGTCTCCATAAATCGGCATTTATGACATTTTTGGCATAGTTGATCTGATCTCCTCCATGGTGGACCAATAATATCGAACCTCATTATTTGTCTGGCCATTGTGAAACCATTAGCATGAGTTCCACAGACACCTTCATGGACTTCTTCTAAGATTAGCTTAGCTTCGGTGGCGTCCACACACCTCAGCAGCACTTGATCCTTCCTTTTCTTGTATAAGACTTCTCCATCCAAGACATAATCACAGGCTAATCTCCTTAGCGTCTTTTTTTCATTCTCAGTGGCTTGATCGGGGTACTCACGATCCTTCACATACCGCAATATATCGTGGTACCATGGTGGGTCAGTTTTCCCTTCTTCCTCGACATTGTAGCAATGGGCTGGGTCTTGATGAATGCTCATTTGTATTGACTTCATATCTTCGCTTTCATTTATTCGGACCATGGAAGCCGGGGTGGCGAGCATCGACCATCGATTCTCGTCCTGGCGAGTAATTGAAAGTGAGGTCATCGAACTCTTTGACAAGTTCTTGGGCCAATCTTTTATAGATAACCAATTTTGGATCCCTGGTTTCCCATTCTCCTTTGAGTTGATAGATTACCAGAGCGGAATCTCCATAGACTTTTAATACCCTGATTTTGTATTCGATAGCGTATAGCAGAGCCCCATGATCGAGGCTTCATATTCAGCCATATTATTAGTACAATCGAAATCCAGCTTACAAGTGAATGGATAATGGTCTCCTTTTGGGGATATCAGGACTGCCCCAATTCTATTACCCACGGCATTTGATGCCCCGTCAAAATTTAGTTTCCAAGGATGGTCTTCGGAGGTACCTTCTTCAATGTCTGCCACGTATATCAAGTCCTCATTAGGGAAATCAAAATCTAAAGGCTCATAGTCTTCAAGGGCTCTACTGGCTAGAAAGTCTGCTATCGCGCTCCCTTTTACCGCCTTTTGGTTTACATAAACGATGTCAAATTCAGAAAGCAGGATCTGCCACCTGGCCATCCTTCCATTCAAGGCGGTGGATTCCATCATATACTTGAGGGGATCTAGCTTTGAGATGAGCCATGTCGTGTGATATAGCATGTATTGCCTCAACCTTCGAGTTGTCCAAATCAAGGCACAACATAATTTCTCGATTGGCGGGTACCTCATTTCACATGCGGTGAATTTCTTCTTGAGGTAGTATATTACTTTTCTTTCTTCCCGATTCATCATGTTGGCCCAAAGACGCATCCCATCGAATTATCAAATACCGTTAGATAAAGGATGAGGGCTTGTCCGGTTGAGGCGGCATCTACCGGGCTGAGACAAATATTGTTTCACCTTTTGAAGGTCTTTTGGCATTCTTCATCCCACGCAGGTTGTGTTTCTTGAGGAGACGGAATATGGGGTCACATCTCTCGTCGGTTGTGAAATGAACCGAAGCGATGTAATTCAACCTTCCTAAGAAACCTCTAACTTCTTTTTGGGTACGTGGTGGAGGTAATTCTTGTATGGCTCTGACTTTATCTGGGTCAACCTCGATCCCCTTTTCACTGACTATGAACCCGAGTAACTTTCCGGACCGAGCTCCGAAGGTACATTTTGACGGATTAAGCTTCAACTGGAATTTTCTCAGCCTCAAGAACAATTTCCTCAAGACTTGCACATGCTCTTCTTCAGTTCGGGATTTGGCGATCATATCGTCGACGTAAACCTCAATTTCCTTGTGCATCATGTCATGGAATAAGGTTACCATGGCTCTACGATATGTTCTTTGTATTTTTAGCCCAAATGGCATCACCTTGTAGCAAAACGTTCCCCACATGGTTATAAACGTTGTCTTGTCCATGTCCTCATGATTCATTTTTATTTGGTTGTACCAGAAACCATCCATGAAGGAGAACAACGAATATCCTGTGTATTGTCTACTAAAGTGTCGATGTGAGGCGTGAAAAATTGTCCTTGGTGGCCTTGTTCAGTCTCTCGTAGTCCACGCACATTCATACCTTCCGTCTTTCTTGGGGCGGGGACAACGTTAGCCACCAATCCGAGTATTTGACCACTTGTAAGAACCCTAAGCATTAAACTGTTTCTCGACTTCTTCTTTTATTTTTAACAAGGCGTCCGGTTCGTATTCTTGAACTTCATTGGGTGGCTTGCATTCTTCTCTTATAGGCGGTCGGTTGTCTTTGCAATATCGATCTTAGTCCGGGCATATCTTGGGTACGACCATGCGAACACATCCTTGAATTCATGGAGTAATTTGATGAGGTTCACTTTGGTTTCGCGATAATATAAGCTCTAATTTTCACCTCTTGCCCTCTCCTAGGTTCACCGTTTCTCTGAAACTCTTTATGGGGTATGATCTATTTTTCTTCTTGCTCTACCATTCTCAACAAATCTGGAGGCAAGTCGTGATTACGTGTCATTTCCAAAGTCACGAGATTCCTCTGAACACATGTCTTGCTCAAAGCAGACCTCTGAATCAGTAGTATCATTACTCATATCATTGATGTCTAGAGACACATAATGGGTATCGAAGGGTGTATAAAGAACAAATGAATTTGAGGACAATTATTCACATGATATGAATGAGAACAAAGAATAAATGGTAAAATGTAAAATAAGAGGATATTTAGTAGAATTGAAGATGTATTTCATTAAAACAAAATGTCAGAACATGAGCCTATTTCACAAAGGAAATCTCATTATTTCTAGGCTTAAAACAACAAGAGTGTTACGAATATTACTCTGCATAATCTCTAAACACTACAAGAAATTCCTCTGCAGGTCAATTGTCTAACGTGCTTCGAGTTCATATGGGCGGATGCCCGACAGATTTTTTGATCAGTCTCCTCATCCTGTATGGCATTGATGTGAGGACATTCCCTTCTGGGAGATTCTCTTCCCGGGTAAATCATTTCTCCCGATATAAAGGTGCGAGATATGTGGGGAAATGTCATCGGTTCCCACTTAACGTCTTCTCCATTCAGCCTAGCGTTTCTCCTTTCTTGTCTCTTCTCTATCTCCTTCTTCATTTGTTTAGCATCCGGTTTGAAACCTAAACCAAAGCGATCCTTTTTTCTCTCGAAGATCGGGGCTGGACTTTCCTTGGAGATATTTACCCAATCCTTTTCGGTGAGGGCTCCTTTTCCACTGTCATTTGCAATCCCATCCCGGTAGTCTTGGGCGGTTTAGGCGGCGGACTTTATTTCCTTCGAAATGAAAGTTGCATTCACAATTCTAAGGATCGAAATGAACATTCAATGGCTTCCTCATTCGTCTCGGTGTATGGCGCTTCGTTGGTAACGATTGCTATGATATCATCTTGACGTTTATAGTTATCGGTAGATTTTACATTACCAATTTCAATTTACAGTGCGATGATGAAGGTACACCCATTGAATGAATCGAGGCCTCCCTAGTAGCGGTTGTAAGAAGGCTTGATATCCATGACCGGAAGTCTACTTCATAGGTATTAGGCCCGATCAATAATGGTATGTCTATTCTTCCCATCACTCTTCTTTCGGTGCAATCGAATGCTCTCACTATGTTTTGGCGAGTTTCATATGAGAACTATCTATCGGTAACCTCTTGAGTGTGGCTAGTGGTAAGACATTTAATCTTGACCCATTATCTATTAGCACACTTGGCAAGGTGTATCCCTTACAGCGGGTAGTTATGTGTAATGCCTTTCTTGACCCCATACCTCCGGTAGGATTTCGTCATCGTTGAAGTAGATGAAATTATCGGTAACTTATGTTACTAACCGACGATCCAACTTGTTGACGGATATATCTTTAGTAACATAGGTCTCATTCGATACTTTCATTAATGCTTGCGATGCACTTGAGCTTAAGTAGTGCTAACACGTAGATACGGGCTGGTTATGCATGCGGTTGTTCCACCACTTGTATTATTCACTGTGTTTCAAGAATTTTAAGAACTCTTTAGCCTCTTCTTCTTTCACGGGTTCATTGACAACGGCTTGGGTTCTTTTTCCCTGTCGACCACGATCTTGATTTAGCGCTCCGTTCTCCTATTTTCAGGGTCATAACGCTTTCCACTTCGCGTATAGGAACCTTCGTTCTTGACTTCCTCCGAAATACTAGTGGAACCTTGCGCTCCTGGTATTGTTACGTTGTAATCATAATTCCAAGGTACCCTTTTACTATCTTGGTAGGGAAAAGAAGGAGTTTCGAATTGTGATTTTGGTCTTCCACATACTCACCCGTGTTCGCGAAATGATAATTCTCGGGTAATTAACTCGGGCTTTGTCAATTCTTCCTCGATCACGTATATTTCCTCTTCCTCCTCCTTCTTCATAAAACTCCACTCTTTGTTGTCCATGAGGCCTTGCACTAAAATTTTAAACTCGGCACATTCTTGGATCTCGTGCCCCTCGTCTTATGGAATTCACAACAATTCTTTGTATGTATTTTGCTTCTTTGTAGAATCGACTCTATCAATCCTCTTTTACCATTTCTTTCCGGACTATTACATGATGGGGTTTTCACTTGATGGCGTCTCTCTTGATCTTTCTCACAATCTCTTCACCGATTATGTTCACCCTTTTCCTCATGATTAGGCAATGGGTTCCTTTTCTTACCAAGTCATCAAGCGCTATAACACCCATTTTGATTAGCCTCTCGACTACCTTTTTGAAGCGAGGTAATTCTCTATCGAATGCCCTCTATCCTGCGTGGTAATCGCATTGGCGTTTAGGTTGTACCACTTAGGGTATGGGGCTGCAAGGGTTGTAAGTAAAGCGGGGACACGATGTGCTCATTGAATAAAATCTGGTATAACTCTTTTATGCGTTATCGAATCGGCGTGAATTGGATCCTTCGAATTTGATCTAGTTCGATTCTGTCTTCTTGCCCTCGATTGCCGGTATGCTCGCCTTTGGTGATTAATCATGATCGCCTTGGGTATCCTCTATTATATGTACTCACATTATTTACCTCCTTGTCTTTCTTCTTAGGGTGACTCTCCGGTGCTTTCTCTGTCTCGATTTTGCCACCCTTATAGCATGCTCGATCATTTCCCTGCCATTACTATATCGGCAAAGCTCTTGGTTGTACTCCTATCATATGGGTTATGAAAGGGCATTGAGGTATTAATAAAAAGCATGGCGCTCTTTTTCCAAAAGCGGTGGTGAACTTGTGTGCTATTTCCTCCATCATTTGGGCATATTGCACTGAAACTTTCGTTTGGCTTCTTCTCCATGTTTTGGGCGTGATTCGATCGGTAGCTATATCGACTATGTGCCGTGTTTGCTTCGGAAGGCTGTGCTAGGTCCTTCCATGACTTGATCTGAGTGCTACCGAAATGATTGTACCATTTGGCATGGGACCAGCCGGTATCTTGAAAGCAGTGAATCGCCAGTTGATCGTTGTTAACATGTCCCGCCATCCGTCGTGAGAACATTGTGATATGCGTTTGAGAACAACTGGTCCGTTGTATTTTTCAAAGTCTGGGTCTTGAATTTTGGAGGAAATACGAGATCCGGGACTAGGCTCAAGTCTTTAGCGTCCACCCGTGGCGATGGTCGTGATCTCTATTTCCCTAAACTTTTCTTCTAACCATTTGCAACGATCCTCAAGTTGTTTGGGAAGGTTTGCTTTTGCCTTATCCATTTCAGCCATTTTATCAAAATCGGGGACTATAGGGTTGGCTGGACCTTCTCCGGGATTGGTGCACGAACGATCGGGAAGTCTTGTTGGCATTCGGTCTCAACTCGCACGTGGGGCTCGATAACAACAGGCGTCCTTTGGGGGCATATTTCTGGTGGTGCTTGAGTATTTGGCGGGGTAAATCCGGAGATGTTGAGTCGTCATTATTTCTGAGCTAGCAGCGGCGCCCTTTCCTCGTTCACTAGCCAATAGTTGCGCCAGCTGGCTTATCATGTTGTTTTGGGATTCTTGCATCCATTCTATCATATCTTGTTGCATCTTGGTCAATCTTTCTTGCATCTGTTCTTGTATTTCCCTTTGCATTTGCTCTAGTCTTTCTATCCTTTGATCCATAATTTTAGTTTTACCTCGCGTATTGTAGCGATGTTCCAGGGTAACTGTCACAATTTAAGGTTCTTTTGTAAGATTTAATGCACATGATGCAATGTAATGCTAATGCATGAAATGTATGCAAAAAAGAAAGGCATTAATTCTGATTCAATCTCCATTAGAATAACTTTTCTAGAAAACAAGTTTCTTTACATAGAACGGATTACATATAAGGCCTCGCCCTAATGCTTAAGGCCTTGACTTCCTCAAGAAGCCTAGCTAACTCTTGCCCTTGTTCTTACTTTGATTCATAAAATAAACTTAGCACGTCAGCTTGGACTCCTAAGGTTTGAAAATGCTTCGCGACCTCTCGTACTTGAGTCACGGCTTCCCCCATGATGTAATCCCGATCCCTGACTTAATTTTGGGAGTGATGAAGTTGTTGTTTCCAACGCTCTCGTTGACTTCCAGCAGTTCCACCGTAACTCACAACCATGTAAGCGGACTCTAGCTCTTGATTTTCGCCTTCATTTCTTCAATTTTACTCGGGCTAGCTTTTAATTCAAGCTGCGAGTTGCGGCTACGATCTTGATACAAGGTTCTTTCCAATTACGCCACCCGAGCCTTTAACTCCTCTTTCTCGCTTTGGGTTTTACGGACTTCTTTTCAGAGTATCTTCTCGAGCTTGAGTATCTCGGAGTTCTCTTTCCCATTGGCTAGCTCTATTTTTTTCCTCCCTGAGTTCTCGACCCCATTGCTTCGATGTTTTTCCTAATCCAGCAAGCTTCATTGACCTTCGCAACTTCTTATAGTCTGTCTTCAAACTGTCCAAATCTTCTTCAGCCTTGTTTTTCCCTTTTCTCAACTTTTCGGCCTCCAGCTTCTGAATGTCGACGTCCAAACCCAGCTGCATCTTCTCTTCTTCCAACTGTTCTATTCTTTTCCCTAATTCCGCATTCCTTTTCTCAAAATCTTGTTTGATGATTTGGAGCTCTGATGGGATTACCTGTAGGTGTTCCTCCATTGATCGAGCGTCTTCCTGGCCTAGTGTGGGAATGTTGTCGTTGATTCTCTGGCTTCTCCATCGGTCGTATTCAGGAGTTGTCATCAGGTTTTGCGGCAAACCTTTTCATTCTATGAGTCGACTCCAGCGCTTGCTATTTCACGAACCCTTTTCTTACAATTATTCCTTTGTATTCAAATTCACCTTGAATTAGACCTTGTGTTCGGGTATAAACCGTCTCGATCGGTATTGTCTCAACACAAGGAGAGGAGCATATCCAACGGCTCCCCATACTCCCAATAACGGAACCAGTCAAAATCTCCACATCGATATAGTATCTCATCGAGAATCATCAAAGGATCGTTCCATACCACGTCTTCCTCTTGCGGGTTTTGCGTAATTGTCATCCATTTTCTTAGTAAGATCATCTCGCCTTGGTGTGGTGCTAATTCCTTTAGCGGGAATAGTCTTGGAGAAGATCCGATCTGAGTGCCTTTTAGTTTTCCAAAATGATTGTTGAACTATACTAGCAAGAGCTGCGCTGTCGGTGAATCTCCTTCGCTTTGCTTTTCTTGACGCAGCTTAGAGACACGAAAGTTTCGGCGAGTGCGAGGAAGGTGTGACTCTTCTATCCAACTTTGTCGAATAGATCTCGAGGCGCCTTATCTACATGCCCTAGAGCTTTAGGGAAAATAATCAACCCATAAATGCTCAAGGCAAAGATATCAACCCTCTTCTTCACATCCGGTGTGCTATGATCAAGTCCTTAAATTTCTCCAAGTGATACACTTACAATCTCCTTTTGTTTTATCCGTCTTTTGCAACCCAACGCTCACTCATTCCGTAATATTCATCGGCTTTTTTAAGAAGGTGGGAGCGTTAACAGTCTCGTATAAACTTTGTCGGCTTGAATTTTGGAGTAGCAAGTAAAGGCATGTATTCTTCTATAGTAGGCGCTAGATCCACTTTCCGAAAGTAAAACTTGACTATAAGCGGGGTTCCAAAATTGGGTTATAGCTCGAAATAGGTCTTGGTCTACCTTGATGTCGGCGGATGTGATGAGATCTCGTAATGACAATAGAATAATTGCTTGATCTCATGATCCCATGACCCATATCTCTTTCATCTCTTGAAGATTGTTTTGGGTGACAACGTCGCGTGAAGTCCCATAATTACGTCGTGCCCATACAGTAAGACTATCGCCTTTTTCTTCTTTGCCAGTCTCGACCCATATCCGGACGGCCGCATTGTCCTCCACTTTATCAAGAAACCCCTTTCCATGACAAAGCTATCTATTTGGGCAATTGAGCGTGAATCAACACCTTTTTGATGAATATGCCATGCAAAAATAAAAATAAAACAAATCGATATTTCATACATAATAGGCAAAGAATAAAAGTACCTAATTTGTTAACCACTAGGGTTTGGCATGGCTCTACCTAGGGTGGGTTCTTTAGGGCTTACTATATGAGGTTTGGTTCTAAGGAGGGTACTGAACCAGTGATTCCTCGATCTTCACCCATTATAGGCTCATATAGATCGAGTTCGATTCGAGGGATACATTTCCCTATGGTCGCACGGAGATGAAAATCTCACGAAGACATAGAATGCAGATGTATCCGGCGATCCACTATCACGCACGAGGTGAAAACCTCACGAAGGAGTAGTTTCTCACTCTCGCCTAAAGGTGTGACCACAACGGTCATGCAATGCAATGCCAAGATTAAAACAACATGTAATAAAAGGATTATAATTTTCAAATCAAATTTTAAATTTCGACAAAAGACGAAAATAATCAATTTATGGCTTGACTCTCTAAAAGATGTCCCCGATGGAGTCGCCAAGTCGTCGTAACCATTTTTTAGAACAAAAGCGAAGCGGGTTCGACGTTGGGTTTTGAAAATAGAAATGAAACGGAGTCGCCATCGACCATTATTTTGGTGTGATCGGATCACCTTTATTTTAATAAAACATTTTGCTTTACTAAAAGCAGTGTTTTTGGTCCGCGAAATTTTAAAAGTCGGTCCGGAGTCGATTCATACGAGGAAGGTTAGCACCCTCGTCGCCCAAAATTGGTACCAAAATGATTAATTAGAGTCTTAGTGTCGGAAATTTTAAAAGGTTTTAAGATACTGATCCTTTAAAAATGTTTGGATAATTAGGGCCATAATTTTGAGATTTCTTTGCTCAGGAGGATCTGAACATCACATCCAAAGACGTTAGGACATGATGCTCTAAACCTTCGTAATCAAAGCTATCTCATGGTTTCTGAAGTTTATCAAAAGGATGTTTAGTTATTTAGTCAAGCGGAAAATCGCAACCCGAAGACGTTAGGGCACTATTTCCAATTCCTAAATACAAAACATTGCCTTTATTTTAAAATCTTTGAGCAGAGTGTAATGACTTTTCAAAAAGCATCGTATGGGATTGAATTTAAGAAAAGGTTTGAGTCAAAATTTGAAATTTCTTTGTCCCAAAAGATATAAACATCACATCCAAGCGTTAGGACACGATGTTTTAATCTCTCGTAACCAAAGTCATCTCGTGATTCGCACAACCGTAAAAGGGATGTTAAGTTATTTAGTCAAACGAAAAATCGCAACCCAGCACGTTAGGGCACTATTTCTCGAGTTTCTAAATACCGAAACATTGCCTCATTTTGAAAATTTTTTAGACGAAATACGATACTTTTACAAAGGATGCTTTGTTCAAAAATATTGTACAAAACAAAGATGACAAATATGGATGTGAATGTTAAAATAAAAATATAAATAATAATATTATGATAATCTGAAATAGTAATAAAATGAATAAATAAATAAATAAAATAAGAGGTTACAATGGCAAGATAATAGAGATGATACTTGAAATGGAAAATAAAATAATGGCGACAATAAAAATGGCGGTACTAATAAAAATACATATGAAATAAATAAGTAAACATAAACACATAAAAATAATAGTAGTAATGATAATGATAAAGCAGATATCAATAATAATAACATAATTAACAAATAATAAAATAATAATCTTAGTCACAATAAAAAATAAAGTAAAATAAAATAAAATACAATAGTGACATACACGAGTGTGATAGTAAATAATAATAACGAGTAATAATAATAATAAATATATAATCAAAATAACGAATAATATTAAAATTAATAAGACAAAATAACAATAAAACATATACAAAAAATATAATAATAGTAATGACAATGATGTAGTAACAAAAAAACTAAAAATATTGCAAAAATAATTTAAGCGAAATTAAATTGCATAAAAATAGGAGTATTGGGGTTAATTTGAAATAAAACAAAAGAAAAGGGACTTATTTGAAACACGCATGAAAAGAAGAGGACCAAAATAGCAATTAATCCCTTTTGTCAAAAGCATGCAATGACGGGGACTTAATCGAAATCGAATGGACATTTAGGGCCAAATTAAAAGAACACGAAAACTTGATTGCAAGAGCACGGAAATGAGAAGGACTAAGCATAAATTCCCCATTTAAGTTGAATAGGCGATATCACCATCAATGTCAATCGCTGGCCTCCACTAGCATTAATTACATCATTAAAAAACTTTTATCACTCATCCTTTTTTTTTTTAAAAAGCTTATAAGTTCTTTTTTTTTTTAACAAAAGCGAGCCCCCCATCTTCCTTCTTTTCCTCTCGTCTGCTTCCTCTCTTTTTAGCCCGACGATCGGGCTTCTTCGACGACGGAGGAAAGCGCTCGACGAGAACCTTGGGGACTTGGTGAGTTTCTTTCTCTTCCTTTTCTTTGTTATTACTCGTTTTTAAGAGTTTGAAAACAATAAAAATAAATAGAAGATAGTGAAATAGAAAGTAAAAAAAAATGAAAATCCACCTTTTAGGTTCGATCTTGCTTTGTAATTTCTCGATATTCGTTTTTTTCTTTCTTGAATTGAAAAATCTCCTTTTTTGATTTTCTCTCTGTTTTTCTCCCAAAAAAAATCCTCCATTACAATGGTTTGAATAAACTTATATAGCCATGTAGTTTACAACTTGTTCCTGCTACATCTCGTCTTGTTTAATGTTTGCGAGTGCTTGGCGGCGGCGACATGACGGGCGGTGGTAGATCTTGATCGAGGCGAAAGCACGCGGCAAAGTCGAGCGAAGACCTTAGGTGCGGCGCACCTAGGGTTTGCTGATTCTTTTTGTGTTTTGTTTATTTTTCTATTTTTGGGGTGTTTAAGCAATTGGGTGATTGGTTAAGCAATTGGGCTGATTAGTTAGGTTAGTGGGCTGTTGGGTTTTAATTTTGGGTCTTGGGTTGGTGTTGGGTCTAGTGTTTTGGGTTTGATCTAATGGGATTGTGAAATGGGCCGGGCAAATGGGCTCGTACAATTATTATTATTATTATTATTGTTGTTGTTGTTGTTGTTGTTGTTGTTGTTGTTGTTGTTGTTGTTGTTGTTGTTTTTCATTATTGTTATTTCATCGCTATTTCTACTGCTGTTACTATACGTAATACTTCCAATATATTATAAATCATTCTTACTTATACGTATATGTGTCATTTTATTATTCTTTTCATGCACAACATCGTGTTTTCGCATTTTCACGCTAATTTGTCTCGATGCCTCAGTTTTATAACAATTGATATTTCGTATTAGAGACTCGAGAAGATCGAGCCCTAACTTACTGGGTTCCAGTTTTTTTTCTCGTTTAAGTTAAACAACGGAATATCCCTTTCAAAAATCACAAATTCAAGTTTTAAATCGACATTCCTTATTAGCAATTCGAGTGAATCGAGCCCTAACTTACTGGGTTCTGATTTTTTCTCGTTTAAACTAAACAACGGGATACCCCTCTTAAATCGCAATACGAGTTTTGAATAAGATACTTGTACAGGCCCAATTTTACCCGGGCTTACAAGCCCAATTAAAAATCAACCCAAACTAGCCCAACTACCCTAGCCAGAAAACAGAAAAGCAAAAAAAAAAAAAAACCCTAGCCTCCTTTTTGCCTCTGCGTCGAATCTGCCCTTTGACGCCACCGACCCCCACCTACCTCTGACGACACCGCCCAACCTGCTCCACCGCCCTAGCACCTGCAAAACACGACAGAAGCAACGCCACACGCAACAGAGCAGAGAAGAAAAAATAGCAAACAAGTTGTAAAAGAAGGCTATAAAAAAACCGATTGGTGTTCGGTAAAAAGGGGGCTTTTGCTTTTTTTTCGATAAAAAATTTCGGTGTAAAAAAGAGATTTTTCGGAATTCAACAAAGAGAACGAACATTCAGCAATCGAAAACCAAGTGTAATTTTTAGAAGGTTGATTTCATTTTTTTTTGATATTATTATCTCTTCGCTTTCATTTATCTTTTTTTCTTTATTCTTAAGATTTTTTAAAAAACTAAATCGACAAAGAAAAGAAAAGGACTCACCTGAACCCTGGGACAAGTCGTCGGCGTCTTCCCTCCGTTGTCGAAGCCGGATCGAAGGCCAAAAGGGGAGGGTTTCTTTTTTACTCCATTCGGCTCTTCGGAGCCCGAAGGCATGGTCTTCGAAGGGGCTTCAAAGCGGGCACAAGGCCCATCCTACGCCTCGTCGTCCACCGGGCCGGTAGTGGCGTGATGGATCGCCGGAGGGAGGCCCAATCGGCCGAAACTGAAACAAAGGGAGGAAGAAAATACCTGAACCGTCGCCGATTGCTAGAACTCCCCGTTCCGGTGATGAAATCGGAATAAAAGGGATCGTTTCGCCCTCTTATTTTCTTTCGTTTTTTTTAAAAAAAAAAAAAAAAAGCGAGATCTTCAAACCCACGCGAAACAGTGCTAGGGCTCATATTCTGCGCCCCATCGGCCACCGTATGCGGCGGTGGTGCGACGGGAAGTAAGTGAACGCGCCGAAAAAAAGAAAAAGGAGATGAGAGGAAAAGAGGGATTTTTTGGCTGCTGGTTTGTTTTGAGTTTTAGGGTTAAACATGTTTCTGCAAAGTGCTTTGGGCTTATATGCCCTTGATTAAAACGGCGCCGTTTCGCAAGGGTTACTGCGCATGACCTTTAAAAGGGATATTTGCGCAAATGATCCCTCTCTTTCACAGCCCAGCGCGATTAAGCCCTATGATGTGTCTTTTGATTCTTTGCAATTTGGCCCCATTATTTTATTTCATTTTTAATTTGATCCGCGCCTGACCATTTGAAGCGATGCACATCAAGGATTGGGAAATTTACCGATTCGGTCCTCTTTGTTTTTGCGTGTCCTTTTAAGTCCATACCTCTTTATTTATTATGATTTCAACCCTCAATTTTATTACGATTTCAACTTGGTCCTTCTTCGCTTATTTTGTAATTATAGTATTATTGTTATTAACTTTAACATTATTATTATGATTATTATTGTTATTATTTTTAATGATATTTTTATCATTACTATATTCTTATTTTTCATATTTTTTACTATTATTTAGTTTACTATTATTATTCTTACTACATTATTTTAGTAGCATTATCATTATATTTTTATGTTTTATTTCTTTTCTATTATTATTTATTATATTTTCCATCATTATTATTATCATGGTTCTACCATTTTTTTATTTATCATTTTTACTACTCTTGTATTATTATTATTATTATTATTATTATTATTATTATTATTATTATCATTATTTATTATTATCATTATTTTATTATTAATACTATTATTATATTATTATTTATTTTACTATTATCTATTATTATTACTATTTATTTAGTATAATTAATTAACAATTTAATCCTTTTCTATTGTTTCTATGTTATTATTTATTATTTTATTTAATTATTAATTTATCTTACTTACTTATTTTATTTATATACATGTATACATATATTATTATTTCCATTATCATTCTTGGCATTATATTATTATATAATTCTTATTATTATCACTATTTAGTATTTGTATCATTATATTATTATTATTATCTCTATTATTGTTTTGTTACCAAATTATTGTCATCGTTATTATTTTTATTTTACTATTACTATTATATTATATTATATTTGCTTATTCTTTTGCATATATATTACATTATTTATTAATGACTATTACTATTTTATTTTTCCTTCGTTTTATTTTACATTATTATTTATACATTATATATTATTATTAGTATTATTTATATTTTCATTGTCATTGTTCTAATATTATTTTTATTCTCTATCATTCTTGCCATGTTACTATTATTATTGTATTATTATTCTTGTATCATTATTAGTATGTCATTTTTACCGTTATCATTTTATTATTATTTATTACCATATTATCGTTATTATTATTATTAAGTCATTTTCATTATTTTCACCATTTTTCTTTCTTTAGTTTGCTATTACTATCATCTATTATTATAATTGTATGTGTTATCATTTTATTTATTTATTTATTTTTTCTACTATTTTTACTATTATTAATATTATTAGTTTATTTATTATTATTGTCATTGTTATCATTAGTACTAGTAGTATTTTTATATTTACTGTGTTTGCGTCCATATTTGTTTTCTTAACTCTGTGCTACATCATTAAACAAAATACATTTTGAAAATTATCATGTTTCCTTTAATTTTTTTTAAAAAAATAAGGCAATGTTTCGTGTTTAGAGATTCGTGGAATAGTGCCCTAACGTGCTGGGTTGCGATTCTCTGTTTCACTAAATAATCAAACATCCTTCTATCCTATTTCATGAAATATGAGACAACCTTGACTTCGAGAGATTAAAACATTGTGCCCTAACGTACTGGGTGTGATGTTTAGATCTTTTCGGAATAAAGAAATCTCGATTTTTCTTGGCCCAAATACCTATATTTATCTTTAGCTTGAACATTATAAGATCAAAGAACATTTTACAAAAACCACTTCATTTCGTTCAAAATTTTTTAAATAAGGCAATGTTGATGTGTTTAGAAATTCGGGGAATAGTGCCCTAACGTGCTGGGATACGATTTTCTGTTTGACTAAAACACTAAACATCCTTTTAATAAATTTCAAGAACTCGAGATAACTTTGATTCGAAGGCTTGAATATCGTATCCTAACGTCTTGGATGTGATGTTTGTATCCTCTCGAAACAAAGAAATCTCAAATATCCTAATACATTTTTAAGACCCGTATTTTAAAACCCTTTCAAACTTGAGCATTAAGACACTAATTAATCATTTTGGTACCAATTTTGGGCGTGTCGAGGATGCTAACCCTTCCTCGTGCGTAACCGACTCCGAACCGATTTTTAAAACTTCGTGACCGAAACACTGTTTTAGTAAAACAAAAGCGTTTTATTAAAATAAAGGTGATCCGATCACACCAACTAAAGGTGGTGGCGACTCCTTTTTCATTTTTAAAACCCAACGTCGAACTCTTGTCGTTTTCCAAAAATGAATTCTGACGACTTGGCGACTCCTTTGAGGAACGATTTAGAGAGTCAAGCCATAAATTGATTATTTTCTGTCTTTTGTCGGAACTTTGAAAATTCGATCTGAAAATTACGATCTTTTATTGCATGTTTTAATTTCGGCATTGCATTGCATGACCGTTGTGGTCACACCTTTAAGTGGGAGTGAGAAGCTACTCCTTCGTGAGGTCTTCACCTCCGTGCAGGATAGTGGATCGCTTTCGGGATACATCCGTACCTATGTCTTCGTGAGATTTTCATCTCCGTGCAGCCATAGGGAAATGTATTCCCCTGAACTGAACTTGGTCTATATGAGCCTATAATGGGTGAAGATCGAGGAATCTGCTAGTTCAGGTACTCTAACCTTAGAACCAAACTACATGTAGTAAACCCTAGGAGCCCACCTTAGGTAGAACTATGTTAAACCTCTAGTGGTCACCTGGATAGATACTCTATTTTGTCTATTTCTCCTGTGCTAACGTGTTTTGTTTTGTTTGTGATTGCATTGCATTGCATCACACCGCATCATCTTAGAAAGAAGGTGTTGATTCATATTCGATTGCTAAATAGAGGAGTTTATCATAAGGAAATGTGTTCCTCGATAAAGTGGATTATAATACGGTCGTTCGAACATAGTCCGGGTAAACAACGAGAGGGTGATAACCATGCAGAGTATACAAGACTTTGCACGAGGATTCGAAAGCAAAAGATTATTGAAAGTCATCATGTCTCCATTCTCTAAAAGAAGCCCATAAGTATCGCAAAAGATAAGTGAGCAAAGAGGTGCGACACGGACCGAACAACAAGGAGCTAGAGGAGGTATCCATTGAGAAAGTTCACGAGACACGACCATAACATCTGGATACGAAGAAGAAGACTGGTGTTTTCACCTGGACTATGAGGATAAAGCCGTATATGCAATCCGTTTTATGTAAAGAAGCGTATTTTCTAGAAAAGTTCTTCTAATAAAATTGAATTCATAATCAACGCCTCTCTTTCTTTTTGCAAGCATTTGCATTGCATTTCATACATTTGCATTGCATCATATCACATGCATTAAAATTTATAGAAAGGCCCTAATTAGGTGAAGTTATTTGATAACCTAGAGGACATGGATCAAAGAATAGAAAGGCTAGAACAAATGCAAAAGGAAATACAAGAGCAAATGCAAGAACGATTAATCAAGATACAACAAGACATGATAGAAACGGATCTGCAGAATCTCGAGTAGCATGATGAATCGGTTGGTGCGATTCTTTGGTCAAGGAACGTGAGAAAGGAAGAGGCGTTGCTACTAGTTTGGGAAATGATAATGGCGACCTGTTTACCCTCAGGTTTTACCCACCAAATACCCAAGCACCACCGAAATATGTCCCCAAAGGGCGCCTTTTGTTATCGAGCCACGATGCGAGTTGAGACCGCAATGCCGGTGCACTTTCATTGGTTCGAGCACTAATCTCGGAGAAGTTCGGCTAATCTTATAGTCCCGATCTTGATGAAATGGTGAAATGGATAAGGCAAAAGCAAACCTTCCCGGACAACTCGAGGATCGTTGCGGATGGTTAGAAGAAAAGTTTAAGGAAATAAAGCTGGCGACCATCGCTACGGGTAAACGCTAAGACTTGAGCCTAGTCCCGGACCTCGTACTTCCACCAAAGTTCAAGACCCAGTTTTGAAAAATACAATGGGACCGTTGCCCGAAGTACACATCACAATGTTCTATCGACGGATGGCGGGATATGTCAACAACGATCAGCGCTTATTCATTGTTTTCGGATAGTTTGGTAAAATTGCGGCCAAATGGTACAATCAGCTCGGTAGTACTCGGATCAAGTCGTGGAGGACCTAGCACGAGCCTTCACGAAACAATACAGACGCGTGGCGATATAGCTCTGATCGAATCACGCTCCAAAATATGGAGAAAAAGCCAAGCGAAAGTTTGAGCAATATGCCCAACGGTGGAGGAAGTAGCCACACAAGTTCAAATGCACCGCTTCTAGAAAAAAAAACTACCATGCTCTTCATCAACACCACAAGGCTCCTTTCATAACCCATATGATAGGGAGTACCACTAAGAGCTTTGCCGACATGGTAATGGCGGAAATGATCGAACATGCAATCGAGATCGGCAAGATTGAAGTAGGGAAACCGATGAAGGCCTACTCCTAGAAGAAAGGACGACGAGGTGAATAATACAAACATGAGAGACCCAAATCAGCCTCACGAGTATCAAGGTTCATCAAGGAAAGAATCTCGCACAAGGAAAACGTTGAAAACTCCAATTCCGTCAATCCCTATGACATATAAGGAGTTGTATCAACATTTATTTGATGCACTACGTTGTGTCTCCCAATATCGAACCGATGCAACCTCCATACCCAAAATGGTATGACCCAAGCGCTCGATGTGAGTACCACGCGGGATCACAGGCCATTCGATAGAAAATTGCCTCACTTTCAAGAAATTAGTGGAAAATCTCATCAACATGGGTATTGTGAAGTTTGATGGCCGAGCAATGGTATACCAAAGAGAACCGAGGAATAAAGGTTTTAGAACATACGCCTTTATGTACTTGAGAGTGTTTTGAACAATGAGGTACATGGAAGAAACATGTATTTTAAAGCTAATCTAGAGTAATGTGTAAAACACTTGTTGCTTCGAGCACAGAAGCAATAAGTTTTCTTTTGAGAAGTAGGCTTGTGTCGAATTTTATTTCAATAAAATGCATCTTTCTAAGTAAATATTTTCATTCCTTATATTTCATTACGAATATTCTTTCACTCATAACCATATCATACGAATAATCATCCTTAAGATCATTTATTCTTTGGATTTTTGCCCATAATGGGCCCCAGATATCAATGACATGAGCAACAGCATTGTTGACTCTCTTTTAGTGAGATATGTATCTAGAGGATCTAAGGGCTTTGAAGATGACAAAGATTGCGACTTACTTCCCCAATGTAGATCCTACCTTATGAAGTGTCGTGAGACGCTATGAGCTAACGAAAGAAATGAAGATGGAGCGTGGCTCCCGTGAGGAATAAGGCAAGGCATCGTTGAGCTATTTTCGAGAATTCAAGATGTTTCATACGATCATATCAAGGCATGCCAAACTATTAAAACATGGGTATCTTTGTTAAGGTTGGGGTTTAAGAACCCATGTTGTACAATGACCTAGCCAATCAAGAGGCTCGGGCTATTGGTTCACCAAGGAAGGAAATTGCATTTGTTATGCCATAAGTCGAGAAAGGCGTGCCTCCTCCATTCTCTCTATGGGAAGCATGGATGTTAATAAGCCGTCTCCTTAAAATCTTTTTAGTTGGTTACCTTGCCAAGAGGGCAAAGGTCGCTTCACATGTCAAAATTACAAAGTCAACAGTTGTCAACTTTAACTTCAAATTCAAAAAAAAAAACAACAAAAAATAAAAAAAGGAAGAAGAAGTGTGTGGCGATGCGAGAAAGAAACATGATGGCACAAATTTGATCATTCAAAGATCGGACGCCATACCACCCTTCTTGACAATGGCGGCCTAACCCATTCAAAATTTTGAGAAAACAAGCGAGACTTGTAAAGGTTGGCATAGAGAAGTTACCATTTACCTTCTAGGTTTCTTGAACATCGGCGGAGCTTTCAGGGGCATCCTTTCCATTGAAAAATTGTTGGATAAGATTCCTTTTCCCAAGCCTTGATTTGATTGGATGAAGCGAGAATGTCTCTGATGAAGCTTGATTGAAAGTACTCATGGTCCAATGTACCAAAAATGGATGATATGGGCTTATGACAAAATGTTAGCTCAAAGAGAATTTGGAAGAGGACCCGGCATTAAGAAGGATTCTTCTTGTTCAAAAGGACTCCAAAAGGAAAGTAAATGCCTTATCTGACAAAGAAGGCTGTTCTAGGGAAAATGGGTGTTAACCAAGATGGATGGCAAGGACACCCCAATCCGGTGAGTTGATTCAATAAAAAAAGATTTCCAAAAAAAATGAAAAAACACGAAAAAAAAAAAAGAAAAGGAGAGGCCAAGGCGAAAACCCATAAAGGCGCTTTGAGACCAAAGGGTAGTTGAGTGAAAACCCAAGAAGCGACTCAAAATTTTGAAAGTAGGGCATCTGATGGTCTTGCTACACTCGAAGAAGTATGTTACGTCTTGGGGCATCGACAAAGTACTCTAGATCCCTAAACACATATTAAGCTCAAAATGGTTCTCAAGAAGTTGGAACAGAAGCTCAAGCTGCGATATCTGGGGCACTTAGTTTCCATTTTACCCATTTTTGTTACTTGTGGTTATTTTATTCCTTTCAAAAAAACCACCGATAAAATTCCTTCTTAATTACCTTTGCTAGCATTGTTTAATTTGTTTGTTTCGAGCTATGCTCCCAATCAATTTCCTTTTTGTCCATTGTTACAATCTTTTTCAAGCATTTTGCATTGAAATAACGATTAGTGGACTAATAATACTTTCATAAAAGGAGTTTTGCATATTACTCTGGAAGCTTCTGAATAATACAAGGACACGAAGCAGATTGTTGTTTAGAACTCACTCACTCAAGGTTTGGAAAGATTGGAGAAAGATGATTATCTCTTTGGACCTTTTATTGGTTGAACAAAAGACAATACATTTAGCGGTGATACGACCTTGACGGATAACGAGCAATGTCAACCCAAAGGTGCAAAGGATCATTCTCGAGAAAGAAAAATGATACTCTGCATTCATGCACATATCGAGCCTACATATCGGTCATTGCACCGTGGTCGTGTAACAGATCAAATTGATCCTATACCTCGAATTCTGATGGGATGGATAGAAGAAACCAAATGTTATTCTTCTAAATTGCGATTGAGAGATACAAACTTTATGTCTCGGAAGGTGCGATGGAAAGGACCCCGAAATTACAGCGGGGCAAGCTTGTTGAGCAGAATATGATCATTGTTTTTGGGCTTTCTATCAAAGATATTAGCTGAACAAGAAAGCATGATAACGCATCAGTGATAGAACCTTGATGAATTACGAGCAATGACGACCCCAAGCATTTAAAAAAGGGATCATTTCATTTTGCATTCATACATCATTTCAAAGCACGTTTAGCTAGGAGCATTCGACTCATTCTGATCATTGCATCCTAATCATTGTCAAAAGATCATTCTCATGACATTCTGCGTTCATGCAAGTGTCGTCCATAACACATGCAGTTAGGAGACTTTGAGTCGTTTCGATCATAACATCCTCATCATTTGCATAAGCATAAGCACACAAAATTAATTCTACTAGGTTCCTCAAAGAACGGTGTAGCGATATTGAAGTTCAGATTTTGTTCCCTCAAGATGGTAGTGGGGCAGACTGAAGATTGAAGTCTTCTTGAAGATAGTAAGGAAGCAAATTGGAAAGTTCAGATTTTGTTCCCTCAAGATGGTAATGGGGCAGACTGAAGAATGAAGTCTTCCTGAAGATAGTAAGGAAGCACGTTGAAAAGTTCAGATTTCGTTCCCTCAAGATGTTAGTGGGGCAGACTGAAGAATGAAGTCTTCCTGAAGATAGTAAGGAAGCACATTGAAAAGTTCAGATTTCGTTCCCTCAAGATGTTAGTGGGGCAGACTGAAGATTGAAGTCTTCCTGAAAATAGTAAGGAAGCAAATTGAGAAGTTCTGAATTCTTATTTCCTCGACGTTCTAGTGGAGTAGGTTGAGATTACAAATCCCATCTCCCTGAGTTAACAATGAGGATAAATTCTTAATTCTTTGAAGTTTCGGTAGAGAAGATGGAGACTACGAATCTCTTCTCCCTGAATTCTCATTTCCTCGACGTTCGATTGGATTAGGATTGAGATTACAAATCCGTCTCCACGAGTTAACAATGAGGATAAATTCTTATTCTTTGAAGTTTCGATAGAAGATGGAGACTACGAATCTCTTCTCCTGAATTCTTATTTCCTCGACGTTCCAGTTGAGATTAGGATTGAGATTACAAATCCCGTCTCCCTGAGTTAACAATGAGGATAAATTCTTATTCTTTGAAGTTTCGATAGAGAAGATGGAGACTACGAATCTCTTCTCCCTGAATTCTTATTTCCTCGACGTTCCACTGGATTAGGTTGAGATTACAAATCCCGTCTCCCTGAGTTAGCAATAAGGATCAATCATTATTCCTTTGAAGTTTCAGCAGAGAAGATGGAGATTACAAATCTCTTCTCCCTGAATTATTATTTCCTCGAAGTTTCGGTGGGGTAGGTTGAGATTACAAATCCCGTCCCCCTGAGTTAACAATGAGGTTACATCCTTAATTCTTTAAAGTTTCGATAGAGAAGATGGAGACTACGAATCTCTTCTCCCTGAATTCTTATTTCCTCGAAGTTCCCGTGGAGTAAGAAGTAAATCAAAGAAATCAGTCTGGTGGTCCCTAAGTTTGTAGGGATCAGATTGAAGAAAACAGATTTGACCTTCCTGAAGTTGCAGGAAGCAAATCGAAGAGATCAGTCTGGAGATCCTTGAGTTTGCAAGGATCAGATTGAAGAAAAGCAGATTTGACCTTCCTGAAGTTGCAGGAAGCAAATCGAAGAGACTAATCTGGAGATCCTTGAGTTTGCAAGGATCCAGTTGAAGAAGGCGATTGACCTTCTGAAGTTGCAAGAAGCAAATCGAAGAGATCGATCTGGAGATCCTTGAGTTTGCAAGGATCAGATTGAAGCGATTTGACCTACACCAAGTGCGAAGCGGATCGAAGATATCGGTCTGGTGATCCTTGAGTTTGCAAGGATCAGTTGAAGATAGCATATTTGACCTTCTTGAGTTTGCAAGGATCAGTTGAAGATAGCATATTTGACCTTCTTGAAGTTGCAAGGATCAGATTGAAGATAGCAGTTTGACATTCCTAAATTTGCAAGTGCGGATCGAAGATAACAAGTCGGAGATCCGATGTTGTAGGAGCGGATTGCGGGAAGCGGTCGAAGATACAAAGGCGCATGAATAAAATGGAACTACAAGTCCTATCTCACTAAAGCAACGGTGGAATAGGATCGAAGCGACCGAGATCGGTGGTGGAATGGCGCTACTGAAGAAGAGCACACGAGAATTCAAGACTCGACGAGGCCAAGCAAAATTGGCCTTTTGAAAGTCTTTGCTCCATTCCGTTGCGACAATGAGCAAAGAGGGCATTTATCTGAGCCCAATTTTACAGACTTAAAACCCAATTAAAATCAACCCAAACTAGCCCAACTACCCTAGCGAGAAAAGCGGAAAAGCAAAAAAAAACCCTAGCCTCCTTTTTGCCTCTGCGTCGAATCGCCTTTGGCGCCACCGACCCCCACCTACCTCTGACGACACAGCCTTTGCTCCACCGCCCTAGCACACAAAACACAGCGGAAGCAACGCAACCGCATAGCAGAGCGAGAGAAAAATAGCAAACAAGTTGTAAAAGAAGGCTATAAAAAAACCGATTGGTGTTCGGTAAAAAGGGGGCTTTTGCTTTTTTTTGATAAAAAATTTCGGTATAAAAAAGAGATTTTTCGGAATTCAACAAAGAGAACGAACATTCAGCAATCGAAAACCAAGTGTAATTTTTAGAAGGTTGATTTCATTTTTTTTTTACTGTTATTATCTACTGCTTTCATTTATCTTTTTTTCTTTATTCTTAAGATTTTTTAAAAAACTAAATCGACAAAGAAAAGAAAAGGACTCACGAACCACAGGACAAGTCGTTAATCTTCCCTCCGTTGTCGGCGGATCGAAGGCCAAAAGAGGAGGTTTCTTTTTACTCCATTCGGCTCTTGAACCGAAGGCATAGTCTTGAAGGGGCTTCAAAGCGGGCACAAAGGCCCATCCTACGCCTCGTCGTCCACGGGCCGTAGTGGCGTGATGGATCGCCGGGAGGAGGCCAATCGGCCAAATCAAACAAAGGGAGGAAGAAAATACGAGCAATCGCCGATTGCTAGAACTCCCCGTTCCGGTGATGAAATCGGAATAAAAGGGATCGTTTCGCCCTCTTATTTTCTTTCGTTTTTTTAAAAAAAAAAAAACAAAAAGGCGAGATCTTCAAACCCACGCGAAACAGTGCTGGGGCTCATATTCTGCGCCCCATCGGCCACCGTATGCGGCGGTGGTGCGACGGGAAGTAAGTGAACGCGCCGAAAAAAAGAAAAAGGGAGATGAGAGGAAAAGAGGGATTTTTTGGCTGCTGGTTTGTTTTGAGTTTTAGGGTTAAACATGTTTCTGCAAAGTGCTTTGGGCTTATATGCCCTTGATTAAAAGCAGCGCGTTTACATGGAGTTCTTCGCATGACCTTTAAAAGGATATTTGCGCAAATGATCCTCTCTTTCCATTGATGTGATTAAGCCCTATGATGTGTCTTTTGATTCTTTGCAATTTGGCCCCATTATTTTATTTCATTTTAATTCGATCCGCGCTGACCATTTGAAACGATGCACATCAAGGATTGGGAAATTTACCGTTCGGTCCTCTTTGTTTCTTGCGTGTCCCTTTTAAGTCCATACCTCTTTATTTATTATGATTTCAACCCTCAATTTTATTACGATTTCAACTTGGTCCTTCTTCGCTTATTTTTGTAATTATAGTATTATTGTTATTAACTTTAACATTATTATTATGATTATTATTGTTATTATTTTTAATGATATTTTTATCATTACTATATTCTTATTTTCATATTTTTTACTATTATTTAGTTTACTATTATTATTCTTACTACATTATTTTAGTAGCATTATCATTATATTTTTATGTTTTATTTCTTTTCTATTATTATTTATTATATTTTCCATCATTATTATTATCATGGTTCTACCATTTTTTTTATTTATCATTTTACTACTACTATATTATTATTATTATTATTATTATTATTATTATTATTATTATTATCATTATTTATTATTATCATTATTTTATTATTAATACTATTATTATATTATTATTTATTTTACTATTATCTATTATTATTACTATTTATTTAGTATAATTAATTAACAATTTAATCCTTTTCTATTGTTTCTATGTTATTATTTATTATTTTATTTAATTATTAATTTATCTTACTTACTTATTTTATTTATATACATGTATACATATATTATTATTTCCATTATCATTCTTGGCATTATATTATTATATAATTCTTTATTATTATCACTATTTAGTATTTGTATCATTATATTATTATTATTATCTCTATTATTGTTTTGTTACCAAATTATTGTCATCGTTATTATTTTTATTTTTACTATTACTATTATATTATATTATATTTGCTTATTCTTTTGCATATATATTACATTATTTATTAATGACTATTACTATTTTATTTTTCCTTCGTTTTATTTTACATTATTATTTATACATTATATATTATTATTAGTATTATTTATATTTTCATTGTCATTGTTCTAATATTATTTTTATTCTCTATCATTCTTGCCATGTTACTATTATTATTATATTATTATTCTTGTATCATTATTAGTATGTCATTTTTTACCGTTATCATTTTATTATTATTTATTACCATATTATCGTTATTATTATTATTAGTCATTTTCATTATTTTCACCATTTTTCTTTCTTTAGTTTGCTATTACTATCATCTATTATTATAATTGTATGTGTTATCATTTTATTTATTTATTTATTTTTTCTACTATTTTTACTATTATTAATATTATTAGTTTATTTATTATTATTGTCATTGTTATCATTAGTACTAGTAGTATTTTTATATTTCTTGTGTTTTGCGTCCATATTTGTTTTCTTAACTCGTGCTACATCATTAAACAAAATACATTTTGAAAATTATCATGTTTCCTTTAATTTTTTAAAAAATAAGGCAATGTTTAGTGTTTAGAGATTAGTGGAATAGTGCCCTAACGTCTTTGGTTGCGATTCTCTGTTTCACTAAATAATCAAACATCCTTCTATCCTATTTCATGAAATATGAGACAACCTTGACTTGAGAGATTAAAACATTGTGCCCTAACGTCTTTGGGTGTGATGTTTAGATCTTTTGAATAAAGAAATCTCGATTTTCTTGGCCCAAATACCTATATTTATCTTTAGCTTGAACATTATAAGATCAAAGAACATTTTACAAAACCACTTCATTTCGTTCAAAATTTTTTAAATAAGGCAATGTTGATGTGTTTAGAAATTAGAATAGTGCCCTAACGTCTTTGGGATACGATTTTACATTTGACTAAAACACTAAACATCCTTTTAATAAATTTCAAGAACTCGAGATAACTTTGATTCTGAAGGCTTGAATATCGTATCCTAACGTCTTGGATGTGATGTTTGTATCCTCTCGAAACAAAGAAATCTCAAATATCCTAATACATTTTTAAGACCCGTATTTTAAAACCCTTTCAAACTTCCGACATTAAGACACTAATTAATCATTTTGGTACCAATTTTGGGCGTATCGAGGATGCTAACCCTTCCTCGTGCGTAATCGACTCCCGAACCCGATTTTTAAAACTTCGTAGACCAGAAACACTGTTTTAGTAAAACAAAACGTTTTATTAAAATAAAGGTGATCCGATCACACCAACTAAAGGTCGGTGGCGACTCCCTTTTTTTCATTTTTAAAACCCAACGTCGAACTCTTGTCGTTTTCCAAAAAATGGTTACGACAATACTTGTTCTCGGAAATTCGAAATGTCGCGCCCTAACTTACTGGGCTCGACATCTAGATACTTCGAGACAAGCTCCTTTTTCCTAAAATGGAGGCAATGTCCCTAATTTGGCTTTTCGAGGAAACAAGCCCTAACTTACTGGGTTTCTGACTTCTCGTTTGACAAATGACGGGAGATCCTCTTCAAATAAAAAACCAAGTTTTAAAAGGTGAGCTTAGTTTCGGGAGTTTAAAGTATTGTGCCCTAACTTACTGGACATGATGCTTTATCTCTTTGAAAATAAGATAACCTTAACGTCCCTTCTAATTCCTTCAATTTTATGGAAATAAAAAGTATCGTTTTTTCGAATCATTTCAAAGTTTTCAACATTAGGACATCGATCAATCAATTTGGTACCAATTTTGGGCGTATAGAGGGTGCTAACCTTCCTCGTATGTGTAACCGACTCGAACTCGTTTTACGGATTTGAAGACCAAAATCGTTGTTTTGATAAATCAAATTATTTATTAAAAACAACTATTTTACGAGGTGGCCCGATCACACCTCATCAAAAAAAGGTTGGTGGCGACTCCCTTCTTTTTCGTTTTCAAAACCCGAGTCGACCGCGTCGTTTTTTGTTTTATCAAAAAATGGTTACGACATTCACCTCTCTCTTTTTTCTTCTTACCTCTTTTTGCTTTTCCTTGCAAAATGAGGCAGGAGGCCATGCCACCCTTAAATGTTAATAACACTGACAAATAACATAATAATCTAAATTAAAAATTAATAGTCAAAATCCAAAATAAAATCGAGCAATGAAAGTGTAGCTACATTCAACTTATATTTTTCAAATTAAACTTAACACTAGAATTCAGATTTATTGAAAGTGACTTTAAAATTAAGCTTACCCCGAATAAAAATGAATACTCATAATATAAATAATATTTTTAATTATTTTTAATTGAATTGATGTTTGATTAATGCGTGATACCGATACAAAAATTTAAATAAAAACATAAATTCTAATTTAAATGTTAAAAGAAAATACTAATTGTTCAGATTGTATTTACTTCAATTCATTTTTCTTCGATTTGTCCTCCTATTAGATGAAAAGGAAGACTAATAAAACGACTCATAAATCGATACATATTGATATTTTTATTTTTATCGTGTTATTGATAAATATAATATTTTAGGAAACTATGGAATATTTTACTTTTGAATTTCATATAAAAATAAATGTGCATATAAACTCTTCAAGGATAATTTAATTATTATTTAATAAGAAAATTTTGCAATTAATAGTTTTCACTAAATTCAAGAGAGTATACTAGTTTTATAGCATATTCAATGTGCATTGCAAAAGTATACATAATATAAATATGTAGTTAATAATTTTAAAAATAATAATAGATGTAGTTAATAATTTTAAAAATAATAATAGTTATTGATAAGGTAATCAAAATTGTACATAGTTATTGATAAAAAAAAAAAAACTATATGAGAGAGAATCCTATGTGAAAGTCAAGAGTGTTCACCGCTCCAGGTGTGGCTTAGGTTTAAGTCGCACTAGTTGCGTTTGCTGTTCGAGCTTTACCCTATTATTGTAATTCACCAAAAAAATTACACCAAAAAAACTCTTGCTCAAAAAGGTTACATATCTTACAGCCAACACAATGACTTTATTTAAACATAATTAAATAGAAATTAAAATCTTTTGTTTTTTTTTTTTGGGTTTCGATTTTCAAGTTTTGAGTTTTAGGTTTCAGATTTTAGATTTCATGTTTTGAATTTGAGTTTGATGCTTTTGTATTATTTATGTTTAATAATTATAATTAATTTTTAATTTTTAATTAAAATCATTTATATTAATTTTAAACCCTTCAATATGTTTTGTTTTACACCAATAATAATGTATCATCAAATATATATATGCGATATAAATAATTGAGTTGACGTCATGAATCAATTCAACACTAATTTGATAAAAGAAATTGTATAAAAATCATGAATATCAATATAACTTTTTCACCTTTTACTAATGTTATGTAAAATGTTTAAATAAAACAATTAAAAATTAAAATATCTAAGGACTAAAATCAAAACTAAGAAGAGTTATTTAGAAGTATTTTATCATTTTCCATGTGATTCAATTATTGAATAAATTTTTATAAATATCTTTGAAGTGTTATTTTTTTTTTCGCTCAGAGTGATCTAATCTAATTTAAAAGCAAATTCCATTTTGGTGTGCAATAGTTAATAGCCGCCGCATCTATTGATAATTTTAATAAGGGTAAATTATAAAATAGTACTCAATTATGGCTTTAGTTTTATTTTAATTATTAAAATTTTAATTTAATCACTTAACTATTTGAAATTAAATATTATAGTTACGCTCTTGCAAATTGCCATTAAATTAGTAATGAAAAGCTGATGTGGGTTTCTTTATTGGCCTAATAATAGATTTAGTCTTTTAATATTTACATGTTCTACCCAAGATTGGAAGTTACTGATGATGATATGTTCAAGTCGAAAAAAACGAGGCAAAAAAAAAAAACAAATTTTCTATGTTTTCATGTTTTGAAAGATTTCACATTTCGTTGTTTTCTCTACTTGAATATTAGGTATTTGTACATTTTAAAATAAGAAAAATGGAAATAACTATTCGTAATTGTTTAAAGAATTGTTAATTTATTTTAGAGGAATTGATTCTTAGATAATATGATATTAATCTAAAATATGACACTCGGATAGTTGGATTTAAGCCAACTTGATTTTTACCATATTCACAAAGGTGACATTAATTTAAAATGAGCACAATACAATTAGTGTTAAATACTCTTCTTGTTTAGCAGATTACGGAGGTACATTCGAGAATATTTAAAAAAATTTAAATACTTTTCAATTTTTTATTGAAGTTTTAAATTAGAACTAAACTGAAAATTCTCTGATGGTTAAATTTATTGATTTTTTGGAATTCGAATTAAAATGATAAATTTTGTAAACATTAAGGGCTAATTTTGTTGATTTTGTTTTAGATTTAGGATCAAATTTATAGAACGTGTAAATCTTGGAGGCTAAATTTATTATTAGACCAATAAAAAAGGCTCACCCAACTTTTCGCCACTAATCTAACAACAACTAACGAAAGAGTGACTAAAATATTTAATTTTAAAAAATTGAATGGCAAAATGGAAAAGAAAAATTAATAGTTATGTGACCAAAATAAAACCAAAGGTATAATTGGTGACTATTGTTGTAATTTATCCTTTTAGTAATTTAAATTGATTTCTTTGGATAAGTTCAAATAATAAAAATAACTATTTGATAATTAAATGAAGAGTAAACTACATTGGTAGTCACTCAACTATTAGTTTTTTGTCATCCAATTATAAAAGTTACAAAAATCAACCAACTATTCAAATTTTTCTTTTTTGGTCACTGGCCATTAATTTATATATTGTGTCAATTTAGTCTTGATTCAAAATAAAACTAACCCTCAACATTCACAAATTGTGTAATTTTTTTTTACAGTTTTACTTTTATTTGTGATATTGAGGTTAATTTTAAAAGAATGAGAAAATATGAAAATTATTATCTTTGACTTTTAGGTGTTTTCGTTTTTGATATATTTCCGATCAAATTTAGTTGATAGATTATTTTTCTTAGCTTATTAAGTGAAAGGGTCACAAGGAAAAGAAAAAAAAAAGACCAAATTACATGATATGTAAACACTGAGGGTCACAATGTATAAATGTTGAGTGTTAAAGTTGTTATTATGCCAATTTTAAAATTTGTATGTCATCTTTTATTCAACCATTCAACGACTAGTGACCAAGAAAGGAAAAACCAAATAGTTGAGTGATCACTTCGTAATTTTTCATAATTGGGTGGCTAAAAAAATTACTAATAGTTGGATGACTTGAAATGCAATTTACCCTTAAATAAACAATGGATAATTTGTGATTGGTGTCCCAAAATGTCCCAAAAAGGAAACTATATTTGCTATAAAAAAGGTTATATCAACTAGACAGACTATAGTGGACATTAAATGACGTACCATAAAAATAAAAGAAAAGAACAAACAACACAAAACCGATATATATATATATATATATATATATATATATATATATATTTAAAGGTTGTACTCTTTTGACTTAAAAATAATAATTGAGGCTAAAGAGATTGCAATGATTTAAGCATGTTATTCATAAATATAATGTTTTGGAAAAATATATAATATTTTACTTTTTAGTAAAATCATAAATATAAAAGGATTAGGGATTGATAAGTGTCCTATAAAAATATAGTAAAATTTTAAAATATATATATATTATAAATTTTTAAGATTATTTATAAAATTTTAAAAATACACTACTAATATACAAAATACACATTATATATATGTATATATATATATATATATAAACCAATGGCTAAAAATTTTTCTAATTCTTCTAGCTTTCTTTATATGAGAGTGGTTAAATTTTAGTTTTGATTAGTATATTTCGCTCAAATTTTAGATTTAATCGATATACTTTAATTTTTATAATTTGATTTCTCATTTTTTAATATCATTAATTAATTTAAATATTTTATTCTAAAACTTGAAATATAATAATTTAATTAAAAGAATAAATAATCAACACGACATGGATGAGAATCATAAATCATGCATTTGCATCATGAATAAACTATATATGTTAAGATGGACTGGTTGGAAATTAAATTTATAATTGCATTTGCATCATGAATAAACTATATATGCATTGAATCACTACATGTTCCTTACATCAGCTTAACTTGTATTATGCCTGATTTGTTATTATGCTATAAATTACATTCTATAGTGTTTGAATGATTTTATATAATGGTTTAAAAATTAGACTCACACTGAGCTATCATACGCTCACCCCCCATTTCTTTACCTCTTAGGTAATGCAGGAAACTAGGTCTCAGAATGGCATCAAAGGAACCTCGGATTAGCAACTTATTTTGCTTTTATTTAAAAGTTTCATTAAAAGTTTTCCTTAATCATTTATTTTTGGGTTTGTAATTTGTAATTATTTTCTCATTTTTATATCTTAGGTTTGGGATTTGTTTAGCTTATTTATTTTAAGCATGTCATTTAATTATTACTCTAATATTTGCATGCTATTCAGTATAAGAAACTATTCTTCTAAATGTTTTCTGTTGCTTTAAAAAATACTTAAAGTTTTGATAGATCTTTTCTTAAAAACCTAAAAGTCGTTTTCTCAAAGCTTCATATCAATTATACTAATAAGTCAAACCGGTTTAATGAATGAATGTTTTTCTAAAAACAAAAGAGCATTTCCATACAAATCAAACACATCTAAAAAGAATGATTTTATAGGATCATTTCGGTGACTAAATGTAACACCTTTGACTTAGCCGGAACTCCTAGGCCGGGTCGGGGATGTTATATATACATAGCTACCACATAGAAAACTCGGATTTCACGTATTAAAAACTAGTATCAATTAAATTTTATCTATGCAGTAGATATATATTTTTATAATTTGATCTACGAATTTTAAATATACTTCATCTCAAATTTGAGTTGGCATTTAATGCCTAAACTAATTGTTAAATTAATGAAAGGACTTAATTGATATGATATTGATAGAGAATCAAATTAAAACATTTTAAAAATTAAATATGAATTTAAAATTCGCATAATTTGAGAACATTGCGTCTAATGTGTTTATGGTCAATTGTAAACAAATCCTTGGTCAAACCTGACATGCTATATAAAATTCCATGAAAAATCAGTTGTAAAAGGTAGAAAAGAAAGGCAAATACTTTCAGATGCTTAAACGACTTCATTCAATATTTATTTTCATATAAAATACTTAATATATTTAATATATATTTGATAGTTGAAATTTTTATATAAAATTTGATATGCATAATTTAAAGGAATAAACCATAAAATATAACGGTTGGATCGTTAAAACATTAATTATATATAAAATTACTTTAATTTTTACTAGTTTTAATCTCTTCATTATTATTTTTATTAATTTTAAAAATAATTATAAAAGATTTGATGTTTAGAATTTTAAGAATGATACATATAAACAATTTCCTTTCTTAGTTTTTAAATTCATCCATTAAAAACAATTCTGAAATCCTAAAGAGAGTGGGTCAAATAAGTAACAAATTTATTTATTTTAATTCAGTCTTTTAAATACTATAGAGTCGTATTGTTCTTACTTTACAATGATATTTCCTAGGAAATTAATATAAGATTACTGGTCATAAATTTTGCGACGAGTATGTCAAAAGCAATGAAAAGAATAAATATCATTCATGCCCTCAAACATTTTGATCTTTACATTTCAATCGAACTCCAAAAGTTTAAAATCAATAGATGATATTTAAACATTTTTTACGGACATCAACTTTGAATAAAAAGAATCAAACAGAAGACAAATCAGCATTTCTTTTAATCTATTTTGTAGTTCCATGCACTTTGTTTTCTTGAATTTAAGTTCTCCTTTTTTGACTTAAAATATCACCACTATTTTTCTTACCTATAAATACATGCAACAATTGCACTCTTATCCTCACACCAATTCTGTGCCAAATTTCAAGAGCAAACCAAAAAAGGCTGCAAATTAAGCTTTTGATCAATCGAAATGGCTTCACAAGTTTCTCAGATGCCTTCTTCATCACCCCTTTCTTCCAATAAGGACGAAATGCGTCCCAAAGCCGATTTTCAGCCTAGCATTTGGGGAGATCTCTTCCTCAATTGTCCCGACAAGGTATACACACATATGAGCATATTGACATATAATCTTAACGGATTATTTGTTTAATTATTTAGTGATTCAATATGAAGAAAATTTTCATTATTTTGAGCAGAATATTGATGCTGGAACTGAAAAACGCCACCAACAATTGAAAGAAGAAGTGAGGAAGATGATTGTGGCACCAATGGCTAATTCAACCCAAAAGTTAGCCTTCATTGATTCAGTCCAAAGACTGGGTGTGAGTTACCATTTCACCAAGGAGATCGAAGATGAACTAGAGAATATCTACCATAACAACAATGATGCCGAGAACGACCTCTGCACTACATCTCTTCGATTCCGACTACTCCGAGAGCATGGATACAATGTTACCGCAAGTAATTATTGGAACAACAACATAGTGTTTTTACGTTTCTTGAGTATATAATAGCATGGAATGTTTGATAACGATATTTCATTTTGGGTAATTTCATCTCAGACGTATTCAACAAGTTCAAAGACGAGCAAGGGAACTTCAAGTCATCCGCGACAAGCGATGTTCGAGGATTGTTGGAACTTTATCAAGCTTCCTATTTGAGGGTTCATGGGGAAGATATATTGGATGAAGCAATTTCTTTCACCACCAACCATTTAAGCCTTGCAGTAGCATCTTTGGACCATCCTTTATCCGAGGAGGTTTCTCATGCTTTGAAACAATCAATTCGAAGAGGCTTGCCAAGGGTTGAGGCAAGGCACTATCTTTCAGTATACCAAGATATTGAGTCCCATAATAAGGCTTTGTTGGAGTTTGCTAAGATCGACTTCAACATGTTACAATTTTTGCATAGGAAAGAACTAAGTGAGATTTGTAGGTATGTTTTTGAATCTCTTTAACCCATTTTTTCTTTTTCATCTTTTTTCTTTCTTTTTTTTTTTTTCTAATGGAAGGAGGGTTGAATTTATAGGAGGCATCATTCTCTGTATAGGGGACTAGTTGCAAGTGCTAATATTTGGATCTTATTAAATAGCACAAGTTAAATGTGATGGGATCAACCTTGGATTCATCTTTTTCACCTATATCATTTTACTTATATATATTTTTTAAAATTTGAGGTTGCCAATTGACTTAAATCCAACAACATGAATGTGAAACTAAATAAAACTTTGAATATTCATTGTGCTAAATGGGTTTTTTATTATATTATTTTTTAGGTGGTGGAAGGATTTAGACTTTCAAAGAAAGTTGCCATATGCAAGAGATAGAGTGGTTGAAGGCTATTTTTGGATATCAGGAGTGTACTTTGAGCCCCAATATTCACTTGGTAGAAAGATGTTGACAAAAGTGATAGCAATGGCATCTATTGTAGATGATACATATGACTCATATGCAACATATGATGAGCTCATTCCCTATACGAGTGCAATTGAGAGGTTAGATTTCTTTAATTTTGTTGGTAATAGGTTAGGTTTCTTTAGTTGAAGTCAACATTCAATAATATATTATGAGGAATGATCAAATATAACGTTGAAGTTGGATTCAGGTGGGATATCAAATGCATAGATGAACTTCCTGAATACATGAAACCGAGCTACAAGGCACTATTAGATGTTTATGAAGAAATGGAACAATTGGTGGCTGAGCATGGGAGACAATATCGTGTCGAATATGCGAAAAAAGCGGTATGTACATCGACAAACATTTATTTTGTAAAAAGAGATGAGATCTTAGCTAAATTCTAGATTTGAATAAATAACTAACTTGAATAACAACATATAACCATTTAAATATTATTATTGAATTTGAATTGATATTAGTGATAATTGTTGAGATTTTGTTGTCTCAGATGATACGACTTGCTCAATCTTATCTTGTGGAGGCCAGATGGACTCTTCAAAACTACAAACCATCATTCGAGGAGTTTAAGGCTAATGCATTGCCAACTTGTGGTTATGCCATGCTTGCTATTACATCTTTCGTCGGCATGGGAGATATCGTAACACCAGAGACCTTTAAATGGGCAGCCAGTGACCCTAAGATCATTCAAGCTTCCACAATTATTTGTAGGTTTATGGATGATGTTGCGGAACACAAGGTATTATAATATATTTAGAGAACCACAAGAAACTGAACTCTTAACTAAATAATTGAATGTCTTTGTAACAAAATCTAACAATGGTTTTATCATGATCTAAAACAATTAAAGTCTAATGTTTATATATAAAATGTTTAGTCTCAAATTGAAGAATAAGAAAAGAAATATAGTTTCATTTCAGGGTTTTTAGTGAGGAAGTATTGTCAATAAAGGTATTTTATCATCACAAACAAAGATAAGATTAATTAACTGATAGATTTTAGGGTATAAAATGATAGAATAATTTTGATTTTATTACGGCTGCAGTTCAAGCATAGGAGAGAAGACGATTGCTCAGCAATAGAGTGTTACATGGAAGAATATGGCGTAACCGCACAAGAGGCATACGATGTATTCAACAAGCATGTTGAGAGTGCCTGGAAGGATGTGAATCAAGAGTTTCTAAAACCAACAGAAATGCCAACAGAAGTTTTAAATCGTAGCCTAAACCTTGCAAGGGTGATGGATGTACTTTACAGGGAAGGGGATGGCTATACATATGTTGGAAAAGCGGCTAAGGGTGGAATCACTTCATTGCTCATTCAACCAATTGCACTTTGAAATTTATATTAAGTTTTCCTGTTCAAGCATCTTCCTTAAGAAATAGTTATTAAGTTCTAATTAATAATGTTGTATAATATTCATATATATTACAAGAGAAAGTCCAAATCGATTGTCTTTGTACTCATTACCTTATATTTTATATTTTAATTATTTTTATGTACTTTTTATATAAAAGAATATGTGATATAAAAGTAGGATGAATTATAAATATTGGAATTAAGATAAAAAAATATCCACTAACCCTTACCACTTTAAGTTTATTGACAAAAACTTTGAATTCTTTATTTATTTAATTTTGGTTAAGTTTGATATATAAAATACTCATTATTAAACGCGGCTTAAAACGCATCAAATTTGTAGCCAATCTTAAAGGACTAGTAGTTAGTTTCAAAACAATTATTTCTTGAATGGAATATCGGTATTGATGAAATTGGTTGAATGAGTAATTTGTTTTCTATCAAGTTCAGTTAGGAAGATATCTTGTCTCGGATATTGGAGCGTATGACCTTTAAAAAATAGAGACATAGATGTGATTGATTGAACTTGTAACACCCCAAACCCGGCCCATACGTTTCGACCGGATCTGGCATGTCACATGAGGAAAATGCTTAAAGAAATTTGTGATTGTGTTAGAGTTGACGATATTTGGTTATAATCAAGAAAACAGGCTTGGTCTATAGATGTTTGTTATAAATATTACTAATTCTGATAGGTTGATTGGTGATATGAAAACCGTACTAGTGAGCTTAAAAATCGTGACTTTTTGAAAATAATATTTGTAGTTCGAAGGAAATCTCAAGTTTAATTGTTCATGTTTGTATGGCTGTTTGTTTTATGATCCATTTGTTATTCATTCATGAAAACGTTATTTAAGTTTCAGAAAATCAATTCATGAAGGATAATAGATACATTAAAACATAAAGCAAATTTAAAATCCCAAAGGCCTTATTACAAATTTAAACCCGCAATAGTAAAAGTAAAGAAATTGAGCAAAAGAAAAATTTACTGAAGGTTGAAAACATCGTCCCTAAGTATGGCCTCCACCGAGATATTTACAGCTCCAAGCCTACTGCTGTGCATTACCTGCAAGGAATAAGAGGGGGGTGAGTTACAAGAACTCAGTGTGTAATCCCCCTTACCATCATCCACTGCGCCCAAACCCATGTAGCATCGTCTTGGGCCTAAGCCCATTAACATAACAAGATATCAATGAAATGAATGCAACCCAACCCATCCATCCAATCACACCCCCGACCAGCCAATCACACCTGTGGGGATCAAGTCAACCCACCCCGCTGCTCACACCAATATGCAGTCAAGCTGCTATCATAGAGTATATTTTGTGGCTGAGCCATTAGAAACATAATTAAGCATATAAATACATGAATTGTGGCTATGCCACCAGGCTACACTGCTCTTCATTCAATTTCGCGCCCCATGCAATATGATAAAGTGCAACATACATATATTAAAGAATTTATGTGTAAAATAGACATCAACCCAACAAGGGTATTCTCGTAAACTGTTACAGTAAAGCTTTTCAGTGAGTCGGCCCATTAAGGCATTTTAGTAATCGGCCCATTAGGGCATTTCAGTGATTCGGCCCGTTATGGGTATTTTAGTAATTCAGCCTATTAACACATTTTCAACAGATTTTAAAACTAACATTGTTTAAGCGCGTTTACTCAATTTCATGCAATATTCCAGTTATTAGACTTGTATGCAAAAGCGACTTGTTTTACCGATTCTATGGTGAATCATAAGACTACGGAATTATGGTGTGAGATTACACACCTGAGTACGTAGGGAACTAAACCCTCTTGATCGTCGTCACCTATGTCACTGTCGTAACCATTTTTTGATAAAATAGAAAACGACGCGGTTGACTCGGGTTTTGAAAATGAAAAAGAAAGGAGTCGCCACCAATCTTTTTTTTTTGATGAGGTGTGATCGGGTCACCTCGTAAAACAGTTGTTTTTAATAAACAGTTTGATTTATCAAAACAACGATTTTGGTCTACGAAATCCAAAAAACGAGTTCGAGAGTCGGTTACTCATGAGAAAGGGTTAGCACCCTCGATACGCCCAAAATTGGTACCAAATTGATTGATCGATGTCCTAATGTTGAAAACTTTGAAATGATTCGAAAATAGATACTTTTATTTTCAAAACTTGAAGGGATCGGAAGGGACGTTAAGACTCTCTTATTTTCGAAGAGATAAAGCATCATGTCCAGTAAGTTAGGGCGCAATACTTTAGACTCCCGAAACTAATTTCGCCTTTTAAAACTTGGTTTTATATTTGAAGAGGATCTCCCGTCATTTGTCCAACGAGAAAACAGAACCCAGTAAGTTAGGGCTTGATTTCTAAAGAATCCAAATTAGGAATATTGGCTCTATTTTAGGAGAAAGAAAAGAAACTTATCTCGAAATATCTAGATGTCGAGTCCAGTAAGTTAGAGCGCAACATTTCGAATTTTCGAGATTAAGTGTTTTGTTTAAAATTTGAATTGCGATTTTAAAAGGGATATCCCGTTGTTTAACTTAAACGAGAAAAATCGGAACCCAGTAAGTTAGGGCTCGATTCACTCGAGTTGCTAATACAGAATATAGATTGTTATGAAAATTGAGATGTCGGGAAAAGTCAAGGAGGCGAACGATGAGAATATAAGTAATGGGGAAAGAAAAGTATCGTGACAATGGTGTATATGTATTGACGATGGTTGAAAATAATGATAATAATAATGGTGGTAATATATATATAGAATAGGTAAAATATATGCATATTGAGAAATAATATAATGATAGTAGTAATGTGGGATATATATATATAAGAAAAATGCCAGTAATATACATAAAATAAGTGAGATATTTACATATATATGAAAATAGTGTAATAATAAACAAACAATAATAAAATAAAGAAAAAGGACAAAAATGATTGCAAGATCAAATAAAAATTATGAAATAATGTAGTGAATGGGCCAAACTGAACTTAAGACATTGAAGGGGTCAATTTTGGTAAAATGAATGCTTTGGGGGTTAAATCAAAAATAAAACAAGGTTCGGGGGCTGGAAGAACACGCGCATAAAAGGTGGGGGACCACAGAGGCAATTTTCCCCAGTGAATTAAGCGCAACGTTTGAAAGAGGGACCGAATCGCAAACCACGTGGAATCTCCGGGCCATTATTGCAGTAATTAAAAATTTGATTTTTGAAAACTAAAAAAGCGGAAGGACCAGTAGCGTAATTTCCTCTCTGGCTTAAAACACGCGGATCCTCTTTGGGTACGGGTCAGATTCGGGTCGGGTCGAGTGAAACGACGTCGTTTTGGGGGTTAAAAGTCAGCCCCCAAACGACGTCGTTTTGATGGGCTATTTAAGGCCCAAAAATCAGAAAAAAATCATTTGAGGTGTTTGTTTTTTTTTAAAAAAATTTAATTCTTCTCTCTTTTCTCTGCAGTCCAGAAGGGAAGGATTTCCGTGAGCTCCGGTCCAAAGATTCGACGACGCCGTTGCTCTTCGCCACGATGCATGGTGGCCGAAAAAGGTAAAGTTCTTCTTTTTTTTTTTCCTTTTTTTCTTTTCTGTTATAATATACCTGCACTTACATATGTTCGACAGAAAAATAAAAAGAAAAACACTTTCGAAAGAAAAAAATCACCTCTGTTTAGCCTCGATTTTTAGTGGTTTGTTTGTGTTTCTTTGCTTGTTAATCATTGCCCGTTATTCTCTGATTTCTATTCTTGCTTGAATTTTTATGCTTTTTTTTGTTTCTGTTTTTTTGTATTGATAATTTTCTCTATTTTTTGGTATTGATTTTAAAAAAGGAACCCCCTTACAAATATTTTGAATCGGCTTTTATAGCCAAAATTTTTTACAACTTGCTGCTTTTTGTCCTTTCCCATTTATTGTTTGCAGGGCCAGAGGCGGTGGAAGGGCGGTGGACGGGACTGCCGGCGGTGTCAGACATGTCAGGGGCAGGTTCGACAAGTGGCCCTAGGTGCGGCGCACTTAGGGTTAGAAAATTCTGGTTTGGGGTTTGGGCTTGGGTAGGTTTAGGTTTAATGGGTTATGGGTTAATTGGTTTGGGTTTAATGGTTAAGTGGGTATGGGTTGTCTGATTGTTGGTTTTGGGTTATAAGATGGGCCTATTGGGTTTTAATTTTGGGTCTGGGTAGGTTGTATTAGGCTTGGGTTAAAATAGGCTTATAAGCCTGGGCAAAATTGGGGTTGTACAGCTGCCCCTCTTTGCTCGTTGTCGTGTAACGGGAACAGAGCAAAGACTTTCAAGAAAAACTAATTTTGCCTGGTCCCGCTAAGTCTTGACTTCTTTGGTACCCCTCTTCTTCAAGTAGCCTCATTCCAGTCCACTGCATCTTGTTGTTTTGATCCACTCCACCGCTACTTCGGGGAGATGGTATTTGCGGCTCCAATTCGCTCTGTTACAACTTCAGTGAGATAAGATGTGATGTCTTCAATCTGCTCCTACAACTTCAAGGATGCTAGACCTGCTATCTTCAATTTACTCCACTGAAACTTCAGAGAGATAGGACCTGTAGGTTTAATCCGCTCCACTCAATCTTCTCTGCTTCAAAGAGATAAGAATTGATCCTCATTGTAAACTCAAGGAGACGAGATTTGTAATCTCAACCTACTCCACGGGAACTTCGAGGAAATAAGAATTCTGAATTTTCCAAACTACTTCCTTATTATCTTCATGAAGACTGAAGATACCTCAGCGTGCGACCCGAGGCTCGACTCACCTTTCACAATATGAGGATTTTTTTTGAAGAACAGAGATTGAAAAATACCTCAGCGTGTGACCTGAGGCTCAACTCACCTCTCATAATATGATTTGATCTTTTGGGACAAACAGAAATTGAAAAATAGAAATTGAAAATACCTAGGCATGTGACTCGAGGCTCAACTCACCTCTCGCATTATGAGTTGATTTTGAGCAGAAATTGAAAGATGAAATTAAAAATACCTCGGCACTGTGACTGAGGCTCAACTCACCTCTCGTATTATGAGTTGATTTTGAGCGAAATTGAAAGACGAAATTAAAAATACCTTGGCGTGTGACTGAGGCTCAACTCACCTCTTGTACTATGAGTTGATTTTGAGCGAAATTGAAAGATGAATTGAAAATACCTCGGCGTGCGACCAGAGGCTCAACTCACCTCTTGTACTATGAGTTGATTTTTGAGCAGAAATTGAAAGATGAAATTAAAAATACCTCGGCGTGCGACCCGAGGCTCAACTCACCTCTCGTATTATGAGTTGATTTTTGAACAGAATTTGAAAGACAGAAATTAAAAGTACCTCGGCGTGTGACCCTTGGCTCAACTTACTTCTCGTATTATGAGTTAATTTTTGAACAGAAATTGAAAGACAGAAATTAAAAATACCTCGGCGTGCGACCCGAGGCTCAACTCACCTCTCGTATTATGAGTTAATTTTTGAACAGAAATTGAAAAACACCTCAGCGTGTGACCCGAGGCTCAATTCACCTCTCGTATTATGAGTTGATATTTTGAAAAATAAATTGAAAAACACCTCAGCGTGTGACCCGAGGCTCAACTCACCTCTCGTATTATGAGTTGATATTTTGAAAAATAAATATTGAAAAACACCTCAGCGTGTGACCTGAGGCTCAACTCACTTCTCGTATTATGAATTGATATTTTGCAATCAGAATTTCAAAACATATCATCTGGTGGAACTCGGATGTCTTCTTTTTCCTTGGTTTGGTACAACTATCATCAAAACTTCTTGCTTTTTTGGCGTGCCTGTATGTGTCATACGTGATGTTATCATGATATGCACGTGTTTGTCTTAAATGTTTTTATGCCTACATGATTATGCCATGCATACAGGCTTGTTTGTCATGTATCTCTTTTAAATCACGACTTTCATAATAACTTGTATTCATTGCTTTGACTCTTGAATTTTCTTTCAGGTTTTGTACCTGTCCTCAAGTTTTACGAGTAATATGCGTTTCTCGTATATCACCCTTTTGCCCCCTATTGAACTTTGTCCTTGCTTTGAGGCTCTTGCACTTACCAAATTCTTATTCAGGTAATGCTCAACGTTCCTTTTGTTTAGAGTATGTAATTTCACTATTTATCATTTAAATGAACCAAACATGAGATGCATGAAAATGACAAAGTAGGCATGAAAGGGATACCTCACACTCATATTTATTTCAAAAGTAACAAGCAAAGAAAATTGACAAGGAATATTTCAATAAAGAAAACGTGATAAAAAAGGAAAGCAAGTTCCATTGTCACAATACTTTTCTTTCCCCACTACTTATATTCTCATCGTTCGTCTCCTTGATTTTCCTGACATCTCAATTTTCATAACAATCGGTATTCCGTATTAGCAATTCGAGTGAATCGAGCCCTAACTTACTGGGTTCTGATTTTTTTTGTTTAGGTTAAACAATGGGATATCCCTTTCAAAAATCTCAAATTCAAGTTTCAAATCGACATTCCGTATTAGCAATTCGAGTGAATCGAGCCCTAACTTACTAGGTTCCGATTTTTCTCGTTTAAGTTAAACAACGGGATATCCCTTTTGAAATCGCAATTTAAATTTTAAATAAAACACTTAATCTCAGAAATTCAAAATGTCGCGCCCTAACTTACTGGACTCGACATCTAGATATTTTGAGATAAGTTTCTTTTCTTTCTCCTAAAATAGAGGCAATATTCCTAATTTGGATTCTCGAAAAATCAAGCCCTAACTTACTGGGTTCTGTTTTCTCATTGGACAAATGATGGGAGATCCTCTTCAAATATAAAACCAAGTTTTAAAAGGCGACCTTAGTTTCGGGAGTCTAAAGTATTGCGCCCTAACTTACTGGACATGATGCTTTATCTCTTCGAAAATAAGAGAGTCTTAACGTCCCTTCTGACCTCTTCAAGTTTTGGAAATAAAAAGTATCTATTTTCGAATCATTTCAAAGTTTTCAACATTAGGACATCGATCAATTAGTTTGGTACCGATTTCGGGCGTGTCGAGGGTGCTAATCCTTCCTCACACGTAATTGACTTCTGAACCTATTTTTCTCAGATTTTCGTAGACCAAAAGCCTCGTTTTAATAAACCAAGGCATTTTATTAAAACAAAGGTGATCCGATCACACCCAAATAAAGATCAGTGGCGACTCCCTTCCTTTTCATTTTTAAACCTCGAGTCGACCGCGTTGTTTACTGTTTTATCAAAAAATGGTTACGACAGCTTGGATACCTCACACTCATATTTATTTCAAAAGAAACAAGCAAAGAAAATTGAAAAGGAATATTTCAATAAAGAAAACGTTATAAAAAAGGAAAGCAAGTTCCATTATCGCAAATGCTCTAGATATCCAACGCATGAACTTCTCCACGTTTCTTCATCCTGGATCTTTTCGAGTAAAGCTTCTTGTGTAGAAGATTTTAAGCTTCCGAGTCTGCTTCAAATATTATAATCTCAGCTTTTGACTCTCTGTTCAAATCATCTTGCTTTTTGTGTCTAAACCCCCTTCATTAGGATGCCCTTTCAGGTTTTCATCATAATCTTTTTGTTTATCAAAATGCCCTTTCAGGTTTTCATCTTGATCTTTTTTTTTTTTCACCAAGACGCCCTTTCAGGTTTTCATCTTGATCTTTTTTTTAGGCATAGTACTTTTTCATGGCATCTGAGTTCACTGGATTAGGTAACTCCTTCCCATCCATCTTAGTGAGAATCAAAGCTCTACTTGAGAAAGCCTTCTTTACGACGTATGGCCCTTCCCAATTTGGTGCCCATTTTCCTTGAAAATCTTTTTGTATTGGGAGAATCTTTCTCAGTACAAGTTCTCCCTCGCGAAATTCTCTTGGCCACACCTTCTTGTCATGGGCTGTGATCATTCTTTTCTGGTACATTTGTCCATGGCAGATCGCCTTCAAGCGTTTTTCTTCGATAAGATTTAGCTGGTTATATAAAGCTCGAACCCATTCTGATTCTTCTAGTTCCAACTCCATTAAGACTCATAGAGAGGGAATCTCGACTTCGATGGGCAGCACCGCTTCCATTCTATAGACCGGAGAGAAAGGAGTTGTTCCGTAGAGCGTCTGCGGATGTGCGATATGCATTACAGCGAATGGTAGTTTCGTGCGGTCTTTATATGTCTCGGTCATTTTCCCAATAATCTTCTTAATATTTTGTTAGCGACTTCTCTTCGCTCCATTTATCTTTGGGCGATAGGGTCAGGAATTATGATGCTTTATTTGAAATTGCTCACACACTTCTTTCATCATCTTATTGTTCAGATTTAAAGCATTATCTGAAATAATTCTCTCGAAAAATCAGACGACATATGATCTCCTTTTTTAAGAACACATAAACTGCGGTCTTCGTCACATTAGGAAATAAACCGCTTCTATCCATTTTGTGAAGTAATCTATGACCAAAAAAATGAATCGGTGTCCATTAGAAGCTTTTAGGGAAATTGGCCCTATAACATCCATGCCCCACATAGAAAAAGGCCACGGAGAAGTCATGACATGAAGGGGCAAAGGGGCTGCATGAATTTTATCGCCGTAAATTTGACATTTGTGGCACTTTCGTGCGTAACTAATACAGTCACTTTCCATCGTCAGCCATTAATAACCGAGTCTCATAATCTGCCTAGCCATAGTGAAACCATTGGCATGCGTTCCACAAGTTCCTTCGTAGACATCTTCAAGTATTTTTCTGGCTTCAACAGCATCTGCGCATCTCAAGAGCACTTGATCTTTTCCTCTTTTGTATAGGATGTCCCCATCAAGAACAAATCCCACCGCCATTCTTCTTATTGTTCTTTTGTCGTTCTCATTTGCTTGCTCGGGATATCTTTGATTCTTGACATATTCTAAGATATCAAGGAACCATGGCTGTCCATCTGCCTCTTTTTTAATGCTAAAACAATATGCAGGGACCTCGTATATGCTCATTTGGAGAGGCATTATTTTCGTTTCTCTGTTTACTTTGAACATTGAGGCCAAAGTGGCCAGGGCATCAGCTAATTGGTTTTCTTCTCGTGGGAAGCAATTAAAAGTCACTTCTTCGAACTCTTTGACCAACTCCGCAACAAGATCGCAATATTTGACCAACTTCGAATCTCTCACTTCCCAATCTCCACGGATTTGGTAAATCACCAACGCTGAGTCCCCGTACACCATTAAGATTTTGATGTTTCGTTTAATGGCTGCACGAAGTCCCATGATACAAGCCTCATATTTCGCAAAATTATTGGTACCAAAGAAATTTAATCTGGCAGTGAGCGGATAATGGTTCCCCTCTGGTGACACAAGGACTACTCCAATCCTATACCCCAATGCATTTGATGCACTGTCGAAGCTCATCTTCCATGACTTTTCTTTTGACGACTCACTCTCTTTTTCTGTAATGCACATCAAGTCTTCGTCTGGGAAATCAAATATCAATGGCTCGTATTCCTCTGTTGTTCGAGTTACTAAGAAGTCAGCTATCATGCTCCCCTTTATCGACTTTTGACTCACATATATGACGTCGTACTCTAATAGTAGGATCTGCCATCGCGCCATTCTTTCTGAGAGTTCAGGTGATTCCATCATGTATTTTATTGGGTCCAATTTTGAATTTAACCATGTCGTATGATACAGCATATATTGTCTGAGCCTTCGAACTACCCATACCAAAGCACAACAAAATTTTTCAATTGACGGGTACCTTGCTTCATACTCTGTGAACTTCTTGCTGAGGTAATAAATTGCCTTTTCTCTTATCCCTGACTCATTATGTTGCCCTAGTACGCATCCCATTGAGTTTTCGAACACAGTCAGATATAATATTAACGGTCTCCCAGGAGTTGGCGGTACTAGCACCGGGGGGCTAGACAAATACTATTTTATTTTATCAAAAGCCACTTGGCACTCCTCGTTCCATTCTCCAGGATTGTGTTTTCGAAGGAGTAAAAAAATTGGGTCACACCGGTTGCACTTGGCTGGATTAAGCTTCAGTTGGAACTTTCTTAGTCTTTCGAATAATTTCCTGAGGTTCTCAACATGTTCTCTTTCCCCCTGAGATTTGGCAATCATATCATCGACGTAGACTTCTATTTTTTATGCATCATGTCATGGAACAACATCACCATAGCCTTCTGATATGTTGCCCCGTCAATCTTTAATCTGAATGGCATCACCTTGTAGCAGAATGGTCCCCACATCATCACGAATGTAGTTTTCTCCATATCTTCAAGAGCCATTTTTATTTGATTATAACCCGAGAATCCATCCATAAAAGAAAACAATGATTTTTTTGTTGTGTTATCCATCAACGTATCGATATGTGGCAAGGGAAAATTATCTTTAGGACTTGCTCGATTCAGATCGCGATAATCCACGCACATTCGTACCTTGCCATCTTTTTTCGATACTGGGACTATATTAGCTACCCATTCTGGGTTTTTGGAGACTTGTAGGAAGCCAGCATCAAATTATTTCTTGACTTCTTCTTTTATCTTTAACAGCATTTCAGGTCTCATTCGTCTTAGCTTCTGTTGAATGGGTTTGCATTCTGGTTTTAGTAGGAGTCTATGGACCACTACATCCTCGTTCAACCCTGACATATCCTGATACGACCATGCAAATACATCTTTGTACTCACGAAGCAAGGCGATCAAATCATGTTTGGTCTTCTGTGAAATAGAGATCCCAATCTTCACTTCCTGCATCTTTTCTTCATTTCCCAAGTTTACTGTCTCAACAGATTCTTGATGGGGTAAAATCTATTTATCTTCTTGTTCTATCATTCTTAATAAGTCAGGAGACGAGACATAATCTTCAGCATTTTCCTCAGCTTTGAATTCTCCTAAACAAATAGCTTTCTCTAAATCAATTTCAGGACTTGTAACAAGATTGTTCATGTCGTTGGTATCTGAGCACCTGAATGGTGAATGGAAAAGAAAATTATAGAGGAGCATCATATTATTGGAACCGAAAAAATATAATGTTATGGCATGATATGAGGTACATGTAAGGACGGGTCATGAGAAGAGGGAGCAATTATGAAGTTAACAAGAATGAAAAGACTATGACAAAATGCATCTCCATTAATGTTCATTTAAATGATAAAGAGCAAACATAAGCTTTTACAAAAGAATCCCACTATTACTTAGGGGCAAAAAGAGAGTTAACATTCAGCATTACTCTGGAGAGGACTTAGAAACTACAAGAAGATCCACAGCAGTCCAATTGTTCAAAATGACTCCAGGAGGATAAGGGCGTATCATTGAAACATCTTTAATTGCATCATCCCCTTTGTCAACAACATTTATACTGACGTTCTGAAGACCCCTTTCAATCCATAACAACGTGCTTTGTGAATTATCTCTCCCTGGGTACATCATTCCTGCAGATGTAAATGTTTTTGACAAAAGAGGATACACTATGGGTTCCCATTTCGATTCCCGACCTGAGGCTCTCGCAATCCTCCTTTCTTGATCTTTCTGCAACTGCTTTGTTCTTCTATAATTTTAACTTATTAGGCTCTTTCTTTGGACTCAAATGCATATAACATGATGTAATGCAAATGCATAAAATGCAATACAGGTGCATGGCATGAATGTAAAAAGAAAGAGAGGTGTTGATCATGAATTTGATTCCATTAGAAAAACTTTTCTAGAAGATACGTTTCTTTACATAAAACGGATCGCATATACGGCCATGTCCTTATGTTCGAACGACCGTATTACAATCCACTTTATCAAGTAACACATTTCCTTATGACAAACTCTTCCATTTAGCAACCGAATATGAATCAACACTTCCTTTCTAAGATGATGCAATGCCATTCAAATGCATAGAGAGAATACAAAAAGAAAGATAGGCGCTGATTATAAATTCAATTCCATTAGAAGAACTTTTCTAGAAAATAAAGCTCTTTACATAAAACGGATTGCGTATACGATTTTTTCATCATAATCCAAGTCGAAACACCAGTCTTTTTCTTTGTATCTGTATGTTATGGTTGTGTCCCGTAAACTTTCTCCATAGATGCTTCTTTTAGCTCATTGTTGCTCAGTTCAAGCCGTACCTCTTCACTCACTTATCCTCTGTGATATTCATAAGCTTCTTTAAGAAAATCGAGACGTGAATAATCCGCGTTGGCTTGAATCGGCCTTCTCTCGTCATTTATTTGGACTATATTTGGGCAACCGTATTACAATCCACTTTATCAAGAAATTCATTTCCTTATGACAAACTCTTCTATTTAGCAACCGAATATTAATCAATACTTCCTTTCTTTGATGATGCAATATAAATGCATGAATGCAAGAAGAAGGCATCGATTCAGATTCAACTTCATTTTAGAAATCTTTATTATAAAACAAAATCCTTTACATAAAATAGACTAAAAATATGCTTTTGCCCTAAGGCCTAAGGTTTTGATTTTTCCAAGGAAAGAGATTACCTCTTGATTACAACCCGGCTATAGCTCATATCTCACGCTCAATATGTCAGCCTCTGCAGCCAAAGTCTGTAGGTTATCAGCTACCTCTCGAATCTGGATTATCGCTTCACCCATGAGGTAATTTCGGCTTCTAACTTGCTCACAAGAATGGCGAAGCTCCTCCTCCCAACGCCTTTCTCTTGTTTCTAGAAGCTCAATCTGGAGCTCACCACTATGTAATGTCGATTCTAGCTCTTCAACCTTACCTTTCATTTCCTTGATTCTGTTCAGACTTGATTTCAGTTTGCTTTTTGAGTCTTGACTTCTATAGTGGTGCAGAGACCGCCCAAGCTCAGCCACTCTAGCTTTTAGTCCCCTTTTCTCCTTTTGGCTTTCTGCCATGCCCTTCTCTAAGGCCTCGTTTTGTGTTTGCATTTCTTGAAACTTTTTCTCCCAACTGCTAACTCTGGCTCTTTCCTCTCGAATCTCTTGTCACCACTGCTCTGAAGTTTTTCCTAATCCAGCATTTTTTATCGTCAGACGCATCTTCTTGTATTCCATCTTCAAGCTATCTCGGTCTTCCTCTACCTTCTATTTTTCCTTTCTAAGTTTCTCGGCCTCCGATTTTTGACCATCCACCTCTAATTTGAGAAGCATATTCTCTTCTTCCAGCTTTTCTATCCTTCTTCCAAGCTCTGAACTTATCCGTTCAAAATATTGTTTCACAATCTCTATGTCTGATGGGACCACTCGCAAGCATTCTTCTCTCGATTGGGCACCCTCTGGATTTAGCTCAGGGACATTATCTTTAATCCTTTTAATCCTCCATCCGCTGTTCTCTGGGGTCGTCATCGGGCCTATAGATAACCTTTTTATTCTATGAATCCGATTACAGGCACTAGAAATCTCTTTAACCTTTTTCTTATAGCTCCCCCTTCGTATGAGAACTCGCATTGAGCCAGCCTATATGTCGTTGGTACGAACTGTCTTGAACTATATTGTCTTAGGACCAGCAAAGGGGCATATGCAGTAGAACCCCAAATTCCCAGTAGAGGAACCCAGTCGAAGTTTCCACAACGATAAAGGATCTTGTCGGGAATCATCCAAGGAGCTTTCCACTTGATGTCGTCTTCTTGAAAGTTTTAAAAGAGTGCTATCCAGTTTTCTTCGGACACGTCTTCTCTCCTGGGCGTAGCTACTATCTCTTTCAACGGGGAGTAATGCTCCGACAAAAATCGATAAGACACTTTCTCCACTTTTTAGAAGTGACTATGAAACCAGGCCAATAACAACTGCGCACATCCAATAAATCTACCTTCACCTATTCTCTGACATGCATTCAAGGATCTGAACGTTTCGGTCAAGATGGCAGGAACAAGCGTGACCCCTTTGTCTAATCGGCCGAATAGATCAATAACTGCTTCGTCAATATGTCTTAGAGCTTTTGGGAAGATCACTAAACGTAAATACACAAGGCAAAGATGTTAATCTTTTTCTTTGCATCAGGATGCATTAGGATCAGGTCCCTCAAATATATCCAAGGTATGCCTTTACCCCCGCCTTTCTTTTGCATTCTAGTTGAGACCCATTGTTCGCTCATTCCCGTGATATTCATCAATTTTTTTGCAAAAGTCGAGCTATTAACTGCTTTGGAATAAGCTTTATCAACTTGAATTCTCGGATAACGTAGCAAGGTCGTGTATTCCTCTATCGTGGGAATCAAATCTACTTTCTCGAATGAGAAACAACTATAAGCAGCATTCCAGAACTGAGTTATTACTCGGAATAGGTGCTTATCTATTTTGACATCGAGCAGGTATGGTAGATCGCCATAGGTACTATAGAACAGCTGCTTTGCCTCGTCATCCCACTGGGTCCATATTTCTTTCAACTCCTGGAGTTTATTCTGCGTGACAACGATATTGGTGAAATCCGTAATTGACACATATCCTCATTAAGCTTGTCCCCTTTTCTAATTGGCTTTGCTTTGACCATGTGCGGGCTGCCGCATTGTCCTCCACTTTATCAAGGAATTCGCTTTCCATAACTAGCTTTCTAACTCAGAAACTGACCGTGAATCGATGCCTCTTAAAAATGGAAATGGCATGTAGAGGAAATAAAACATCATCAATTAGTACCACAGAATGACATATAAAGCATGTAAAATACATAAATGCCTATCTGGGTAACTACTAAGGTTTGGCATAGTTCAGCTCGGGGTGGGTTCTTAGGCTCCTTAAGTGTAGTTGAGTTCTATAGTTCGAGGTACTCGAACCAGCAGATTCCTCGATCCTCACCCATTATAAGCTCATACGAACCGAGTTCGATTTAGGGGAATACATTTCCCTATGGCCATGCGGAAGTGAAAACTTCTCGAAGACATAGGTACGGATGCATCCCGAAAGCAGTCCACTAGCCCATGCGGAGGTGAAAACCTCACGAATGCATAGCTTCTTGCTCCCACTTAAAGGGTGTGACCACAACGGCCATGCAATGCAATGCCAAAGTATTTACGAGACCCAAAATTGAAAGTGCATTAAAAGAAGCATGATTTTTCGAAACCATTTTCCAATTTTAATCAAAATGACAAAAATCAATCAATCTATGGCCTGACCCTCAAAGTCCCCAGCGGAGTCGCCAAGATGTCGTAACCATTTTTTGATAAAACAGGAAACGATGCGGTTGACTTGGGTTTTGAAAATGAAAAAGAAAGGAGTCGCCACCAATCTTTTTTTTTTTTTGATGAGGTGTGATCGGGTCACCTTGTAAAACAGCTGTTTTTAATAAATAGTTTGATTTATCAAAATAATGATTTTGGTCTACGAAATCCAGAAAATGAGTTCGGGAGTCAGTTACACACGAGGAAGGGTTAGCACACTCGATACGCCCAAAATTGGTACCAAATTGATTGATCGATGTCCTAATGTTGAAAACTTTGAAATGATTCGAAAAATAGACACTTTTATTTTCAAAACTTGAAGGGATCGGAAGGGACGTTAAGACTCTCTTATTTTCGAAGAGATAAAGCATCATGTCCAGTAAGTTAGGGCGCAATACTTTAGACTCATGAAACTAAGCTCGCCTTTTAAAACTTGGTTTTATATTTGAAGAGGATCTCCCGTCATTTGTCCAATGAGAAAATAGAACCCAGTAAGTTAGGGCTTGATTTCTCGAGAATCCAAATTAGGAATATTGCCTCTATTTTAGGAGAAAGAAAAGAAACTTATCTCGAAATATCTAGATGTCGAGTCCAGTAAGTTAGAGCGCGACATTTCGAATTTTCGAGATTAAGTGTTTTATTTGAAATTTGAATTGCGATTTTAAAAGGGATATCCCGTTGTTTAACTTAAACGAGAAAAATCGAAACCCGATGAGTCGTTTTGATTCATTCACTCATTGCTAATACAGAATATCGATTGTTATGAAAATTGATATGTCGGGAAAAGTCAAGGAGGCGAATGATGAGAATATAAGTAATGGGGAAAGAAAAGTATCGTGACAATGGTGTATATGTATTGACAATGGTTGAAAATAATAATAATAATAATGGTGGTAATATATATAGAATAGGTAAAATATATGCATATTGAGAAATAACATAATGATAGTAGTAATGTGGGATATATATATATAAGAAAAATGCCGGTAATATACATAAAATAAGTGAGATATTTACATATATATGAAAATAGTGTAATAATAAACAAACAATAATAAAATAAAGAAAAGGACAAAATGATTGCAAGATCAAATAAAATTATGAAATAATGCGTTGAATGGGCCAAATTGAACTTAAGACAGGATTGAAGGGGTCAATTTTGGTAAAATGAATGCTTTGGGGGTTAAAACAAGGTTCGGGGGCTGGAAGAACACGCGCATAAAAGGTGGGGGACCAAAGAGGCAATTTTCCCCAGTGAATTAAACACAGCGTTTGAAAGAGGGACTGAATCGCAAACCACGTGGAATCTCCGAGCTAATATTGCAATAATTAAAATTTGATTTTTGAAAACTAAAAACGCGGAAGGACCAGAAGCGCAATTTCCCCTCTGGCTTAAAAACACGCAGATCCTCTTAGGGTACGGGTCGGATTCGGGTCGGGTCGAGTGAAACGACGTCATTTTTGGGGTTAAAAGCCAGCCCCAAAACGACGTCGTTTTGAGGGGCTATTTAAGGCCCAAAAATCAGAAAAAAATCATTTGAGGTGTTTATTTTTTTAAAAAAATAATTCTTCTCTCTTTTCTCTGCAGATCCGAAGGGGGAAGGGATTTTCGGTGAGCTCCGATCCAGCATTCCGACGACGCACCGTCGCTCTGGCCACCGTGCATGGTGGTCGGAAAAGGTAAAGTTCTTTTTTTTTCTTTTTTTCTTTTGTGTTATAATATACTGCGCTTACATATGTTTGACAGAAAAATAAAAAGAAAAACACTTTCGAAAGAAAAAAAAATCACCTCTGATTAGCCTCAATTTTTAGTGGTTTGTTTGCGTTTCTTTGCTTGTTAATCCTTGCCCGTTATTCTCTGATTTCTGTTCTTGCTTGAATTATTATGCTTTTTTTTGTTTCTGTTTTTTTTGTATTGATAATTTTCTCTGTTTTTTGGTATTGATTTTAAAAAAGGAACCCCCTTACAAATATTTTGATTCGGCTTTTATAACCAAAATTTTTTACAACTTGCTACTTTCTGTCCTTTCCTGTTTATTGTTTGCAGGGCCAGAGGCGGTGGAAGGGTGGTGGATGGGACTGCTGGCGGTGTCAGGCATGTTAGGGGCAGGTTTGGCAAGTGGCCCTAGGTGCGGCGCACCTAGGGTTAGAAAATTTTGGTTTGGGGTTTGGGCTTAGGTAGGTTTAGGTTTAATGGGTTGTGGGTTAATTGGTTTGGGTTTAATGGTTAAGTGGGTATGGGTTGTCTGATTGTTGGTTTTGGGTTGTAAGATGGGCTTGTTGGGTTTTAATTTTGGGTCTGGGTAGGTTGTATTAGGCTTGGGTTAAAATAGGCTTGTAAGCCCGAGCAAAATTGGGGTTGTACAATCACCATAGCACCCGATTAACTAACGAAAGAAAGTTTCTTAATCCACATCTAAATCAGATTATCTAAAAGTCTTACCCTTACTATCGCGCACGACCCCGATCTGCCTATACGCACCGAATATTGGCTCCCTTCCACGATGAACCCAACTTCCATAGATTAGGCTTATGTCTGCAGATGAGTCGGCAAGGGTATGAGATTCGGCCAACTCCGATTTAAACAACCGATTCGGCCAAAGAAGAAAGTGTCCAACATGCAAAAGGAAGAGGAGATAAGGTGTTTAAGAGGTTCGGCTATTTGGAGGGGAAGGGACAAAGGAGATTCAGCCACCCAGTGTTGTTGACTAACGAAGAGACAAAAAGAAGAATATAGAAAAGATGAGAAAAGAAGAGAATGAATTCTTTAGTGGTCACGGTTTTAGGCAAGAAAAGAAACACCAAATGGTAAAAAACAAAGAACCTTCTAAAGAACCGAAAACTCAACAAAAAAGCTAAGAAAATTCGACACATGCACCCCCTCCCAAAATCGAATGCACTCTTCATCCCAAAAGAACTCTTTTGACCGAAATTCCTCCCTCCCACACTTCTCTAAATTCGGCCAACACCCCCTCTCACCTCAATCTCATATTTTTCTCCTTAATCTCCTCTCCATCACTCATCCAAATCTCCTCCTGTAGAGTCCCAGCCGAACTCTCCCACCTTTACCTGATCAGTACAAAAATTAATTCAATAGTTGCAATAGGTAAGATTCAAACTCCTCTCCTTAGCTCCTACAAGTGACGCCACACCCCTCAATCACATGCTCTTTTGTGCTAGCAAAATACCCACTTATTCCCTTATGTCTTGATGCCACTTACCTTCTTACCTTTAAGTGCCCAATTACAAAAATTTTACTAGGGCCCAACTCGACCCCAGGCATTCTTAGGGCCCCCTAACATACCCAATTGATATACATAACTAGCCTAACGCATGGAATAATGCAAAACACCAAAATCCTGAATTTCAAGATGTTACAGTTCTACCCCCTTAAAGAAATTTTGGCCTCAAAATTTACCTGGTTAGAAGAGATGAGGGTATTGTTGCCGGATTTCATCTTCTGGTTACTATGTGGCTTCCTCTGACTCGTGATTACGCCTTAGCACTTTGACCAATAAAACTGATTTCCTTCTCAGCACCTTAACATCCTGATCTAGAATCTGTACTGGCTCTTCCTCAAAAGACAAATCGGGTCTTATCTCGATTTCCTCTATCGGCACTACATGAGACAGATCTGAACGATAGCACCCAAACATCGAGACATGGAATATATTATGAATCTAACTTAACTCAGGAGGTAATTTGAGCTTATAAGCCACTGGCCCAACACACTTCAATACTCGGTAAGGTCCGATAAATCTAGGGTTCAACTTGCCCTTTCGTCCAATTCTTAAGACCTTTTTCCACGGAAAGACCTTTAAGAAGACTTGATCCCCTACTGAAAACTCAATCTCCTTACGCCTCAGATATGCATATGATTTCTGTCTATCCGAAGCTTCCTTTAACTGAGCTCAAATTACCTTAACCTTTTCCTCAGTCTCCGAGAATAACTCTGGACCCAATAAATGACGCTCTCCCAACTTTATCCAGCAGGTAGGAGTATGACAACTACGACCACACAACGCCTCGTAGGGTGCTATCTGGATGCTGGATTGATAGCTATTATTGTATGCAAACTCTACCAATGGTAGAAAATCTTCCCAACTACCCCTGAAGTCGATCACACAACCCCTTAACATGTCTTTCAGAATTTGGATCACCCTTTTCGACTGACCATCGGTCTGGGGATGGAACGCTGTGCTGAAATCTAGCCTTGTACCCAAAGCTTCATGTAGAGCCTTCTAAAACCATGATGTAAACCTAGGATCCTGTCTGATATGATAGACACTGCCTCACGATCTCTGTACAATGAATAATCCGTACGAACAGGTAGGAAATGAGCAGACTTTGTTAACCAATCCACAATCACCCATACTGAATCTTTCTTAGTAAGCGTTAAGGGTAACCCACTAACAAAATCCATCGTTATCCTTTCTCATTTCCATAGTGGGATTTTCACCGGTTGTAGCAACCCTGAAGGCAGTTGATGCTCGCCTTCACTTGCTGACATGTCAAGCACTTGCTCACGAAGTCGGTAACCTCCCGTTTCAACCCTGGCCACCAATACTGCTCATGAAGGTCTCGATACATCTTTTTTCCATCGGGATGCATAGCGTATGGGCTACTATGCGTCTCACTCAAAATCATTTGTCTCAATTCAGAATCTCTCGGCATACAAACTCTTCTGTGGAAACATAGTACTCTATCTCCGTTTAATCTAAAATCCCCTATCTCACCATCTTCCACTTGCTGAAGCCGAGAACCCAACCTTTCATCTAACAACTATTTTTCCCTAATCTCACTTACCCATGCAGGCTTCACTTAAAGTTCAGCTAACAGGCTACCATCTTCATAAAGACTGAGATGGGCAAACATCGCTCTTAAATCCGATATCACCTTTCGACTCAATGCATCTGCCACTACGTTAGCTTTACCTGGGTAATACTCGATTGAGTAGTCATAATCTTTCAACAATTCTATCCACCTCCGTTGACTTAAATTCAACTCCTTCTGGGTAAGGAAATACTTTAGACTCTTATGATTCGTATAAATAATGGATTTCTCCCCATACAAATAGTACATCCATATCTTCAAGGCGAACACCACCGCAGCTAATTCCAAGTCATGTGTGGGATAATTTACTTCATGTGGTCTTAACTGTCGTGACGCATAAGCCGCCACTTTCCCCCTTGCATCAACACACATCCCAAGCCTGTGTGTGACGTATCACAATAAACAACAAACTCTTTACCTGCCTCAGGCTGAATCAATACTGGTGCTTCTGTCAGAATCTTCTTTAATCTCTCAAAGCTCTCTTGCTGCTTATCTGACCACACAAACAGTACTCCTTTACGCAATAGCCTAGTTAGGGGTGCAGCAATCAACGAAAACTCCTTAACGAAACGCTTGTAGTGCCCAGCTAAACTAAGAAAACTTCAGATTTTTTATACTGACTTCGGTGGTTTCTAATTCAAAATAGCCTCGACCTTTCAGGGATCAACTCTAATTCCCTCAGCAGACACAACATGCCCCAAAAAGGTCACCTCCTTTAACCAAAATTCACACTTACTGAATTTGGAATACAGCTGCTTCTCCCTTAATATCTGCAATATAACCCCTAGATGTGAATCATGCTCCTCTTCAGTCTTTGAGTACACCAAGATATTATCTATGAATACCACCATAAATCGGTCTAGATAGGGTTGAAAGACCCGATTCATCATGTCTATAAATGCAGTTGGTGTATTAGTTAACCCTAACGGTATCACTAAGAACTCGTAATGCCCATATCTAGTTCGGAACACTATCTTATGAATATCCGCCTCCTTGACCTTTAGCTGGTGATACCCCGATCTTAAGTCTATTTTTGAGAAAATCGAAGCTCTTCGCAGTTGATCGAATAGATCATCAATCCCCAGTAACGGATACTTTTTCTTAATCGTCAACTTGTTCAATTGCCTATAATCGATGCACATACACATCGACCCATCCTTTTTCTTAACGAACAAAATTGGCGCTCCCCACGGTGACACACTTGGTCGGATAAACCCCTATCGAATAACTCCTGGATCTGAGCTTTAAGTTCCACTAATTCCTTCAGCGCCATTCTGTAAGGAGCAATGGACACCGGAGCCGTTCTTGCCAGCAGCTCAATGCTAAATTTCACCTCCCAATCCGGAGGTAATCCTGGATGCTCCTCGGGAAAGACGTCTAAAAACTCTTTCACTGTTCTAACATTCTCTACCAACAACTCTTTGACATCCAAAGCAATGATGAAGGCTAAAAATACTTCACACCTTTTTCGTACCAACCTTTCAGCCTTTAAAACAGAAATCACGTTAGACAGATAATTTCTTCTTTCACCTATCATAAGCACTTCCTTATCCTCCAGAGTTCTTAGTACCATCTGCTTTGCAGCACAGTCCAAGTTTGCACGGTGCTTAACCAGCCAGTCCATGCCCAATATAAGGTCAAACTCATCGAACGACAGTTCCATCAAATTCGCCAGAAATACTACTCCCTAGACTTCTAAGGGCACATTCTTAAACAACTTATTCACTACCACTGACTGTCTTAAAGGGCTAATCACAGTTGTTTCTCTAGCAGTAATATCAGATCTAATATTCAAAGTTCTAGATACAGCACATGCAACATAAGAATGGGTAGATCCAATATCTATCAAAGCGATAAAATGTGCATCAAATATGAAAAACGTACCGGTTATGACGTCCGGTGTGCCGCCATCCTCTCGACGTCTGACCGCAGAGACCAGTCTTGGCTGTCTCGCCTCTGTGTTACCCCTGTTACCAGTACCTCTACCTGATGCTCTCTGATCTCGTCCTATACCATTTCCACCTCGACCTGATCTACGGCCTCTCGACAGCTGCTGAGCACCCCCTACTGGCTGCGCAAATCTGTGACAAACTACATGTGTCTGAATAGACTCTCGAGGGCAATCTCTAAACTGATGGTCTTTGGACCCACATCTGAAACAACTGCCAGTTCTCTTCCAGCACTTACCCGAGTAAAGTTTTCCACAGTCCACATAAGGCTGTAACTGATTGGTAGCAGCTGGAACATCCACTCAAACTAGCCCCTCATTCTTGGGCCTTTTCTGAAACCCTCTTACAGAACCTAAGTACCCAGAATCTCTTTTGTTCTTGCCTCTGTCCTTATCCCGGTTCTTCCATTCCGAGTGTTTTACTTCCTCAGCAATCTTAGCTTTTTCTACCAGTGTAGCAAAATTCCTCTCCTTCTATGGGGCTATCAGTACCCGTAACTCATCACGCAGCCCATCTTTAAAGTGCACACAGTGTTCATAATCAGTCGGTACTATTCCCCGAGCATATCGGCTCAAATGCAGAAACTCTGCCTCGTACACTGCCACAGATCTACCTCCTTGAACCAGATTTAAGAATTTCTTTCTTCGGGCATCCACATAACTAGCCCCGACATATTTCCCCTGGAATGCTGTCTTAAAGAAATCCCAGGTAATACGATCAGTCTGAGTGCCTTCCCTAACAGTGAGCCACTAATGATACGCCTCGTCTCTCAGTAATGACACAACCCCTTTTAGTTTCTGCTCAGCTGTACAATCCAGATCGTCCATAATCCGCTCCACCGCCTCTAGCCAATACTCTGCTACACTTGGGGCTACACCCAAAATACCCCTAAAAACTTCAGCTCCATTAGATCTAAGTCACTCAGATATTGACCCACGAGCTGCTGACACAGTACTTGCCCCGGTAACCCTTTCCAGTATACATAACATCGCTTGAGATAGAGCGTCGTCCCCTCCTATTTGATCATGTGACCCAGTTTCAGTCACTGGCGAAGCTGGTGCGTCTATTTCAAGCATATGCCCAGATACTTCAGACCCAACTCTAGCACCTCGGCCTCTACCACGACCACGTCTACCGCGCTCGCGTCCTCTAGCACTCATGTTTGCGAAGTCAATTTAATCTGATTAAGAGTCTTATGAATCAGTATGCGGTTTAATGTTTTATTAACCAATGTTTTATGAAGTGCGAGTAGAGAAGTTGTTTTCGAAATCTGCATCTTAGGGTCTCAATCTCTATAATTTTAGCTCTTAAAGCTAAAGGTTCAGTATGCTATTATCTCGTAAAATTCCCTTTCTATAGTCATACAAGAACAATCATAAAATGAGAATAGGAAACAACTTACTGACTTGGTGCCGGATCCCCGTGGTGTCATACCTCCTCTAAGACATGCATTTACAAATAAAATTTCAACAGCTTCGGAAATCATTTTTGAACCTAAACCACAGTCGAGTTTTGTAACCTGGCTCTAATACCATAAAATGTAACACCCCAAACTCGGCCCATACGTTTCGACCGGATCTGGCATGTCACATGGGGAAAATGCTTAAAGAAATTTGTGATTGTGTTAGAGTTGACGATATTTGGTTATAATCAAGAAAACAGGCTTGGTCTATATATGTTAGTTATAAATATTACTAATTCTGATAGGCTGATTGGTGATATGAAAACCGTACTAGTGAGCTTAAAAATCGTGACTTTTTGAAAATAATATTTGTAGTTCGAAGGAAATCTCAAGTTTAATTGTTCATGTTTGTATAGCTGTTTGTTGTATGATCCATTTGTTATTCATTCATAAAAACATTATTTATGTTTCAGAAAATCCTCAATTTAAACAATTCATGAAAGATAATATATACGTTAAAATATAAAGTAAATTTAAAATCCTAGAGGCCTTATTACAAATTTAAACCCGCAATAGTAAAAGTAAAGAAATTGAGTAAAAGAAAAATTTAATGAAGTTTGAAAACATCGTCCCTAAGTATGGCCTCCACCGAGTTATTCACAGCTCCAAACCTACTGTTGTGCATTACCTGCAAGGAATAAGAGGGGGGTGAGTTACAAGAACTCAGTGTATAATCCCCTTTACCATCATCCACTAGGCCCAAACCCATGTAGCATCGTCTTGGGCCTAAGCCCATTAACATAACAAGATATCAATGAAATGAATGCAACCCAACCTATCCATCCAATCACACCCCCGACCAGCCAATCACACCTGTGGGGATCAAGTCAACCCACCCCGCTGCTCAAACCAATATGCAGTCAAGCTGCTATCATAGAGTATATTTTGTGGTTGAGCCACTAGAAACATAATTAAGCATATAAATACATGAATTGTGGCTATGCCACCAGGCTACACTACTCTTCATTCAATTCCGCGCCCCATGCAATTTGATAAAGTGCAACATACATAAATTTATGTGTAAAATAGACATCAACCCAACGAGGGTATTTTCGTAAACTGTTACAGTAAAGCTTTTCAGTGAGTTGGCCCATTAAGGCATTTTAGTAATCGGCCCATTAGGGTATTTCGGTGATTTGGCCCGTTATGGGCATTTTAGTAATTCAGCCTATTAACACGTTTTCAACAGATTTTAAAACTAACATTGTTTAAGCACGTTTACTCAATTTCATGCAATATTTCGATTATTAGACTTGTATGCAAAAGCGACTTGTTTTACCGATTCTATGGTGAATCACAAGACTACGGAATTATGGTGTGGGATTACACACCTGATTATATAGAGAACTAAACCTCTTGATCGTCGTCACCTATGTCACCATAACACCTGATTAACTAACGAAAGAAAGTTTCTTAATTCGCATCTAAATCAGATTATCTAAAATGCTTACCCTCACTATTGCGCACGACCCCGATCTGCCTATACGCACTGAATGTTGGCTCCCTTCCATAACTCGATGGGAAATCTCGAACTGTCGATACTGCCCTACATTTGAATTTGGGAGCAGAGACTGCAAGTCCACTCCCTTTTTGCCCTCCTATCGATTTTCCCTTAGTATGGCTACCACTTGCCACTACTTCCGAAAGACCAAAGAGCAGAGGAGAACGAGTTGTTTAGTCCCTTGATCGATGATGAACCCAACTTCCACAGATTTGGCTTATGTCTGCAGATGAGTCGGCAAGGGTGTGAGATTCGGCCAACTCCGATTTAAAAAATTGATTCGGCCAAAGAAGAAAGTGTCCAACACGCAAAAAGAAGAGGAGATAAGGTGTTTAAGAGGTTCGGCTATTTGGAGGGGAAGGGACAAAGGAGATTCGGCCACCCAGTGTTGTTGACTAACGAATAGACGAAAAGAAGAATATGGAAAAGATGAGAAAAAAAAGAGGGAATTCTTTAGTGGTTACAGTTTTAGGCAAGAAAAGAAACACCAAATGGTAAAAAGCAAAGAACCTTCTAAAGAACCGAAAACTCAACAAAAAACCTCAGAGAATTCGACACATGCACCCCTCCCAAAACCGAATGCACTCTTCACCCCAAAAGACCTCTTTTGACCGAAATTCCTCCCTCTAACACTTCTTCAAATTCGGCCAACACCCTCTCTCACCTCAATCCCATATTTTTCTCCTTAATCTCCTCTCCATCACTCATCCAAATCTCCTCCTGCAGAGTCCCAGTCGAACTCTCCCACCTTTACCTGATCAGCACAAAAATTAATTCAATAGTTGCAATAGGTGAGATTCGAACTCCTCCCCCTTAGCTCCCGCAAGTGACGCTACACCACTCAGTCACATGCTCTTTTGTGCTAGCAAAATACCCACTTATTCCCTTATGTCTTGGCGCCACTTACCTTCTTTCCTTTAAGTGCCCAATCAAAAAAATTTTACCAGGGCCCAACTCGACTCCAGGCCTTCTTAGGGCCCCCTAACATACCCAACTGATATACATAACTAGCCTAACGCATGGAATAATGCAAAACACCAAAATCCCAAATTTCAGGATGTTACAGAACTGGCAGTACATCGGACAAGAACCAAGTAGAATAAATTCTAGATCCATTTATGGATTTATTCACTTATGACATTTATAGTGTGATATACATTAATATTGAATGGATGAGGATTATATATGTGTGACTTGTATACTTTGATGTAAATGAAAGCAGGTGTTCAAATAAATAAATAATCAAAGGTTGGTATGTTGGGTATATGACTTCTGCATGATGTAGCATCATTCCACAATAGTGGAATTCATAGCCCAATTAAGGGTAAATGATATCCTCTCATTGGCATTACATGATAGATGGAAAGTAACGTGACCATGGGTCATTTGTCTTAGAGATAAATTATTTAATTACTATTTATTAGTAATTGAATTTTCATGAATGAAGATGTTATGGTTACCATAACATAAAATAGGATCATATTGGGAGCACGGGTTTATCCCAAGGAGATTAAGGATATCCTATGAGGATAACATACTTATGATAATGTATTTTGATGAACACTTAATTAGTAGCTTTTGTAATGATATATAATAAGGAAGAGTTCAATCATGGTACTTTAGTGGAATGATTTCATGATTAAATAATATTGTAATTAATAGACGAAGAGCCGAAACTTAATTACAAATTGTTTGAGCCCTAGTTATATATGTTTAACTGGTCTCTCTGCTAGCTCAAGATAACCCAAAACAAATTGCATGTAGAACCAATGATATGAAATGAATGAAAACGATGAAGTAAGAGAAATAGATTGCATGTATCACTATCTATAGTGAATGCATTTTCTCGCTAATTACAAAAGATGACTTATAAATTAATTTAACTTTTTAGATTATTATTTAATTAATTGTAATTAAATAATTGAAGTTCAAAGAGAATTAATTTAATTAGTCAACATGGATTTATTGAAAGGGATAATTAAATATATATATATATTGGATTCTAATAAGTAAAGTTGTCATGACTTCAACAAAATTAGAATTGGATTGAGAAAAGAATTTAATTGTGAAATTAATTTAACTAATTAGTTAATTAAATTAAGTAATTAATTAATATTTTAGGAAATAAAAATAATTATTGGATTGCATTAATTATAAGTATTAGATAAAATCTAGATAACACATATAATAATACCTAACAGATGAAAAACCTAAATTAAGCCCGATTTAGTATAAGGAGTGACAAACCCTAATACCCTAGGGGTGCCACTGCCCACTCCTTATTCTACTCCCAAGTAGAATTTATATTTTTTTATTAAAATATTATTAATTGATTACACCTTATTCGAATAGAACTCTTGTACTATATCTTTATAAATAATATAATTTTGAGAGCACCATTATTTTGTTGAAGAATAATGGCAATTTTATTTTAAAATAAATTCTATTTCTTGAAAAAAGTTTAGTTTTTAATTATAGAGAGAATTAACTTCCGAAAAATTATAACACCTCAAGATTTGACGGGTCTTAAGTTAATTCAAAAATAATTTGTTTAGCGCAGTTATATCCGCCCAATTGCCACTTTTGGTGCACAGAACGGGCGCGTAGCAGAAGTCAGGGTTTTAAGTACGAATTTTTCTTTGAATGCATTGCGATGCAAAGAGGAAGAGTTGTATCGTAAATATTTTAGTTGTAGTTCACCATGTTTTTAATTTACTGTGCTAGTTGTATCGTAAATATTTTAGTTAAGAACTAATTAGTTGGAGTAACTGGATATTGACTAAATTAGATTCTCATTTATGTTTTCTCAGAAACTGTAGGCGATTAAGTAGGTAAGGACTGAATCATATTTGATTCTTGAGACTTTCTTTATAGTTGCTATTTCCTTTTTTTTTATCATATCTGTTTTAAGAGAAAAAATATCGAGAATTTAAATTTAGAATTAATTGCATTAAACATCCTCAATCTATTATCCTCATTTTAAATTGATCTTCTAACTTTAAAATTTTTAATTACATCCTTAAACTATCGATGTTATATCAATAAGATCCTTTCGTTACTAAAATTATTAATTTAACTATTAAATAAGATATCGATCTTATGTGATATAATTTAAAATAATTTTTTAAAAATAAATATTATAAAATAGATGTAAAAATCTTGATTTTGAAGTTTTTGAAGCATTCTGAAATCTATTGTTCACTCTCTATTTTTTTAATTTTACTTTATTTTTAGTTTTAATTTTAAAATTTATGCAGCAACATTTTATTTTTATTTATAATTTTATTTTAAATTATGTCACACAAAATTTTACGTGAAGTTTAATGTTTAAATTAACGGTTTCAATAGTGGAAGGACATGATTGATATAACAACGATAGTTTACACATATACTTCAAACGTTTTGAAGTTCAGGGCCCAATTTATAATGACTGTCATAGATATGGGATGTCTGGTACAACCAACTCTTAAATTTATATAGTGTGCCAAATTATTTGATTCGGTATTGATAAAAATTTAATACTTAATTACTAAGTATTAAATAATTTCTGTAGATTCATTAAGGGATAGATATTGACCCTAAGTTTCAAACCCGCTTCATATTTAAGGTGAGGATAAAAAATAATATTATCATCTCACCTAACTCTCATAATTAATCTATTAGAATATTTTAAATGTTGGATTTAAATATAAATTTTTAGTATTGACTAAATCATACAGCTACGGAGATCACAATTCAAATTAAAAATATGTTAAATTAAATAGTGAAAATACGTTATTCAAAGAGAGAAGCTATCTTGTTTGTATGGTTAGATTTTATTAGATTTTTTTATATTTATGCTTATTTTATGGTTTATGTTTATCAGTTTTCGTTGTTTTTTTCAATGAATTTCGTAACTATACAGTGAGAATTCGTCACTTAAAGTTGACTAATTTGTCTTTTTCGATGATTCAAATGACTTTTCAACACTCTTAAGTCTAGAGTTAATATTTTATTGCCTTTTTTAGATGGCTGAAAATATGATTAATGTGCCTTTTTTTTTCTTCCTTAAATTATGTCATTATGTTAATTAACTTTTTTCATATTATTTCAATATAATATATATTAGAATAAAATTAAAAGTGAGATTATAGGTTGTGATCATATCTGTTCTTTTTAACGCAATGTCTAAAACTACCCATAACCTCTCACTAGCTCATAAATAAGAGGATAATTCACTTTAGCAGACTCAAACCCACGTCCTTCTGCATTGACAATAATATTCATCTCAATCGAACTAAAATTTGATCGACATAGTTAATTTTTTTTAAATATACGATAAAAGATAAACCAAACTTTGATCTTATCAATCCAAACTCAAATATGATTATCTTGATTTGATCATAAGGAGGAAAAAAAATTAAATTAACCCAAAATAACTTTAATGGAAAACACCCAAACATTAAAACTCTTCCAAGTAGATTGTAAATTAACATTTAAAAATTATTTTACGTTCATTACATTATTTTATTAAGCTAAAAAGTAATTAATGGTGTATATTTTAATGTGATCCAACACCATACGTTTAAGTTATTAGTATTCATTTTCAAGATTTGGTTATGATATTTAATTTCGTTTATCTTATAGTCTTGTTTTCTTTTCCCAAGGAATATTCAATAAATGTTGCCAATGTATATCTTAAAATAATGACTATGATTTTCACCCAAAAAAAAAAAAAATAATGACTATGATTTGAAATAAAATAATGTTAGATGCATGTAGCTTTCTCTTTGTTTCTCTATTCGTTTTTCTTAATTATAATTATATCTACCATTTGAGTATTTAATCATTACTGGGGACTGAAGGTAGAAAAAATATATTAATTCATTAAAGTTTATGTAAGAATTAAATCAAAATTTGATTAAAATTATAAAGTGAAATATTTAAAATCATAATGTTTTATATTTGAATATCATAATATATATAAATTTATCGATTCTGTATAAAAATGTGTGAAAAAGATAAAATCACCCTCATAATATTATAATATAGTTGAGGAATTTTTAAAACTATACTGAGTCAACACCAATTTTTTGAAGAGTGATTGACTGCATAGAAAATTATTATTATAATAAAATTTTAAAATCAATTAAAATTCATTAAAACAAATTTTGATGGGAGAAAATAAATATGAGTTTAAGAGCACGATTATGCGTCAGAAAGATGTTAAAACCCTCATGACACCCATTATTAAAGGGTACCAAATAATCATGAGTATTTGTAAATTGGATTAAAATAAATTTAATTTTAATATTTAAAACAATTGCCCGCTACAAAAATAATTTTTATTTATATAAAATGAATTTTACTAGATCCAAAATAGTAGATATCCCTTGAGATAAATAGTAAGAATACAAGTTATTTTAAAGTTATAATAATGAATTAAGTTCTCAATATTTATATTTTTGTCAATTTGGTCCTTATTCTTTTTTTTCAATTAAATTTTGTCATTGACCTTTTAAAAAGAGTTAAATCGCTTTTCTTTATTAGAAATGTTGATTAAAACATTAAGTTTTTAACGATGTTGACATGACAATCTATGTGTACTTCACACAACAATTAATTTAAAAATATTAAAATTCAAAATTCAAAAAGTTTCATAAAAACTCAAAAGAAATTTGCATGAACTACACGTGAATTGTCTTGCGGAATGTCATGTTTAAAATATTTAATGGTTAAATTCAACTATTATTGAAGGTTAATAGTTAAATTCAATTTTTTTTTAAAAAAATTAATGATAAAATTTAATTAAAAAATAAAGATTAAATTGACAAAAAAAAAAGATAAATATTAAAAACTAAATTTGCGATTATGACTTTCGTCACATCTGTGGGTGGGAGATATACCCAAAACACTTTGTTGGGTACTTTACTATTGAGGTTGTCCACGATAACAAATAACCCACATGTGGTGTTTCCACTTTTGAAACCCAAAGATATATCCCAAGTGCATGTTGCATAGAAGACTCAAACACACACACATCCTCATAACACAAACAAATTTTGCAATCTCTCACATGAAATAAACAAAATTTGCAATCTCACACTCTGAAGGACCAAAGAATAGTGAGATTCCACATGCAACCATACACCTAAATTCATGAAATTATTTACCTTCAATTCGTGTTTATTCGAAGTAAGATTTCATCGTATGCAAACGAGAGAGGGTTACAATACAAAGTAGATCCTCTCTCTATATATGCTCCCTTCTTGGTTCTTCTTCTACCTCTCTTGTAAGCTTCCTGTCTTTCTCCTTTGAATGCTTCATTGTTCTTTTCACCTCTCTTTTTTCTTATTACCTTTTTCTTTCTCTTCCTTTGAAAAATGAAGCAGGAGGTCACATGCCACCCTTAAATGTTAATAACATTGACAAATAACATAAAAACCAAAAACCAAAATAAAATAAATCAAAATTTATAGTCAAAATCAAAGTTAAGGTCAAAAATTAAAATCAACCGCCGAAACTTGGAATATTCAACTTTTCATTAAATTTTAAATTAAATTAATATTCAATTGATTCATAATACCAATTTAAAATTTTAATCTAAAGTAAATGTATCCATCAACAAATGTGTTAATAATACTATCACTATCGATAATTTTAGTAATTAAAATTAAAATTTCGATAGTGATCCATTTATATAGGTATAAAATTAAAGTAATTTTACCATTTTTATATATCTTTATATGATTAATATTTTAACTATTTAATCATTAAAATTATTATTCTATTTATATTCTAACTATTTGTTTTAGGTAAAAAATTCAACTATTCAATAAATATTAATATATATCTATAGTATTTTAGATCGATATAATAGAGATATCAGATTAGTTCAAAATTTTACATTCATAACAAGTATAATTATATAAATTCAATAATTAAATTATTACAATATTAATTTTAAAATAAAATACGAAAGGATAAATCAACATAAGTCAATCTCTCCTCTTATTAATTTATAGCTGGTGTCCCAAATTTCCAAATATAAATATATACACGCTAATGTGACCACTAGATAAACTATTTTGGACATTAAATGACGTACCAAAACCCAAATTTCCAAATATATATATATATATATATATATATATACACGAATGCGACCACTTGATAGACTATTTTGGACATTAAATGACGTACCAAAACCCAAATTTCCAAATATATATATATACGCTAATGTGACCACTTGATAGACTATTTTGGACATTAAATGACGTACCAAAAAAGAAAGAAAGAAAAAACAATTCAAAAAGACACCCTCTCCATTGATATTTTCAATTTAAGGTTGTATTCTTTTGACTTGAAAAGATAATTAAAACTAAAAAATTACAATGATTTTATTGTGTTATTGATAAATAGAATATTTGAGGAAAATATGAAATATTTTACTTTTGAATTTCATATGAATAATAAATGTGCATATATATGAACTCTTCAAGGATAATTTAATTATTATTTAATAACAAGATTTTGTAATTAATGTATTGTTTTGACTAAAATGACGTTTGGTATGATGGAAAGTTATCCATTTTATGACATTTAATTGGTTAGAATGTGATTCAAATTCAATTTCTTTGGAATGTAACATTCTCTTTGGAGATACTTTCCACCGGTAATGGAAAGTGATTTCCTTGATAATTGGTAGGAAAATTATTTTCCCATATAGATTGAAAGTAAAAAGAATTTATTAAGACAAAATTAGAGTTTTTTCTATTTGTGTTTACGATTAAAATTTAAATTGAATGAATTTTTTTATAAATATTTTTAAATTATATTTTTCACTAATATGAAATTTTAGTATAAGAAAAGTGCTCAAACAAAATTATTTTCGAGTTTAAAAGAAATATTTCATTTCTTAATGCACAAATACTTGCTAGCTTTTTTATACAACAATATTGATCCATATCTTCTACATCTTTCGAGAAAAAAGAGAGGTGTGAGAAGGAAAAATAAGGGGGTGAGCATAATGGTAAAATCGAGGAAGAAAAGAGGACAATGTCATGTGCTTACTATCTCTAGTGCTTGAAACTATTTTGAGCTATTTTTTTCTTCGAAACCAAACCTTCCTAAGCCTTAGAATGTTACAAGCCTAGATGACCTATGTGACCTAAGCATTTCCTTTACATGATCTTCTTGACTTCTTTATAGTTAGCTTATTGAAAGCTTTGGATTTGCATGTTGTGTCTACTAGGTATCTATATAAGTTATATTGATGGATAACATAATTGGGTATTTATTCATTTGAATTGCCTTAAGGTTTGTTAGTTTTTTAACTTAGTGAACTAGGTAGATTTGCTTTAGGGGTACTTAAGTTAGCTAAATATCAATCTTAGGGTGGGTTTGGATGGGCGATTGAGTGCGGTGCGATGCGTTTAGCTTACTTTTTGTCTCACACTACAGTATCGCTACAGTATCTAATTTTACCGCCACCGCTGTTTTTACACTAACCGCAAGTAAACGCACCGCCCATCCAAACCCATGCTTAAATTGCATCTGAGATAGGTCTTGTATAAATTCAATTTTCAATTGTCATGCTTCTTATTGTTCAACATATTCCAAGGGTCGTCTTATGCATGTTTTGTGTGTTTGCTTGAGGACAAGCAACGACTTAAGTGTGAGGGAGTTTGATCTGTCGTATTTATGTGTCAAATTAAGCTCTTTATTCTTAAGCATTTTATATCGTCTTTTATTACTTTTCCACAATTATTAGATTTATGCTTAATCTTAGTTTTTATTCCATTTTTATGTTTTTGGAATAAAATGGCAAGTTTATGACTTTAGGAACTTAATCTTTGAGTTAAGCTTTTGAGTTAAGCTTGGTTGAGTTACTTGGTTGATGCGAAAATGAGAAGAGGAAACTAAACTAGAGAAAAGGTTGCGACACCAATGCTTCCAACATCAACTAAGGAGTGAGATTTCAATAAATTGCACATTTGTGAGATTACTTCCATTGTTGTGACATCAAGGAGTTGATGTCGCAACACCAACCTTGGTGGTTTTAACACTAGGCTAGCAATGTTGCAACATCGATCACAGTCTCTAAAGTTGAAGAACTCAAGTTGCCTGAGGACAATGTCATGATACCAAAGGCCATTTTCGCAACACTAAAAGACCCAATGAGTCAAATGTGAAGACCGTCGTAGGTGTTGTGACACTGACCCTTGAGGAGGCAAAATAGCTGAGGGTATTTTGTTGTCCAACAACCTTCAAATTAGATTTTTAAGGGAGGGCATAATTATCATTGTTAGGTTAAGTTAGAAAAGATTGTAAATACTATTTTATAAATCTTATTGTAGTAGAATTGCAGGGTAGAACATTTTTCTACTTTTCATCTTTTTAGATTATTTTTTTCTCTTTTTTTTTTCTTTTCTTTCATTTTCTTTAGAATAAATTTTAGCTATAGATTTTGTTCTCTTTTATCAAGAACTTTGTAAATGGAGATAATCAAGCTTGTGGGCTTCATCGTATTTTAATCTATTAATGAGCATTTTCTAAAACCCTTCTCTTTTATATTTTATTCCTACCATGTGTTTGATAAATGCTTCTGTAGGATTTAAGTTTTATTATGTGCTAAACTGGTTGATGGTTAGTTAATGAAAGTGGTCTTTTCTTCATCTTCCTAAGCTATCAAGATGTGATTATGCCCAAAAAAAAAGGTTTCAACCATTTTGTCTTTGAAAAGGAGGGGGAAGCTAACTTTTGGGAAAGCTTTATTGAGGTTGGTGAAATCCATACACATCCTTCACTTGCCATTAGACTTCGACACCATAACTATAACACCTCACACCCAACTCAACTGTTGGATCTGAATGCGTGATGTCACATTACGTTATCAAAACAACTCAAACTATCTCATTTTATAATCATAAAATTTAAATCATAATTATCATATGAACCAATTTAATCATCAAACAGACTCAAACATATGCATTCATAGTGTTTAGGATTCAATTCATCATGTTATGGGGTTATGCAAGGTTAAATTTAGAGTTAGGACTCGAATCCAAACTCAAGTATCAAATTTCAATGTTATGTCTCGAGATAGAGGACCTCTTGTCTCAAGATAGTCCTCATTTTATTTTAGGTATTTTTTCTTCGATGCCAACATGTCTCGAGACACTGGAGGCAGTGTCTTAAGGAAAGGTTCTTTGTGTCTCGAGACCAACCTCCCCTGTTTCCTTAATTTAGCTGTGATGTTTGAATGTCTAGGGACAAGGCGTTCTTGTCTCGAGACCTGAAACATGGCAAATCTAATTTAGCTAGATTTAGTCAATGGCACTAAGTTAATGGCACTAAGTGTGCAAGATTTAGTTAATGGCACTAAGTGTGTGAAATTGAAATCGAAATAGAAATGAATAGCACTGTGTGTGCGATATTGCGAAAACTTCGGTTGATTGATTTGGCAGTGTGTGTGCGATACCGAGATAAGTCGGTTGGAAGATTAGGCACTAAGTGTGCGATGACGAGTATGCTTCTATCATGTATATAGCACTAAGTGTGCTAATAAGTTGAACAAATATCAGAGTATGATTGACTTGTATTACGAGCAATGAATAGCCTTAAAGTTGAATAACTTTGTGTTAGCTAAGGTATGTATTGAACCTTTGTGGTTGATAAGTTTATAGATAAGCTATGAATGAGATTTTAGTCATGGATGATATGGTATGAATGTGAGAGAATGGATATACGTGATGATTATTATTATACATTTGTTTGAATTGATGAAATAATTGTATTGTGTTTCGAACTTACTAAGCTTTTGAAAGCTTACTGTGTGATTTGTTTTTCTGCTTTGCAGTGTCATTAAACCTAGCTCGGATCTGGGGATCGTCAGCTTCTCAATCACACTATCGGCAACCTATTTTGGGTACTTTTAGAAAGATGTATATAGTTGAAATATGGCATGTATAGACTAGTTGTTTAAATCATATTTGTGATGTGTAAATAGCTATGTGATATGGCTAACTAAATGTTGGTTATGTGCTTGAGTGAATATGGTATTTGGTGCATATTTTGATATGGCATGATAGCAATGAATTTAGAAATTTGAATGGTGAGTTCAATGATGAATTATGTTTGTGATGAGATGAGTTTTAGTCTTGTAATTTGGATGGTTAATTTGGTATATTCTTGGTTGCCAAATAGGCATGAGATGTCTTGATGATGTTGCTTGTAGGTATGACCCAAGTGGGTGGCATTTTGGTCTTACAAATGACCTATAATGTCACACAGCCATGGCACACAGGCTTGTCTAGTGACCGTGGGGTAAAGTCAGTAGCTAGCTTAAGAGCACACGGTCATGGTACACGGGCGTGCCTAGAAGCCGTGTGAGAAAGTCAGTAAATGGCTCATTAGTACACGGCCTTAGCACATGGGGGTTCTTGGTAGCCGTGTTGTTTTGGCAGGATCGACCACGGCCAGGGTATACGGGCGTGCTTGGTGACCGTGGTGATAAGTCAGTTTCGACCACAGGGAGGACACACGAGTGTGTTTAGTAGCCGCGGGTGGTACACGGCCTATTCCCACGAGCGTGTATCCCCTGTATTTTTGAAAAGTTTTTAAATTTTTGAAAAGTTTCTGTATGTGTTTCGATTTAGTCCCGACCCCTCTCTAACATGTGTTTAAGGTCTTACATGCCTTAAATAGGGACTAATTATTTATGTTTGATGTATTATGATGATGATTGACTTTGTGTCGTAAATGGGTTGTGAAAGGACCCTATTGTCTGGTAATGCCTCTTAACCCTATTCCGACAATGGTTTCTGGTTAGCGTTGTTACATTTTATTGGTATCAGAGCCACGGTTTAGTCGATTCTCGTACTAACGTTGCACGTGTGAGTCTAGCTATACATGCCATATAATAAAATTGTGATAGTGTGATGAATTCTGACAGTTGAAAATATGTTTTTTATATAGTAATGGATCCCGATCGAGCAATTGCTGACGATGTAGAAAGCAATGCGCCTGCTCCCGCTTAAGGGACAGCGCCGGCCACATCTAGGCCGAATGATAATAGTGAGGAAGGAGAAGCTAAATAGGCCTTCTTCCGTATGATGAGCGAGTGGTTCATGGAGTTCATTCGAACAAATCCGGCTGCTCCACAATCTCCACCCCTACAAGTACCTGTTATGCCACAAGCTATAGATCCGATCAGATTGAATAAACCTCCTATGGACAAGATTCAAAAGTACGGGGCTGAAGAGTTTAGGGCCACATCTGATGACAATGCTAAGCAAGCCGAGTTTTGGCTTGAGAATACAATCAGAGTATTCGATGAGATGTCATTGAATCCTGATGAGTGCATTAAGTGTGCAGTTTCCTTGTTGAGAGACACGGCTTATAACTGGTGGAAAACATTGATATCTGTGGTTCCAAAAGAGAATCACTTGGGACTTCTTTCAAGCGGAGTTCAGAAAGAAGTATATCAGTCAACGCTTCATTGATCAGAAACGCAAAGAGTTTTTAGAGCTGAAACTGGTGCATTAAGTGTGCATTCCTCTGAAGTACAGGTTAACTCATCAAGTACCCGAATAGTATTATCAAGCGACATATCAGCTCGCTCAGCGTCATCATCATCATTAGCTTTAAATTCTTCGGCCCCATATTTTCTGATTTTATCAACAGGAGGCCTACTAGATCTCATCGGATCTATCATCGGGGGTGCTGAAGGTACCGGAGTTGGATTTTTTGGGGGTGGAGGTTGTTGTATAGCCGGATTATTCTGAACAAACTGGGTAAACCATTCATTCATTATCTGGTAGAAGCCTTGTTTAGCCTCCCCCTCGTGGCTACCCGAGACAGGTCTAGAATCTATCGGCGCTGATCCATGTGCACAATCAGGCACGACACTCTCTACATCTTCTGCTATGGCTCTGTCAGGATCGAAATCCATTTACTATATAAAACACGGTTTGAAATGTCAGAAGTCACCACACTATCAAATGTACAATAAAGGCATGTATAGCTAGACTCGCACGCGCTACGATAGTCCTAGAACCGACTAAACCGTAGCTCTAATACCAATTAAATGTAACACCCTTAAGTCGAGTCCGTTACCGGATTAGGGTCACTTGGTATTACCAAAGATAAGTGCAGATTCAAACATTCATCCGAGTCAAAATCATATATATATAAATCGTACCTATAAATTTTTCCCGTAACCATATCATATCTAGTCATATTATCAAGCAAATAAACATGCCACAAGTTATGCAATTTATACATACTTTACAAAGCACATAATTCAAATCATGTGCATATCAACTTATTAATATTCAATACTTAACATAGATACTCAAATACTAATATTATCCATATATAAATAAGCTTATAACATTTTCATGTGATCAACCCAATCGTACCATTTTATAACCGAATGTATACCTAAGCATAGCAAATCTTCACTAATAATTAACCAATTAAAGTAGCCACATTTCTATTTATTAGTCTATCACTTATACACATAAATAAGATCCAACCTTAAACTATCAAGTTGACCATCAATTATCGAAATATATATACATCATGACATATACCTATTATACCATTTCATATATCTAAACCTATGCTTTCACATTTTACCCGAACATGTCATATACATGATAACATTTCTATAATTTGTAACTACTTATTCTTATCATTAACAATGAATCCAACAAGTTAAATTACATGCACAAACTTTGATTATAAAATCACTCTTATTACCTAACCGAATCAACTATATTAAGCAACAACCCAATTCAAGTTTTTCTCCAACTAAATACATAACATTCGTATCACCCATTCACATTTCAAATAATGCCTAAACCACATCCGAACACAAACGATAATTCATAGCATGAGCAAGCCATTTCATCAAAACACATGAGCAAAGTTTAACCAAAATAGATAGCCATTTTCGCATGGCTAAGTATATATACACGATTAAACATCATTAGTTATACAGCTTAGTCTAGCCTATACATGCCTTTTCGAATAAAAAACTAAGTTAATCAATACCAAAAGTGAGTCGATAGTGTGGTTGACTTCTTCAAAGATCCTTCGAGTCCGTAGCTTGAACCAAAAATCTATAAAATAGAAGTAGACAAGAACACACAATAAGCTTGCTAGCTTAGTAAGTCTTAAGCAAAAACATTATCATATACAATGGTAAAACATTTAAACATCCAACTCATGACCTTAAATAAACATTTCTTATCTTATACATATATATACATTATGGCCGAATATGCATATATATATATATACAACACTAACCTGTACATTTCTTTATACCTTTACGGTTACCTTTAACTACTTATGCTTTCATTTAGCCAATTTTCTTATCACTTTGATCTTCTTTTTTCTCAATAACATCACATACATACATCTATATACACATATATGCATATTCATAGATCACTTAAGTAGGAATAACACATACCTTACAACCGAATTACAAATTCACTCCCAAATGCTTAGGCATACTTGATTCATTAGCTAGAACCTACTAAACATTACCTGAATCTCACACACCGGCACTAAGCCTGCTGAACTCGGGGTCTGAAATCATAACACCGACATTAAGCCTGCTCGGCAATAAGCCCAAAATATATCACCGGCACGAGGCCTGCTAGGGATAAAGCCCGAAACATATCACTAGCACGAGGCCTGCTAGGCATAAAGCCCGAAACATATAACCGGCACGAGGCCTGCTAGGCTTTAAGCCCGAGTATCAATGTAGTCAATCATTCCACACACATTTCATAATTTTATCACATATCCAATTCAACTAAGCTTATTCACATTACACAAATAGAATCATTACGTCATTGTACAACCCACAATTCATATCATATACTCATCCATATCACATTATTAAATTATGCATTCAATCTAATTTACTTATATACATTCGGCTATGACATAAACATGTACTCAAATTTATCGAACATCGTCATTTAACATGTTCATAAATAATTCTTTGATATATTTCAGCTTAAGGACTTACCTCGACTGTAGACGGACCGCGTAAATCGGCTATTCGATAACCTTTGTCTTTCCCCGATCCAAATCTGTTTTTCTTTGTTCTTGATCTAAACACATTAAAATTCAGCTCATTCAAGTACATTTCATCTCAATTTAGTGCCTAAACACATAAATAGGCAAATTACCATTTTGCCCCTAATGTTTCACATTTTTACCATTTAGTCCTAATTGCATAAAACACAAAATACACAAAATTTCACTAATCCACTCAAGGGCCGAATATTCATAGGGACCTTACAAGTCCATTTATTTCACTTATTTTGCAAATAATCCCCTCTAAAATTTTATTTTTGCAATTTAGCCCAAAATACTCAAATTCACTAAAATTTCCAATACAAAACATATTAATCTTTAACATATCTTTAACTTTAAAACATCAAACATCAAAAATTACATGAGTATATCAATGTCGAACATCAAACATGCTTAGATTTAGAAATTCTAACATGGGTCAGCTACAGTTCTAAGCAACGATCTCAAAAACGTAAAAATCAATAAAAACCGATCTAAAATTCTTACCTAATTTAAACCAAATAGTTGCCAAAAATCAAATCTTCTTCAACCCCTTTTCTATTGTTAACTTTCGGCCATGAGAGAAAATAAAGATGATACATATATATTATTATTAAACAAATTACTATACTAACCTTTAATAATAAAATACATAACATAAATTATAAGGTCATTTAAGACCATGACCGTCCACTATCATCAAAAATGGGCTAATTGCCCTTTCAATGCCTTAAATTAAGAAGCCACTATCAATTTGGCACATTTTACTATGGTTTGAAACTTTTACACTTTACGCGATTAAGTCCTTTTATTTAATTAAGCACACAAATGATTAAATTTTTCTACGAAACTTTCACACACCTTAATTCACATATAATGAACAAAAAATATAATATTTAAATATCTCTCAGACTTAGATTCGTGCTCCCGAAACCACTGTTTAGATTAGGGTCAAATTTGGTCTGTTACAAATCGGTTGGGCTTGATCATCGCTCGGGTTAACACCTGAACCTATCGGGAAGTTAAATAGGGCCAAAGTATCAATCTGACATTGGGGTCCAATAATGACCGGTACCGCATGTGAATGCACGTCTGGTTGAGTAGGGACACCTATTGGGGAATAAATGATGTCCTCATTATTATCAACACTGTTTTCCATTGTGCCACTCCTTTTTTCAAGCCCTTCAACTAGCAAATGACTTAACTGACCAATCACATTCTTTTGGAATTCCTGCATGTCTTTTTGAATTTTGGTCAATTGCTCTTGCATCTGTATTTGCTTTGCTCTAATCTTTCCAATCTTTGTTCCATGTTTTCCAAGTTAACTCACTCTCTTTCTTTCTCCTTTCTTCTGTAATAATTTCAACTAATTAGGCCCTCTCTATGAACTGAAATGAATATGATGTGATGTAATTCAAATGCATGAAATGCAATGCAAAGAAATGAAATGCGAAGAGAGAGGTATTGATTCTGAATTCAATTCCATTAGAAAAACTTTACTAGAAAATAAATTTCTTTACACAAAACTGATTACATATGCGGCTTTGTCCTCATAGTCCAAGTGAAAACATCAATCCCCTTCTTCGCAAAGGTCAAATCTTACAAACTTCTAATAGATGCCTCCTCTAGCTCCTTTTGCTTGATCTGGGCCGCGACTCATTGTTCACTTATTTCCATAATGCTCGTTAGCCTTTTCAAGAAAGCCGAGACGTGGTAATTCTCAAATAGTCTTTGTCAACTTGAAGCCTTGGGTAATAAGGTCTTGTATTCTTTCAAAGACTATCAGTCTTCTCTCATTGTGTTCACTTGGACTATATTCGGACAACCGTATTATAATACACTTTAACAAAAAAATCCATTTTCTTATGACCAACTCTTCTATTTAGCAATCGAATTTGAATCAACACCTTTTTTCTATGATATGAATGCAATGCAATCAAAACACAAGAAAACACGTTAGTACAGGAGTAATAAACAACATAGAACACCTATTTGGGTGGCTACTAGGGTTTAGCATAGTTCTACCTAAGGTAAGAACTTAAGTTTTCTACATGTGGTTTAGCTCTAAAGTTGAGGTACCCGAACCAGCAGATTGATAGGCTCATATGGATCGAGTTCAGTTCAGGGGAATACATTTCCCTATGGCCATGCGGAGGTAAAAACCTCACGAAGAAATAGGTACAGATGTATCCCGAAAGCAGTCCACTAGCCCATGCGGAGGTGAAAACCTCACGAAGGCATAATTTCTTACTCCCACTTAAAAGGTATGATCAAAACGATCGTGCAATATGATTGTTAGGGTTAAGCGTAGTTCTACCTAGGGTAAGCTCTTAGGGCTTTCTACATGCGGTTTGACTCTAAAGTTGAGGTACCTGAACCAGCAGATTCCTCAATCCTCACCCATTATAGGGTCATACGGACCAAGTTCAGTTCAGGGGAATACATTTCCCTATGGCTGCACGGAGATGAAAATCTCATGAAGACATAGGTACGGATGTATCCCGAAAGCGATTCACTATCCTGCACGGAGGTGAAAACCTCACAAAGGAGTAGCTTCTCACTCCCACTTAAAGGTGCGACCACAACGGTCATGCAATGCAATGCAGGGATGTTATATGAAATTAAAACCACATGCAATAAAAAGGATCAAAAATTTTTTAAAATCAGATTTTTAAATTCGGACAGAAGGACATGAAATTATCGATTTTACGGCTTGACTCTCTTATTGGTCCCCAGTGGAGTCGCCAAGCTTAAGGCAATGTTTCGTATTTGAGGATTTGAGAAATCGTACCCTAACTTACAGGGTTTCGATTTTCTCCTTAAACCTAGATGACCAAATATCCTTTTAAAATTAAAATACATGAGATTTAAATAAAAAAATAAAGGCAAGCTTATTCTCAAAGGTTCAAGGTGTCGTGTTCTAACTTACGGGATATGACATTTTGTTATCTCGAGAGAGAGGGTCTTTAACGTTTATTTCGATTTATTCAAGCAATTCTTAAGCAAAATATACATTAATACAAAGAGGGATCGTATTTTGAATTCTTTAAATTTTCAATTTTCAACACTAAGACATCAAGTAATCAACTAGGTACCAATTTTGGGCGTCACGAGGGTGCTAATCCTTCCTCATGCATAACCGACTCCCGAACCCGTTTTCTAGATTTTTGTAGACCGAAAAATATTGTCTTAATAAATTAAATCTTTTATTAAAAAGATCAAGTTTCGAGGTGATCCGATCACACCTCATATAAAAAGGATTGGTGGCGACTCCCATTTTCGTTTTTTAAAATAAAAGTCGATCGCAAAAAAAATGGTTCCGACAATGAATATATTGGCCATAAAGATTGCTGGTGGACTGAGGACTTAAAATTCAATCAAGAGCATGTCAAAGGAAAAGAAAAGAGTAAATATCACTCATGCCTTCAAACATTTGGCATCAATTATTTTGATATTTACATTTCAGTGGGTGGAGAAAAATCGAATTGTATTGAATGATTAAATTGAGAATCGATGTTGAATGGTAAAAAAATTTGCATGAAATTTAATTAGAAAAATAAATTTTTGATATTGAGTTTTTTTATTAAAATTATTTTTCTGTAAGTGATCAGATTAGAAGTTTAAACTTAATAACTTTTATATTTATTAAATATGATAACATAAAATCAAGTACATGAAGAACATATATAAGCAAAAATCTGTCTATTGATTTATGTCATGAACAAAAATCAAGAGCATGCTATGTATACATATAGGGGCTTCAACACATCATCTTGTTTTCCCACATTCACGCATATCTATAAAAACAAGTACAGGGACCTTTATTCAATACTTAAAGTCTGTGCAGCCATGCTAGACCGACTGCAAGGAACAAAACAAATTTAACTAATAAATTACTATTTTTTAAACATATTTAATAGCAAAATTATATTTAAGATTTAATTTATATTTTAATTAAATAATTCCGTTTGACCAATCCAACAGAGAGAATAAATAACTTAAAATTCACATCGATTTGTTACAAATGGGACCCTGGGAAGGACCAAAATGATATTTGTCTAAAAGTTTAATGATAAAATAGAGGATATTTGCTTTGTAACACATTTAAACATTTATCTACTAATTTTTAAAGACATCAACTTTGAATGAAAATAATAAAACAAAAAAGACAAACCAATATTTCTTTTAATCTATTTGCAAATCTCATTCAATGGGTCCTACATGCATTTTGTTCTATAATTGGTTTCTTGCATTTATGTGGTCTTTTTTTGACTTAAAATCACCATCATTTTTTTTTTTTACCTATAAATACATGCAACGATTGCATTCTTATCCTCACACAAATTCTGTGCCAAATTTGAAGAGCAAACCAAAAAAAGCAGCAAATTAAGCTTTTGAATATTTGCTTTTGATCAATCCAAATGGCTTCACAAGTTTCTCAAATGCCTTCTTTATCACCCCTTACTTCCACTAACGATGAAATGCGTCCCAAAGCTGATTTTCAGCCTAGCATTTGGGAAGATCTCTTCCTCACTTGTCCTAAAAAGGTATACAAATATATGAGCATATTGACATATAATGTTAACATATTATTTGTTTAATTATTTAGTGTTTCAATATGAATAAAATTTGCATTGTTTTGAGCAGGATATCAATGCTGAAACTGAACAACGCCACCAACAATTGAAAGAAGAAGTGAGGAAGATGATTGTGGCACCAATGAATAATTCAACCCAAAAGTTAAACTTCATTGATTCAGTACAAAGACTGGGTGTGAGTTACCATTTCACAAAAGAGATCGAGGATGAACTAGAGAACATCTACCATAACAACAACGATGCTGAGAACGACATCTACACTACATCTCTTCGATTCCGATTACTCCGAGAGCATGGATTCAATGTTTCGTGTGGTAATTATTGGAACAACATAGTGCTTTTGAGTTTTATGACTATATAATAGCATGGAATGTTTGATAACGATACTTTGTTTCGGGTGATTTGATCGCAGATGTATTCAACAAGTTTAAAGATGAGCAAGGGAACTTTAAGTCATCTATGACAACCGATGTTCCAGGATTGTTGGAACTTTATGAAGCTTCCTATTTAAGGGTTCATGGGGAAGATATATTAGATGAAGCAATTTCTTTCACCACCAACCATTTAAGGCTTGTAGTAGCATCTTTGGACTATCCTTTATCCGAACAGGTTTCTCATGCTTTGAAACAATCAATCCGAAGAGGCTTGCCAAGGGTTGAGGCGAGGCACTATCTTTCAGTATACCAAGATATTGACTCCCATAATAAGGCTTTGCTGGAGTTTGCAAAGATTGATTTCAACATGTTACAACTTTTGCATAGGAAAGAGCTAAGTGAGATTTCTAGGTATGTGTTTTTGAATATTTTTCATCCATTTCTTCTTTTTCACCCTTTTTTTTTTTTTTCAATCTATAGGAGGCTTCGTCCTCAGTATAAGAGACGGGTTGCAAATACTAATATTCGAATCTTAAACTTATTAAATTAGATTAGTTAAAAGTGACGACATGAACTTTGTACTCATCTTTTTCACCTATTTCATTTTACTTATAAAGATATATATATATACTTGAGATTTCCAATTGAATTAAGAATATTCTAACAATTTACTCTTCAACAACATGAATGTGAAACTAATAAAAATTTTGAAGATTCATTGTGCTAATGGGGTTTTTTATGATATCATTTTTTAGGTGGTGGAAGGATTTAGACTTTCAAAGCAAGTTACCATATGCAAGAGATAGAGTGGTTGAAGGTTATTTTTGGATCTCGGGAGTGTACTTTGAGCCCCAATATTCACTTGGTAGAAAGATGTTGACAAAAGTGATAGCAATGGCATCTATTGTAGATGATACATATGACTCATATGCAACATATGATGAGCTCATTCCCTATACAAATGCAATTGAGAGGTTAGATTTCTTTAATTAGAGATTAACATTCAGTTATATATTACGAGGAATGATTGAATATAACGTTGAAGTTGGATTCAGGTGGGATATCAAATGCATAGACCAACTTCCAGAATACATGAAACCGAGCTACAAAGCACTATTAGATGTTTATGAAGAAATGGAACAGCTGATGGCTAAGCACGGAAGACAATATCGTGTCGAATATGCGAAAAATGCGGTATATACATCAAGAAACATTTATTTTATACAAAAGAGATAAGACCTTAGCTAAATTTTATATTTGAATAAACAATTAACTTAAATAACATTATAATCACTTAAATATTATTATCGAATTTGAGTTGATATTAGTGATAATTGTTAGGGTTTTGTTGCCTCAGATGATACGACTTGCTCAATCTTACCTTGTGGAGGCCAGATGGACTCTTCAAAACTACAAACCATCATTTGAGGAGTTTAAGGCTAATGCTTTGCCAACTTGTGGTTATGCCATGCTTGCTATTACATCTTTTGTCGGGATGGGAGATATCGTAACACCAGAGACCTTTAAATGGGCTGCCAGTGACCCTAAGATTATTCAAGCTTCCACAATTATTTGTAGGTTCATGGATGATGTTGCTGAACACAAGGTATAATAATATATTTATATAATCACAAGAAACTAAACTCTTAACTCAATAATTGAATGTCTTTGTAACGAAATCAAAGGATGGTTTAATATCGTGATCTAAAACAATTAAAGTTTAATATTTATATATAAATATCTAGTCTTAAATTGAAGAATAAGAAAAAAAGAAGTTTCATTTTAAGGTTACTAGGGAGGAAATATTGTCAAAAGGTAATTTATCATCACTAAACAAATGTAGTTTAATAAACTGATAGATTTTAGGGTATAGAGTGATAGAATAATTTTGATTTTATTACGGCTGCAGTTCAAGCATAGGAGAGAAGATGATTGCTCAGCAATTGAGTGTTACATGGAAGAATATCGTGTAACAGCACAAGAGGCATATGATGTGTTCAACAAGCATGTTGAGAGTGCCTGGAAGGATGTGAATCAAGAGTTTATGAAACCAACGGAAATGCCAACAGAAGTTTTGAATCGTAGCCTAAACCTTGCAAGAGTGATGGATGTACTTTACAGGGAAGGAGATGGCTATACATATGTTGGAAAAGCGGCTAAGGGTGGAATAACTTCCTTGCTCATTGAACCAATCGCACTTTAAAATTATATTATATTTTCCTCCAGAGGAGTAGTTACCAAGTTCTAATTAATAATGTTTTATAATATAATATAATATAAAAGAAAGTCCAAATTGATTGTCTTTGTACTCACTGACTTATATTAATCCAATAATTTTTTTGCCACCTTTTCAATGTGAATGTTCTGCTCTGTTATATTTTCTATTTTAATTTTTATTTATTTAATCTTTGGTATTAAAGAATATGTAATATGGAAATAGGAAGAGTTATAGATATAATAATTGAGATCAAAATATAAAAATCTATTCACCAATTACCATTTAAAATCCAATTAATTGATTAAGTTCAAAGCATAAAATATATATTGAACATGTATGACAACTTATCTTAACAAAAGGTAAATTTTAACATATTGTAACACTCAAAAATTTTCGATTCATAATATAATATTATTTTGAGAATGTTTATCTATAATTTGGTGTGAGAATTTTGACTTATTTGAATTATTAGTATCGAAACCAATTTTTTGAAAAACAGGGACTTTATATTTTGAAAATGAAAACGAAAAACGGGAGTCACAACCAATCTTTTTTGATGAGGTGTGATAAGATCACCTCGTAATTCAATCATTTTAATAAAATTTAAATTTACTAAAACAACGATTTTTGGTCTACAAAATACAAAAAATGAGTTTAGAAGTCAGTTACGCACGAAGAAAGATTAACACCCTCGATACGTCCAAAATTAATACCTAGTTGATTAATTAATGTCTTTACGTCAAAAATCAAAAACTCGAAAAAAAATTAAACTACGATCCTTCTTTGCATTATGTATATTTTATTTTGAAATGTTTAAACAAGTCAAAAATATATTAAAGACCTTCTTCTTTCGAGGCAATGAAACGTCACATCCCGTAAGTTAGAACACGACATTTCGAATCTTGGAGAATAATTTGGTCTTTGATTTTTATTTGAAATCTTACGCGTTTTAATTTTTGAGAGGATATTCAATTACTCAAATTTAACGAGAAGAATCGAAATCCCATAAGGTAGAGCACAAATTTTATCGAGTCATTCGAATATAGAACCTTGCCAATTTTTTAAGAGATTTGTTGACATATTTGGTAAAAATTAATGATATTTGAAACAATACTTATTTAGGTTAAAAATACATAAATGTGTTTAAACATGGCTCATGATGTAGTTACAAGTGAAATTAATAACGTTAACAACTCAAAATATCTAAAATATCTAAAATGTTGATAATAATAAAACACCAAATCACTATACACTAATATGATAATAATAATAAAAACAAGTAATGGGAATGATAATAAGAATAATAAGAACGATAGGTGTATATGAAATACAAGAAAACATATATAATAAAAATTGGTTAACTACACACAAAAGGGTAATATACAAGTAAATATTAATAAAATAACAATAGGTGATAGGTGATAAGCTTGTGGTAATAAAGGAGTAAAATTAAAATAAATAAATAAATAAATAAGTAAAATAAAATAAATATAAATGCAATACAATGCACAATAAAAATAAATCAACTAAAAAGAGTAAGAGCAATAAGCAAATAAGCCAAATAATAAATAAGGTAATATAAAAACAATAAGGAAATAAATCAATAAAAAATTAAGAACAATAAATAAATAAGCTAAATAATGATAAGGTAATAATAAAAATGATATAAAAATAAATAAATAACAAACGAAATAACATGTAGAAAATAAATTCAAGAGTGGTGGAATTGAAATGAGGATCAAATCGAAATTAAAATGAAATTAAAGGGCCTAAATCGTGATGATGCAAAAGCCTAGGATTAGTTTGAAATTTAAAGAGTTTTTGGGCCGAAATTTGAAATGAAAATAAGGGGAAGGACTTAATCGTAACGCGTGGATAAACGGAGGGACCAAATGGAAAATTATTCCCATTCCCTTTGCGCAACGTTTCAATATGGGCCTAAATGCAACGAAAATAAAAGTATGCGATAAAATTAAAAATAAAAAAATAAACAAAACGAATAAGGACTAAATTGCAAGGCGCTGCAAAAGCGGGGGGGTCGCACACGCAAATAGCCCGTCCAATAGAAACACGCGGATCTGAGGAAGCAGGTCGGGTCTCGCACGGGCTAAGCATGGAACGGCACCGTTTTGGGGTTTAAAGACCCAAGCCAAAACGACGTCGTTTTAGCCCTCTATTTAAGCAAAATTTTTAAAAAAAAAAATCACTTTAACACTTGTTTCAAAAAAAACATTAAAAAATTTTCATAAAAGCTCTCTCCCCCTTTTTGGTCCGGCTAGCCTCCGACCAAAATTCTCAGCCGACCGACGACAATGTACGGCGACCAGCCAGTATCTGGTGGTAGAAAAACCCAAAATCCCCTTTTAGGAGCCCCTCACGTGTAGAACACAGATCTAAGGTCGAAAACCCTGAAAACCCACCCTAACTCGGCGAAGAAGCGAGAAACGTTTCGTTTCTCCCCCCGTTAGATGCGGTTCTCGGCGGCGAATACCGACCCCTTCAGGTCCGCATTTCTTTTCCCTCTTTTTTGTTATTATGGAGTTTTTAAAAAAAAAAAAAAATAATAACATAAGAACAAAGATAAACAGAAAACGAAGGGAAGAAAAAGAAGGAAAAAAAAAGAACAAAGCAAAATCTTTTAAAACTTCAGTTTTATTTTTTTTTATTTGCTTGTGCGTTCGTAAAAAATAGAAGAAGATACAAAAAATGCCTATTGGTTTTTTTATAGACCATTACAAACTATTTGCTTTTCTATTTTTGTCATTTTCTACTTGTTTCTACTGCTTGTTGGCCTCTGTTGCGTGTTCTTCTTACTTTGCAGGTGTCAGACGATCGTGGAGGCGTCAGAGGCGTGCGGCGGCCAGGGACAGGCCTAGGTGGCTGCTAGGAGCGGCTACAGCAAGGCTTGGTGCTAGGGCGGCTCCTAGGGTTAGGCTTGCTGAAAAAAAAATTTTATGATAGTTGGGTTAGGGTTTTGAATTGGGCTTGGGTATTGGGTTAATTTGTAATGGGTTTTAGTTTTTTTTAGGTTGGAAATTGAGTTTTAATTGGGTTGGATTGTTTAGTTTTGATTTAGGTTTGGGTTTAAGTTTTAATAGGCCCCGGATTAAATTGGGCTTGTATAATTAGAATTTGGGAATTAGTGGGGTAATGGGTTAGTATAATAATTCATTTCGAGAGTTTTGGATTCATTCAGATGAAATTTTTATATGAGAGGCAAAATATAAATGTTTATATGAAGAATAGTTATTAAATTCTAACTAATAAATTACTTGATTTATTTGAATTATTAGAATCGGGAATTAGTAGGGTAATGAGTTAGTATAATAATTAATGATGGGCTAAAATTATTTTTTTATAACGTTGAAGGGTTAAATAAATTATTATATCAAATAAAAATACTCAATTTCAATTCAAGTTGACATAAAAATAAAAATAACCATAAAATTAATTTTTTAAAAAGTATTTGTGGAAATATTAACCTCCAAAGGTAGATAATTATATAGCAAAATAAATTTAATTTTACCCTATTTCATTGACATATGTCATTGTTGCCACTTTCAATGATGTTTTCTCTCTCTTCTTTGTCATAACATTATCATCCAATATTACATACATTAAAATTTTGCCTTTGAGATAGCCTTTCCAAGCCTAGCCACCACAAGCTCGCTTAGCTATGCACACCTTTGCCTCTTCAAGCCCTACCTTTACCAGCCTGCACTTTAAAATTAGTGCTACAAAGCTCACTTTTCAGGCTCACCAAGAAGCTCCTCCAACAAAATGCTTACACCATCAACATCACCTTTTTGTGTATGACAATGACAACACATTAAACCTCAACCAAAAACATTATCTTGGGGAAGGCTACTTTATAACCTCTTGCTCGACTGCGATGGAGGGTCCTATGTTATACCTTAACACCTTATTGGAACAACCATTTTGACTTAAAAGGGGCTCACTTATGAAAGGGCTTTCCTGAATCAAGGTTATCATGTGCTTCTTACATGGGTCATTTTAGATCAAGTCCTAGTGATGAGTAGTGATGAGTCCCATTGAACAAAAACAAGTTCAGTCATAGCACAATTAGAAGACCTCTCTATCATGTCCTATTAAGACCTTTCACAACTTTATACGAACTCCATAGGCTACCATTAACCTACGGCTTGACAAGGGTCTCTTTAGCTTCAAAATCAACCATATGGGGTTGATCACTAGCACAATAGGACCTATGCCAAATTTCTCCTTAATACAAGTTACTTCTTTCTCTAAGAGGAAGCAGACTTCTCCATAATAGCCTTGTCTGAGTTGAACCATGACTTTACATAACTCCAAACCTCTTTACTACCTCTAATGGATCTTGGAACATTACTATGAATAAACTCATCATCATTCCAACCTCTTCTAGTGGCTCTCAGCGCATCATTATCAACATTCGTCAGTGCTCCTAACTCTTTTAGAGTTGCGTTAAGTTCGGTACTCTTTTCGTTCAACAGTGAGTCATTCTCTTGAAGTTTCTTCAATAGTTTTTAGTTCGCTCACCTCATCAAAAGTTTTCATCAATAAGCCTCACATTAATTTTGCAAACATGATCTCACATATCAATAAGCCCAATTTTTAACCCAAGAACATGTTGTGTTTAACCTTCTATAAAGATCATTTGACAAGCTTAAAAGATCACGCAACTTGAGGACTAGCTTTGTGTAATGCCCCAAAATTTAAACTTTTGATTTGTTAAAATCTATCATAATTAAGTATTTGCTTTAGTGGTTGAGGGTCTTGAATGCGTGTTTGAGGTTATGGGTTTAAATCTCGCTTTGGGAAAATTTTGCTATTTTTGTTCCTATCCCTATCTTGGTTCATGTGGCTTAAATATTATTTTTACTTAACTTGTGATAGAATGAGTTTGTTGGTTTAGTGGTAAGGTGTTAGCTTACTGTTTGATCTTGTGTTTGAAACCTTATGTGAGCAAATGGCAATATTTTTGCTACTTCTTTAGTAGGCCGGCCATGAGATGGTTGAGGTTGGGTCAAATGTCAGGAAGTTGGGTTAGTTTTGCTTTAGTTTTCTCCCTTTTCAATTTTCTCTTTCTTCCTTTTTTCTTTTTGTTTCTTTTCGGTTACTTCTTGATCCTATTGCTTCTGTTGGTTGGCTTCAATCCTTAGAGGTAAGATTTCATTGTTTTTTACTCTGTTCTTTTGTTGAAACTGTTCGTTGGGCATTTGGGAATTTCGAAATTTCGATATTGTGGTGTTAAAATCTATACTTTATGTTATCTAATTAATCTGAAATGTTTTAGGAGAAGATCGAGAGGCGTTTGGTGTTCTTCCAGCGACTTAAGTATCGTGTAGTTGTTATTCGTTTAGCGGTAAATCTACGAATGTGTTTTTAGGGGTCGAATGAGTATGTTTGTGATCAAATTGTTGATTAAGTTTCACGAATCATTACTAAAATTGGTTGTTTTAACTGTAGATTTAGGTGTTTGATTACTCGCTTTTGGAATCGACGTCAGAAAATATCCAAGTGTGTAACAAAAACCTGAGAAAATAGTAATGACAAAAGTCAAAATTTGGGAATGTCGACGCCACACGGTCGTGTGCCAGGCTGTGTGGTAGGCTGTGCGAGACAAACGGCCATGTGACAGGCCATGTGGGTTGCACGGGCTAGCCAAGTAGGCCATGTGGGCCACAAGACTTTTGTGCCCAAATTCCAAAATTTTTCCCTAGGGTCGTATTCGTCGTACAAGTCAAATATTAAGGTCCATATGATACAAATTGGGTTATAAATCATGATTTCTGATATTCTATTTATGTTAAATACGATTTATGTACACGTGATTAATATGTTATTGCTTAGTATGATTTGTATTATGATAAGTATGATCTGTATTATGATAAGCATGGTTTGAATCTGTTATAAAAGCATGTATGTCATATACATTTCTGACACCTGTTAGTTCTACATGTGCATTTGGGATGGGAAATGCGGTTATGGAGGAAGTGTGGGCAGTATAGTCTATCTATCGTATCTGGTGGCTCAGCCACATATATATATATATATATATATATATATATATATATATATTTCGGGCGAATTATCTCCTAATAGTCGGTTAGCCACTTATCGTCTTAGGTTTTAGGACTAATCCTAAGGAAAAATCCTAAGGTTCGGTCTCATTACCAAAATCCGGGTGTGGGAGTATGGTTACATAGAGGGAAGGTTATAGCACCCTTGCAACACTTGTTTGAAGACAGTCCTACAAGGTTTGGAATTAGTTTCTTGTTTAGAAAATTCAAAATAACTCAAAAATTATCCCAAAAATAATACTATCTAAAATCTAAAAACAAATAAATAAAGAACCCTAAAATAAAATAAAAATAGAGTTTAACTAGAAAGAGAAAAAATCAATATTAAAACCTAAAATATAAATTAAAGAGAAATTTACAATTTACAAAAATCTAAATAACATTTAAAATATATTTGGAAATCTAAAATTAAAATAATCTAAAATGGAAAATTTCAAACCGAGATACAAATTTTACCAACAAATCATACAAAGTACAAAAAATTCAAATAAAATGACAATAATAAATAAGCAATACAATTGAAATCACTAAATAATTAATTAAAAAAACATGAGAAGTATATAATTGAAGTAAAATTAATACATCAACAAAATGTGTGAGAAAATTGTATAAGAAAAGAAATTGAAATAACTTTTAAATAAATTTATAATCTAAAGTAAACAATAGTAATAACAATAACGACAATAATAATAAATTAATACAAATTTAAATAAAATTGAAAGGAATTTAAAATTTCAAATAAAAAATACAAGCATTTAAGTTGCCTCGAAATTGCAAAATTTAAATAAAATCAAAATTTTGTTAGATGGTTAAATGTTAGTGATTTTGTTCTTGAATCTCGAGTTTAATTTCTCTTCCACTCACATCCGTATTTTTATTTCATGTTATTTTAAGTTTTTTATTAATTTTAATTAATGTTTTAACATGATCAATTCATCCTTTTCTAAACACATTTGTATTTTTTATTTTGGGTTGTTTCAAGTTTTTTATTTTAATTAATAAATATATTATTTCATTTTTTATTTTTAATTCATCTTTTTAATTAATATCTTTTTTATTAATAAAATTAAATAATAAATATGTAATTAAAAATAAAAATATATTATACATATGTTGAAAATTTTGAAATTAATAACTCATTTATATATAATATAAACATCGGGCAAATATCCCAAAAATACCAAAAAAATAAAAAATTACCGAAAAGGACAGGTTTCAAAAATATTGATCGGAAAGGGCAATTTCCCCAAAAATCACGTCCACGTCAGCGCGTTTTTTGGGGAAAGGCCTAAAAGCAGCGTCTATGGGGGCGCTTTAGGCCACCTCAAAAAAAACGCTCCCACGAGGGCGCGCTTTTGCTGAGGTGGCCTAAAGCGCTCCCCCATGGATGCGCTTTTAGGCCGTCTGTGATCAAAAAAATTGACCGTTGGGGGTCCAACGGTCAAAAGCAACGGTAAAAAAAAAACTATAAATACCCCCAACCCTTCATTTTTTTCACACTTCAATCCTTTCTCATTTTCTCTTAATTTTCCCTCAATTTGCTCTCAATTTTCTCTCAAGTTTCTCTCAAAGCCCTTGAAATTTACGCTTAAATTTCAAAATAGTCTTCTACCATTTACGAAAAAGCCCTTTATAATTTTTTTAATATATTTATTTTTTTGGAAAATTTAAAAATTCTTTATCGGAGTACAATGGCCGGGGATTTACGTCGCCTAGACAGCAATCACATTGGCGTCGAGCAATTGAAAATGGTAAGTTTGAATTTTAATTTTTCAATATTATTAAATTTTTTTAATTATGTTAAACAGTCTGTAGATCAAGTGTTGCAATGTTATATTCGCAACATGCCTGGTCCCCCATCGCCATTGATCGAGAATTACCTGCGGGAAGCGGGTTTTTGGCACGTGGCCACGATAGGCCGAGTGTTCAAGTTGGACCCGATTTTGATCAGCGCGTTGATAGAGAGGTGGAGACCCGAGACGCACACTTTCCATCCGCCATGCGAGAGTGTACCATCACCTTAGAAGATGTGCGATTCTGATTGGGATTACCGGTGGGCGGTTCGATAGTCACTGGTCTCAGTAACATCTCTCGATTAGATGGCCGTATGCTACGAGCTCACGGGTGCCATTCGGATAAATTGCAAGGAGGTCGGATCGATATGGTTTGATTACGAGACACATTCCCGCAGCCGAATGAAGGTTCGATGAAGATGAAAGAATACGGTATGCACGGGCATACATACTTGAGAATTGGAGGCTATCGATGCGGACCTCTCTAGAAACCTCGTCTACGAGATGGCTCCACAAACTTGTTGATTTCAGAGCGGTAGGTGAATTGAGTTGGGGTCCGCCGTGCTATCGAGGTTGTACCGGAGATGTCTTGAGGCGACGGTGCCGAGTAAAGCAAAATTGGAGGTTGCCTATCACTCTGCGGTCATGGGCATGGTTTCGATTTCCATTTTACGTCCTCAACTCGACCGACCATATTCATTCCCATTGATAACGAGGTAAATTTAATATTATATTTTACAATTATGTCATAGATTTATAGTATAATTGCATGCTAAAAGTTTATTTAATTAGGTGGAACCATCCGACGAGTCATGTTGGAATACCGACTCGCTTGAGGATATCTGACTCCTATTGGAACAACGGTCGGAATCACAAGTAAGTGTCAATTTCGTTATTATAATTTAGTATTTATGTATATAACTAATATTTTGGTAATGTTAATATAGTTTCAATGGACACCGTCGAGGATCCCGAAATTGACGAGAATTACGGGAGTTCCTCCAAAATCCAAACAGTTAGCACGTTAAGGTCCCGCTAATCACCTACGCGACCGTGGAGATGCACCAATCGGATCGAGTTATGCGGCAATTTGGATTCCGCAATCGATTCCGTGGCTCTGAGGTGCTCGATGATGAGCACATGTGGACTTACAATGGCAGTAGCACGGATTGGCCAATATTTTGGTCGAACATATCGAGCGATGGGAGAACCGGTATGACTTTTTACCTAACCGGAACCGATCGTAGTTCTGAGTTAGCGTCGTCGTCTTGGAGTACATGCCATGGTTTAGAATCCATGGCAAGCCGTATCTGTTGTCCGGATGAAGAGAGGCGACGACAAATTTGTGGCGAAGGGAACGTCGGCCCTTTACATTCAAGGAGAAGGGTGATGAGGCGGGCCCGATAATGGCGCCTACGATCCACGGGGCCCATCAACAGCGCCTACACAATCATCGGGCCCATCGGTTCAAATGACAACACCGACAACACAGGCGTCCACGCTTTATGCCAAGTCGTACCACCTTACCCTTACATGTATCCTCCTAACCCATATATGTTTCCTTTTCTAGTCCCCCAGTTTGGAATGCATGGCGGGTTCGAGTCCGTTCGACAACTCTTTTTAGCCACCGATCGTGAGGCCGACGTCGGTGTGGGATTAGAGGAGGCGCCGTCGGGAGCGATTCTTTCTACCAGCTCCTTCACCAGACGGATGCGATCACCCCGCCGTGGTTTATGCAAACACCTCCGGGTCATTATTTTATCAAGGTGGGTCATCATCGCAACACCGAACCAAACCCACTGCCGGAGGACGGATTCCCACCGAGGTTCCACGACCCCGGGAAGCTAGAAGAAGGAGGAATCCAATACAGAATCACGATCGTCGCCCCAGTGTGCACTTGGTTCCCACCGCATCCGCACTAAACCCTAAACCCCTAATTTGAGTAATTGTAAATTAATTTATAATTTGAGTTTAATTTTTTTGTAATTAAGGTTTAATTTTTGTAATTAAGTTGTAATATATTTAATAAAATTTGGGTTTGTTTTTTTAATTTAATTTTTTAATTTATTTAATTTTAATAACTTTGACAAAATAGGTTTGGTTTATTTTTTTAATTAAGTTGTAATATATTTAATACAATTTGAGTTTGTTTTTTTTGTAATTTAATTTTTTAATTTATTTAATTTTAATAACTTTGACAAAATAGGTTTGGTTTATTTTTTTTGTAATTAAGTTGTAATATATTTAATACAATTTGAGTTTGTTTTTTTTGTAATTTAATTTTTAATTTATTTAATTTTAATAACTTTGACAAAATAGGTTTGGTTTATTTTTTTTGTAATTAAGTTGTAATATATTTAATAAAATTTGAGTTTGTTTTTTTAATTTAATTTTTTAATTTATTTAATTTTAATAACTTTGACAAAATAGGTTTGGTTTATTTTTTTAATTAAGTTGTAATATATTTAATACAATTTGAGTTTGTTTTTTTTGTAATTTAATTTTTTAATTTATTTAATTTTAATAACTTTGACAAAATAGGTTTGGTTTATTTTTTTTTTGTAATTAAGTTGTAATATATTAATACAATTTGAGTTTGTTTTTTTTGTAATTTAATTTTTTAATTTATTTAATTTTAATAACTTTGACAAAATAGGTTTGGTTTATTTTTTTGTAATTAAGTTGTAATATATTTAATACAATTTGAGTTTGTTCTTTTTGTATTTTAATTTTTTAATTTATTTAATTTTAATAACTTTGACAAAATAGGTTTGGTTTATTTTTTTTTGTAATTAAGTTGTAATATATTTAATACAAATTGAGTTTGTTTTTTTGTAATTTAATTTTTTAATTTATTTAATTTTAATAACTTTGACAAAATAGGTTTGGTTTATTTTTTTTGTAATTAAGTTGTAATATATTTAATACAATTTGAGTTTTTTTGTAATTTAATTTTTTAATTTATTTAATTTTAATAACTTTGACAAAATAGGTTTGGTTTATTTTTTTTTTTTGTAATTGAGTTGTAATATATTTAATACAATTTGAGTTTTTTTTTTGTAATTTAATTTTTTAATTTATTTAATTTTAATAACTTTGACAAAATAGGTTTGGTTTATTTTTTTAATTAAGTTGTAATATATTTAATAAAATTTGAGTTTTTTTGTAATTTAATTTTTAATTTATTTATTTTTTTAAATTTAATTTTTTATATAATAAAAATTGAGTTTACTTTTATTTGTTTTGTATTTTAATTTTTTATTTTAATTTTAATATCTTTGATAAGATAGAAATGATTTAATTTTTTAATTTAATTTTTAATTTAATTTTAATAACTTGAATAAAATAAAAGTTTGGTTTATTTCGCATCAACGTTGATTAGGATGGGCTGTTTTATATTTTAAATTGTAATAATTTTTTTATTTTTGAATAAAAAGTTGTTTGATTATTTGTGTTTGTAATTTAATTTTAATTATCTTATATTTAATAAATTTGAGTTATTGTACAAAAGTTCACCGCTTTTCCTCTAAAAAAAATGAAATTACATAGCCAAGAAGAGACAAACAAGCTAAGAACACGGTCAACTAGTCCGATTTGGACACGAGCGAGATGTATGGCCGGGTTCCTACACCACCCGCACTGTCGACTTTGGTTGGTCGGTTCTGGATATCCATATTGTTGCGTATTCTAGTCGAGGAAGGTCGACCTTTTGGTTTCGTCTCAATTCTCTATTCGGCAATGACTTATACTGTGCAAGCGATACCGATGGCCACTTATGTTCATCTGGGATCGGTGGGAATACGTGTCTCCACACGTTGTACATGTTTTCTAATTTGTAGACTTCACGACATAGCTCATGGGGTCAAGACGAAGATTATGACAAGCCGCAAGTACATGAGCACATGGGTAACGGTGCATCAAATATCCACAATCGCATGTCCTATTTGTCAAGTGTACACGATAATGCCCGCCAACAATACCTTGGTTCGGTCATCAAACTCGTGACACGAAACCATAGGTCGTCATGGTCGTGACAAACTGTACATGGTGTTCGCCGTGCCTTCCCACGGTTAATTTCTTGCAAGACCTTCGGCTTCATACATGGCCTCCTTGCATCGCCTCGATAACTCAACGCTCTCTTGAAAATAGTGCCGCTAAACGAAAATATGTCTCCCGCAAAACCGCTGTAATCGGCAGATGACGGGTTCCTTTTAGCACAGAATTTATGCATTCGGCCAGGTTTGTGGTCATATGACCATATCGTAAGCCGCCGTCATATGCTTGTGTCCACTGTTCAAAAGGAATATTGCACAGGTACTCTGCGCCTTCGGCGTTATCTTCGCGCAAACTGGCCAACATCTCGTGAAAATGGTCTTTATTGATCTCGTACCCTGCCAATATACGTTGATATCGAATATTACATACCACTATTCAATTGCGAATAAATTGAAAATTTCAAAAGAAATTATATTAATAGATATTTCATACCCATATCGGTCACTTGTCATTTCTGTCTTTTAGATCGGTGTTGCCCATAGTAGTTGGATGAAACATGCCTCAGGCAATATCGATGGTGTGTGCGATGCCACATGCTTCCCTGTCGTTCTATTGCCGCAAGTATTCCAGGGCCCCGATCCGATATAACGCATATGTCAGGTTGAGGGCAGACATGCCTCCTTAACCTAGATAGGAAGAAGTCCCAATCATCAGCTGACTCCCCTGGTGTTATTGCGAACGCAATCGGAAGGATTCTCCCACAGCCGTCTTGTGCCACAACTAGCAATAGCCGATGCGTATATCTACCATACATGAAGGTACCGTCAATTTGTACCAATGGCTTGCAGTATGTAAAAGCATCTCGACATTGCTTAAATGTCGAGCAGTAAGCGCTTGAACACTGCGCATCCACGGAGCGACGATCATTGTAGTACGCCGGTTCCGTTTCAATGTCTCATTGTCTTTGCTGGGACATATCTCTCCAAAGACTGACACCACCGCCACACTTCATTATATGAAGCGTCCCACCGACCGTGCAACTTTTCCAACGCCATATACGCTTGGCTATCCAAGCCTTTACGTAAGAGGCGTGTACCCCATTTGGCTACGAATATTGCCAATTAAGGCCGAGACTTTGTAGTTTTGGGATCGGCCTTCACCGTCGGATTATTAAATCACCAACATGTCCGAATCCATCCTCGGATGATCTTGTGTTACACCACAACGAAGTATGTTAAATAATGCAACATTACATAATATTAGTGTTATTCAAATCATTGAACACATAGTGGTACTGTCTCAGTAAGAGATGTATGCGGACCTTTGTACTTCTTCACCTCCCACATCCCGTCCTTTTCCTCAACGACGCCATGATTTTCCATACACATGTGCCGTCTTGCACAAAGACACTTCGCCTCATACCTATCGAGCTTTGATTTAACCATAGTGTAGTTAACCCGTTCCTCGATCTTTGTATTGTTTCAATGCACCAAGAAAAGTGTTCTTGTTGGAAAACGGTTACCAACTTCTAATTGGTCCGAATCCAACGAAGAATTTGTACAGTCCACGCATCCGGTGTGGTAGTTCAGAAACTCCAATGCATCATCTTGAGATAAATCGACATTATGCATGTCTACTGGAGGCGAGTATGCCCTGAATAGCGGATCTTCTTCTTCTTCGTCGAACCGCCTCAACATCTTCGGTACAATTGGAGCGGGCTCCGGTTGTAAAATAGTCCAACTTCGCACCGTCGGCCCTGGCTCTGAGGTGGATCCACATCAGATTCATCGTCCGATCCTCCATAACTCGCAACAAGCGAGGGCCCTCACGGTGGATGCCGTCGGTAATACATCATCCCTCCTTAAACATCTTTCGTAAAGATTCCAATCGTATGTGGATTGCCATCCGCTAGAAGTTGATGACGTCCCCCAATACGTATTTCTGTCATCCGACGTCGATTGACGAATATGCATGTCCCATCCACCAACCGAGTGTCGTGCAGGGGTTATGTTTTCCATACTACCACCGCACACGGGCACATCTGTGTTTTGCCTCCCACTTACAGAGTGTCGACTTGGGGTCGTGTATTCCCCTCGAACGATACTAGATGTTGAGGTCGCAGCCAGATCACTTGGAGATGAAAATTCTACATATACCTCGATATAGGGTGAACCACCGGCAAGATGAGTCTCTACCATTGCCTCAAGGCTCAGGGACCTTTGATGTCGAATCGTCATATCTCACCGGATCAACCGAAGCGCAAAATCTATACTTAATAGATGAACTTTCATTGGCGTTGTTCAATATTTTACGCCTAATTCTTTTGTGAAGTTCTACCAAATCGACGTTTGATTAAAACTCAATCGCTACTGTGTTCTCCGATAAGAAAACAACACCATCTTGATGTCACGCACTTCACCATCGTAGTAAATAACAGATTAATCGTTCACTCATTTTCAATTTTTTTTCCTTTTGCTTGAATTTGCTTTACGCTAACCGAGAATGCAATTTGGGTGATTATAGCCTAATTTTGCGGACAAAGACCTTGTAGCAAAAGTGCGTCCACGTGGGGCGCTTTTCGGTGCTCTGGTAATAATGCACCTATTTGGAAGCATTTTTGGCCACTATTTGTTGAAACGTCTCCTCAAAATAATTTTGCGGAGACCACTTAGCAAAAGCGTCCACGTGAGGCGTTTTCGTCCACGGTTTGTTACAAACGTCTCCTCAAAATTATTTTGCCGAGACTACGCCCAAAAATTATTTCATTTTCACATTGCAAGTGGATGGAAAGATTTCCCAAAATCGGCGTCACGTCGGTAGCGTTTTAGGGAAAGTGGCCTAAAAGCGCGTCCATGGGGGCGCTTTAGGCCACATCAGCAAAGCGCCCTAGTGGGGCGTTTTCTTGAGGTGGCCTAAAGCGCTTCCCCATGGACGCGCTTTAGGCTGCTTTCCCCAAAAAACGCACTGACGTGGACTCGATTTTTGGGGAAATTGTCCTTTCCGGTCAATATTTTTGAAACCTGTCCTTTCCGGTAATTTTGATTTTTTTGGTATTTTTGGGATATTTGCCCATAAACATCAGCTAATTTTTTTATATATTTTTATTTATATGTCAAATATTTATTTTCTCTATGTATATTGTGAGTATGTTAATTTTTAATATTATAAAGTAAAATAATTATTTTAAATATAATTATTATTTTAAGAGTAAATTACTTTAATTATTATTGTTTTTTTTTTCACATTGTGAGTATGATATTTATATGTTAAATATTTTGATTAATTATTCCATCGGCGGAGCAACCATCAACGGTGGCCATAAACTCAAACCAGATATTTTTAAACAAAATCCTTTATGTTTTCCTCCTTTAAAAAGGCAAAAAGCCTTTGCTGAAAAACTATTTTAATAAAAGAGTTGGTTGATATTTTATCCTTTTTCTTTTTTCCTTTCGAGAAAAAAAAAGGGGTTAATTTTTCAGATCTAAAAAGAAAAAGAAAGGGGAAGGAAAGAGAAGGGAACCAGAGAAACAAGGCCAGGGGTTCCTTGCCCCACCCGCAGCCGAGGATTGGTGGTCCAAGCGCTGCCGTCGGAGCTTCCACTTGTTTATTCAACATGCATGCAGACACGATTACAACTAAAGATCTAATTTATAAAATAAATTCTAACTTACTAGAATCTCATATCTAAATAAAAATTCAAATTCAAGTGTAATTAAATCCTAAGTTCTAAATTATGAAAATTCATCTCCAGATCTGAGTTTGATAGCTGAAAACGTTGGCTCCACACAGGGTGAAGTTTCTGCACTCAACCTTGATTTCGGCGGCTAGGGTTCAAACGCTAGCTGTAAATTGATCCCAGCGCTGGACTTGGGCCTTGTTGGGCACAACGGGGCTTTGAACTTCAAATGTGGACTAGCAAAACAATAATAATAAACTTAATAATCAAAATCCAAGCAGGTTAATCAAGCAAACTAAATGTTTATGCATGCATGTCGTAAATCAAGCATGCAAATTTTTTGTATAAATGTCACCCCCCACTTTTAAATTACACATTGTCCCCAATGTGTTCCTCAAACAATAGCAGAAAGGTTAATGGATTTCCTTGAGTATCATGAAGGCTAGTGATAGTAAGTAAGGTGAGCAAAATTTAATATCACTCAAAAAATCGAAAAAAAAATTTAAATTTTGAGTTAAACGAATCGAATTATTCAAGATAACTTAATTTTTTTTTTTTGAATTTTGAATTCGAATCGAGTTTAATTTTCGATTTTGAATAACTCGAATAATTCACATAAACAAAATGCCAAACTATAATATTTTATATTTTTACCCCAATTCTCTAAAACTTTTACTCCCTTCCCATCCCACCCCCCATTTACCCCAAATTCATTTTCCCCTCAATTTTTTTTTTGAATATTTTCTCCCAAAAAGTTTTACTCCACCATTTATTTTCCCCCCAAAATTTAACTCCCCAACCCTTAAAATTTTACTTCTTACATTTTACCCCCAAATCAAAAATCAAAATCAAAATCATCCAAAAATCACTAAATCTAAATAATAATAATTTTATTTACATCTACTATTTATATTATAAAATTAAATTTCACATTTTTACTATTTATATTATTGAATTGTTTAATCATATTGAATCTTTATAAATTTCATTGAAATTGAATTATTGATGATGCAATAAAATATTAGTATTAAAATTTGGTATCAATTTCACATTTTATCTTTAAGATAACTTTTATTACAAAAATATCATGTTTTATATTTAATATATATTTTACTTTCAAAATACATAGTGACAAGAATCGAAAATAATTGAAGCAACTAAACAAGCAAATAAGCTAACCCATATATAAAAGATTAAAAAATAAATTATGGGGCATGAAAATTAATAAAAAATTTAATTAAAGTGGGTAAATTTGATTACGGTAAGTGAAAGTGGTTACAAGGACCCAAAGTTATTTTTTAAATTTAACTCGAACAAATATATTCAATTCGATTCAAGTTCCATCTCACTCGACTCAATTCGAGAAAATTTAAAATCTAGTTAAGATGATAAGATAGGATTCGTCAACTCAATTAACTCAAATTTTTTTCATTCGACTCGATCGAACGCTCACCACTAATAGAAAGTAGGATTGTCCACCTTGTTGAAGCTCAATTTTATAGTGTAATCTTTGAGTAGGTGACCTACATAAAAACACACAAAATAGAATATGCAAATAATAACAAAATAAAAACTAAAGCAATCCAAACCAAATCCATGTTAAAAAATAATTCAATAGTTATTAGTTACATTGTGCAAAAAAATGAAAAATTGCAATGAAATGTAACTCGTCTTCATCAGAGTCCTACTCAAGTTCAACAATCCTTTTCCCTTTGTCCTTCCTCCCTACTGCCCTTTTGTATACTCGTGAAAACAACCGACTATTGCACTCGTCTTTATCCGGGTTGCGAAGGATGACTAATTTGGTTGAGGAGCGTTCAATAGATCATGTGCGTTTTTGCAGCCCGTGTGGAGCACATGACTATGTTAAACTTTGCAAACTGTGTGGGTAGGCCATGTGGTCCACATGGCCTAGGTTTTTGGGCCATGTAGGCCATTTTGCCAAATTTTAGGGCCCGATTAGGGGCTATTTGAGGGACTCAAAATTTGGATTTATAGGCATTGTATGGGGTCAAAAATACATAAGTTTCAATACGTAAAAGTAAATGGATAAGCTTAGAAGGTATGCTAAGTAGGATATGTTACCATTAAATCATGTGCTATGTTATGAATTGTATGAAAATATGTAAGTTTGCACGCCATATGGTTTATGTTAAATGTGTGTATGATATATGATTATGATTTGTCTGTGTTTCGGGGTGGGTTATGATATGATGGATGAAGTGATTCATGGCAGTTTATATTGCAATTATGGCGGCTAGGTCACAAATTTATGTATGGCAGATCAGTTGTAATTATATGAGTGACACACCGCCACATATTGATGTGATTGCATGGATGGACTCTTGTAGTCCTATATGGTGTGATTGGCTGGACAGAGATAATGTGTAGCAAATGGGGGTAGGGAATGATATGAATAAGTTTTCGATTTTCCATGTTATAATTCGATATGATATGATTTGTAAAAATATGATAAGATGTGCTTTGTATTAAAATTTGATATGATAGGAAATAATAATATGATATATGCCAGGGGACAGTTTGAAATATGTGTTTCCTTGTACTAAATTATGAGCCAAATCACACACTGGGCTTAAAGCTCACGATTTGTATGCTTTGTTTCAGGTAATCCTCTGACCTAGGATTGGACGGTGACTCTAGAGCTCGGGTTTTATGATTTTTGTTTATGCACTATGAAATTTTATTTGTTTACTATGTACTGTTTTGAGTTTTTATTCTATTTTGGATATTTTAATTTTTGTTTAGTTCGTTAGGACTATTTTGATATTTACTACGCAAAAGCTTTAATCATTTAAAAATGCTTAACTTATGATAACTAAAAAATGGCCCGTGGTTTTATATACAAAAAGCTATAAGGTTTTCCGCTGCAAGGCTAATCGAAATTCTCCCAAAATGCTTTAACACGCAAATGTTTTCAAGTAAATGGTTTTGATTTTAGTAACACTGTAACATCCCCAAACCCAGCCCACAAGCCCTGACCGGATCTGGTATGTCACTGCGGAAAAACGGTTGGAAAATCTTTGTCTTTAGAATAAACTTAAAAATTTTGTTAACTTTTTGGAAAATGTGTCCACTAAAAATTATTTAGTAATATAAGCCCGTTATAAAATATGTGAATTAAAACTTTATTACAATTTATTATATTATAAATCGTTTGAAGGAAATAAATCTAAGTATAATATAAACCCTAATTAAAAGATAATAAAATGATCCCAACAATAAATAAAGAGGCCTTTTATTACAACCAATATTTAAACCAAACTTAATATAAATAAGCTTTAAAATATTTAAAGTCTTCCTTCGCATGGGCCACCATGTGTCCTCTCCGATCCGGTCCAATCTCAAGAGTCACCGACATGTTAGGAAAATAATTGGGTGAGTCACACGGACTCGATGTGTAATTAAAACCATCGAAATCCACCCACATGCTAGCCACATAACATCCCAATTATCAAATGCAACATGTAAATATAATCATTTAAACATTACCATAATCCGGCTTGGCCCACAATCAAATCATATTCAAGCACTTTGCTAGGCCCTTTTCTCATCGATCCAGCGATCCTTTGGGCTTGGCCCATTTCCACGTATGTTCTCAAAACATACCAATCCACATGTCATATTGGGCTTGGCCCATTTCCATATCATTTCATAACGAGCGATGCAATATGAAACCCAACCCAATCCTAAGGTCCATCCGCTACACACCCCTTAACCACCTACCAAACACGGGGGACTATCGAGTCACCCTCTCCTTTTCCCTCCAAAAGGCAACCAATGCCATCCGCGATGTAGCGTATAGCTAACATCAAACCACGATGGAGCACACAAAGAATCCATCAAGCCACGATATGGCATAAGCCGATATCAGTCGAGGTAACCACGCGAACTAAATCGCAAAGATCCACAACGCGACCTCAGTCAGCGCCAATCCACGATGTAGCACAAAGCTAACATCAACCACGTACTCGAAGTACACCCGTACCTTCTTTCAAAAACCCACCCATGCACATGTAACATAATATAATGACATAATGAATAAAGCATGTACATGATATTCAGGCATACATTCATATTCATAGACATACTCACATACACGTATTAATAACCACATCTCAACAGATTTGATACTAACCTGTTTATCGACATACCCTTTAAGGGTATCCGGTTCACATAGTCACTGCACTTATTAACACATATTTAACACATACACCTATCGCATACATATCATATACCCGGAAATCGATGGGTTAATCACACACCTTATAACCTGAAGCTCAAAACCCTCGATCCTGACGCTATCACTTAGCGAGACTACCGTTATCTGCCTATCGTTCTCTGTTGCACGACCACACCCCGGTGGCCAATCCCGAACTACAGAGGGCGGCTCTTTTCTTAAACTTTGGAGCAGGACCTTCCTTTCCCTCTTGGCCGCACTCGCATCCATCGACACTTAATCGAATCACACGATTAATCAATCAAAGCCACAATCTACTATTAACAAATCTAAGTTACTTACTAATTTCCTTACAAAATAAATCGAGATCCCAAGGCCTTCCTTCGCTTATGCCGATCGCCTATAAACCAAAGTCACTATTCGGTCAACACCTAAACATACACAATGGCCTAAGGCGAATACCAATGGATCACTTACCCTCTTACTCGGATCCCAAACACCACCGATCTCCGAAGTTGCCAAAAATCCTCATACACAATATTAGAACCATTAATACCAAAACTAAGGCCAACCCTTGGTTTAGCCACTAAAATAGGAACCAAAACCATTGCTAAAGATGAACATGCTTACCACACTTGCTTAAGAATCGGCCAACCACGCTAGAATACAAGGGAGAATTGACTTCAAACTTAGTAAAATCGTAGAGGAATGGAGGCTAGAGGTTTGACTATCAAGGAATTTAAAAGAAAACAAAAGAAATATTTATAAAAAATAAGAAACTCCACTTGAATCTTGACTAGGTACACAAGACTATGGTGACCAAAATGCACCAAATATGGACTAAAAGAATTTGTCAAATGGTCAAAAGAAAATCAAGAGGAAGGCTGCCCATTAAATAGCAATTCGGCACTTGTTTCCCCCCTTGGAGACTCCCACTTTCGGCTGCTACTTCAAAAGCTCCAGGCCACTAATTCAATTTGATTTGAATTTAGCCAACCAATTTATCCATATCACCCAATAAATAATATCCTTTAATAAAAAAAATTAAACCACCAGCAACCATTATCTCTATTTACCAATTTCAAACTAAATAAAATCATCTTATGTCTATCCAAAATAAATAGATAACAAAGGCCCCCACCAGCCGAATTCAAAAATGCTTAAACCACCTGCTGCTGTCCACCTTCACGCCACCAACCTGCTGCAAAAAGACCAAAAAAACATAAAATTCCAATTGCACCACCTGGTTCAAACACGGGACACAGGGTAGCAAGATCAAGCGGCGCCCAGCCATTCGGCCACCTTGATTTTTATGCTATAAGGCCCCAACATTTATTCTTAAACCCTTCCTACTCCAGCCCATAACCGCATATAAAAGAAAACACGCCCAAAATGCTGCTCCAGGCCCTCGAAACCGCGACCTCACTCCCCTCCAACGCCTATGTGCCGCACCATAACCACTTGGCCAAGTTGCTGCTTGTGCCAAGTACACGCCCAAATTATTTTAAGGCCTTCTACCCTGCAACGCCATAATCCCAAAAATAAAATGCCACTTTTGTTGCCGCCTCAACTCGAACCCAGGCCCTCGATGGACCTTCTTCCAAATTTCTTAAGCAACAAGATAACCACTTTGCTAATGCCTTTCATGCACCAAAATCATCCAAAAATTTTCTTAAGCCCTCTAAAGCCCAGCTCCATTTCTTAACCCCAAAAATTAAAATTTTCCTAAGCCATCCCTTGCCTTCTAGGGTTCTCCAAAACCCCTAAAATTCCTCCAACAGGACCTTAAGCCTACTAAATGCTCGGGTTATGCTCCAAACGCATAACCCCTAAACCAGGGTGTTACAATTCTACCCTCCTTAAAATAATTTCGTCCTCGAAATTACTTACTGCCATGCAATCCTAACTCCCTACTCTACGCCTCCGCTGCGCCACTCTGATTCCAATTCATCATACTTTCCCAACGTAGTCTCTAAGTTCTCACTCGAGATCCAAATCATACAGGAAAGAATTAACTTACAAACAAGGAGAACAATTAAAGAGTATTCCAAAACAAAGGAGCTTACCCGATATCACATCCTTGGTTGACTTTGACTAGAACCACGACCCTTCATTGCTCGAGGACAATTCTTAACCAGATGTGCCCTAGATCCACACCGAAAGCATTCTTTATTATTTCCCCAACACTCTCCTGTGTGAGGTCTTCCACACCGAGCACAAGGACGATTCCGATCCACTGGTACATGTGCACTTACAGGGTTCTCGGTCCTTAGTCTTTTCTGGGTATTACCAAACGATACTGATGATCCAACCTTTCTCTTATTCTCGTTCCTATTCTTCTCTCGGTTTTCCTTATAGTCTTCTTAACCTCTTCAACGATCCGAGCTTTCTCCACCAAAGACATGAAGTCTCTCTCTCTGTATGAGCAATCAACTCACGCAACTCATCTCGTAGCCCATCTTCGAATCGAACACTTCTTTCGTAATCAGTAGCCACGATTCCTTTGGCGTACTGACTTAGTCGCACAAACTCAGCTTCATATTCCGCTATCGACTTATTCCCTTGCACTAGATTTAGAAACGCCTTCCTTTGCGAATCCAAATAACTGGCTCCTACGTACTTTCCTTCAAACTTGGCCTTAAAGAAATCCCAATCCAGTCGATCCGCCGGTACACCTTGTTTGACAGTGAGCCACCAACGATAGGCTTCGTCGCGAAGCAACGAAACAGCGCCCTTCAGCTTTTCTTCATTGGTGCAATCCAAATCATCCATGATTCTTTCGACTGCTTCTAGCCAATACTCTGCTACATTAGGAGCTACTCCCGACACTCCTCTAAAGATCTCGGCTCCGTTCGATCTAAGCCTTTCCGATACCGACTTCCGAGTTCCATTTCCTCTACTAACTCCCGCTACTCGCTCTAGTACTCGCAACATGGCTCGCGATACTGCGTCATCTTCTCCTGTCTGATCTTGCTCCTCCACGTCCACTGCTGGCGGCACTTCACTTTCTGACCCATGGCCAGACCCTATCGGTTCCGATGCTGCCATTCTACCTCTACTGCGTCCCCTAGAACTCATCTCTATCGTCTTGATTTATCTGATTAAAAAGTTTTATGCATTAGTAATTGTTCCACTATTTAACCGCGAGCATATTTTATGAATGAAAGATTTTAATAGTAGTTCTCTCGATCACACAAAGTTTCAGTTCGAGTTTTACTACTCTAACTCAGAGAATCACTTCCGTTCCTCGCTAGGGACACATTCATTCATCATCAAACACATTCATTCCTCAGCAGAGGCACAATCAGTGGTATCTACCACCCACATTCACTATTCGGACATTTCTGCCCGTTTCTACCCCAGGGGTATTTCCGTCATTTTGTCCTACAGGGACATTTCGGTAATAAACCAAAGCAATTCAAAAATTTTAATAAGTCAGGATCTTTTTGGAATTTCCCAAAATTGAAGATTATTTTTATTTTTTGAAAATTCCACAAATTGGAGATATAACAGGATTTTGAAAACCAGGGGTATTTTGGTAATTTTGTCAACCAGGGTAATTTTGTAAATTTCCAAAGTCAGGGCATTATTTTGAAATACAAAGATTTGGATACTTTTGCAAAGTGAGAGAATTTTATTAAAGTTGGGGTTAACTCAGAAATTTTGAAAGTCAGGGGCATTTTAGTAATTTTCAACACAGGGGTATTTTCGTAAATTTTCACAAATCGGGGTATATTGATATTTTGAAAACTAGAGATTTTAATATTTTGCAAAGTAAAAATCATTTTAACAAAAGTTGAGGGTATGTGGTAATTTTATAATACAGGGGCATTTTTGTAATTTTGCCGCTAGGGGCATTTTGGTAATTTTGGGTGAATCGGAAAAAACACTTTTTTTTTTTCAAAACCAGATTTAGGGTTTACAAACCAAAAAGGGTAAATTTAAAATTGTAAAACCAAGAATTTTAAAACAATGAAGGCTAATCCTTTCGGGTTTTAATAATTGGTTTAGCCTGATGAACAAGTCCTCTTGGTTAAGGTGAACCGTAGCTACGCACCAGGTAGGATTCAAGTGGAGAGGAGGTGAGTCACGCGGACTGCTTAAATACCAAGCTCCCACTGAATACCACTCCTAGACATGCGCACACAGGTTGCCACACCTTAACACGGCGACTTACTTCACAGGTTTGTTTATTAGGCACTTTAAATCTTATGCACGTGTTTGAGTAGACTAGTCCTAGGGTCCAATAGCCCTATCATTCTATTCTACGAGCCCAACTAAGCCCATAACAGTTCATAATAGTAAAGCACTTCAAAAGTCCGAAGTACTTACCTGGTGGACTCGGGCCGGAGGTACAGGTGCCATGCCAGAAGAACCTGAAAAAACCCATATTTTGAAAAGCCCATTTTGAAAATGTTTTGGGGCCCAAAACCCTCAAAGCCGAGTTTTGAACCGGGCTCTGATACCAATCTGTAACATCCCCAAACCCAGCCCACAAGCCCTGACCGGATCTGGTATGTCACTGCGGAAAAACGGTTGGAAAATCTTTGTCTTTAGAATAAACTTAAAAATTTTGTTAACTTTTTGGAAAATGTGTCCATTAAAAATTATTTAGTAATATAAGCCCGTTATAAAATATGTGAATTAAAATTTTATTACAATTTATTATATTATAAATCGTTTGAAGGAAATAAATCTAAGTATAATATAAACCCTAATTAAAAAGATAATAAAATGATCCCAACAATAAATAAAGAGGCCTTTTATTACAACCAATATTTAAACCAAACTTAATATAAATAAGCTTTAAAATATTTAAAGTCTTCCTTACGCATGGGCCACCATGTGTCCTCTCGATCCGGTCCAATCTCAAGAGTCACCGACATGTTAGGAAAATAATTGGGTGAGTCACACGGACTCAGTGTGTAATTAAAACCATCGAAATCCACCCACATGCTAGCCACATAACATCCCAATTATCAAATGCAACATGTAAATATAATCATTTAGACATTACCATAATCTGGGCTTGGCCCACAATCAAATCATATTCAAGCACTGGGCTAGGCCCTTTTCTCATCAGTCCACTGATCACTGGGCTTGGCCCATTTCCACGTATGTTCTCAAAACATACCAATCCACATGTCATATTGGGCTTGGCCCATTTCCATATCATTTCATAACAGAACGATGCAATATGAAACCCAACCCAATCCTAAGGTCCATCCGCTACACACCCCCTTAACCAGCCTACCACACACCAGGGGACTATCGAGTCACCCTCTCCTTTTCCCTCCAAAAAGGCAACCAATGCCATCCACGATGTAGCGTATAGCTAACATCAAACCACGATGGAGCACACAGCAATCCATCAAGCCACGATATGGCATAAGCCGATATCAGTCGAGGTAACCACGCGAACTAAATCAAAAGATCCACAACGCGACCTCGGCCAACGCCAATCCACGATGTAGCACAAAGCTAACATCAACCACGCATCAAGTACACCGTACCTTCTTTCAAAAACCCACCCATGCACATGTAACATAATATAATGACATAATGAATAAAGCATGTACATGATATTCAGGCATACATTCATATTCATAGACATACTCACATACACGTATTAATAACCACATCTCAACAGATTTGATACTAACCTGTTTATCGACATACCCTTTAAGGGTATCCGGTTCACATAGTCACTGCACTTATTAACACATATTTAACACATACACCTATCGCATACATATCATATACCCGGAAATCGATGGGTTAATCACACACCTTATAACCTGAAGCTCAAAACCCTCGATCCTGACGCTATCACTTAGCGAGACTACCGTTATCTGCCTATCGTTCTCTGCTGCACGACCACACCCCGGTGGCCAATCCCGAACTGCCGAGACGGCTCTTTTCTTAAACTTTGGAACAGGGACCTTCCCTTTCCCCTCTTGACTGGCACTCGCATCCATCGACACTTAATCAGAATCACACGATTAATCAATCAAAGCCACAATCTACTATTAACAAATCTAAGTTACTTACTAATTTCCTTACCGAAATAAACTGAGATCCCGAAGGCCTTCCTTCGCTTATGCCGATCTGCCCTATAAACCAAAGTCACTATTCGGTCAACACCTAAACATACACAATGGCCTAAGGCCGAATACCAATGGATCACTTACCCCTCTTACTCGGATCCCGAAACACCACCGATCTCTGAAGTTGCCAAAAATCCTGTTACACAATATTAGAACCATTAATACCAAAACTAAGGCCAACCCTTGGTTTAGCCACTAAAATAGGGAACCAAAACCATTGCTAAAGATGAACATGCTTACCACACTTGCTTAAGAATCGCCAACCACGCTAGAATACAAGGAGAATTAAACTTCAAACTTAGTAAAATCGTAGAGGAATGGAGGGCTAGAGGTTTGACTATCAAGGAATTTAAAAGAAAACAAAAGAAATATTTATAAAAAAATAAGAAACTCCACTTGAATCTTGACTAGGTACACAAGACTATGGTGACCAAAATGCACCAAATATGGACTAAAAGAATTTGTCAAATGGTCAAAAGAAAATCAAGAGGAAGGTGCCCATTAAATAGCAATTCGGCACTTGTTTCCCCTTGAGACTCCCACTTTAATTGCTACTTCAAAAGCTCCGTGCCACTAATTCAATTTGATTTGAATTTAGCCAACCAATTTATCCATATCACCCAATAAATAATATCCTTTAATAAAAAAAAATTAAACCACCAGCAACCATTATCTCTATTTACCAATTTCAAACTAAATAAAATCATCTTATGTCTATCCAAAATAAATAGATAACAAAGGCCCCCACCAGCCGAATTCAAAAATGCTTAAACCACCTGCTGCTGTCCACCTTCACGCCACCAACCTGCTGCAAAAAGACCAAAAAAAACATAAAATTCCAATTGCACCACCCCTGGTTCGAACACAGGACCTGGGGGTAGCCAGCATCCAAGCAGCGCCCCAGGCCATTCGGCCACCTTGATTTTTATGCTATAAGGCCCCAACATTTATTCTTAAACCCTTCCTACTCCAGCCCATAACCGCATATAAAAGAAAACACGCCCAAAATGCTGCTCCAGGCCCTCGAAACCGCGACCTCACTCCCCTCCAACGCCTATGTGCCGCACCATAACCACTTGGCCAAGTTGCTGCTTGTGCCAAGTACACGCCCAAATTATTTTAAGGCCTTCTACCCTGCAACGCCATAATCCCAAAAATAAAACGCCACTTTTGTTGCCGCCTCAACTCGAACCCAGGCCCTCGATGGACCTTCTTCCAGCCCCCTTAAACAGCGCATAACCACTTTGCTAATGCCTTTCATGCACCAAAATCATCCAAAAATTTTCTTAAGCCCTCTAAAGCCCAGCTCCATTTCTTAACCCCAAAAATTAAAATTTTCCTAAGCCATCCCTTGCCTTCTAGGGTTCTCCAAAACCCCTAAAATTCCTCCAACAGGACCTTAAGCCTACTAAATGCTCGGGTTATGCTCCAAACACATAACCCCTAAACCAGGGTGTTACAAACACAGTTAAGCTGTGATTTCAGAAAGTCGTTGTGTTTTTCAAAAGAGTCATACAATTAAAATTTTTGTTCGCTGAAGTTGGTTTTCATCAAAGCTATCAAAGCTAAACGTTTGTTTCTTTTGCTTGTTCGATGTAATCTCCATGATCCGATCGTAACGTCTAGGATGGGTGTGGGTTGTTACACATATTGCTAAAGATGATGAGTTTATATCTTTGTCTTTTATTGATTGAGTTTGAAAAATTTTCATAAAAGCTTGTTATTTATGCGCATAATGGTTTAGAGAAATTATTGATTGAATGCATCTGATTAATATCTAAACCATTACTCATGAGAACTAAGCTTCCTATTTCAACATGAGATTATGTTGATTTAAGTGTTGTACGCATCAAGCCAATAAGTTATAATACTCCTCATTACAATTGGTTTTTAGCCAAGAGCTAAATATTTCTCATCTTTGAATTTTTGTATGTGCGTATATGTTTCAATTGCTCCACCACAACAGAGATGAGTGAATACTCAAAGCAAGTTGAGAATATATATTAATTACAAGACTCCTTGTATTATTAATGTTTTAAATGTATTAGAGATTCAATAATGACATGATTTGTGATTACTCTTTTGATTTGATAGTTTTCCCGACATCAGGGTGAGAGAAATAATAACTTGTAATGAGTTAGGGAAAGAGTAATTTGAACTAGAAGTTCAACAAGGATAACTCATTACAAGTTTCAAATATGAAAATTCTCATAAAAGAGACCCAAGACATAACTAATAACTAAAAATCCAGAAGAGATTTAGATACATGAAACTAAATATTAAAATAGTGAGAATAAAAGATCTCGATAAGTTATGTCAATTTGAGAAAATGTCAAACCAATAATAAAAGTGGTCGATAATAGTTTTGTATGCAATATTATTGTTGAAATAATGAAATAAAAGGAGGATCCTGAATAAATCTATTGAGAAATATATATATATATATATGAAATAGATTGTTCAAAATAGAAAGACGTAACTCAAGTACAATTAAATTCATAGAGTTTTTGGACCAGTAGTCCAAATATCTAAAGGTATAAAGCCAGTGAGGGTGCAAATGAAGTAGTTTTGCAAAAGCGAAATAAAAATATGAATTTTTTCGCTAAGTCCTGACATTGATTATGAAAAGATAGAATATTCTTTTGTGGTGGATGGAATAATTTTTAGATATATTATTAAACTGGAAGTTCATAAAAGATTTAACTTGCATCTAATGATTGTTGTTACAACCTTTTATGAATCACTATATAGTAAAGTTTATATTAAAATCCTTGAAGGATTTAGAATGTGAGAAGAATATTGAAATTCTCAAAAATTATTCATTTATATGAATTGAAATAATTGAACATATGTGGTGAATTTGACTTAGTCAATACTAGTTGAAAAAGGATTATAAAATGATCCAAAATACCTATTTGTATTTTTATAAAGGGGTCATGATTAAAGTTTAGCCTATTTGTTAAGTCCTTTTCCACTAACATGTAAACCATATTACACAACACGATTGGCCTAAGGTCCTTCACGGACATAGGCTTTTGATTTTTTCAAAATTAGAACTGTAATGGTGTCATTAATCGATGAAGGGAAAGTGCCAAGATTCATCCATTCGTAGCACTCCGTAAAAATCTCATCACTAATAATGTGCCAACATTTCTGATAGAAAGCAATGCTCATGCCATCTAAGCTAGGAGCTTTATCATGATGCATTTCAAATAATGCTCGCTTAAACTCTTGAGGAGTAAATATGATCGTGTGTCAGAGTCTTAAAAATTTATAAAAAGAATGATCTAACCTGAAAACTAACTAAGACAATGATGTAGGCAAGCGCACCTATCGAACAATAGTATAATTAAGGCAAGAATGGAATATCGAACCCAAAGGAACCAAAAGTACTAATATTAACTCTCTCTTTATTATTTAACCTAAGAATTTAAGGAAATTGTTATCTAATCAACTAACTACTAAACTAAAGATGCTTAAGACACAAAGAAGAAATTGGGGAAATACATGTGGGAAAACCAATTGATTAAGACAATCCCTGAGGAAGAATCCACCTAGACTTCACTTGTTATCTAACTCTGAACCAGACGATTTATTCACTTGACTTGATCCGTAGGATTCCCTAATTTATATTAATACCTCTTTCGAGGCTACTAACGTCTAACACTTGGTTGATTAATTGAAATTTCTTTCTAATTAAAACCCTTAGAATTGCATTAACTCGACCTATGGACTCCCGTATTAGGTTTAACCCTAATCCGGTAGATTTTTGTCATCCTATTTCTAGGGTTGCGATCAACTCCGCTTAACTATGCTAGATCTACTCTTAGGCAGGGACTTTTGCTCTACCACCTAAGCACATCAGTACTTGAATCAATATCCTGGAATACCAAAACAAGAATTAATAACACATAGTTAAGAACAAATCAAGTATTTATCATACAACTTAGAAAATAATAACAAGATCCGTCTTAGGTTTCATCCCCCTCAGGTATTTGAGAGGTTTAGTTCATAATAATAAAAGAATACATCTTAGAAGAAAATATAAAACAAAACATAAAAAAAAACCCTAAAACCCCCTGAAGGAATTGAAGGAGAAGTCCTCAGTCTTGAGTATGATTCCGGCTTCTTGAGATGAATCAACTGGCTTTCTTCGAGTGAATCCCACAATTCTGGCCCTCTGGCTTGGCTCTTTGGCCTAGCTGAACCCCCTTTTGAAGGTTGGCCTCTAGGGTCTTTATATAGGCTTTTGGAATATCTTTCTTTGCCTCTAAGTACCCTAATTCGACTGAAACTCTTTTTGTTATGACAGGGACACGCCAGTGTGCTACGCCCGTGTGATTCGATTTCAAGCCGTGGTTGAGTCTGCTGAGGAGGCACGGCCGTGTGTTTCGGGGCCTAGGCCGTGTGCAATTCATACTTTGGCCCATTTGGTCCGTTTTAAACCCGTTTCTCATTCTTTTCATCCTCCGGTGCTCTTCTGAGTGTAAAACATGAAAACAAAGGATTAGGAGCACCTATTTCCATAATTCAAAGGAAAAATCATCCGAAAGTATGCTAAATGTGGGATTAAAATATGTTCATATTATGGTTTATCAAATACCCCCACACTTAAGCATTTGCTTGTCCTCAAGCAAAATTCTCAACTCAAATTAAAACGAACTGCCTCAATTCATAATATTCATCAACAATGCCTCCTCATAATTCATAGATAATTTATACATGGATAATTTAACTCAAAGAATCCTAAATATTCAAACAATCAAAGTCATAGTTTTTATAGCATGAAAATATAGGTGTTTCCCCTTATCTAAATAATTACCTCTAATTTAAAATCGATAAGGGTTGACATCCTCACTAAAGATTCACTCAAATCACTCAAAGTGTTTAAGGTTCAAAATTAAGCACTCAAAAGTCAAACATGAAAGTTAATCCCATAAGCTTGCCTGAAAATCAAATCTCCACCACTATATTATGAGATGATATACAAATCAAAAGGTCTTTAAAGGGTTGTAATGGGGCTTGGGTTAAAGGTGTGGATAAAGGCTAAATTAAAGGGTTAGAATCGAGATTGAATTGAAAAATTACCTAACTAAAAAAATGAACTAATCCTGAATAATTACATCAATTGAAAACTTGTAATACTAATAATACGAGCTTCTTTTACAAGATGTGGAATTTAAACGTATAAGCTCACTTAATTATAAAACTAATGATGAATATAATTTGATTTTTTTATTATTTTTTTTAAAAACAAATCAAGTAAATACATAATATAAGAACCTTTCAACTACTGAAATAAAATAATTAGGCAACTGACCAAATCAAGTCTCGATAGAAGGGTAGTAAAAAAGAATGGTGATAATAAATACAAGATGAGGTTTGGGTTAATATTAGTGGTTGAGTCAATAAAAGGTTTGTTAGGATCAAAGGGGTATACTAGGGGTTAATTATGAAGGTAGGCTTTTAGTGGAGTAAGTGGGTTAAATCCTAAGTGCCTATATCATCTCAGTATATCAAATCAAAGGTGTGGTCTCGACCTGTATAATCGAAGCAAGTTCTAGAATAATAAATCATTGTTGACACACTCATAATTAATAAAGTGAGCACGAAAAATGTATGCTCTAAAGGCTCAAAATCTCACAAAAAATTATGGGTTTTTGATATCAACTTTGTAAATTTTAAACTTCAAAGTAATATTTAGATTTAGGTCGACAACCTAGCAAAAATTTGTATTTCTGAAAATAGACTTATCATGCTCGATTCTCTAGTATCTTTAAAATTTAATCATCAACGCACAATTATCAATGACTTAATCCAAAACATGTCAATAAAAATCATAAATCAAAGGAAATTTCACTCTAATCGTAACATGAGAAAATTCACTTAAGAATAAGGTATAATTCAGGAATTTAAAAAGTTAGGCATAAAATTCACCCCCTACACTTAAAATGTACATTGCCCTCAATGTACAAGTATAGATAAACTAACAATATAGTGATAAAATCAAAAGATAGGGAGAGAAGTGAAACTCTTTGAATTTTGGATGAAGTTGATGAAGAGAAACGTGGGGAGTGCCTCGAGCCATTTGAACTTGAGTCCTCAAAGTAGCCGGTCTAATTTTATTATATCCTAAGCTAAATCTAAATGTCATGAAGAATAAGAAGAAAATAATAAAAATAAAAATAAAAATAAAAATAAAAGTAAATAATGGAAAATGAAAGAAGAAAGATAACGAAAAAATGAAAGGAAGAAGGGGGTTTAAATAGAGATGCAGCTCATGCCTATGTTCCTACTTGTGGTACCCACACAGCCATGGCCACGGCTGTGTGTGAGGCCGTGTGGGCATGGAAAACCTGCGCCTAAACATGAAAGGAATTAAACTAAATTAATTAGTAGGGTTAGTGCTTGGGTTGCCTCCCGAGAAGCGCTCGTTTAAAGTTTTAAGCTAGTCTTACCTCTCATTCGCACAATCATGGTGGTTTGAGGAGGTGGAAATCGTTTCTCATGTGATCAATTCGGTTATTAATATATAGTTTGAGTCGAGTAGTGTTTACCTTAAAAGTGTTGAATTTAGGATTAGTTACCTCAACTGTTCCGTAAGGGAAGACATTAAGTACTGAAAAGGGATCTTTTCGTTTGTTTTCAGATCTGATGTGGTGATTCTAGGGTTTGTTTTATTTAACAGTACCTGATATCCTATTTTGAAGTGATTTGATGTTCCTATAAGCTTGTCTGGGGGTTCCTTTGGTTTTACTTCGTGTGGTTTTGGCTTCTCTTTGAAATGCACTTTCCACTCGTCTAGTTCATCAATCTGAAGCCTTCGTTCCTCGTGAGTTTCTTCTTTATTGGTACGAGGTCTATGATCTGGCTCAGTTATATAGCTTCGTAGTGCTTCCTGTAAAAAAGGTTGAATTGAATGATTATCAATAGAATTAATTTTCTCACCTTGATTGCTTGATGTCCTAGTGGAGTCGAGAGCTTGAAGACTGATTGATTCTTTACCTACACGAAGTATGAGTTCACCTGTACTAACATCAATTTTAGATCTGGCAGTTGCTAAGAAGGGTCTTCTAAAATTAAGGGGATATTATTATCCTCATAAATATCTAAAACAACAAAGTCTACTAGGAATATGAATTTTTCGCTTTTAACTAATACATCTTCAATTATACCCCTAAGAATTCTAATTGAATGCTCATCCTAGTTTGTTTGGGTTTCCCTAGACCTAGCTGTTTAAACATTTTATAAGGCATAACATTGATGCTTGCCCCTAAATCAGCTAACGCGTTATTAATAGTTAAACTACCAACTAAACGTGGAATTGTAAAACTCCCTGGATCTTTTAATTTTCGTGGTAGTTTGTTTTGCAACATTGCTGAGCACACTGCATTTAATTCCACATGCGACTTCTCGTCTAATTTTCGCTTGTTTGTCAAAAGCTCTTTTAAAAATTTCCTTGAATCTGGCATATGCGAAAGAGCTTCAAGAAATGGTAAGTTAATGTGTAATTTCTTTAAAAGTTTAAGAAACTTACCGAACTATTCATCAGTGTCTTCTTTCTTCATCGCATTGGGGTATGGTATACGAGGTTGGTATTCTTTAATTATCGGTTTTGGCTTTTTTAGCTTACCTCAACCTCACCTTCACTTACCACAAGTTCTTGCTTTGGCTTAGATTCATATTCTACTAACCCTTCACTGTCATGAGCTGTTATGGCTTGAATCTGCTCCTTTGGGTTAGTCTTAGTGTTACTTGGCAAGCTACCTTGTAGTCGTTCGGAGATCAGCTTAGTAAGTTGCCCTAACTGGTTCTCGATTCCTTTAATCGATGCTTATTGATTTTTAAGTGTTGTCTCGGTGTTTTGGAAACGTGTTTTTGACACCGCTATGAATTTTGTCAGCATCTCTTCAAGGTTCGACTTCTTTTCCTGTGGTAGGGCTGTTGTTGAAAGTTTGGAGGGGGTTGTTGTCTCTGATTTCCTTGACCACCCCAAGATAAATTGGGGTAGTTCCTCCAACCTGGATTATAAGTATTACTATAAGGGTTATTTTGAGATCGAAAGTTGTTACCCATATAATTCATTTGTTCGCTTTCTATGCCGAGATTGTAGGGTGGGTACTCAAGATTCACCACGCCTCCTAAATTTGAGTCACATTGCATTATTGGATGTACCTTCAAAGAACCACATAAACCATCAATCTTTTTATTCATCATCTCTACTTGATTTGATAGCATGGTGACTATGTCAAGGTTGAAAACTCCAGCTGTTTTTGTTGGCCTCGTCCTTGTAACTTGCCACTGATAGTTTTTCAGTGATATCTCCTCTATAAACTCATAGGCCGTCTCAGGAGTTTTGTTATTCAGGGTTCCGCCAGCTGCTGAATCAATCAACTGCTTGGTTGAGGGGTTCACACTGTTGTAAAAAGTTTGGACTTGTAGCCACAAGGGTAAACAATGGTGTGGGCACCTTCTCAACAAATCCTTGTATCTCTCCCATGTATCATATAATGTTTCTAAATCCATTGCACAAAAGAAGAGACATCATTCATTAATTTGGCCGTTTTGGCCTGCGAAAAATATTTCAATAAAAATTTTTTGGTCATTTGGTCCCATGTAGTGATTGACCCTCGTGGAAGAGAATTCAACCATTGTTTGGCTTTATTCCTCAATGAAAAGGGAAATAACCAAAGATGAATAGCATCATCAGAAATGCCATTTATTTTAAAGGTATCACAGAATTTTAAAAAATTTGCTAAATGAGTATTTGGGTCTTCGTCCTGCAAACCATCAAATTGAACAAATTGTTGAATCATTTGTATAGTGTTAGGTTTCAGTTCAAAATTATTAGCAGTTATAGCAGGCCTAAACAATACTCGATTCAGCTCCTGTCAAATTCGATTTAGCATAATCATACATAGTTCGAGTAGCATGATGTTCGGCCACCTCCTGAGGTAGCGGATTATTTTAAGCCATCTCTTTGGTGGTGTTAATTTCGTTCTCTTGCTCTTCTTGTATGTAGTTTAAGCTTCGCCTTATATCTCTACGAGTTTTGCGAACAGTACCTTCGATATCACTATCGTAAAGTAGTGGTCCTGTCGGGTTCCTTCTAGTCATAAACTAGAGGTACCTGCTGGGAACAGATAAAAAGAAAACAAAAATTAGAAAAGTAAAAGGCAAAATAGAATAAAAATAAATTGCAAGAATAAAAATAAATTGCAAAAATAAAAATGGCTAAAGTAATAAAAATTGAGCTTTCTTAATATTTTAGTTCCCCGGCAACGGCGCCAAAAACTTGATTGTGTGTCAGAGTCTTAAAAATTTATAAAAAGAATGATCTAACCTGAAAACTAACTAAGACAACGATGGAGGCAAGCGCACCTATCGAACAATAGTATAGTTAAGGTAAGACCAAAATATCGAACCCAAAGAAACCAAAAGTACAAATACTAACTCTCTCTTTATTATTTAACCTAAGAATTTAAGGAAATTGTTATCTAATCAACTAACTACTAAGCTAAAGATGCTTAAGAAACAGAGAAGAAATTGGGGAAATACTTGTGGGAAAACCAATTGATTAAGACAATACCCGAGGAAGAATCCACCTAGACTTCACTTGTTATCTAACTCTGAACCAGACGATTTATTCACTTGACTCGATCCGTAGGATTCCCTAATTTATATTAATACCTCTTTTGAGGCTACTAACGTCTAACACTAGGTTGATTAATTGAAATTTCTTTCTAATTAAAACTCTAAAATTTCATTAACTCGATCTATGGACTCCCATATTATGTTTGACCCTAATCTGGCAGATTTTTGTCATCCTATTTCTAGGGTTGCGATCAACTCTGCTTAACTATGCTAGATCTACTCTTAGGCAGGGACTTTTGCTCCAGCACCTAAGCACATTAGTACTTGAATCAATATCCTGGAATACCAAAACAAGAATTAATAACACATAGTTAAGAACAAATCAAGTATTTATCATATAGCTCATAAAACAATAACAAGATCCGTCTTAGGTTTCATCCCCCTCAGGTATTTGAGAGGTTTAGTTCATAATAATAAAAGAATACATCTTAGAAGAAAATATAAAACAAAACATAAAGAAAACCCTAAAACCCCCTGAAGGAAATGAAAGAGAATTACTCAGTCTTGAGTATGATTCCGGCTTCTTGAGATGAATCAACTGGCTTTCTTCGAGTGAATCCCACAATTCTAGCCCTCTGGCTTGGCTCTTTGGCCTAGCTGAACCCCCCTTTGAAGGTTGGCCTTTAGGGTCTTTATATAGGCTTTTGGAATATCTTTCTTTGCTTCTAAGTACCCTAATCCGACTTAAACTCTTCTTTGCTGAGACAGGGACACGTTTGTGTGCCACGCCCGTGTGATTCGATTTCAAGCCGTGGTTGGTCTGCTGAGGAGGCACGGTCATGTGTTTCAGGGCCCAGGCCGTGTGCAATTCATAATTTGTCCTATTTGGTCCGTTTTAAACCCGTTTCTCATTCTTTTCATCCTTCGGTGCTCTCTTGAGTATAAAACATGAAAACAAAGGATTAGGAGCACCTATTTCCATAATTCAAGGGAAAAATAATCCAAAAGTATGCTAAATGTAGGATTAAAATATTTTCATATTATGGTTTATCAAAATGTATAAATTAAAGTACTATTATCAAAATCCATAAAACAAGATTTGAACCTAGTAAATGCTTTAAACAGCGAGCTAGTCGAAGCTAAAAACAGATACGTAAAATAATTAGGAACGATATAATGCATCCCATCCTCATCAGTGCATTGATGTCCCTCATCATTATAGAGCATAGAGATATGATTTACTTGTTTCCTTTTTCTCGCCTAAGCATGAAAAAACTTTTGTATTTGCATCACCATGACGCATCCACAAAACCTTCGCTTGTTGTCTCCAAAAGGCCTTCTCTTGAGCAAGACTTACAATAACACTCCAAATTCATAAATATTTATTCTTAAGAAAGTAACAAAACAAATGAATCATAAAGATAAGCCATCTAAGATAGAGTATTATCTTCTATGTATCACTATGTAATCTATTTCTTCAACAATTGTCTATTATAATTTAATAAATAAGCCTTATGTTTACTCTAAGCCTAATAAAAGTTATTCTCAAACATAAATTCTTAATGTTAATGTGTAAACTTTGACAATTTTAAATCCTAAAATGAAACTCTTCTACCATGCAACATGTGAGATTGCCTCGCATCAACATCGGGGATATAGTATTGAATGAGAAATTGATTTTTTTTCACTATGTTAATCAATTTTGTTGAGTTTTTTTTTCTATGTCCCCTCTTAGTGGGGAAGATTGGATTATTTATATGATATGATTATTGTTCATGGAATTAATGTTCTTGGCAGGCTCCATGCATGTCGACACGAATGCTACCTAGACTTAACACGTGTTCGCTGGTCCAAGTGCTCGCCGATTCATTTGTTTGGCTTAGTTCCATGTGCTCGCGAACACCTAACGATGTGTGAGTTGAGCTCGCGAGGTGATCTCATGAGCTCTCCTCGCAAGCCCCTTAACAACTCCACCTGTTGGGGTCCAAACTTGGGTCGCAGGCTAATAGTCTAGGTTGTGTTCGGGTATCTGGTTGGTGATTTGGTATCTCATAACAAATTTATAAAAGGAAATTACATGAAATGAGTTTTTCAACTTGGTATTTGATTTCTCATTCTTCTATAATCATATCATTCAAGGAACAATTAGTGTAACACCCCTCACCCGTATTCAACGCCGGAATAGGGTTACGGAGCATTATCAGACTTAAAACACATTTATACATACTTTTCACATATATTTAATCAATTCATACAATCATCATTCAATCTCAATTAATTTGTCCTTAATACGAGCCTACGAGGACCTAAACATACATTGGGAGTGGCTCGGGACTAAACCGATAACTTTGGAAACATTTGGAACACTTAGAAAAATTTTCTCAAAACAGGGGACACATGCCCATGTGACACACGGCCACTAGACACACCCGTGTCACTGACCGTGTGGACATTCGAAATGGGAGCACATGGTCGTGTCCCAGCTCATGTGTAACCTCATGTAACTCTTTGACTTGGGTCACACGGCCAACACACACGCCCGTATGACTAGCCCGTGTGCCGTAAAAATGGCCATACACGCCCGTGTGCCAGCCGTATGCTAGGTCGTTGATAATACTGTAGAACGGCATATTTTTATTTATTAATTATATGTTTATTTTGAGTATGATCCTACTAATTTGGGATATTTATGGTCTTTTAACTTTTAGGGACTAAATTGATGGCAAAAGTAAATTTAAGGACGAAAATCGTGAATTTGGAGATAAAGGGGGGCAACATGTGACATAGAAAAAAAGATGGTGCCAAAAATGCAAGTATGGAAGACATAAGGATAAAAATGAAAAATAAGATATTTTATAGCACAAGACTCTATTTAATGTTTAATTATATTAGGATAATTATTAAGGATTATCATTTAGATTTAATTTTAGGATTTATTTTCATTTATCTTTAATTATCTTTAATTATCTTTATTTGTATTTATCTTTTAGAATTTAATTAGGAATAGGCTAGGTTTCTTAGTACAATAAATAGGGGATGAAGTGACACACAATGGGATCGATCTTTGGCTGTAACACTCTCTCCCTCATAAAGTTTAGCCTTTTGTTCTTTCCATATTTTTTCAATAAAAATTCTATTTCCATTCTATTTGTTTCTTTCCCAGAAAATCATGAGCCACTAAATTCATCTAGCTGAAGGTTGTCGAAATTCTCCAAAAAGGTTCATGAGGCTTAGAATCCACGCTTAGCCTTTTCAACAGGGTATTCATCGCTTTTCTGCATTACGGGGCTGACGCTTCCATCCATGTCCCTTAATAGGTAATCTTTTCAACTTGTACAAGAAACTGCCGTTTTATACTTTTTGGGAAGGATACACAGTCACTTCGTTGACTTTCTGCATCAGAGGTTGGCGAGTCTAAGAGACAAAATGGAGTGGTATTCACCGTCGGGAAGTGATGATCTAATAGAAGATAATCCCACGAAAGCGATTATTAGCTAGAGTCAGGTTTCGCCAAATCTTAAGTCTAAATTCTTGGAGCTGGTGGTCGTAGGTGTCTTCTTCCACTATAACTGGCTTATTCTACTTGAGAAGGATCACTTAAAAGTCACGGATTGAACCCAAGGCGATTCGAGACAATCGAAGGCTGAAAAATCACCATAAGAAATCTTTTTCTCAACTTTACTTTTACTTTTAATTTTTGAAATTTCCATTCAACTTTTAATTTCTTTTTTATTTTATTCCCAGATCTAAACTTTAAATTCTTTTATTTTTTATTTTTTCAGGAACGCAAGTTTTCTTGGGCACGATTCTGCCCAAGATTTCGAGAAACAAGCATTCGTGCAATCCGGTCCCTGAGGATTCGACCCTACTTTCCCTTTACTGTTCTTTTCATTATTTTATAGGGAATAAGATATTTTTGGTGCTCTCAACGACCGCATCAAATTTTGGCGCCGTTGCCGGGGACTGGCAACGTACTAATTTTGTTTTTTGTTTCTTATGGCCTAATCTGCTCCAGGAACTCTTGCGTTAGATTCAGAAATTGAGAAGACTGCGAGAGCTAATCACAAGGAAACAAAGCTAAGAAAAAAGCAATCAGCGGTGGTTGGGACTCAAAGTAACCCATCGCCAGAAATTGGAATCGACGACGAAGTAGAGTCTATGGTTAACGAAAACCCTACTCAAACATTTGAAAACAAAAAAGTAGAAGTCGATTCACCAGAAGAAGTGCTTAACGCCAGGGTTAACGAAAACTCGAATCTAGCACATCAACCTATGGCTCAAACAATTTGGCAATCAGTCGAAGCTTCGGCAGAACAATCGCCACTACGCATCGCATATCCTACTATGGATACTGATTTTGAATTAAAGTCAGGCTTAATCCAACTACTGCCAACTTTTCGTGGGTTGCAAAACGAAAATCCCCACAAGCATTTGAAAGAGTTTCATATGGTTTGTCTTAGCACGAAACCTCAGGGGGTAACTGAGGATCAAATCAAATTGCGTGTTTTCCCTTTTTCCTTAGCAGATTCTACTAAGGAATGATTATTTTATTTACCCCCTGGATCTATTACAACTTGAGCTAATTTATCTCATTTATTTCTCAATAGGTTTTTTCCAGCATCTTGAGCAGTTAAGGTAAGAAGAGAGATCGTTGGAATAAGGTAAAAAGAAGCAGAGTCTCTTTATGGCAATTAAGAGTGGTTTAAGAAATTGTGCGCAAGCTGCCTACAACATGGTATAACGGAGCAATCTCTCCTCCAATACTTTTATGAAGGCTTGAAACCCATGGAGATGAATATGGTAGATGTCGCTAGTGGAGGAGCGTTGGTCAACATGACTCCCCAACAAGCAAGGGACTTAATCTCCACAATGGCTGCAAATTCTCAGCAATTCCGTGCCAATACTGAACCCCGTAGAAGGGTTCACCAACTAAGTAATTCAAACTTAGAGGATAAAGTTGATAGACTTACTAATATGATGAATCCTCTTATTGCAGAAAAAGCAAAGACAGCCCGATTGTGCGGAATATGTGCTATGCCTGATCATACAACTGATGCATGTCCCAGTTTGTATGACGATACCATGGCTCATCTAGATGCTGTGGGAAATTTCCCTTGGCCACTATAAAGGCGATACGACCCATATGCTAATACCTACAACCCAGGGTGGAGTGACCATCCTAACTTCATTTATGGGACCAATCCACAAAATATCCAGCCATACCAAAATCGGTTCCCGTAACAGCCGCAAGGCTCAAGTAATTCTCTAGAAGCTCTAGTCAATAAATTAGCAGCTAATGTTCTTGATTTTCAACAGAAAATCGAGGCATCCATAAGAGAGTTGACCACATCAATTGAGAAATTGAACTCTCAAGAGAAGCTACCGTCACAAACAAAACCAAACCCGAGACAAAATGGTAATGTAGTGATGTTACGGAGCGGAAAGGTACTGCAACCAATTCCTGACAGGAATCTTGGCCACGAAATCGCCCGAAAAAAACACAAGAAAGACGAACAGGTCCACCAAAACCTCTATTGCGTAAAATTTAACCCCCATTTCTAGAACGATTCAACTAGTGTCGAAGAGGTAAAGAGGACAAGGAGATCCTCGAAACATTTAGGAATGTCGAGATCAACATACCCATGCTGGACGCCATCAAGCAAATTTCGCGGTATGCTAAATTTCTTAAAGAGCTCTACACCAACAAGCGAAAATTAATAGGTAATGAAAGGGTAAATGTTGGTGAAAATGTATCCGCAGTGTTACAGCGAAAAATGCCGGTGGCCATTTGGGAATTAAGAAGGCTATGTGTGATCTAGGGGCCTCCATAAATGAAATGCCATATTCTATTTATGAATCACTTAACGCGGGTTTTTTTAACAAAAACATGCGTTATCATTTTGTTGGCGGACAGGTCTATTGTGCATCCAGAAGGAGTCCTTGAGAATGTTTTGGTAAAAGTTAACGAGCTCATTTTCCCTGCAGATTTTTATGTAATTAAAATGGAGGAGGATAGTACTCTTGGATCTTCAGACCTTTAGTTGGGTCAACCTTTCCTTAGTACAGCTAATACTAAAATCGACGTTCGAAGTGGAACTCTCACAATGGAGTTTGATAGGGGAATTCGTGAAGTTTAATGTCTACGACGCCATCAACCATCCAAGCGAAATCTTAAGCGTGAATCGTGTTGAAATAATTGACTCTTTAGTGGAAGAGAATTTTGAGTCAATTTATGAAGATAAATCTAAACTTGATGAATATGAATTTGTTAATGAGTTATTATCTCCAAATACTAAACTTTTACCTTCTATTATACAGGCACCAGAATTAGAGCTGAAACCGCTTCCTGAGCATCTGAAATATGCATTTTTGGGGAAGAATAATACCCTACCGGTCATAGTCTCCAATAGACTCTCCACACATGAAGAGAAAGTTTGGTCCAAGTACTAAAAAGTCATAAGGAGGCAATTGGTTGGACCATTGCCAACTTAAAAGGGCTAAGCCCTTTGACATGCACACACAGGATTTACTTGGAGGAAAACACGAAACCGAGAAGAGAGGCACAAAGACGGCTAAATCTGAATATGATGGAGGTAGTAAAGAAGGAAATACTCAAGCTGCTGGATGCTGATGTAATCTACCCCATTTCTGACAGTAGATGGGTAAGTCCGGTGCAAGTCGTGCCTAAGAAAACGGGCGTGACAGTAAAGAAAAATGCTGAAGGTGACTTGGTACCTACCCGAGTGCAAAAATGGGAGGCATGTCTGCATTGGTTACAGGAAGTTGAACTCTTACACTAGAAAAGATCTTTTCCCTCTTCCTTTTATAGATCAATTGCTTGAAGGGTTAGTCGGAAAAACTCACTTTTGTTGTCGGATACTCAGGTTTTTTTCAAATCCTAGCCGCACCGGAGGACCAGGAAAAACCACTTTTACGTGCCCATTCGGTACATTTGCGTATAGAAGAATGCCATTTGGTCTTTGTAATGCGTAGGCCACCTTCTAGAGATGCATGATGAGTATATTTTCTGAATATATGGAAAAAATTATCAAAGTTTTTATGGACTATTTTACTTTATATGGAAATTGTTTTTATGAATGCCTTAAAAACCTAACGATAATTTTGAGTAGGTGCATTGAATTTAATCTTGTCTTGAATTATGAAAAGTGTCATTTTATGGTAGACAATGGTTTAATTCTGGGTCATGTAGTTTCATCTAAGGGAATTGAGGTCGATAAGGTCAAAATTGGCATTATAAACTCTTTACCTTATCCCTCCACTATAAAGGAAATTCGTTCTTTCCTTGGCCATGTAGGGTTCTACAGGCGCTTTATAAAAAAACTTCTCGAAAGTAGCTGAACCATTGTGTGAATTGTTGTAGAAGGATAAGAAATTTGAGTTTGGCCCAAAATGTAGGGAGGCTTTTGACACGCTCAAGTAAAAGTTGGTATCCACTCCTAGGGGTGAGTAAAACTCAATTCAACTCGAAAAAATTGAAAAAAAATTCGAATTTCAAGTTAAACGAATCGAGTTATTCGAGTCAACTCGATTTTTTTCGAATTTTGAGTTCGAATCGAGTTGAGTTTTTGAATTCGAATAACTCGAATAATTCGAATAATTCGAATATCAAACTATAATATTTTACATTTTTGCCCCCAAACTCCCAAACCTTTTTACTTTTCCCTCAAAACTTTTATTCCTTCCCACTTTCCCCCCAAAACTTTTACTCCCCTCCCAACCCAAACCCCCAATCTACCGAAAATTCATTTCCCACCAAAATTTTACTCTCCCATTTACTTTTTCTCAAAATTTTACTCCCAAAAACCCTCAAAACTTTTTATTTGCCCCCAAAATTTTTACTCCCTCCGACTTTTCCCCTAAAACTTTTACTCCCTTCCCATCTCACCTCCCATCTACCCCAAACCCATCCCCTCTCCAATTTTTTTTAATATTTTCCCTTCAAAATTTTACTCCCTCTATTTATTTTCCCTCAAACTTTTATTCTCCAAAACTTTTATTTTCCCCTAAACTTTTACTTCTCACCTTTACTCTCAAATAAAAATCAAAATGATCCAAAAAAATTCACTAAACATAATAGTAATAATTTTGTTTATATCTACTATTTATATTATTAAATTAAATTTCACATTTTATATTATTTATATTATTGAATTATTTAGTTATATTGAATATTTATATTAAAATTGAATTATTAATTATGCCATAAAATATTCATGTTAAAATTTTATATTGGTATCAATTTCACATTTTATCTTTAAAATAACTTTTATTAAAAAATCACATTTTACATTTAATATATATTTTAATTCCAAAATACATAGTGACAAGAATCAAGATAATTGAAAGAACTAAACAAGCAAAGAAGCTAACTCAGATATAAAAGATTAATAAATAAATTATTTGGTGATGAAAGTTAATAAAAGATTTTGGTTAAGGTGGACAAATTTTATTACGATGGGTGACAATGGTTACAAAGACCCAAATTATTTTTTAAAATTTAAATTGAACAAATATATTCGATTCGATTCGAATTCCATCTCACTCGACTCGATTCGAGAAAATTTCAAATCAAATTAGGATGATAAATATGATTCGTCAACTCAATTAACTCGAAATTTTTTCATTCGATTCGATTCGATTCGATCGAACGCTCACCTCTATCTGCTCCTATAGTGCAACCGCCAGATTGGAAATACCTGTTTGAGATTATGTGCGATGCTAGCGAACATAGTGTAGGGGCTGTTTTGGGACAAAGGATAGACAAGGAACCTCATGTCATTTGTTACGCCTCAAAAACCCTAAATGCTGCACAGAGCAACTACACCACTACGGAAAAAGAACACTTAGCAGTTGTATTTACTTTAGATAAATTTCGACCTTATTTATTGGGATCTAAAGTGATTACTTTTTCTGATCACGCAGCTCTCAGGTACTTGATTGCGAAAAAGGAAGCAAAACCGAGACTCATCAGGTGGATGTTGCTGCTCCAAGAATTTGACATCGAGGTTCGAGACAAAAAGGGGATGCGAGAACTTAGTGGCTGGCCACTTAAGCAGAATAAAAGTACCTTTCGACGACATACCTATTAAGGAAGAATTCCCTGATGAGAGCCTATTCTCGACCGAGGCACATCTGCCATGGTATGCAGATATGGTAAACTTTCTAGCGACAGGCTCGTTACCCACTAAGTTAGCATGTTCCGTAAGGGACAAGCTTAGATGAGAAGCTCGATATTACATTTGGGATGACCCAAACTTGTGGAAACACTATTCAAATCAAATAATACGACGATGTCTTCCAGAAACTAAGGTAACTTCTATACCTAATTTTTTTTCATGGTGAAGCTTGCGGAGGTCACTTTGGCCCTAAGCGGACTGCTCACAAGGTGTTAGAATGTGGGCTATATTGGCCTACAATTTTTTGAGACGCATATAACTTCTGTAAGTCTTGCAATAAATGTCAACATACAGGTAACATCACTAAACGAAATCAAATGCCCCTATCCCCGATTCATGTGTGTGAAATTTTTTATGCATGGGGCATCGATTTCATGGGCCAATTTATTTCTTCATTTAGCAATGTATATATAATTCTTGCAGTAGACTATGTTTTTAAGTGGATCGAAGCAAAGCCTACTCGTAATGATAATGCCAAGACTGTTGTGGAGTTTCTAAAACAAACTACTTGTTCCAAGTTTGGCACACCTCGAGCCCTAATCAGTGATCGTGGCACCCACTTTTGCAATAAAGTCATGGAGGCAGTATTAACAAAATACGAAGTTCACCACTGTAGAGCTACAGCTTACCATCCCTAAACGAATGGTCAAGCCAAAGTCTCGAACAGGGAAATAAAGACTATTTTGGAGAAAGCAGTTTGACCCAATCGGAAGGATTGGAGTCTCCGGCTAAATGACGCACTTTGGGCCTATCGGACAGCGTATAAGGGACCAATTGGCATGACCCCATACCGACTTGTTTTTGGCAAAGCTTGCCATCTTCCGGTACAATTAGAAAATAAAGCTTATTGGGCCGTTCGACAATGTAACATAGAGTTAGAACCTGCAGGAAGGGCAAGGAAATTAGACATCCAAGAGTTAGAAGAAATTCGCAACGATGCCTACGAGAATGCTCGCATTTATAAAGACAAGGCGAAGTTGTTTCCTGATAAGAGAATATCTACAAAGCATTTTTTGGTAGGAAAAAAGTTTTGCTTTATAACTCCGTATTAAAGCTATTCCCAGGGAAGCTTCGATCTCGATGGCAAGGACCTTTTATTGTGACCCAAGCGTTTACACCTGGTGCAGTTGAAATAGATAGTGAAGAGACAGGAAAGCGGTTCGTAGTCAATGGCCAACGGTTGAAACCATTTTACGAGAATTTTCAGGCCCACACGGTTGAAAAAATTCAGTTAGAGCCACCATAATCCCATTCACGGTGTCAAGCTAATGACATTAAACAAGCGCTTGTTGGGAGGCAACCCAATTTTTTATTTCTCTTTATTTTTATTCTATTTATTATTTTATTTTAATTATTTATTATTTTATCTTAATCATTTATTACTTATTTTATTTTGGATATTAATAAAAATTCTCTTCTTTTGTCTAGGTGGACCAAAACAAAAATAGAGAGAAAAAGGGGAAAAGATAAAACTTGCAGCCAAACAGCTCTCGTTCCATCCCTATTCCTGCCTGGAATAGCGCATTCTTGCCCTAGATTCCCAAAAATCTGCAGTCAAACACCCCCTTTCAGCCAAATAAAACCCAAAACCCTAAAAAAATTTCCAATTTTTTCACAAAACCTCCATAGCCGCCGAAACCCATCACCACCCCCTCCACTGTCCATTTTCCAACCACCATGGTACGAACCCACTCAGGCCCAACCTCTGATGACCGTTGAGCAACGCTTAGAGCGCATTGAGGACCGACTTGATACTTGTGGCCAACAACTAATCGAGCTTATTGCCATTATGCGCGAACGACAATAACTACACGGGGAGTTCTTCTAAACTTTTTCACCTATTTATTTATTTTCTTCCACATCAAGGACAATGTGTTTTAAGTAAGGGGAGGTACTCTTCGTTATTATTGTCATTTTTTGCTGTGTTTTTGGTGTTGCTGCTTGATGCTCCATTTTGCCCAAAATTATTATTATTATTTTTTAAAATATTCTGTCTCTTTTCATGCCTAAGATTTTTACCAGGATTTGCCCACTATTTGACCTACATGCATGATTCTTGTCTTCTGAGAAAATTATGGTTTTTCCATGATTGATGCCATCTCCACTGTTTTATTTTTATTAGGCTAAAAATAATTGTGATTAATAGAGTTAACTCTATCTTGCTTTTTGTAAAATTGATCAAGTTTAATATAAAGTGGACACTTAATATGATTGTATGCTAAATTTATGTTCATGGCTATTAGGTGATTATTGAAACTTATTCTTGACACTTGACTGTTTTTCCTAGGTTCTCCAAAATAAAAATTTCGTTTAATGTTAACAATTTTTTCCTCGGTTATGAGTGCAGCTTAAAAACGTGATTGATTAAGTAACCGTGGTAGGTGCTTGGGTTGTCATCCTATTTCGCGTCAAAAGGTTGTGTGACGTGTTAGGTAAAACTCTGCTAACCGGAATTAATTTTTAAGAACATGTTGGGCTGAGTAATCGGGGTGAGGTGCTTGGCTATCATCTCTCTTCGTGTCAAAAGGTTCGATATGTTCTTAAGAAAAAAATTATAATAAATTAAGAGTATGTTGGGCTGAGTAACCGGGGTGGGGTGCTTGGCTATTATCTCTCTTCGCGTCAGAAGGTTCGATATATTCTTAAAAGCAAAAAATAAATAAATAAAAAGGAAAAATAAATAAATAAAATTTGGGGACTAAAGGAGGAAACAAATAAGGTGTCTTGGTAGGTTAGGTAATTTACCTAATTTTCATGAAATAATTCAAGTCGATTCTAATTTCTATGTGTATTAATTGGAAAACTTTCTATGCTTTACTTAAAGCAAGCTTAGGGTTCTCTTTATTTTTCATATGCATTTTTGACTAATTTTTATGAAACTTTGGAGTGGTATTTCTTTTATAGAAGATTCTAACTTTCACAATGGATAAGAACCATACTTGAGGGCAAGCATGGGCTAAGTAGGGGAATTTGATAATACTCTAGAATGACATATTTTTATATATTAATTTTATGTTTATTTTGAGTATGATCCTACTAATTTGGGCTATTTATGGTCTTTTATCTTTTAGGGACTAAATTGACGGCAAAAGTAAATTTAAGGACGAAAAGCTTGAATTTGGAGATAAAGTGGGCCAACATGCGACATAGAAAAAAAGATGGTGCCAAAAATGCAAGTATGGAAGACATAAGAACAAAAATGCAAAATAAGATATTTTATAGCACAAGACTCTATTTAATGTTTAATTATATTAGGATAATTTATTAAGGATTATTATTTAGATTTAATTTTAGGATTTATTTTCATTTATCTTTAATTATCTTTAATTATCTTTATTTGTATTTATCTTTTAGAATTTAATTAGGAATAGGCTAGGTTTCTTAGTACTATAAATAGGGGATGAAGTGACACAAAATGAGATCGATCTTTGGCTGTAACGCTCTCTCCCTCATAAAGTTTAGCCTTTTTTTCAATAAAAATTCTATTTCCATTATATTTGTTTCTTTCCCAAAAAATCATGAGCCACTAAATCCATCTAGCCGAAGGTTGTCAAAATTCTCCAAAAAGGTTCATGACGCTTAGAATCCGCGCTTAACCTTTTCAACAGGGCATTCATCGCTTCTCCGCATTACGGGGCTGACGCTTCCGTCCATGTCCCTTAATAGGTAATTTTTTCAACTTGTGCAAGAAACGGCCACTTTGTACGTCTTGGGAAGGTTGCACAGTCAGTTCATTGACTTCTGCGACAAAGGTTGGCAAGTCCAAGAGACAAAATGGCGTGGTATTCGCCGTTGGGAAGTGACGATCTAACAGAAGATAATCCCACAAAAGCGATTATTGGCTAGAGTCAGGTTCTGCCAAATCTTAAGTCTAAATTCTTGGAGCTGGAGGTCGTAGGCATCCTCTTCCAATATAACTGGCTTATTCTACTTGTGAAGGATCACTTAAAAGTTAAGGATTGAACCCAAGGCGAATCGAGACAACCAGAGGCTAGAAAATCACCATAAGAAATCTTTTTCTCAACTTTACTTTTACTTTTAATTTCCGAAATTTCCATTCAACTTTTAATTTCATTTTTTATTTTATTCCCGGATCTAAACTTTAAATTTTATTTTTATTTTTTCAGGAGCACAAGTTTTCTTAGGGACGATTCTGCCTAGGATTTTGAGAAACAAGCATTTGTGCAATCTGGTCCCTGAGGATTCGACCCTACTTTCTCTTTACTATTCTTTTCATTATTTTATAGGGAATAGGATATTTTTGGTATTCTCAATGACCGCATTAGCCGTGTCAAACCTGTAAGGTATACTGACTTATGCCACACGGCCAAGCCACACGCCTGTGTGTGAGGCCTTGTGGAGCATACTGACTGATTTCTAAAACCACACCAGGGGACACACAGTCGTGTAACATAACCGTGTGTCACACACGGCTAAGACACACTCCCGTGTCTCTGCCCTGGTGGACAAAAATAGGCTATTTACTAAGCTAATTTGCCACCCAAATTTTGTATGTACATACACAACCCAAATGGTACAAATTCATAGCATAAATGAACATCTATTTTAACCTCAATCAAGGCTAAATCATACCATTTCCAATACTAACAACCAACATGCTTATAACTCATATTTTACTCATTCAAAACATACCAAATACCAATTACTTCAAATATAAAAAATGACCAAACTCAAATATGCATTATTTGGCCTAATTTCACAAGCATACCAATATTCACAATTCAACCATTTGAACACCCATAACACCTATAATCATCAAGCATCACCCAACCATCATACCATTCATATCAAAAAGCATAATCACATATATCAATATAATTCAACCATACCAAAATAACCCCAAATAAGCCATTACTCAAGGCTATATATACAAACCAAAACATGAACATTTACAAGCCAAATCAATTGGCCAAAATCATTACCAAAACATAATCAAAATGACTCAAAGTCCCTATACATGCCATATACTTAAAATACTAAGTTCATAGGTACCGAGTGATAGGTGGATAGTGTGAAGCGATCTCCAACGACCCCCGAATCTGAGCTAGCTTTGATACCAGTATAAAACATGGGAAAAATAAACAAAGTAAGCTATAAAGCTTAGTAAGCTCGTATGAAATAAACTCAATGCAATCTCACAAATATATTCAATAATCTAAATACACCAACATATAGCTTTCATTAACTAACAAACCTTTCAAATACTCAATTATGAGAGTATAAACTTCCTTCAAAAGTTTCCTCGATTTGAAACTTATATAATTCATGTATGTACCTGTATCATCTAACATCAATCTCAGACTCATCCACATCTATCATTTATCCATTGAACCATTCAGAATAGAAGTCAAATACTCAAGGGCCTCGCACAATAAGTACCTATACCATGGCCCGAAGCCAAATCAAGGTAGTTTATCCGAATTACTGATATCATGGCCCAAAGCCAAATTGGTATAACTCGCACCTGAGGTCCTAATATCATGGCCCGAAGCCAACTTAATGTATCCCCTAATGACATGTCACTAGTACCCTAAACTATTCCTAAGGTTCAACCGAGATTTCGAATGTCGAATTTCCATCGAGTCAATGTCGAACTTATCCGAAGTCTCGTATACACAACTTATACAATATCAAAACATTTAAAAATACACTTATAATGAAATTTATCACATACGAACTTACCTAGGATTCAAAAACGATAAAAATCGTCGATTAATCGAATATTTTATCTTTTCCCCGATCCAATTCCAAATTCCTCTTTCTTGATCTATATAATATCAAATTCAACTCATTTAATCATCCATTTATTCAATTTAGTCCAATTTATACATTAGGGCTATTTTACATATTTTCCCCTAAACTTTCACATTTTTCACAATTTAGTCCTTATTTCATAAAATCACAAATTAATGAAATTCAAAATAAACCCAAGCTAGCCAAATTATTATTATGCCCCCTAGAAGCCCACATTTTTCATTTATTCACACATTTAACCACACAATCTCAACTTTTCTCAATTTAATCCCTATTTGGATATTTTACTAAAACACTTAACAAATGTTGTTTATCTAACAATAACCATGCATTATCTACCATTAAACATCAAAATACTCATAGATTCATCAATGGAAAGACCCTAAACCTTTAACACTTTTTCAAAATAGTCCCTGGGCTAGCTAGATTAAGTTGCAACAATATCAAAAACATAGAAATCATGAAAAACGGGACAAAAATTCACTTACATGCACAAAGGAGTAATTGCCGAATGGAAGAACTCAAAAATGGCTTTCTCTTCTTCTAATATTCGGCCAAAATACCTTGAGGTTGAAGATGATACAACCATTTTACATAATTTAATTAAGACATATTATTAATTACTTATTTAACCTTACATTTAAACACCAAATTCACTTAATTAATGTCCATAATTGCCCACTCATGCTTTTAATGGTTTAATTACCACTTAAGGACCTCCACTTTAATAATCCATAACTATTAAACACTTTTAGCTAATAGAACACAAATTTTACACTTTAGGCGATTTAGTCCTTTTTATCGAATTAAACACTCAAACGATAAAATTTTTCAACGAAAATTTCACACAACTATATTATCATGCTGTAGACTTTAAAATAATAATAAATAATCATTTCGACTTTGGATCTATGGTCCGAAAACCACTATTTTGATTTGACTAAAAAACGGCTGTTACAATTGGTATTTGATTTCTCATTCTTCTATAATCGTATCATTCAAGGAACAATTCTCTTGAATTTGATTACAAATCCTTTGTAAATAGCTATACATTTGATGGGTTTTAAATAGTAATTAACTAAATGCATTTTATATTTCAATCTTGTAGTGAATTTTAAGCGTTGATTTTCAATAGATTTTTTTTGTTATTTTAATCTTAATCATTTATAAAATAAAAATAAAAATAAAAATAAAATTGTAATTTTAATTCAATTTATTTATACAATCATTTTAAAAGATGATATTTAATAGTCCATAACTCTTACTATTCTAATACTACATATTATTTTATATAAAAAAAACTATAACTAAATACATAAACAATTAAAATTAAAGAAAAAAAGAGAGAACTTTCACAAAGAAAAGGTGGCAAATATCTTTATTGGATTAACATAAAGGCAAAGAGTACAAAGACAGACAATTTGAAATTTATTTTACGATACATGTGAATATTATAAAATTGTATTAATCATAACTTAATAATTTCTCCCTTAAGAACAAGCTTGAAGAGGAAAATTATTTTAATTTCAAAGTGTGATCGGTTCAATGAGCAATGAACTGATACCACCCCTAGTTGATTTCCCAACATATGTATAGCCATCTCCTTCCTTGTAAAGCACATTCATCACCCTTGCAAGATTTAGGATACGATTCAAAACTTCTGTTGGCATTTCGGTTGGTTTCAAAAACCCTTCGTTCACATCCTTCCAGGCACTCTCGACATGCTTGTTGAACACATCGTATGCTTCTTGTGCTATTACGCCATATTCTTCCATGTAACACTCTATTGCCGAGCAATCATCTTCTCTCCTATGTTTGAACTACAACCGTAAAAAAAATCAAAATTATTCTTCACTATATAGCCTAAAATTAGTCAGTATATTAAACTATATTTCTTTAGTGATGATAAAATAACTTTATTAACAATACGTCCTCACTGGTAACCCTAAAATGAAACTAGTTTTTTTTTTTCTTATTCTTCTATTTAAGACTAAACATTTGATACATACAGATCAAATTTTATTTGTTTCAGATCATGATAAAAACCATATCGATTGGATTCGTTACAAAGACATTCAATTATTAAGTTAAGAATTTCATTTCTTCTGATTATAAAAATATATTATTATACCTTGTGTTCAGCAACATCATCCATAAACCTACAAATAATTGTGGAAGCTTGAATGATCTTAGGGTTATTAGCAGCCCATGTAAAGGTCTCTGGTGTTACGATATCTCCCATGCCAACGAAAGCTGTAATAGCAAGCATGGCATAACCACAAGTTGGCAATGCATTCGCCTTAAACTCTTCGAATGATGGTTTGTAGTTTTGAAGAGTCCATTTGGCCTCAAGAAGGTAAGATTGAGCAAGTTGTATCATCTGAGTCAAGAAAATCCGAACAATTATCACTAATATCAAATCAATTTCAATAATAATATTTAAATGATTAAATATTGTTATTCAAGTTAATTATTTATTCAAATCTAGAATTTAGTTAAGATCTTATCTCTTTTGTACAAAATAAAAAATAAATGTCTGTTGATCACTACAGCAATTTGGACTTTTAGCGGCGTTTTTTTAGGCCTTTAGCGGCATTTTTAAGCGCCACTAATAGTCTTTGCGGCGCTTTTAGAAGCGCCACAAAAAACGTCGCTAAAAGAGGCGCCGCAAAATTTAGCGGCGCTTATGAGAAAAAAACGCCGCTAAAAGCCATGACTTTTAGCGGCGTTTTTCTCACAAACGCCGCTAAAAACAATGACTATTAGCGACGCTTCCCCCACAAACGCCACTAAAAATAATGACTATTAGCGGCGCTTCCCCTACAAAACGCCGCTAAAAACATAACTCTTAGCGGCGCTTTTCCCACAAACGCCGCTAAAAACAATGACTATTAGCGGCACTTCCCCAACAAAACGCCACTAAAAACATGACTTTTAGCGGCGTTTTCTCCACAAACACCGCTAAAAGCATGACCTTTAGCTGTGCTTTCTCTAAAAACGCCGCAAAAAAGCTTAACCTTTAACGGTACTTTTTCTGAAAACGCCACTAAAAGCATGACATTTAGCGGCGTTTTTTCTAAAAACGCCGCTAAAAGTCATAAAAAATAAAATATAAAATATTATAAAAAATAATAAGATTAAAATATTATAAAAAATTAAGGGAAAATAGTAAAATTAAATATTTTTCAGCCCATAACATTTAAACCAAAAAGAAAAAAAATTAAGTCAATCAATACTAGGATTTTAATTAACAAATTAAGCCACACCGTAAAACCAACCAATAAAAAAAATGGGGGAAAGAATAAAGAAATAAACAATAAGGATGTGATAAAATTTCATCAGCAAAACAAAATCATGGCGATTTTGAGTTATTTATCTGCTGCACCGACTCCTCATTGTTCATCACTTTAGGTTGTTGCTTCACAACTGGGGCAATCAACTTCCACACTGCATATTAAAAGAAAGAACATATTAAAGCAAATTCCAAAAGAATTGCATAACAGGGATTTACCAAACTATTTAACTTGGCATAAGTTTAACTTGGCATAAGTAATTGTAAAAGAAAAAAACAATAAGCTCATGGTGTCTCTCACAAATATTTGAAATAGCTAAAACATGGACCTCTTGTTCACATAAAATTCCTTAAATATTGGAAGGACAGGCAAACATAAAGTACCAATTTCATTTCATCAATCAATACTTCAACAAGCAATCTCAATGTCAAACGACTTAAAGCAATATAGACATTGAAATTTAATATCGATGAAGCATAAAACATACAACACTCCCCATATCTCTTTTTATTTGTTTCCACTTTTTACTCAAGGTGAGTAAGTTATTTTCATGGAATTACCGGAAGAAAATCCTCCAACTCAATGTGGCAAGAACCAACCTAAACATAGCCAAATCTATACCCACCCTTCTTACTCCAAAGAATCACCAATGTATACGTGGTTGGTTTGATTCATCCACCCATGTCATTCTCAGTATCTTGTTTAAAGGGCAATTTTAAATTCGATTTGGCATTAAAATTAGTCGGGATATTTTTCCTCAAAAGCATGAAACTTACAGAGAATGTAGAAGCATTTGTCAATACAAAGGTTCAAGATTAATTTAGTCAACATGGAAGGAACAGTACATTTATCATACAATATACCATAAACCTAATGCGAGAAAAATGTCAAGAAAAGAGGGTTCAACAAAGATAATTAAATGATTGAGCGTGGTAGTTCATGCTATCGTGATCTTTTAAGTAATTAACTTTCTTGAAAGAGTAGAGTGTATTAATCATAGCCATAATTCAACCTGCACCATACAGCCATGGTAGAATATGTTAAATGATCTAGAAATAGAAATGAAAATGGAGAAGGAATTCAGGGAGAACGGTGGAAACTGCATATATATATTAATGATGATTCTAAATTATTTCCCTCGCAAATAAAACATTTCATCAGCTTTGATTCATTAAAGTCCTGTAAGCACGTTATATAGCCTTCTACTAATCATCCAAGTTATAGAATGTATCTTTTTTTTTTGCAAATAATTTGTAATCTGAGTATTCAAGAAGACAATATGTTCAGTGTTGGGATGTGTGGTATTAACTCAGACAGGCACATTTAGAAAGCACAATACAATTTCTCCCAACATAGTAAGCATGGAGTGCAAGCAGTATGCAATTTTATTTTAAATCTCAAAAGATTGACAACTAAAATAATTTGTTCTTTCAAAACATAGAATAAAGTCACAAACATATACATGAAAGCACAAATAAGCAATAACAAACCTCATCACGGATATATGTTAAGACACGAAAAGTCAAGCATTCATGAATGTACTTAAAATTCTTTCTAATGATGGGCATAACCTTGCCAATGACTCACTCTTTCTACTAAGTTTGTTCTTCCAAGACTTCAACTCTTAGGATATCAACCATTTCACAAAGAAAACCAACATTTGCTTCATGAATGAGTTTTGGCATAATCGCCATACAAGTATGTAGACACATAACAAATTCAATTTAGTAATACAACAAAATATTGATACTTAAGTCAAAATCGGATATTATTTTGATAAATTTCAATAAGGCATCATTAAGCAAACTAAAGAAAACCATAAAAAATGGAAGCAGGGAAAAGAAAGGCATGCAACATTGAACTACAAGAGTACTTACAAAGGATCTATTGATGGAGCCAAACTTGAAACATCCTCGAAAGAAGATGGGAAAAAATGATGAAAGAGTTCATGCTCAAGTTGACACACCTACATCAATCGAAGCGTGTAGGATGAAGTTAATAAAGACAATTACGTTTCTTCAATTTAAAACACTGTTTAAATAGAAAGCAAGCAATTTGGCTACACATGCTTAAAAACACACGCCTTTGCCTTACGGAGTTTATGGCAATCTACTAGAAACAAGTTTTAACTTATCACAAGAGTCGCATTCGGTATAAATAAATAATAAACAATTTTATTTCATACGAGTCCATCAAAATACAAAGAAGGGACATACTTACAACACAATTGACGAATCCATTCAACAAATTTGCGGGATATTAATATTTCCAAATAAATTGACAATGACAAAGAAAACCATGTAAAGAAAAAGATATATACCGCTCATCGGAGAATCTTTCGAAAAAGATGAAATGGAACCTCTTGAACTATCGGTTTACTTTGGACTCTTCTCTGTCGACTTTCTTCTCCATAGCCAACTCCTTCTATCCATCTTCAACTCCAACACGAGCACAATTCAATTCAATTCGATTCGATTGCATGGTTTAATCCATAACTTTTGGTTGTTGTTGTTGTTGTTGTTGTTCTTTGTCGAATCTGTTGGATGAACAAGAACAGAGGTAACTTTTTTTTCTTTGAATATAATTTGAAACGAGACTTTGCTTAGAATCCACTTTCAATGGACAATCTAACCTTCAAGAAGCAAAAAATGAAATGTTTTCTATAATCATATAATTAATGCATAAACACTGCTAATAATAAAGAATTAAAAAGGGAGAACAGTAAATAATTAGTAGTAAAATATTAGTCTTAGAAAAAAAATTGAAGGTAACAGTGAGAGAGAGAGTCACCTATCTAGAATCCCGAATGGCGAAATCCAAATCAAAATCTCCCAAATTGCTACTAACCTCAGACCTTAGGGCTGATTCAAGGTCCGAGAACCATTTATAAAACTGTACCAAAAAGTGTGGAAACAAGAAAAAAGAATCAAATCCATTAGAACCAAATCTCATCAATGTCATAAAACCCAGGTAGTGCTAGATCATTCAAAGAAGAAAATAAAATACCATCCACAAAATTTCAGATCTCCTCATCTCCATTTCACTGAAGAAGAAGAAGAAAAAGTTACGCCAAAGAGGGGAATATACCAGGAAAAGGAAGGTATTCAGTGCTCCGAAAAAATCCCAAATAAAAGCCTAGAAAGCTGTTAATAAAATAGAATCAACATGTGTTATCGAGCAGGGAAACAGTGGGGGAGAAAAAGAATCACGAAATGAAGAGATGAGAAGTTAGGGTAAGAAAGGAACCTTTTTGGGGTCAATCTGAATTCTGAAAAGAGATGAGAAGTAAGGGTTAGAGAGGAACCTTTTTGGGGAAAGAAATTGACGTGCTTGAGGCGAGAGATTCATATGCTTTTTCCTTGCTTTTTTATTTTGGGTTTGGAAAGAAAAGAAAGGAGGGCATTTGGTTTGTCTGTGGGTTTTCTGGAGGGATTTAGCTTAAACTTATTTGATTTTTGTATCTACTCTAGGGTTTTTTACTTTGTGGCGTTTTTAATAAAAATGCCACCATTATAGCTCCATTTTTTGTGGCGTTTAAAACGCCACTATTACATAATTTTTATTTTTTTATTTTTAATTTTTAATTTTATTTTTTTCAAAATTTTTGTATTGATATCATTATTTTTTAAATTTTTATTTTTATTATATTTTGAGTATTGAATTTTTAACTAAAATATTAAATATTAAATTTTTAATTTTAAGTTTTAAGTTTTAAATTTTTAAGTTTTAATTTTTATTATTAAATTTTAAAATTTTAATTACTATTATCAACTCTTTTAGGATTAATTTCTTTTTACATCAATATTATTCTTTTAAGTATGGTCGCATTAGTTGTTTAAATTTTTATATAAATGGCATTTAATTATATGTATACACTTAAATTTTGATATAGATACATCTCGAATTATATATGAAATTTAGTTTAATGTGTAATTCTAGATGTGAAATTCTAATTGTGGTTTAAATATATAGTTGAAACTTTAATTTTGATTTAATCATACACATTATTTTAAAATATAAATACATCAATATATTTTTATATTGAATAAATATAAATTTTATGTATGCAATAGATAAATAAAAAATGATGTTAATTGTATCAATAATTGTGTTAATATTTTACAAGATCTGGATCAAATTAAAGTTCATGTATACAATTGCACACTAAACCATTGTTCATGTATGCTTTTGGGATTTAACCCATTTTGAAATATATATTTTTAAAATAATAATTTACATTTATCTTATTTTGATTTATATTTTAAAAAATCCAAGATTAATCCCTAAATCATTAACCCTAAGCCCTACATATTATACCCTAAACCACAAACACCAAAACCTAAACCTTAAACTCAAGACCCCAAACCATAAATCTTAAACCATAAAACTCGAACCCTAAACTCTAAACTGCGAACCTTCAACCATAATCCGATACCAACTTTTTGGGAATTCATGTGGCCAATGTTAGTGTAGTACAAAACATATATTCTAATAGCTAACACATTAACCATAAATCCCTCATGAGGGATTTCGGTTTCGGGATTTTGGGTTATATAGCCAATACCCTAAACCTTAAAATCCTAAACTTAAACCATAAACCCTAAACTCAAAAACCTAACACATTAATCATTTCCCCTAACCCTAATCCCATAAACCATAAACCATGAACCCTAAACCTAAAACCCTGACCCATTAACCATTTCCCCTTAAACCCCTAACCCTAACCCTAACCCTAAACCATTATAAGTGAATGTATCAAAATAAAATATAATTCAAAGCAAGAATAAGAAAAAAAATATGAAAACTTTTAGCGGCATTTTTCCAAAAGCACCGCTAATGCCCAGACTTTTAGCGGCGTTTTTTCAAAAGCGCCGCTAATGCTGAATTTTAGTGCGTTTTCCAAAAGCGCCGCTAATGCCAACTTTTAGCGGCGTTTTCCAAAAGCGCATAATGCCAATTTTAGCGTTTTCCAAAAGCCGCTAATTCAATTTTAGCGGCGTTTTCCAAAGCGCGCTAATGCCAATTTTAGCGGCGTTTTTCAAAAGCGCGCTAATTCGAACTTTAGGCGTTTTCCAAAAGCGCGCTAATGCCAACTTTTAGCGGCGTTTTACGTATAAACGCCGCTATATATCCTTTTTAGCGGCGTTTTTAAAAAAAATGCGCTATTGCTCGTTTTATATTTGTGGCGTTTTTCTTTAAAACGCCGCTAAAAGTCTGTTTTGCTGTAGTGGATGTACATACTGCATTTTTCGCATATTCTACACGATATTGTCTCCCATCCTTAGCCATCAGTTGTTCCATTTCTTCAAAAACATCTAATAATGCATTGTAGCTTAGTTTCATGTATTCTGGAAGTTGGTCTATGCATTTGATATCCCACCTGAATCTAACTTAAGGTTATATTCGATCATTCCTTGTAATATAATTGAATGTTAACCTCCAATTATAGATATCTAACCTTTCAATTGCATTTGTATAGGGAACAAGCTCATCATATGTTGCATATGAGTCATATGTATCATCTATAATAGATGTCATAGCTATCACTTTTGTCAATATCTTTCTACCAAGTGAATATTGGGGCTCAAAGTACACTCCCATGATCCAAAAATAGCCTTCAACTACTCTATCTCTTGCTTATGGCAACTTTCTTTGGAAGTCTAAATCCTTCCACCACCTAAAAAATCATATCATAAAAAATCTCGTTAGCATAATGAATCTTCACAGTTTTAATTAGTTTCACATTCATGTTGTTGACAAGTAAATTGTTAGATTCTTGATTCGATTGGCAACTTCAAATTTTAAATAAGTAAAATGAAATAGCTGAAAAAAGATGATATCTTCGCTTTTAACTAGTGATATTTAATATCTTTTAAGATTTGAATATTAGCATTTTCAGCTCGTCTCCAATACTTAAGATGACACCTCCTATAAATTCAACCTATGCCTCCCAAAAAAATTAAAAAAAAAATGGTGAAAATGATTAAAAAACATACCTAAAAATCTCACTTAGCTCTTTCCTATGCAAAAGTTGTAACATGTTGAAGTCGATCTTAGCAAACTCCAACAAAGCCTTATTATGGGACTCAATATCTTGGTATACTGAAAGATAGTGCCTTGCCTCAATCCTTGGCAAGCCTCTTCGGATTGATTGTTTCAAAGCATGAGAAACCTGTTCGGATAAAGGATAGTCCAAAGATGCTACTACAAGCCTTAAATGGTTGGTGGTGAAAGAAATTGCTTCATCTAATATATCTTCCCCATGAACCCTTAAATGGGAAGCTTCGTAAAGCTCCAACAATCCTCGAACATCGCTTGTCACGGATGCCTTGAAATCCCCTTGCTCATCTTTAAACTTGTTGAATACCTCTGAGATCAAATTACCCAAAAGGAAATATCGTTATCGAACATTCCATTCTATTTTATACTCAAGAAACATAAAAACACTAATTTCTTCTTCCAATAATTACCACATGAAACATTGAATCCATGCTCTCGGAGTAATCAAAATCGAAGAGATGTAGTGTAGAGGTCATTTTCGGCGTCATTATTGTTATGGTAGATGTTCTCTAATTCATCTTCGATCTCTTTGGTGAATCGATAACTGACACCCAGTCTTTGGACCGAATCAATGAAGGTTAACTTTTGGGTTGGAATAGGCATTGGTGCCACAATCATCTTCCTCACTTGTTCTTCCAAATGTTTATGGCGTTGTTCAGTTTCAGCATCGATATCCTGTTCATAATAATGCAAATTTTCTTCATATTGAAATACTAAATAACTAAACAAATAATATGTTAACATTATATGTCAATATGCTCATATATTTGTACACCTTTTTAGGACAAGTGAGGAAGAGATCTCCCCAAATGCTAGGCTGAAAGTCGGCTTTGGGACGCATTTCATCTTTATTGGAAGTAAGGGGTGATGAAGAAAGAAGTTGAGAAACTTGTTTGGCCATTTTGGTTGGTGAAAAAGCAAGATTCAAATGCTTAATTTGTTTTTTTTTATTTAATTTTGTGTGATTCTAAAAGTGGCAATTGCTGCATGTATTTATACATAAATATTGGTGATTTTAAATAATAATAAAAGACAACTTAAGTTCAAGGGAAAGTTAATAGATTAAAATACATTTGATTTCAAATATTGCAAAAAAGATAATTTAATACTTAGTGAATTATTTTTCATCAATGCAAAACATAAATAGCATGCAAATTATTAGTATATAATGTTTAGAAATATGTTACAAAGTAAATATCCTCTGACAGTCCTTAAACTTTTAGGCATATATCGTTTTAGTCCTTCCCTTAGCCCGTCGACCTTTTTATCAGTCCAAATGGGCGAAAGAGAAAACACTACACCAAAATAGACTTTTAGCGGCGTTTTTAGTGGCGTTTTAAAGAAAAACGCCACCAATATTACGCAATAGCGGCGTTCTAAGAAAAACGCCGCAAAAAAATAACCTATAGCAGTGTTTATATCCAAAACGCCGCTAAAAATGAAATATAGCGGCGTTTTTTAATAAAACGACGCTAAAGGTCAAGCATTAGCGGTGCTTTTAAATAAACGCTGCTAAAGGTCAAATCATTAGCGGCGCTTTTATAAGAACGCCTGTAACATCCTGAAAAGGGCCTATGCATTTTGGCCTAATTGTACAAAAAGACATCTTTTATGTGTTTTGGAATAAATTTGGAATGATTTTTGGAAACCTGAGAATGTATGGAAATGTTATGTTGGAAATAGGAAAATGACCATTTTTGGAAACCTAAGCAAATTAGGAAAGTGAACATTTTGGAAACCTGAACATTTTGGAAACTTGAAGATGTAAGAAAAATGACAAGTTACAGAGCCGATCGAAAATTTTAGGAAACTTAGAAATAATGCCGAATGACAAATTTTAAAGTTCAAAATAGGAAATAAGGGCAAGAGGGCCTTAAAAGAAAAAGTTGGTGAGATTTGACACACAATCGGGCTTGGAAAAGTGGCTGAAGGTGTCACTTAAGGCTTATGGAAATGGCGCCATGTGTAAGAGAAATGGGCACGAGTTCGAGTCACTTGGGAAGCAAATAAAGAAGGCTTTATTTTGCTTCCAAGGCTAAAGTGGACGGCACCTATTTCTAGAAAAGGAAGAGTTTTATTTCGGTTAAAACTTGATAAATTAAGTGTTAAGTAAAGGATTTTCTCTTAATAAGATAAATGAGGAGATAAAGGATGGATTAAATACTTTTAATTTAATAAGGTGATAATTAAAGGATAATATTATCACTTGTGGAGAGTAGTGGCCAAGTCAAGGACTCTTGGCATAGCAATTTCAGTTAAAGAGGAGAATTAAGGCTATTCTCTCATCTTTCCTAAGTGTGTGCGAAATTCTCATAGCTCTCTCCCTCTCTGCTGAATTTTCTTTGAACAAAACCATCCTCTTTTCTTCTATTTTCGTCTCGTTTCTCTTGTCAAAGCGAATCTTGGTTGATTCTAAGCAAAGGAGCAATCAACTACAACATCAAAAAGAGTAAGATCGTGGTCAATCAAATTCTATTCCTTTTCTTTTACAAAATCAAGATACTAATCCTATTATTGTTCATGGCCGAATCTACCAGGGGTCTCTCAGGTTTCCACAATAACCGAATATAAGGATCAAGGATCTAAGGTAAGAACAATTAATTCTTGTTCTTCTAATTCGTTTAATCAAGATTTAAGGAAATAACCTCTTTTATGTCTCTTGGCCGAATATCAAAGGAAGAGTTTCGGGATTTCAGATTCAAGGAATTTAAGGGATTTCGATAGGCATATTAAGGAATCCTCTTCAGATTTGGAAATTGTTTGGTAAGTGACATTCGGCCAAGGTTTGATCTTGATATTTGGAATTATTTTCCATTATTCAAAAGTTAGAAACTGACATAATTACCTGATCTAGTGGCTAGCCGATTTAAGGAAAGAATATTATCAAATTTTGGCATTTGATTTACAATCTTTTAATTCGGCAACAAGGTAAGTAATACAAATCCTACTTGGATTTGGTTTTCAAGCCAAATAGGTTATTAATATATTTTAATGGTTGGCCGAATATAGGATCTAAAGTTAGATCGGGATTTTCGAGATCTCAAGGAACCTATTAAGCAAATCAGGTGTGTACGCACACTAACTTTCGATATTTCATATGGCAATTATGTTTATTATATGATTATACGTAAGTATATGAATATGGCTAAGTACACTAAAAGTGGTACAAGAGCACTCAGGTACGTTTCCTACTTTTGATAGGATTATGAAATATGTTATTTTATAACATGTGAATATATGTATATGAATATGAAATTAAGTATGTTATGCATGATATATATATTTTGGGCATTCGGGATTTATGTGAAAGGGAAGAAGGTGTTGACTTGGTCTCACTAGCGTTATATGGTGACTACGGTCACAAAATTTGAATATGGTAACTCGGTTACATTATCGTATTTGGTAACCGGTTACATTATTTGAATATGATGTCTAATGACACAAATTATATAGGCGATGAGCACGTCATTGCAATGACGCCTTCGATGGTGTGTAGCAGATGGAGGTTGACTTAGTAGTCCCACGGTGTGTTGGCGGTGTGGTGGTGTGTAGCGGATGGACCATTAGGCTTGGGTTTGGGTTGCATCATCATCTATTTTATATGAATTTGATATGAACATGTATGCGACTTGTTGAATGTTAGTATTGTGTGCACATTGAGTGCATTGACTCACCCGTTGTGGAAATATTTTCGGTGATGAACAGTGACGGATCGGGACGGTAGACTCTGAGGTGGCCATGTCTCATTTGAAGATTCCATTTAAATTTGGACTTTATTTCTGTTTAGTTCCTTTAATTTTATTTTGGGTTTTACCTGATGTAATAAGGCCATAAGGCCCAGTGGATTTTCTTTACTTTGCTTTACTTTTTACTATTATGTTACGAACTAATTATAACTAAAATTAAAGTGATATATTTTTGTTATAAACCCTAAAAATTATTTTGTCACCTCTTTAAAATTGGATTTACAAGATTAATTAAATGGGTTCCCAATCGAGCCCAATTCACAACAACATTTTTTGGAAAATTTTACAAATTTTTCTCTAAGTAACAAGAGCTTGAAAAATCGGTTTACTTAAGGAACATACCAGATCCGGTTCAGGCTCGTGGGCCGGGTGTGGGGTGTTTCAATTTGATATCAGAGCCCAGGTTTAAACTCTCGGCCTGTGGGCTAAGGCCCAAAACGTTTTGAATTGAGCCCAAATGATTTTCTTTGAAAACAAGCGGGCTTACAGCACCATGATCCACGGTAAGTACCCCTAACTCTATGTGTGATTCTGTGAACTGTTAAGGGTAGAAAAGGCATGGAACGTAGAATAGAATGATAGGAACTTGAACCCTAGGATTAGACTACTCAAACACAAAATCACATAAGACTTAAAGCACTAAACAAACCTATGGCTAAGTCACTGAGCTAGGGTGTGGTAACCCCTGTACGCATGTCTAGGATTGGATCCGGAAGAGCACAGTATTTAAGCGGTCCTAGTGACTCACCTCCTCTTGCAGAATCCTACAGTTCGTAGCAGTTCACCCTAACTCGGAGGGCTCGATGGGTGTGGCAACCTCTGTCATGCATGTCTAGGAATGGTTTGGTGGGAGCTTGGTATTTAAGCAGTCCATGACTCACCTCCTCTCCACACGAATCACTGCACAGTGCGTAGCTTTAGTTCACCACGACCAAGAGGGCTCGGTCATAGGCTAAACATAATGACTAAAACTTAGAAGGAACTAGCCATGTTTTAAAAAAAAAGAAGAGAACAAAACAACAAACCCTAGTTTTTCAAACTTTTCAAACTTTCTTTTAAATCTGAGAAAATTATTTTTACAACATTTTCTGAAAAACTCCTGATATGCAAAATTACAAAAATGCCCTTAGTGGTAAAATTACCAAAACGCCCTTGGTTTATAAAATGTTCAACTACTCAACAGCTTTACCAAAATTTCATTATTTTGTAAACATTCAAGAACCCTAATTTGTAAAATATCAAAATACCTCAGTTTTGGAAAAAATTACAAAATTGCCCCTAACTTACAAAATTACCAAAATGACCCTAATTTCCAAATTTTTGCAACATCCCCATTTTTGAAGGAACAATTTTCAAAAAGAACCCTCAAGGTTTTACAACTTTCAAAATCTCCTTGACTTATAAAATTTTACAAATTTACCCTGATTTGAGAAAAATTACCAAGATACCCCTGAGGTCAAAAATGACCGAAATACCCCCGAATCTCAAAATTTTTCCAAATTACCCCGAGACTTCAAAATTTTCAAAATAATTTTTTACCAAAAACACCAAGGAACGTTTTCTTCTGAAAAATTATGAAAATGCCCCTGTAGGACAAAACTACGAAAATACCCCTAGGTAGTGGAAAACAACAACAACAAAAACTACAACGTTTCTCCGAATGAGCGAAAGTTCATACTTGTCGATAGATGGTGAATGTATGGAAAAATGTGTGTTTGTATGAATCTGAAAGAACCACTCTTAAATCCCTTTTCATAAAACTCCTTATTTGGTAAATAAGTGGAACAATGACTAATCCATAAAATTTCTTAATCGGATCTCGGCGTTAGAAAATGAGCTCTAGAGGGCGTGGTCGTCGTGGTTGAGGTAGAGGAAGGATGACCGTGTCGAAACCCGTTAGATCGGGTCAAAGGTGCGACAATGAAATACCACCGCCACCACCACCCCATTTGTTAATGTCGGCGGCGGGCTCGACGGGGAAGATCTTGTGTCGCAGGTGTCTTTGCGAGTTTTGGAATTAATGGCGGTCTGGGAGGAAATTCGAAATCGAAAGTCATGTACTGAACGGGTCCGAGCGAATGGGCGAAAATGTTAGAGGAGTATCTAATGTGGCACCCAAGATCTGGTGATCTTGGTTGGAAGCAACGGAGCGTATCATGGATGAGCTCGATCGACTCGGAGGAAAAGTTGAAAGGGATGGTGGCGTTATTCTGCGATGAAGCGTGTCGATGGTGGTTAACTATCGAGATGGTACCACGGTGACAACTTGACACAGGAGTATGTTAAAGAGGCATTTCGAAGAAGTATGTAGGAACCGGTATCTGATGAACAAAGGAAGAGGGTTGGTGCAAGGAAGTAAGTCTGTCGCAGAATATGAGGCGGAATTCTTGAGGTTGAGCCGCTATGCTCGAGGGTAGTGGCAATCGAGCATGAACATTGTGTCCGTTTGAGGACGGATGAGGACGATCTGAGGCTGATTGATAGCACCGTGTCGGGGCGGAATTCTCTGCTTTGGTGGAAAAGGCTAAGGTGGCGAGGGAATTAAGGATTCTATCAAGCGAACAACTTGATCGAAATAGGCGGAAAGAGGTTTTGGATTATCGGATCATCGGGAATAAGAGGCCTAGAATTGATGGGCGAAGGATCGACAAGTTGGTACCAGAGGCGATGTCGTCCTTGTGAGCATTGTGGAAAGAAGCATTCAAGTGAGTGTTGGAGAAAGACAGGAGCATGTCTTAAGTGTGGGTCCAAGGACCATATGTTCAAGGACTGTCCAAAAATATCAGAGGACAAATAGCCAGCAACTCAAAATGTTAATCAGTGGTAGGGAGGACAATGACCTCAGCGAGGTCGAGGTTCGAATAACGAGGTAATGGTTACAGCCAAGGTCGTGGAGCACCAAGCGAGGTGTTGAAGGTTGAAGCAAGGCGACCAAGGTTAGTTTATGCGATCGGTAGTCGCGAGGATAGTGACGCGCCAGACGAGACAACAAGTAAGTTTCTTATTTATGGATTATACTTCATTACTTTACTCGCTATAAGATTAGTTCGATCTTATGTTGCTAATGAAGTGTATGGAACCTTGATTGTGAACTTAGAGAATGTGTCTAGAAAGTATGATAGTTCTTTAAGATCAGAGTGTGCAGCAATAGCGTAGTGTGGTAAGTTAGATGGTACGGATGAACGATAGTAAGTAATTTCGAGGACGAAATTTTGTTTAAGGGGGTAGAACTGTTACATCCTGAAAAGGGCCTATGCATTTTGGCCTAATTGTACAAAAAGACATCTTTTATGTGTTTTGGAATAAATTTGGAATGATTTTTGGAAACCTGAGAATGTATGGAAATGTTATGTTGGACATAGGAAAATGACCATTTTTGGAAACCTAAGCAAATTAGGAAAGTGAACATTTTGGAAACACGAACATTTTGGAAACACGAACATTTTGGAAACTTGAACATTTTGGAAACACGAACATTTTGGAAACTTGAACATTTTGGAAACACGAACATTTTGGAAACTTGAAGATGTAAGAAAAATGGCAAATTCTGAGCCGATCGAAAATTTTAGGAAACTTAGAAATAATGCTTAATGACAAATTTTAAAGTTCAAAATAGGAAATAAGGGTAAGAGGGCCTTAAAAGAAAAAGTTGGTGAGATTTGACACACAATCGGGCTTGGAAAAGTGGCCTGAAGGTGTCACTTAAGGCTTATGGAAATGGCACCATGTGTAAGAGAAATGGGCCTGAGTTCGAGTCACTTGGGAAGCAAATAAAGAAGGCTTTATTTTGCTTCCAAGGCTAAAGGTGGGACGGCACCTATTTCTAGAAAAGGGAAGAGTTTTATTTCGGTTAAAACTTGATAAATTAAGTGTTAAGTAAAGGATTTTCTCTTAATAAGATAAATGAGGAGATAAAGGATGGATTAAATACTTTTAATTTAATAAGGTGATAATTAAAGGATAATATTATCACTTGTGGGGGAGTAGTGGCCAAGTCAAGGACTCTTGGCATAGCAATTTCAGTTAAAAGAGGAGAATTAAGGCTATTCTCTCATCTTTCCTAAGTGTGTGCCGAAATTCTCATAGCTCTCTCCCCCTCTCTGCTGAATTTTCTTTGAACAAAAACCATCCTCTTTTCTTCTATTTTCGTCTCCGTTTCTACTGTCAAAGCCGAATCTTGGTTGATTCTAAGCAAAGGAGCAATCAACTACAACATCAAAAAGAGTAAGATCATGGTCAATCAAATTCTATTCCTTTTCTTTTACAAAATCAAGATACTAATCCCTATTATTGTTCATGGCGAATCTACAAGGGGTCTCTCGGGTTTCCACAATAACAGAATATAAGGATCAAGGATCTAAGGTAAGAACAATTAATTCTTGTTCTTCTAATTAAGCAATCAAGATCTAAAGAAATAACCTCTTTTATGTCTCTTGGCGAATATCAAAGGAAGAGTTTGGGATTTTAGATTCAAGGAATTTAAGGGATTTGACGAGCATATTAAGGAATCCTCTTGATTTGGAAATTGTTTGGTAAGTGACATTCGCCAAGGTTTGATCTTGATATTTGGAATTATTTTCCATTATTCAAAAGTTAAAACCCACATAATTACGATCTAGTGGCTAGCCGATTTAAGGAAGGAATATTATCAAATTTGACATTTGATTTACAATCTTTTAATTCGACAACAAGGTAAGTAATACAAATCCTACTTGGATTTGGTTTTCAAGCCAAATAGGTTATTAATATATTTTAATGGTTGGTCGAATATAGGATCTAAAGTTAGATCGGGATTTTCGAGATCTCAAGGAACCTATTAAGCAAATCAGGTGTGTACGCACACTAACTTTCGATATTTCATATGGCAATTATGTTTATTATATGATTATATGTAAGTATATGAATATGGCTAAGTACCCTAAAAGTGGTACAAGAGCACTCAGGTACGTTTCCTACTTTTGATAGGATTATGAAATATGTTATTTTATAACATGTGAATAAATGTATATGAATATGAAATTAAGTATGTTATGCATGATATATATATTTTTGGGCATTCGGGATTTATGTGAAAGGGGAAGAAGGTGTTGACTTCGGTCTCACCAACGTTATATGGTGACTACGGTCACAAAAATTTGAATATGGTAACTCCGGTTACATTATCTGTATTTGGTAACTTCGGTTACATTATTTGAATATGGTGTCTAATGACACAAATTATATAGGCGATGAAACACGTCATTGCAATGACGCCTCGATGGTGTGTAGCGGATGGAGGGTTGACTTAGTAATCCCCATGGTGTGACTGGCAGGTACAGGTGGTGTGTAGCGGATGGACCATTAGGCTTGGGTTTGGGTTGCATCATCATCTATTTTATATGAATTTGATATGAACATTTATGCCTGACTTGTTGAATGTTAGTATTGTGTGCTCATTGAGTCTGTTGACTCACCCCGTTGTGGGAAATATTTTCAGGTGATGAACAGTGACGGATCGGGACGGTAGACTCTGAGGTGGCCATGTCTCATTTGAAGATTCCATTTAAATTTGGACTTTATTTCTGTTTAGTTCCTTTAATTTTATTTTGGGTTTTACTTGATGTAATAAGGCCATAAGGCCCAGTGGATTTTCTTTACTTTGCTTTACTTTTTACTATTATGTTCTGAACTAATTATAACTAAAATTAAAGTGATATATTTTTGTTATAAACCCTAAAAATTATTTTGTCACCTCTTTAAAATTGGATTTACAAGATTAATTAAATGGGTTCCCAATCTGAGCCCAATTCACAACAACATTTTTGGAAAATTTTACAAATTTTCTCTAAGTAACAAAGCTTGAAAAATTAGTTTACTTAAGGAACATACGGATCCGGTTCGGGCTCGTGAAATTTGGGTGTGGGGTGTTTCAACGCCGCTAAAGGGCAAACAACTAGCGGCGCTTTTATAAAAACGTCGCTAAAGGTCCGAGAATTAGTGGCGCTATTACAAAAACGCCGCTAAAGGTCTAAGCATTAGCGGCGCTTTTAAACAAACGCCGCTAAAGGTCAAATCATTAGCAGCGCTTTTATAAAAACGTCGCTAAAGGTCTGAGAATTAGCGGCGCTACTATAAAAACGCCGCTAAAGGTCAAAGCATTAGCGGCGCTTTTATACAAACGCCGCTAAAGGTCCGAGAATTAGCGGCGCTTTTATACAAACGCCACAAAAATCTATTAAAACTATTTTATTTAAAAATAAAATGTCGTTGTTTCGGTTTAATATAAAAATTGAAACAAAAACGCAACATTAGTGGCGTTTTGTTCAAAAACGCCAGTAAATGTATAGCAATGCCAAAAACTATTTTATTTCTAAATAGAACGGCCCCGTTTTGGTATCAATATAAAAATAAAATAGTGTCATTTTTGTTAAAAAACGCCACCAAATGTTTAGAAATAGCGGCGTTTTATCTAAAAACGTCGTAAATACATATTTTATTCCAGAATATAAACGACACCATTTTGGTATCAATATAATAATTGGAAAAAAAAACTCAGCATTAGTGTTTATAATTTAGTGGTTCAATTGTTTAATGCTTAGGGTTTATAAGTTTAAAAGGTTATGAGTTTAGGATTTAGAGTTCATGATTTAAGGTTTAAGGTTTATAGTCCATGATTTAAGGTTTAGGGGTTATTCGTTGGGGATTAAGGGTTAAAGGATACATTTTTAGGGTCTATGGGTTTAGGTGTTATGGGTTTAAGAGTTAAGAGGATAGAGGTTAGGGTTTAGAGTTTTAAGGGTTATGATTTTAAAGTTTAAGATTTTAAAGTTTAGGGTTTACTATTTAGGATTAGGGTTTAAAGTTTAGGGTTTCAAGGTTCATAATTTAGTGATTTAGGGTCGAGGGTCGAGGGTTTATGGTTTAAGGTTTATAAGTTTAAAATGTTATTGGTTTAGGGTTTAGATTTCAAGATTTAAGGTTTAAGGTTTAGAGTCTATGATTTAATGTTTAGGGGTTATTGGTTAAGGATTATGGTTTAAATGATATGGGTTTAGGGTTTCTAGTTTAGGTGTTAGATGTTAGAAGTTTAAGTGTTAAGAGGATGGAGGTTAGGGTTTAGGGGTTAATGGGATAGGGGTTAGGTGTTTAGGGTTTTTTGTGTTAAAAATATATTAACAATTTGAAATACTATTATTGAAAAAATTTAAAGTTTTTGAGTATATGAGCTGCTTTGTTTTTAATTTATATTAAATAAATTCAAATTTTAAATAATTTTCAAGATTTCAAATTTGATCTAATTCTTTTAAATATTAATTAAATTTTAAAAAACTATTTATTTAAATGAAAAATTAAAATACTATTATTAAATAATTTTATATTGTTTTTATTTTATATATTCTTTTAAATATTGTTTTTATTTAAATGAAAAAATTATATTGTTTTATTTTATATATTAAATAATTTTAAATTTTAAAGGCATTAGCGGCGTTTTGTTTAAAAAGCATAAAAGATATATTTTAAACAAAAGCGGTGCCGTTTTATTAGAATTTTAGTGGCGTTTTGGTAAAAGCATAATAAATTCCCTTTTAGCGGCGCTTTTGGTTAAAAGCATACAACTGTTGATTTCTTTGGGCAAAAGCGGTGTCGTTTGCTCTCTTGTTTTTTACCCACACGACCACACTTACCTTGTTTCCCATTTAAATGCGTTTACGCTGCAGTTCTGTTCCCCCCTTTCCCCTAATCCTAAATCCCTAAGTATTTTCACCCCTTTTTCACCCAACATCCATTTGCTTTCCCTTTGCTTTGCTTACGAGATTTTGAGCTTTCCCTTTGCCTTGCTTTGCCTTTGCTTTGCTTACGAGATTTTGAGATTTTTCTTATTGGTAAGTTTTTTTATAACTTTGATTTTTGTTATCATCGAATTTGCAATTCGATTAATTTTTTAATGGTTGAAAATTGAGAAAATTAAAGCTTCGTTGTAATGGGTTTTCTGTTTTAGTAAAGTTAGAAGTGATTTAGCTAATTTTTTTTTTTGATATTTTAATTTCCATTAAAATTCAGTACCTCTTCTCATCTCTCTTACGCATCCATGCCACCTCTCTCTCCCGGCTTCCTCCGATGGGTGATCTAATCCTCTCTTGCATTCAAGTTCTTAATGACCCGACAAATTAAATAAGGTAAATATTGAAACCCTAAACGTATTTAATCCTCACCAAGAGCAAAACATGATGAATGTATTAATGTCTTAATAAGTTGTTTTTGAAATTGTTATGGTTATCTCATAGTTACGCATTTGGGAATTTGACGTTGAATATGACGTTGAATTCTTTTGGATTTGCATTTGCCAACTTATCTTTCTTAATGGTCTAGGTGATTTCTAGATTGGGAATTAGCAAACCACAGCGTCAAATTGTACAAGGCCCCTAACTAATCAATACAACTCTCTAAACTCACTCATCTATCATGTAACATCCTGAAAAGGGCCTATGCATTTTGGCCTAATTGTACAAAAAGACATCTTTTATGTGTTTGAATAAATTTGGAATGATTTTTGGAAACACGAGAATGCATGGAAATGTTATGTTGGAAATAGGAAAATGACCATTTTGGAAACCTAAGCAAATTAGGAAAGTGAACATTTGGAAACCTAAGTAAATTAGGAAAGTGAACATTTTGGAAACACGAACATTTTGGAAACACGAACATTTTGGAAACTTGAACATTTTGGAAACACGAACATTTTGGAAACACGAACATTTAGGAAACTTGAAGATGTAAGAAAAATGGCAAGTTCTGAGCCGATCGAAAATTTTAGGAAACTTAGAAATGATGCCGAAATGTCAAATTTTAAAGTCCAAAATAGGAAATAAGGGCAAGAGGGCCTTAAAAGTAAAAGTTGGTGAAATTCGACACACAATCGGGCTTGGAAAAGTGGCCTGAAGGTGTCACTTAAGGCTTATGGAAATGGCGCCATGTGTAAGAGGAATGGGCCTGAGTTCGAGTCACTTGGAAAGCAAATATTGAAGGTTTTACTTTTGCTTCCAAGGCTAGGGGTGGACGGCACCTATTTCTAGAAAAGGGAAGAGTTTTATTTCGTTTAAAACTTGATAAATTAAGTGATAAATAAAGGATTTTCTTTTCATAAGATAAATGAGGAGATAAAGGATGGATTAAATACTTTTAATTTAATTAGGTGATAATTAAAAGATAATATTATCACTTGTGGGGAGTAGTGGCCAAGTCAAGGACTCTTGGCATAGCAATTTCGAGTTAAAGAGGAGAATTAAGGCTATTCTCTCATCTTTCCTAAGTGTGTGCCGAAATTCTCATAGCTCTCTCCCCCTCTCTGCCGAATTTTCTTTGAACAAAAACCATCCTCTTTTCTTCTATTTTCTTCTCCGTTTCTACTATCAAAGCTGAATCTTGGTTGATTCTAAGTAAAGGAGCAATCAACTACAATATCAAAAGGGTAAGATCTGTGGTCAATTAATTTCTATTCTTTTCTTTTTTACCAAAAATTCGGGTACTAATCCTATTAGCAAATTTTGGCCGAATAAACAAGGGGTCTCTCAGGCTTCCACAATAACCGAATATAAGGATCAAGGATCTAAGGTAAGAACAATCAATTCTTGTTCTTCTAATTCGTTTAATCAAGATCTAAAAATAACCTCTTTTATGTCTCTTGGCGAATATCAAAGGAAGAATTTGGGATTTGATTCAAGGAATTTAAGGTGAGACACATTGGCCAAAGGCCAATTACTACTTATTAAAGTTAGATCCGATCTAACATATGAATTCTAGGGATTTCGACAGATATTCAAGACAAGAGAAACTTTCGGGATTTGGAAACTACAAGGTAAGTACATAGATCCAATCGGCCAAGGTTTGATTTTGATATTCGGAATTATTTTCCACTTATTCAAAAGTTAGAAACTGACATAATTACATGATTTAGTGGCTAGCCGATTTAAGGAAGGAATACTATCAATTTCCGGCATTTGATTTACACTCTTTTAATTCGGCAACAAGGTAAGTAATACAAACCCTACTTGGATTTGGTTTTTAAGCCAAATAAGTTTGTTAATATATTTTAATGGTTGGCCGAATATAGGAGTAAAAATCTAGATCGGTAGATCGTTCTTCAGGATTTCAAGGAATCTATTAAGCAAATCAGGTGTGTACCCATATTAACCTTCAATACGTTATATGGCAAAATTTAATTATGTGTTTATACATAAAAATGTGAATATGGCTATGTACCTTAATATGGTACAAAAAAGTACTCAGGTACGTTTCCTACCTCAGATAGGATTATGAAATATGTTACTTTATAACATGTGAAATTATGTATCTGAATATGAAATTAAGTATGTTATGCATTATATGAAATTATGGGGCATTCGGATTTATGTGAAAGGGAAGAAGGTGTTGACTTGGTCTCACCAGCGTTATATGGTGGCTACGGTCACAACATTTGAATATGGTAACTCGGTTACATTATCGAATTTGGTAACCGGTTACACTATTTGAATATAGTGTCTAATGACACAAATTACATGGGCGATGAGCACGTCATTGCAATGACGACCTTCGATGATGTGTAGCGGATGGAGGTTGACTTAGTAGTCCCACGGTGTGTTGGCGAGTGTGCAATGGTGGTGTGTAGCGGATGGACCATTAGGCTTGGGTTTGGGTTGCATCATAATTTATTTTATATGAATTTGATGTTTGGACATGTATGCTGATTTGTTGAATGTTAGTATTGTGTGCACATTGAGTCATTGACTCACCCGTTGTGGGAAATATTTTCGGTGATGAACAGGTGTGGATTGGGACGGTAGACCTCGAGGTGGCCATGTTCCATTTGAAGATTTTTATTCAATTCGGACTTTGTTATTATTTTTGGGTTTTACTTGATGTAATAAGGCCATAAGGCCCAGTGGATTTTCTTTATTTTGCTTTACTTTTAATTATTTTATTCTGACGATTATGACTAAAGTTAAGTGATTTTTCTTTAAAACCCTAAAAATTATTTTGTCACCTTAATAAAATTGGATTTACAAGATTAATTAAATGGGTTTCCAATCTAAGCCCAATCCACAACAACATTTTCTAAAATTTTACAAATTTTCTCTAAGTAACGTGAAATCTTTGAAACCGGTTTACTTTAGGAACATACGGATCCGATTAGGGCTCGTGGGCGGGTATGGGGTGTTTCAATTTGGTATCGAGCCAGTTTTAAACTCTCGGCACGTGGGCTAAGGCCCAAAATGTTTTGAATTGAGCCCAAATGATTTTCTTTGAAAATAAGTAGGCTTCGCATGGCCCTAAGTCTCCAACCATGATCCACCGGTAAGTACCCCAACTATATGTGTGATTACATGAACTTTATAAGGGTAGAAAAGGCATGGAGCGTAGAATAGAATGATAGGAACTTGAACTCTAGGATTAGACTACTCAAACACAAACACATAAGACTTAATGTACTAAACAAACCTATGGCTAAGTCACTGAGCTAGTGGTGTGGTAACCCTTGTACGCATGTCTAGGATTGGATCCGGAAGAGCACAGGTATTTAAGCAATCCTAGTGACTCACCTCCTCTTGCAAGAATCCTACAGTGCGTAGCTTCGGTTCACCCTAACTCGGGGCTCGGTGGTGTGGCAACCTCATGCGCATGTCTAGGAATGGTTTGGTGGGAGCACAGGTATTTAAGCGATCCGCGTGACTCACCTCCTCTCCACACGAATCACTGCACAGTGCGTAGCTTTGGTTCACCTTGACCAAGAGGGCTCGACCATAGGCTAAACATAACGACTAAAACCCGAAAGGAACTAGCCATGTTTTAAAAAAAAAAAAGAGAGAACAAAACAACAAACCCTAGTTTTCAAATTTTAAAACTTTCTTTTAAATCTAAGAAAATTATTTTTACAACATTTTCTAAAAACTTACGATTTTGAAAATTACAAAAATGCCCTTAGGGGTGAAATTACCAAAATGCCCCTGGTTTATAAAATGTTCAACTACTCAACAGCTTTACCAAAATTTCATTATTTTGTAAACATTCAAGAACCCTAATTTGTAAAATATCAAAATACCTCGATTTTGGAAAAAAAATTTACAAAATTGCCCCTAATTTACAAAATTACCAAAATGACCCTAATTTTCAAATTTTTGCAACATCCCCATTTTTGAAAGAACAATTTTCAAAAAGAACCCCAAAGTTTTACAACTTTCAAAATTTTACAAATTTACCCTGATTTGAAAAAAATTACCAAGATACCCCTGAGGTCGAAAATTACCGAAATACCCTCGAATTTCCAAAATTTTTCCAAATTACCCCGAGACTTCGAAATTTTCAAAATACTTTTTGACCAAAAACACCAAGGAACGTTTTCTTTTGAAAAATTACGAAAATACCCCTGGGTAGTGGAAAACAACAACAACAAAAACCGCAACGTTTCTCTGAATGAACGAAAGTTCATACTTGTTTGGTAGATGGATGAATGAATGGAAAAGACTGTGTGTTTGTATGAATACGAAAGAACCACTCTAAAATCCCTTTTCATAAAACTCCTTCGCTGGTAAATAAGTGGAACAATAATCCATAAAATTTCTTCATTAGATCTCGACGCTAGAAAATGAGCTCTAGAGGACGTGGTCGTGCGTGGTCGAGTAGAGGAAGGATGACCGTGTCGGAACCCGTTGGAGTCGGGTCAAGGGTCCGACAATGAAATGCCACCGCCACCACCACCCCCATTTGTTAATGTTGAGCGGCGAGGCTCGACGGGGAAGATCTTGTGTCGCAGTTTGTCTTTGCGAGTTTTGGAATTGGTGGCGGTCTGGGAGGAATTCGAAATCGAAAGTCCAGACTGAACGGCTCGAGCTAATGGAGCTAAAATGTTCGAGGAGTATCTAATGTGGCACCAGTCACCGAGTCTTGGTTGGAAGCAACAGGCGTATCATGGATGAGCTCGATCGACTTCAGAGGAAAAGTTGAAAGGGATGGTGGCGTTATTCTGCGATGAAGCGTATCGATGGTGGTTAACTGTCCGGGATGGTACCACGGCTAAAAATTTGACACAGGAGTATGTTAAAGAGGCATTTCGGAAGAAGTATGTAGGAACCGGTTTATAGATGAACAAAGGAAGGCTTTTACGGGGTTGGTACAAGGGAGTAAGTCATCGCCAGAATATGAGGCGAATTCACGAGGTTGAGCCGCTATGCTCGAGGTGTAGTGGCGTTGAACATGAACGCTGTGTCCGTTTGAGGAATGGACCGAGAGACGACACGAGGCTGATGATAGCACCGCATCGGGAGCGAGAGTTTTCGCTTTAGTGGATAAGGCTAAAGTGGTCGAGGAATTAAGGATTCTATCAAGCGAACAACGATCGAAATAGGCGAGAAAGAGGTTTTGGATTATGCGGATCATCGGGGAATAAGAGGCCTAGAACCGATGGGCGAAAGATCGACAAATTGGTACCAGAGGCGATGTCGTCCTTGTGAGCATTGTGGAAAGAAGCATTGGTGAGTGTTAGAAAAGCGAGGAGCATGTCTTAAGTGTGGGTCCAAGGACCATATGCTTAAGGATATCCCAAGCAACAGATGAGAGCCGTGGCTGACTCGGAATGTTAATCAGTGGTAGGGGAGGACAATGACCTCAATGAGGTCGAGGTTGAATAACAGAGGTAATGGTTCCGGCCAAGGTCGTGGAGCACCAAGCGGAGGTGTTGAAGGTTCGAAGCAAAGCGCCCAAGGTTAGTTTATGCGATCGACCGTCGCGAGGATAGTGACGCGCCAGACGAAACAACGAGTAAGTTTCTTATTTATGGATTATACTTCATTACTTTACTCGCTATAAGATTAGTTCAATCTTATGTTGCTAATGAAGTGTATGGAACCTTAATTGTGAACTTAGAGAATGTGCCTAGAAAGTATGATAGTTCTTTAAGATCAGAGTGCACAGCAATAGCGTAGTGTGGTGAGTTAGGTATGCGGATGAGCGATAGTAAGTAATTTCGAGGACGAAATTATTTTTAAGGGGTAGAAGCGTAACATCCTGAAAATGGCCTATGCATTTTGGCCTAATTGTACAAAAGACATCTTTTATGTGTTTTGGAATAAATTTGGAATGATTTTGGAAACACGAGAATGCATGGAAATGTTATGTTGGAAATAGGAAAATGACCATTTTGGAAATCTAAGCAAATTAGGAAAGTGAACATTTTGGAAACCTAAGTAAATTAGGAAAGTGAACATTTTGGAAACACGAACATTTTGGAAACTGAACATTTTGGAAACTTGAACATTTTGGAAACACGAGCAGTTAGGAAACTTGAAGATGTAAGAAAAATGGCAAGTTCTGAGTGATCGAAAATTTTAGGAAACTTAGAAATGATGCGAAATGTCAAATTTTAAAGTCAAAATAGGAAATAAGGGCAAGAGGGCCTTAAAAGTAAAAGTTGGTGAAATTGACACACAATCGGGCTTGGAAAAGTGGCTCGAAGGTGTCACTTAAGGCTTATGGAAATGGCGCCATGTGTAAGAGGAATGGGCACGAGTTCGAGTCACTTGGAAAGCAAATATTGAAGGTTTACTTTTGCTTCCAAGGCTAGGGGTGGACGGCACCTATTTCTAGAAAAGGGAAGAGTTTTATTTCGGTTAAAACTTGATAAATTAAGTGATAAATAAAGGATTTTCTTTTCATAAGATAAATGAGGAGATAAAGGATGGATTAAATACTTTTAATTTAATTAGGTGATAATTAAAAGATAATATTATCACTTGTGGGGGAGTAGTGGCCAAGTCAAGGACTCTTGGCATAGCAATTTCAGTTAAAAGAGGAGAATTAAGGCTATTCTCTCATCTTTCCTAAGTGTGTGCGAAATTCTCATAGCTCTCTCCCTCTCTGCCGAATTTTCTTTGAACAAAAACCATCCTCTTTTCTTCTATTTTTTCTCCGTTTCTACTATCAAAGCCGAATCTTGGTTGATTCTAAGTAAAGGAGCAATCAACTACAATATCAAAAGGGTAAGATCAGTGGTCAATTAATTTCTATTCTTTTCTTTTTACCAAAAATTGGTACTAATCCTATTAGCAAATTTTGGCGAATAAACAAGGGGTCTCTCGAGCTTCCACAATAACCGAATATAAGGATCAAGGATCTAAGGTAAGAACAATCAATTCTTGTTCTTCTAATTCGTTTAATCAAGATCTAAGGAAATAACCTCTTTTATGTCTCTTGGCCGAATATCAAAGGAAGAATTTTGGGATTTCAGATTCAAGGAATTTAAGGTGAGACACATTCGGCCAAAGGCCAATTACTACTTATTAAAGTTAGATCCGATCTAACATATGAATTTTAGGGATTTCGACAGATATTCAAGACAAGAGAAACTTTCGGGATTTGGAAACTACAAGGTAAGTACATAGATCCAATCGGCCAAGGTTTGATTTTGATATTCGGAATTATTTTCCACTTATTCAAAAGTTAAAAACCCACATAATTACATGATTTAGTGGCTAGCCGATTTAAGGAAGGAATACTATCAATTTAGGCATTTGATTTACACTCTTTTAATTCGGCAACAAGGTAAGTAATACAAACCCTACTTGGATTTGGTTTTTAAGCCAAATAAGTTTGTTAATATATTTTAATGGTTGGCCGAATATAGGAGTAAAAATCTAGATCGGTAGATCGTTCTTCGGGATTTCAAGGAATCTACTAAGCAAATCAGGTGTGTACCCATATTAACCTTCAATACGTTATATGGCAAAATTTAATTATGTGTTTATACATAAAAATGTGAATATGGCTATGTACCTTAATATGGTACAAAAAAGTACTCAGGTACGTTTCCTACCTCAGATAGGATTATGAAATATGTTACTTTATAACATGTGAAATTATGTATATGAATATGAAATTAAGTATGTTATGCATTATATGAAATTATGGGGCATTCGGGATTTATGTGAAAGGGGAAGAAGGTGTTGACTTCTGTCTCACCAACGTTATATGGTGACTACGGTCACAACATTTGAATATGGTAACTCCGGTTGCATTATCTGAATTTGGTAACTTCGGTTACACTATTTGAAAATGGTGTCTAATGACACAAATTATATGGGCGATGAGCACGTCATTGCAATGACGCCTTGATGGTGTGTAGCAGATGGAGGGTTGACTTAGTAGTCCCACTGTGGCCGGCGGTACGGTGGTGTGTAGCGGATGGACCATTAGGCTTGGGTTTAGGTTGCATCATAATTTATTTTATATGAATTTGATGTTTGGACATGTATGCCTGATTTGTTGAATGTTAGTATTGTGTGCACATTGAGTCTATTGACTCACCCCGTTGTGGGAAATATTTTCAGGTGATGAACAGTGACGGACCGGGACGGTAGACCTCGAGGTGGCCATGTTCCATTTGAAGATTTTTATTCAATTCGGACTTTGTTATTATTTTTGGGGTTTACTTGATGTAATAAGGCCATAAGGCCCAGTGGATTTTCTTTATTTTGCTTTACTTTTAATTATTTTGTTACGAACGATTATGACTAAAGTTAAGTGATTTTTCTTTAAAACCCTAAAAATTATTTTGTCACCTTAATAAAAATTGGATTTACAAGATTAATTAAATGGGTTTCCAATCTAAGCCCAATCCACAACAACATTTTCTAAAAATTTTACAAATTTTCTCTAAGTAACGAAAATCTTTGAAACCGGTTTACTTTAGGAACATACCAGATCCGGTTCAGGCTTGTGGGCCGGGTATGGGGTGTTTCATATCAATTTAATAAATGTCGTCATCTTAGTATTCTAATATGCAATAATTAAAGCCATCAAGCATAAGAACTCTAGAGACTGAAGTTTATTCCCTATCTTAAGAAATTCAATAGCTAAATCATCGCCTAACTAATCAAGTGCTAATTCTAATACCAATTGTAGACATTAAGTTACTTATCAATTATTAGTTAAGTTGCAACTTAATGACAATTGAAAGAGTAAAAATAAATGCACACAATCATTGGTTCTATAGTTAGAAAAACCTTTCCTACATTTGTGAAGCCTTATGCAAAGAGTAAACCAACATTAATCAACAATACAAGATATGATTTAAATTCAACTCACTCTTCAAGTTACAATCTTACTCTTATAAATCAACTAAGATCACTCTCTCAACTAAAACATTCCCCTAGAAAACTTAGTTAAAATCTAAACATGAAACAATTTGTTTATAACATAATTGCACTAAAAAAAAAAAGTTCCTCACAATGAACAAATAAATACACTAGTAAACAAACCTTCTTTAAATAAGCATTGTGAGCTTGCAAATATTCAACTAGTGTAAACATGATATTGCTAGAATTGTGCTTCAATAAAACTTCTATATGGCATCAAATAATCAAATATTACAAGAATTGTACTTCTATAGAAAATAGATCTCATTTTACAAATGAACACAACCAGATAAAATCTTCAAATAACTCCTTATTTGGTGATATTCAACTTGATCCACTCTATTAAATTGTTGCTTAAAATCTTCAACATGTATGTAAATTGCTCAACCATTTAATTACAAAGTGAATTACAACTTTCTAATAATTATAAATTCTTATCGTCACCTCATGATTCTTGAAGTTTCACTTTCTAATAATAATATCATGCTCATGATTTGCGCCATTGATGTGATTTTATCCTCCCAATTATTCGGTCTTTAGCGGGTGCCACTATTTGGAAACCCTAGTATTGATGTCAAAATGATGTAATTTTTTTTTAATGAAATCTGGACTTAGTTTCACCTTTGTTGAAATGCCATTAATTTAACTCTTTAAAGTATTTATTTTTTGAATTATATCTTATCTGTGAACTTGCCTTTGCCCTGTCATTGCTATTTTTACATTAAGATCCTTTGATGGCTTAAAGAGCTCTAGTTGTTGCTTGGCTGCCCTTGCACCTGCTTATGGCTTGTAATAATATACAACTTGTAGCGACCTAAAATTTGCTTGGGCGTTAATTGATGAAATTATTAAAAATTTGAAAATAGAGTTTCAATTTTATTTAAAAAGGGAGTCGCCACCGATCTTTTTTTTTAGGTGTGATCGGACACCTATTAAATCCTCTTTTTAAAGAAAAATCTTTTTTTTTGAATTTTCTTAAAAAAAGGGCTGGGTTTAAGTCTGCGTCAAAATTCCAGAGAAAAAATAGAGTTCGAGTCGATTCTGCGAGGAAGGTATTAGCACCTCATGACGCCCAAAATTGGTATCTCGTTAAATGCGCGTTGTCTTAATTTTTAAAATACAAGTTCAATTTAATATTTAATCGTGATCCGATTGAGACACAAATTTTTTAAAAAACGAGAATTTTAAGACTAGAATTTTTTTTTAAAACCAAGAATTTTGAAAACACGAAATTTTTTAAACCCAAAAATTTTGAAAACACGAAATTTTTTGAAACACGAAATTTTTTTGAAAACACAAAATTTTGAAAACACGAAATTTTAAAACACAAGAATTTTTTTAAAAACATGAAATTTTGAAAACCGAAAATTTTAAAAACATGAAATTTTGGACATCTGAAACTTTGAAAACACGAGAATTTTTTGAAACACGAATTTTTTTTGAAAACACGAATTTTTGAAAACACGAAATTTTTTAAAACATGGAAATTTTGAAAACACGAAAATTTTAAAACACAAAAAAAAATGAAATTTTTGAAAACCCGAAAATTTTGGAACGAAATTTTTTTTAAAACACGAATTTTTTGAAAATACGAGAACTTTGAAAATACGAGAATTTTTTGAAACACGGAATTTTTGAAAATATGAAAATTTTGAAATACGAAAATTTTTGAAAACACGAAAACTTTTAAAACACGAGAATTTTTAAAATACGAGAATTTTTGAAAACATGAATTTTTTTTAAAACACGAAAATTTGGAAAATATGACAATTTTTTGAAAACTCAAAAAGTTTTGAAACTCGAAATTTTATTTTATTTTTTTGATTTTTTTTTTATTTTTAAAAGGGCGTATCGTATTTAACACGAACCGATGATATTCACCCAACATAGCGATGAAATCAACGACAAGTGTTAAACCGATTCGTTGCCTTATTTATTAAAATTATTCGAATATATAAAAAGAAATAAAAATAAAAATAAAAATACAAAAAGATGCTAAAAAAAATTTCCAATAATATTAAAAACAAAATGTCATGAAAATATACGAAATAAATTACAAGTGGGTAAAAAGAAAATTACCGAAAAGCTCAAAATTATGGGCTTGAAGAACGGGATACGCTATCCGATCTAGTTTTTCCCTTTTTTTTCCTTTCCCTTTTTCTTCTTTTTTTTTCTTTTTTCTTCTTCTCTTTTTTTTTTGCTGTTGGGCCATAGGTTGAAATTTAGAAAATGGGCCCGGTGAAATTTGTTGTTTGGGTTTTGGCTGCTTTCCTTTTTTTTGCTTGGGGCTTTTTTTTGGGCTCCTTTTTCTTTTTTTGGGCTTGCTTTTTTTTTTTTTTTTTTGTATTTTTTTTTGGAAATTTTTTGGGGTGGGCTTTTTTGGGCCTGGGGTCGGGCCGTGGGTCGACGGGTCGGATTCTTGGTCGGGTCGGGTCGACCGACCGAGTTTGATTTTTTACTTTTCTTTTTCTTCTTTTTTTTCTTTCCTTTTTTTCTTTCTTCTTTTCTTTCTTTTTTTTTTTTTCTTTCTTTTCTTTTTCTTCTTCTTTCTTCGTCTTCTTCCTTCTTCTTCTCCTTTCTTCTTCTTCTCCAACCACTGCCATTGTCGCCTCTTCCTCCCGGTGGTGCGGCGCCTCCTCTTCTCTTCTCTTCTTCTTCTTCTTCTTCTTCCTTTTCTTTCCTCTTCTTTCCTCTCTTTTTGTGGGTTTTTTAAAAATGATGGGGCTTGATTTTGGGAAAAATCCCTTTTATAGTGTGTTTTTGCAGTGGCAGTGGCTAGGGGAAGGAGGCCATCCTTAGGTGGTGGTAAAAAATCGGGAAAAGGGTCTTGTAAATCTGCTGAATTTTGGAGATTTTCCGATGAAGGACCTGAACTATAAATGCAGTAAAATTATTGGGGTCAAAGTGTAATTTTAAGAAAGATGAAGGGTAAAAATGTAATTTTGAAAAGTTTTGGGGCCAAAATGTAATTTCAAGAAGTTTATGGGTTAATATGTAAATTTTTTTAATTTTTTTAAATTTTTTAATTTTTTTTTAAAATAAACCCATGATTAAGCCGGGCAAAATTTAGTGCTTACAGCTGCCCCTCTTTGCTCATCGCTGTGAAACAGGGATAGAGGAAAGACTTAAAAGCACTAAATTTTGTTCAATTGTCCAATCCTTATTCTTTATTGAAAAATAGAAATCGAAAATAGCTTGGCATGCGACCCGAAGCTTAATTCACCTCTCGGATTATGAGTTGATCTTTGAAAAACAAAAATTGAAAATACCTCAGCGTGTGACCTGAAGCTCAACTCACCTCTCGCAATATGAGTTGATTTTTGAAAAACAGAATTGAAAATACCTCAACAGGACACGAGGCTCAACTCACCTCTCGCGATATGAGTTGATTTTTTTTGAAAAATAGAAATTGAAAAATACCTCAGCGTGTGACCTGAGGCTCAACTCACCTCTCGCAATATGAGTTGATTTTGAAAAACGAAAATTGAAAAATACCTCAGCGTGTGACCTGAGGCTCAACTCACCTCTCGCAATATGAGTTGATTTTTGAAAATAGAAATTGAAAATACCTCGGCGTGTGACCCGAGGCTCAACTCACCTCTCGCATTATGAGTTGATTTTTGAAAAACAGAAATTAAAAATACCTCAGCGTGTGACTGAGGCTCAACTCACCTCTCATAATATGAGTTGATTTTTGAAAACAAAATTGAAAAATACCTCGGCGTGTGACCCAAGGCTCAACTCACCTCTCGCAATATGAGTTGATTTTTTGAAAAACAAAATTGAAAAATACCTCGGCGTGTGACCCAAGGCTCAACTCACCTCTCGCAATATGAGTTGATTTTAAAAAAAAATAGAAATTGAAAAATACCTCGGCGTGTGACCCGAGGCTCAACTCACCTCTCGCATTATGAGTTGATTTTTGAAAAAATGGAAATTGAAAAATACCTCAGCGTGTGACCTGAGGCTCAACTCACCTCTCGCAATATGAGTTGATTTTTGAAAAAATAGAAATTGAAAAATACCTCAACATGTGACCTGAGGCTCAACTCACCTCTCGCAATATGAGTTGATTTTGAAAAACGAAATTGAAAATACCTCAGCGTGTGACCCGAGGCTCAACTCACCTCTCGCAATATGAGTTGATTTTTCGAAAAACAAAAATTGAAAAATACCTCAGCGTGTGACCTGAGGCTCAACTCACCTCTCGCAATATGAGTTGATTTTTTGAAGAAAGAAAATTGAAAAATACCTCGGCGTGTGACCCGAGGCTCAACTCACCTCTCGCAATATGAGTTGTTTTTTTTGAAAAACATAAATGAAATAATTTTAAAATGTATCAGAATTTCAAAACATATCATCTGGTGGAACTCGAATGTCTTCCTTGTCTTTGGTTCTGATGCAATATCATAAAACCTTTTGCTTTATCGAATACTGATATGTCATGCATGATGTTATCATGATATGCACATGTTTGGTCTTAAATGCTTTTATGCCTACATGATTATGCCATACGCCTTGGGCTTGTTTGCCATATATCTCTTTTCATTCGACTCTCATGATGATCGCATTCATTGCTTCGATTCTTAACTTCCTTTTCAGGTTTTGTACCCATCCTCGAGTAATCTGCGTTTCTCGTGTATCACCCTTTTGCCCTTGTTGAACTTTGTCCTTGCTTTGAGGCTCTTGTACTTACCAAATTCTCATCCGTAATACTCAACATTCCTTTTGTTTAGAGTATGTCATTTCACTATTTATCATTTAGACAAACCACACATGAGATGCATGAAAATAGCAAAGTAGGTACGAAAGAAATACCTCACATTCACATTTATTTCAAAAGCAATAAGCAAAGAAAATTGACAAGGAAAAGCTCAATAAAGAAAACATTATAAAGAAAGGAAAGCAGATTCAATTATCACAAATGCTCTAGATATTCAACCATGAACTTCTCCACATTTCTTCATCATGGATCTCTTCGAGCATGGCTTCTTGTGTAGAAGATTTCGAGCTTCCGGGACTGCTTCAAATATTGTAATCTTGCCACATGACTCCCCGTTCAAATCGTCCTGCTCCTTATGTCTGAACCCCCTTCATTAGGACGCCCTTTCAGGTTTTCATCCTAATCTTTTTTGTTTATCAAGATGCCCTTTCGGGTTTTCATCTTGATCTTTTTTTTCTTTTTTTTTTATCAAGACGCCCTTTTTGGGTTTTCATCTTGATCTCTTTTTTTTTAGGCATAGTACTTTTTCACGGCATCTGAGTTCACTGGATTAGGTAACTCTTTCCCATCCATCTCAGTGAGAATCAAAACTCCACCAAAGAAAGCCTTCTTTACGACGTACGGCCCTTCCCAATTTGGTGCCCATTTTCCTCGAAAGTCTTTTTGTATTGAGAGAATCTTTCTCAGTACGAGTTCCCCCTCGCGAAATTCTCTTGGCCGCACCTTCTTGTCATGAGCCGTGATCATTCTCTTCTGGTACATCTGTCCATGACAGATTGCCTTCAAGCGTTTTTCTTCGATAAGATTTAGCTGGTCATATCGAGCTTGAACCCATTCTGATTCTTCTAGTTTCGACTCCATTAAGACTCGTAGAGAGGGGATCTCAACTTCAATGGGCAGCACAGCTTCCATTCCATAGACCAGAGAGAAAGGAGTTGCTCCCGTAGATGTCCGCACAGATGTGTGATATGCATACAAAGTAAATGGTAGCTTCTCATGCCAGTCTTTATATGTCTCGGTCATTTTCCCAATAATCCTCTTAATGTTTTTGTTAGCCGCTTCTATTGCTCCGTTCATCTTTGGGCGATAGGGTGAGGAATTATGATGTTTTATTTGAAATTGCTCGCACACTTCTTTCATCATCTTGTTGTTCAGATTTAAAGCGTTATCTAAAATTATTCTCTCGTGCAAACCAGACGACATATGATTTCTTTTTTTAAGAACCTGCAAACTGCAGTCTTTGTCACATTAGCAAATGAAGTGGCTTCTACCCATTTTGTGAAGTAATCTATAACCACAAAAATGAATCGGTGTCCATTTGAAGCTTTTGGGAAAATTGGTCTATAACATCCATGCCCCACATAGAAAAAGGCCACGGAGAAGTCATGACATGAAGGGCGAAGGGTCGCATGAATTTTATCGTAGAATTTGACATTTGTGGCACCTTCGCGTAACTAATGCGATCGCTTTCTATCGTCACCAAGAATAATCGAGTCTCATAATCGCTCGCCATAGTGAAACCATTGGCATCGTCCCACAAATTCCTTCATGGACATCTTCAAGTATTTTTCGGCTTCAACAGAATCCACGATCTTAGGAGCACTTGATCTTTTCCTCTTTGTGCAGTGATATCCCCATCAAGGACAAATCCCACCGCCATTCTTCTGATTGTTCTTTTGTTGTTCTCATTTGCTTGCTTGGGATACCTTTGATTCTTGACATATTCTAAGATATCATGGAACCACGGCCACCCATCTGTCTCTTTTTCAATGCTAAAACAATGTGCAGGGACCTCATATATGCTCATTTGGAGAGGCATTATTTCCGTTTCTCTATTTGCTTTGAACATTGAAGCCAGGGTGGCCAAGGCATCAGCCAATTGGTTTTCTTCCCGTGGGAAGTAGTTAAAAGTCACTTCTTTGAATTCTTTGACCAGCTCCGCTACGAGATCGTGATATTTGACCAATTTTGAATCTCTCACTTCCCAATCTCTACGGATTTGGTAAATCACCAACGCTGAGTCCTCTTACACCTCTAAGATTTCGATGTTTCGTTCAATAGCTGCGCGAAGTCCCATGATGCAAGCCTCATATTCCGCTACGTTATTGGTATAGAAGAAATTTAATCTGGCAGTGAACAGATAATGGTTCCCTTCTGGTGACACTAAGACTGCTCCAATCCCATGCCCCAATGCATTTGATGCACCATCAAAGCTCATCTTCCATAATTTCTCTTTTGACGACTCACACTCTTTTGCTGTAATGCACATCAAGTCTTCGTCTGAGAAATCAAATCTCAATGGCTCGTATTCCTCTATTGTTTGAGTTGCTAAGAAGTCAGCTATCGCACTCCCTTTTATCGACTTTTGACTCACATATACAATGTCGTACTCTGATAGTAGGATCTGCCATCGTGCTATTCTTCCTGAAAGTGCAGGTGATTCCATCATGTATTTTATTGGGTCTAGCTTTGAAATTAACCACATCGTATGATACAACATATATTGTCTGAGCCTTCGAACTACCCAGACCAAAGCACAACAGAATTTTTCAATTGACGGGTACTTTGCTTCATACTCTGTGAACTTCTTACTGAGATAGTAGATCGCCCTTTCTCTTTTCCCCGACTCATCATGTTGCCCCAGTACACAACCCATTGAATTTTTGAACACAGTTAGATACAATATTAACGGTCTTTCGAGAGTTGGCGGTACTGAAGGGTTAGATAAATACTGTTTTATCTTGTCAAAAGCCACTTGGCACTCATTGTTCCACTCTCCCGGATTATGTTTTCGAAGGAGTCGAAAAATTGGGTCACATTGGTTGGTAAGTTGAGCAACGAATCGAGCGATGTAGTTTAACCTCCCTAAAAATCCTTTGACTTCTTTTTGTGTACGCGGAGGTGGTAGTTATTGTATAGCTTTTATCTTATCTGGATCAACCTCAATACCTCTCTCACTAACAATAAAGCCGAGTAATTTTCCTGAGGTAGCCCCGAACGTACACTTGGCTGGATTAAGCTTCAGCTGGAACTTTCTTAGTCTTTCGAACAATTTCTTGAGGTTCCCAATATGCTCTCTTTCCCCCCGAGATTTGGCAATCATATCATCAACATAAACTTCTATCTCTTTGTGCATCATGTCATGGAATAGCATCACCATTGCCTTCTGATATGTTGCCCCGGCATTCTTTAATCCGAACGGCATCACCTTGTAGCAAAATGTTCCCCACATCATTAAGAAAGTAGTTTTCTCCATATCCTCGGGGGCCATCTTTATCTGATTATAACCCGAAAATCCATCCATGAAAGAAAACAATAAATGTTTTGTTGTGTTATCCACCAACGTATCGATGTGTGGCAAGGGAAAATTATCTTTAGGACTTGCTCGATTCAGATCGCGATAATCCACGCACATTCGTACCTTACCGTCTTTCTTCGGTACTGGGACTATGTTAGCTACCCATTCTGGGTATTTGGAGACTTGTAGGAAGCCAAAGATCAAATTGTTTCTTGACTTCTTCTTTTATCTTTAACAAAGATTTCGTGTCTCATTCGTCTCAGCTTCTGTTGAATAGGTTTGCATTCTGGTTTCAGTGGGAGTCTATGGACCACTACATCCTCGTTCAACCCTGGCATCTCTTGATACGACCATGCAAATACATCTTTATACTCACGAAGCAAGGCGATCAAATCATGTTTGGTGTTATCTGAAATGGAGGACCCAATCTTCACTTCTTGCCTCTTTTCTTCATTTTCCAAGTTCACTGTCTCAACAGATTCTTGATGGGGTAGGATCTGTTTATCTTCTTGTTCTATCATTCTTTGTAAGTCAGGAGACGAGACATAATCTTCAGCATTTTCCTCAGCTTCGAATTCTCCTAAACAAATAGCTTTCTCAAAATCGATTTCAGGACTTGTAACGGAATTGTTCATGTCGTTGGTATCTGAGCACCTGAAATGTGAATGGAAAAGAAAACTATGGAGGAGCATCAAAGTATTGGAACCAAACAAACATAATGATATGGCATGATATGAGGTACATGTAAGGACAGGCTGTGAGAAGAAGGAATAATTATGAAGTTAACAATAATGAAAAGGCTATGACAAAATGCATATCCGTTAATGTTCATTTAAATGATAAAGAGCAAACATAAGCTCTTACAAAAGTATCCCACTATTACTTAGGGGCACACAAAAAAGAGAGTTAACATTGAGCATTACTCTGGAGAGGACTTAGAAACTACAAGAAGATCCACAGCAGTCCAATTGTTCAAAACGAATCCAGGAGGACAAGGGCGTATCATTGAAACATCTTCAATTGCATCATCTCCTTTGTCAATAACATTTATACTGACGTTCTGAAGACCCCTTTCAATCAATAACAGCGTGTTCGTGAATTATCTCGTCCTGGGTACATCATTCCCGCCGATGTAAATGTTTTTGACAAAGGAGGATACGCTATGGGCTCCCATTCCAATTCTCGACCTGAGGCTACTGTAAACCTCATTTCTTGATCTTTCTACAACTGTGGATTGTATGGTTTTAGCCTCAGTGAATGATTAGAGTGATATGCACATGCAATGAATGGATGAATGAATAAATGAAAAATGCATGTTAATCATGAATAAATATGCAAGAATTTGGTGTTGATTTCAAGATAGCCCCATACTTAGGCATTTCATTAATCAAAAGAGTCTATTACAAAACGTTTTGCCATCTCTAATCTAACAGTTACACAAATTTCCTAGCCACATCGCCTTGTTTCTTTACTCGTTCTAGGAATTCTGACATGCTAGATCCTTGTCTCGGAGGGAATTGGTAACTGAGATCTTCTACTTTATTTGATAATTGCACAATTTGCACAGCCGCCTTGTGAATTTCATTAATCAAACCGCCAAGATACATATCTTTTTCTTGGAGAGCTCTTTCGTATGCACGAATGTCTCTGTCATGCTGGCCATTCTTTTCTTCTAGGGCTTTTAGGAGAGTATCCAAGTGTTGCTGATGAGCTTGCAGTGTATTTTGTAAGTCTTATATTTTCCTTCTTAGCTCTTGACGCTCAGACTGACTAGTCATTAATTCTGCAGGCACAGTTTCGTATTCAACATTCTTCTTCCTTAACTCTATCATAGCACGCACAGCTTTTTCCTCTTCCTTCTTTGCTTTCCCTCTCCAGAATTCCATCTCACCTTTGATGTTGCTTAATTCTTATTTCCATTCCGTCGATGATTTGCCCAGCCCGCTATTCTTTATGGTGCCTCTTAATTTTTTATTTTCCAAATGAAGATCCTTTAAGTCATTTCTCATGATCTCAGCTTCTCTCTGGACTTTTTCGTTTCTGGATTTTTCAATTTGAACATCTATCTTCAGCTGGTAATTTTCCTCTTGAAGAGAACTAATATCCCGTAACAGACTGGCCTTTTCACGTTCAAATTCATGTCTTGCTATTTCCAGTTCGGACGGCATTTCTTCTGAGAAAGGATTCTGGAAAATATAATTCGTTGGTGAGGTTTGTTGACTATTCACTCGTCTTTGTCTCCATATTTCATAATCTTTAGTGATAGTATCAGCATACAGAGCTAACTCCATTAGGTAGATTTCCTTCCAAGACTTTGTAGTATCTCGAACTTTTTTCATGTATCCTTCACCTGTAAAAGCAAACTCAAACTGTGCTAATCCTCTGGTAGTTGGTATGAACTCGTCGTGAAGCAAACCGCCTTTGAACCATTAATGATGCATATCCAACTCCTCCCATAATCCGAGTAAAGGTACCCAACTCGCTTCCGCATTTGTATAGCGAATCAAGGACGGATCCATGGTGCTCTCCAAGTTATATCTTCGGCGTGGAGGTTCTGAAAAACTGAAACCCAGTGCTGTTCGGTGACATCCTTTGGCCAATCTTTCTTAAGGTAAGCTTCTAATGGAGCGAATGTTTTCGAAAACATGTGGAAAGGTGTGCGCCCACTTTCCGTAAGTGGCTCGAAATCCAAACATTAAGTAGTCAGCACATCCGATAAAACGTCCTTCCCTTTTCTCCTACAACAATTTAGAGATCTAAAAGTCTCATTAAGATAGTTGGGACGGGTTGATTCCTTGCCTCAACTTTTCAAAGAAATCCACTACCGCAACTTCTATATGCCCAAGAACTTTTGGGAAGACAATTAATCCGTAAATGGCTATAGCAAAGATCCACTCTCTTCACAATATCTGGATGGTTTTGAACTAAGTCTCGCAGAGAAAACCATGGAATACAACCGACTTCGTTCTTTTCTTTATCTGCTTTTCAGCCCATGTATCACCCATTCCTGCCAACTTCATTAGCTTTTTCTTGAAGGTCATTGGTTTGGGCTCTTTCACATATATCTTCCTGAATTGTGCATTGTTAACGCCAAGCAAGGCGGCATACTCTTCTATGGTCTGAGTCATATCTTCCGGTTGAAAGTAAAACATTGATAAGTCGGGTCCCGAATTGAACCATGGCTTGAATCAACTGTTCGCTCACGTTGACAATGATTAAGTGAGCTATATCCCCGCTTTTCAAAGAAGATGCCCCTAGTGTCCGAGTCCCACTGCTTCCAGATCCTAGTCAAGTCTTAGAGGTTATTCCGACGAACATTCATGGTCACATGCTCGGAAGGTTGGAAATACATCCTTCCTTTAAACTATCTCCTTTTGCTTTCTGGGTTTTCAAAGACCAGTCTCGAACCACGGCATTTTTCTCGGTTACTTGTGTAATTGACTCCTCCATCAGAAACCCGTTTTTGGCAACCAATCTCTAATCAACACCTTCCTAACAAGATGCCTATGATGCATGATGAAAAATAAAAATGAAGACAAATAACATTGGTTAGTAATTACAACAAATATAAACGGAGAAAAACTATGGAAAATCTAACAAATTAATAATTTTGCATTTTGGTGAAACTGACTTACTTTTTTTTTTACCCCATCATATTTACAAAATAAACTTACCCCACATGCTCATCAGATAATCTACCCTCTCTAAATTATTAAACGGACCCGATTTGCTTGCATAAAAAGTGTAAATGTAAAAGAAATAAAAGGTAAGAAGCGTTTCTCCCATGTACTTATTTTGGTAACTATTAACGGATGGAGGTTCGGCATGGCTCTAATCGGGTGGCTCATACGGTTCACTATATGCGGTTTCGGTTCTAAAAAGGTACTCGAATTGTCCGTACTGTCGCCTACTAAGGCTAGTACGGAGCCTCGGTTATCGCCCATCATAGGCTCGCGAGCTCAATTCGAGGGATTACATTTACTTATGCCTATGCGGAGGGACAAGTTAACTCACGAAAGCATAAGTCATATGTAACCCGGAAGTATTCACTAGCCTGTGCGGAGGGACGAGTTAACTCACGAAGGCATAGCGTTTACTTCCACTTAAGCGGACGGAGCCCGGGTAGAGAGCTCATGTTATGCAAAAATGCAAGTGCACGGTGTGTGGGGAGAAACTCACAAACCTTTTCGTTTTTATTTTAAAACTAAAAAACTAAAACCATAAAAACTTAGAGCTGAAAAATAATAAGATAAAAACAAGTTAGAAAAATATTTACAACATGATGCAAATGCATGACTTTTTTTTAAAAAAATTTAAGAATCACGATTAAAATTATTTTGAACGAGGAATTTTGAAAATTTTGACAACACGCTTTAATTCCAGACTCGACTCTCAAAAAAATGTCCCCAGTGGAGTCGTCAGCTGTAGCGACCTAAAATTTGCTTGGGCGCTAATTGATAAAATTATTAAAAATTTGAAAATAGAGTTTCAATTTTATTTAAAAAGGGAGTCACCACCGATCTTTTTTTTCTAGGTGTGATCGGATACCTATTAAATCCTCTTTTTAAAGAAAAATCATTTTTTTTGAATTTTCTTAAAAAAGGACTGGGTTTAAGTCTGCGTCAAAATTCCAGAGAAAAAATAGAGTTCGAGTCGGTTTCTGTGAGGAAGGTACTAGCACCTCGCGACGCCCAAAATTGGTATCTCGTTAAACGCGCGTTGTCTTAATTTTCAAAAATACAAGTTCAATTTAATATTTAATCGTCATCCGATTGAGACACAAAATTTTTTTAAAAAAACGAGAATTTTAAGACTCGAGAATTTTTTTTAAAACCCAAGAATTTTTGAAAACACGAAAATTTTTTTTAAACCCAAAAATTTTGAAAACACGAAATTTTAGAAATACGAAAACACGAGAATTTTTTTGAAACACGAAATTTTTTTGAAAACACGAAATTTTTGAAAACACGGAAATTTTAAAACACAAGAATTTTTTTAAAAACATGAAATTTTTGAAAACCCGAAAATTTTGAAAACACGAAATTTTGAAAATACGAAACTTTGAAAACACGAGAATTTTTGAAACACGAATTTTTTTGAAAACAAGGAATTTTTGAAAACACGAAATTTTTAAAACATGGAAATTTTGAAAACACGAAAATTTTAAAACACAAAAAAATGAAATTTTGAAAACCCAAAATTTTGGAACTCAAATTTTTTTAAAACACGAATTTTTGAAAATACGAGAACTTTGAAAATACGAGAATTTTTGAAACACGAATTTTTGAAAATATGAAAATTTTGAAATCTGAAAATTTTTGAAAACACGAAAACTTTTAAAACACGAGAATTTTTAAAATACGAGAATTTTGAAAACACAAATTTTTTTAAAACACGAAAATTTGGAAAATATGACAATTTTTGAAAACACAAAAGTTTTGAAACTCAAATTTTATTTTATTTTTTGATTTTTTGGATTTTTAAAAGGCGTGATCGTATTTAACACTTAACCGATGATATTCACCCAACATAGCGATGAAATCAACGACAAGTGTTAAACCGATTCGTTGCCTTATTTATTAAAATTATTTGAATATATAAAAGAAATAAAATAAAATATAAATACAAAAGATGCTAAAAAAATTTCCAATAATATTAAAAACAAAATGTCATGAAAATATACGAAATAAATTACAAGTGGGTAAAAAGAAAATTACCGAAAAGCTCAAAATTACGGGCTTGAAGAACGGGATACGCTATCCGATCTATTTTTTCCTTTTTTTCTTTCCCTTTTTCTTCTTTTTTTTCTTTTTTCTTCTTCTCCTTTTTTTTTTTTCTTTGTTGGGCCACAGTTAAAATTTAGAAAATGGGTGCAGGTGTCACTGGGCTGGGCTGTTGTTGGGTTTTTGGCCTGCTTTCCTTTTTTTGCTTGGGGCTATTTTTTTTGGCTCCTTTTTCTTTTTTTTTGGGCTTGCTTCTTTTTTTTTTTTTTTGTTTTGTATTTTTTTTTTTGGGTCACAGGTGGGCTCTTTGGGCCTGGTCGGGCCGTGGGTTAGACGGGTCGGATTATGGTCGGGTCGACCCGACCGAGTTTGATTTTTTTACTTTTCTTTTTCTTCTTTTCTTTCTTTTCTTTCCTTTTTTTCTTTCTTTTTTTTTTTTTCTTTCTTTTTTTTTTTCTTCTTTCTTCTTCTTCCTTCTTCTTCTTCCTTCTTCTTCTCTTTCTTCTTCTTCTCCAATCATTGCCGTCGCCTTCCTCCCGGTGGTGCGACGCCTCTCTCCTCTTCTCTTTTCTTCTTCTTCTTCTTCCTTCTTCTTTCCTCTTCTTTCCTCTCTTTTTGTGGGTTTTTTTTTGAAAATGATGGGGCTTGATTTTTGGGAAAAATCCCTTTTATAGTGTGTTTTTGCAGTAGCGGTGGCTAGGGGAAGGAGGCCATCCCTTAGGGTGTGGGCAAAAATCGAAAAGTAAAATTCATGATTTTTGGAGATTTTCCATGTAAGACCGAACTATAAATGCAAAAAATTGTTGGGGTCAAAGTGTAATTTTAAGAAAGATGAGGGTAAAATGTAATTTTGAAAAGTTTTGGGGCCAAAATATAATTTTAGGAAGTTTAGGGGTTAAAATGTATATTTGTTTTTAATTTTTTTAAATTTTTAAATTTTTTTTAAAATAAACCCATGATTAAGCCGGGCAAAATTTAGTGCTTACACAACTCAGTCTTGATTCCTTCGTTTAATCCTCTTCTATGTCTTTCTAAATTCAGCTATTAGTGTCCTTAATTATTCTAGTGTGTTATACTTCATTTTTACTAATGTACTTGCAATTATTTCCTTCAGGTAAATGATGAATATATGATAACTCTCAACATTCTAAGCAAGAAGCTAAAGTTTGTTGATACGGATCCCATGGTTAAAGATTCAAAAGCACTTGAAAGATGTTCACTGAGCTTAAAAATTAAAATGTAAAGCGAGATCCAAGGTTAACTTAATTCACCTAATGCTTAGATCACATCGAGTAATAATATATTATTCACATCGAAAATATCCAGCGCTTTGTTTTTAACCTCTATCGCCATCATGCATATCATTCGCTTGTGTTTGGACTGCTTCGTGGTGATTCAATAGAGGCCTTTTAAAAAAAAAATCTTGATGGAACATTTTTCGTCTGGAGGTCCATGGGAAGATTTTCTAGTTGCTTGAACTTTATTTACTTCTAACACCGAGCATTCTTAATTATAGGTGCATGTACTTAAAGGGGTTCAAGTCTCCTCCCCAAAATAATAAAAGGAAAGAAAAGTGTTGTGTACAAGTTTATTAATGTGTAGCGAAACCATCTTGATCGAAGCTTAAGTATAAGCGAAGCTTGAGTTTAGTAGAGTTCCATTTTTAGACCTCGAACTTTTACTGTTAGAATTGATTAATCTCGCTTGAGTCTGATTCTTATGCTCAATTTCAAATATGATAACTTATGGTTGAACTTGAATTTAAGTTGGAATTGAGATTTTTCAATACTAATAAAGAATAGAAAGACCCGATTACACTCACAAATTACTCACCTAAAGTATTAGGGTGTTCAAATTCAGCCCATACCATAACTCAAGCTAACTTGCTAATGATCGAGACAAATTCGATTTTTTGTAAATTGAACTTGAGTAGCTTGTGAGCATTGGTGTCTCATTTACATCTTACTATGAGTACATCTTAAGATCCTTGGACAACTATCCTTTTGCTTGAATTCCATTTCAGGATCAGATTTAGGTAAAATAATAGAGAACCCATTAATTAGTTTCTGTGTCGGAACTTTGACTTTGCAATCAAGTATTTGAACGGATATTGCTGAAACTATTGGGATAGGGAGAGGATGGCAAAGTTTAAACAAGAAACCATGTATTTTTGGATTTGGATAGCATGAAAATAACCGGTTAGAATACGGATATCCTAATTGTTGTCATCCCTACTTTTACTTCCTTTGAATGATTATTTTTTTTTTTCTTTTGAGTGGGTTTTTATATGACTATCACTTGTTCAGCGGACCCAATCAGATTACAATAACAATTGTTGAGGGAAACGAAACTGCACGGAAACTTTTCATCTGAGGTGAGTTGATTGAGTTGAAAATTTTAAATGTTTTACATCCTTTAGTAATAATTTGATTTGATTTGATTTATTATATTATTTCTTAATCTTGAACTATTTTGTTTTATTTTAATTAAAAATTGTTTATGTTTTTTGATATTATTTTGTGAGGGTTGAAATCTTTTCACAAACATTTTACTTTAATCCATAACCCAAAGACCCCTAAATAACATGGAATTGAGTAACACTAATTTTAACATAGACTTAATACATAACTTGATAGTTAAGTTTGTCACCCTTTTTTTTTATTATGGTGTTTACAGATATATATTTTTTGTCAAATGTAATATTTATATTTGATAAAAATTATAAGTTTTGATAACTAAATAAAACAAAATAATTATTTAGTGTGTAACTCAAGTTTTAAAGTTGATTTTATAAAATACATAATTAGCTAATAATATTAATAATTAAATTTCATAAAATTAACCTTTAAAACTTGAATTAAATTGCATTCATCATATTGTATTTGACAAATTAAACGTAAAATAATAATAATTTCACAATTTATTATTAATTTATTCTATTAAAAATCATAAAATTTAAACTTAATAATATTAACCACTATTTTTAATCAAATCAATTCTAAAATCTGAATTAAGCATTAAAAACTTAATAATATTATTTATAAATACCAAAATATATAACATTTATTAAATACAAATACCAAATTAAATACCAAAATATATAACATTCATTAAATACATAATTAGCTAATAATATTAATAATTAAATTTCATAAAATTAACCTTTAAATCTTGAATTAAATTGCATTCATCATATTGTATTTGACAAATTAAACGTAAAAAATAATAACTTCACAATTTATTATTAATTCATTCTATTAAAAATCATAAAAATTTAAACTTAATAATATTAACCACTATTTTCAATCAAATCAATTCTAAAATCTGAATTAAGCATTAAAAACTTAATAACATTATTTATAAATACCAAAATATATAACATTTATTAAATACAAATACTAAATTAAATACCAAAATATATAACATTTATTAAATACATAATTAGCTAATAATATTAATAATTAAATTTCATAAAATTAACCTTTAAAACTTGAATTAAATTGCATTCATCATATTGTATTTGACAAACTAAACATAAAATAATAATAACTTCACAATTTATTATTAATTTATTCTATTAAAATCATAAAATTTAAACTTAATAATATTAACCACTATTTTAATCAAATCAATTCTAAAATCTGAATTAAGCATTAAAGACTTAATAACATTATTTATAAATACCAAAATATATGACATTTATTAAATACAAATACCAAATTAAATACCAAAATATATAACATTTATTGAATACATAATTAGCTAATAATATTAATAATTAAATTTCATAAAATTAACCTTTAAATCTTGAATTATATTGCATTCATCATATTGTATTTGACAAATTAAACGTAAAATAATAATAACTTCACAATTTATTATTAATTTATTCTATTAAAAATCATAAAATTTAAACTTAATAATATTAACCACTATTTTTAATCAAATCAATTCTAAAATCTGAATTAAGCATTAAAAACTTAATAACATTATTTATAAATACCAAAATATATAACATTTATTAAATACAAATACCAAATTAAATACCAAAATATATAACATTTATTAAATACATAATTAGCTAATAATATTAATAATTAAATTTCATAAAATTAACCTTTAAAACTTGAATTAAATTGCATTCATCATATTGTATTTGACAAATTAAACGTAAAATAATAATAACTTCACAATTTATTATTAATTTATTCTATTAAAATCATAAAATTTAAACTTAATAATATTAACCACTATTTTTAATCAAATCAATTCTAAAATATGAATTAAGTATTAAAACTTAATAACATTATTTATAAATACCAAAATATATAACATTTATTAAATACAAATACCAAATTAAATACCGAAATATATAACATTTATTAAATACATAATTAGCTAATAATATTAATAATTAGATTTCATAAAATTAACCTTTAAAACTTGAATTAAATTGGATTCATCATATTGTATTTGATAAATTAAACGTAAAATAATAATAACTTCACAATTTATTATTAATTTATTCTATTAAAATCATAAAATTTAAACTTAATAATATTAACCACTATTTTAATCAAATCAATTCTAAAATATGAATTAAACATTAAAAACTTAATAACATTATTTATAGATACCAAAATATATAACATTTATTAAATACAAATACCAAATTAAATACCAAAATATATAACATTTATTAAATACAAATACCAAATTAAATGAAAAAGATTCAAAGTATATAGGTTTGAAACTCGACGGGTTGCCTTATATCTCATTTATTAGATATAATGGATCCTCCTAGGTGTAACAATGCCGCAGTATGATGAATCTTAAAGAATACATAACTTACTTAATTTTAAGATCAAATTTCATAACTTACATAAGTTTAAGATCAAATTTCATAACTTACATAATACTTGTATAGATAAAAAAAAAAAGATTCAAAGTATATAGGCTAGAAACTTGACGGGTTGCCTTATATCTCACTGTTAGATATAATGGATCCTCCCTAGGTGTAACAATGCCGCGTATGATGAATCTTAAAGAATACATAACTTACTAAATTTTAAGATCAAATTTCATAACTTATATAAGTTTAAGATCAAATTTCATAACTTACATAATACTTGTATAGAAAAAAAAGATTCAAAGTATATAGGCTGGAAACCTGACGGGTTGCCTTATATCTCACTGTTAGATATAATGGATCCTCCCTAGGTGTAACAATGCCGCGTATGATGAATCTTAAAGAATACATAACTTACATAATTTTAAGATCAAATTTCATAACTTACATAAGTTTAAGATCAAATTTCACAACTTACATAATACTTGTATAGAAAAAAAAAAGATTCAAAGCATTACTTACATAAATTATTAATTAACAATTTAGTCGTGTAATTTATTGTCAACTTTAGACTTCAACAACTACGAAATGGATAGGAGTTGGATGAAATTGTCAAGGGTAAGCAACGGCTATCGAAATGGAGTAGAAACTTTTCTGAATTTTGCATTTCAAAATGCAAGCCGAGAGAATATGATTCTTTGCCCGTGTAAGACGTGTTGCAATATTAACTGACATTATCGTGAAGTGGTCTACGAACATCTAGTTGTTAATGGCTTTGTCTGGGGGTACAAAAAATGGTTTTTTCATGGAGAGGGTACATCTATTGGAGCATCTTCATCGATGAATCTGGGGTATCCTAATAGTGCTAATAGTGCTTTCAATCAGAATGTTAGAGACGATAACATGGAAGGCATGTTGCGGGATGCTTTTAATATGCGCAGTGATGGTTTCGGGACATTTCCACCTCACTTGGGTGCAACCGATGATCATAATTTTGGTGGAAATACTTTCACCAAACAAGAAGAAGTGTATCAATGAACGACCAAATGAAAATGTGGCGAGGTTCTACACGTTACTTGGTGAAATGAATGAAGAACGTATGAGGGATCAAAATTTTCCAAACTGTCATTCTGTATTCATCTTTTTCACTTGAAATGTTTGGGGGGGTGGACCGAAAAATCGTTGACAATGTTGTTAGAGTTTCTGCAAGAAATGTTCCCGTTTGCAAAAATCCTTCAATCTTCCAAAGACATGAAGAAATTGATAAAGGATTTGGGCCTTAGCTACAACAAAATTCACAGTTGCCCAAATGACTGCATGTTGTATTGGGGTGACCGGATAAATCAACAGTGCTGTCATGTATGCGGCCAATCTCGTTGGATTGATAGAAATACAGAAGACGGTAATGAGGATGAGCACGATACACAGTCAAGGAAGCAGCCAGTTAAGATTTTACAGTATTTTTCACTAATACCAAGACTTCAACGGCTTTTCATGTCGTCGAAGACAGCCGAATCAATGACATGGCACCGTGATGGATGAACAGATGATGGGTTGTTAAGGCATCCTGCAGATTCTTTAGCTTGGAAATCTTTTGACTCCAAATTTCCAAGCTTTGCAAGCGATCCTCGAAGTGTGAGGCTTGGGCTAGCATCCGATGGATTTAACCCTTACAAACTCATGAGCACAACGTACAGTACTTGGCCTGTGGTGCTTGTTCCCTACAATTTGCCTCCATGGGTTTGCATGAAACAATCTTCTTTTATCTTGTCTATGATTATACCTGGAGAGAAAGGGCCGGGGAATGATATTGACGTATATTTGCAGCCACTTGTTGACGAGTTAAAACAACTATGGGCTGGTGTTCAAAGATACGATGCAATGAGAAAAGAGAACTTTAATTTACGTGCGACTTTAATGTGGACTATTAACGACTTCCCGGCTTATGCTAATTTATCTGGTTAGAGTACCAGGGGACGTTATGCTTGTCCGTGTTAGTCTGCTGTGAACATGTTCGCAATGGTTATATAATGGGAAGAAGTTCTCTTACATGGGGCATCATCGGTAGTTACCAGAAAATCATACATTTAGATTTCAAAGTGCCTAGTTTGATGGTACTGAAGAGTTCAGACCAGCTCCTTCGCAGACCGGTGGATCCGAAATATTCTTAATGTTGAAAGATATGAATTTCATTTATGGGAAGATGAATCAACCGGCCAACCCGTAAAGAAATAGAAGATCTAGGGATGAATGTGATGATGAATCTGATAAAGAGGATGATCCTAATGAGGCGGACTTGTGGAAAAAAAGAAGTATTTTTTTTGAGTTGCCTTATTGGGAGCATCAGATTTTACGTCATAATCTTGATGTCATGTGTCGTAACCATTTTTTTTGATGAAACAGTAAACGACGCGGTCGAATCGATTTTTTTGAAAAAAAGAAAAGGAAAGGAGTCGCCACCGATCTTTATTTGGTGTGATCGGATCACCTTTGTTTTAATAAAACATTTAATTTACTAAAACAAAGGCTTTTTGGTCCACGAACTTTGAGAAAACGGGTTCGAAGTCGATTACGTGCGAGGAAGGATTAGCACCCTTGACACGCCCAAAATTGGTACCAAACCGATTGATTGATGTCCTTTTGTTGAAAACTTTGAAAGGGTTCAAAATACAATGCTTTTTATTTTCAAAATTTGATGGAATTGAAAGGACATTAAGACTTCTTATTTTCGGAGATAAAGCATCACGCCCAAGAAGTTAGGCGCAATACTTTAGACTCAAACTAAGCTCGCCTTTTAAAACTTGATTTTCGTTTTGAAGAGGATCTTCCGTTATTAAATCAAATGAGAAACCAAACCCAAGAAGTTAGGGCTCGATTTCTCGAGATTTCAAATCTGAAAGATTGCCTTTATTTTTAGGAAAAAAGCTTATCCCGAAGTATTTAGATGTCGAGTCCAGTAAGTTAGGGCGCGACATTTCAAATTTTCGAGATTAAGCTTTTTGTTTAAAAATGTATTTGTTTAAAAAGGATATTCGGTTATTTAGATTAAACGAGAAAATTACAACCCATTAGGGTACGATCACTTGAATTTCTAAATAAGGAATATTACCCTTACGAGAAGAAGCAATTTTGTATCGGGCAAAATAAATATAACACAAATTTATAATAGAATATAAAACAAATTATAATATTGGTATGCGTAGCAACATGAAAATAAATGCGTTAGTACGAACGACATAAAGGACGATGGGAAATAGAATAAAATAAACGAGTCAATATGATGATAATGGAAAATAAAAATAAGAATAATGAATAACAATAATATTATGTATAAATATGAAAAGAAAATATAAAAAAAATAGTGGTAATAACAAAGAAAAGAAATAAGAATATAATTATGGAAGTAATAATGAAATGATAAAATATATAATAAACATAACAAAAAATAAAAAAATAAAAAAAGTTAGCAATGATAATTACGATAGAAAAGAAAATAATAATGATATGCTAGTAACATAATAGGAACGAAAATAATAAAAATAATAGCAGAGTAATAACAACAAATAATAAATATAACAATACTATATACAAAAAAAATGATATAATAAATATATAGAGTAAGTAATGATGGTGAGTATAATAATAACAAAGACAAAAATAAGTGTGATAGATAATAGGATAGTGAAAATAATGTTAAAATGATATTGAAAACAATTATTAAATATAATAACATAAAAATAACAATGATACAAATTAAAAATAATATCAATAATAATAGTAATAACATTAGTGATAGTACATGTAATAACAATAATAATATTAAAAGTAATTAATAATGTAAAATAATCAAAATAATAAAAAAGGACCAAAATCGAACTAAAACCGATTATTGAGGTAAATCAAATAAAATAAAGGGGAGGGCTATTTGAAACAGGCGGATTATATAAGGGACTAAAAGGGCAATAACCCTTTCCTCCCAAAACGTCAAAGATAAGCGGGGACTTGATCGAAATCGAATGGATATTTAGGGCCAAATTAAAAGAACACAAAACTTGATTGCGGGAGCCTCGAAATGAGAAGGACTAAGTGCATAAATTCCCATTTAAGTTGAATAGGCGCATATCACCATCAACGTCAATGTGCTGGCCTCCACTAGCATTAATTACACCATTAAAAAAAACTTTTATCACTCATATCTTTTTTTTTTTAAAAAGCTTATAAGTTCTTTTTTTTTAAACAAAAGCAGAGACCCCCCCTCTTCCTTCTTTTCCTCTCGTCTGTTCCTCTCCTTTTAGCCCGACGATCGGGCTTCTTCGACGACGGAGGGAAAGCGCTCCGACGAGGACCTTGGGGACTTTGGTGAGTTTCTTTCTCTTCCTTTTCTTTGTTATTGCTCGTTTTTTAAGAGTTTGAAAACAATAAAAAAATAAATAGAAGATAGCTGAAATAGAAAGTAAAAAAAAATGAAAATCCACCTTTTCGCTTCGATCTTGCTTTGTAATTTCTCAAGATTCATTTTTTTCTTTCTTGAATTCAAAAATCTCCTCTTTTTTGATTTTCTCTGCTTTTTCTCCTTTTTGATTCCAAAAATCCCCCCTTTACAATCGACCTTTTCGCTTTATATAGCCGAACCAAAAATAAAAAACCTCTGTAATGGTTTATGTTTCATCTTGTTTGCTGTTTTTTTTCGCTTGCAGTCATGGCGGTGGCGGGGCACGTGGGCGGTGACCGAGGCGGTGAAAGCGTCGAGGCGGTGGGGGTTGGTTAGGGTTAGGTTCTGCTTCTGATTTGTTTTTCTTTTGTTTTTTTTTGTTTTTTTTGGGTTTGTTTTGGGCTGGTTAATTGGGCCTCGGGTTTGAATGAGTTTGGGCCGGGCAATTTTGGGCTTTGTACAGCTGCCCCTCTTTGCTCATTTTCATGTAACGAGAATAGAGCAAAGACTTTAAGAAGCCCAATATTGCCCGGCCTCGCCGAGTCTTGGCCTCTCAGGTGCTCTCCTTCAGGTAGCGTCGCTTCTGCCCACCGCATCTTGTTGCTTCGATCCACTCCACCGATATGTGGCTTCAATCTACTCTTGCTGCGACTTCAATGGGATGTGACTTGTTTATTTTCGATCTGCTCTTGCAAATTTAGGAATGTCTAAACTGCTATCTTCAATCTGATCCTTGCAAACTCAAGGATCACCAGACTGATATCTTCGATTTGCTTCCTGCAACTTCAGGAAAGTCAAATCTACTTCCTTCAATCTGATCCCAGCAAACTCGGGGATCACCAGACCGATATCTTCGATCCGCTTCAGAACTTCGGAAGGTCAAATCTGCTTTCTTCAATCTGATCCCAGCAAACTCAGGGATCACCAGACTGATATCTTCGATCTGCTTCCTGCAACTTCAGGAAGGTCAAATCTGCTTTATTCAATCTGATCCCAGCAAACTCGGGGATCACCAGACTGAATCTTTGATCTGCTTCCTGCAACTTCAAGAAGGTCAAATCTGCTTTCTTCAATCTGATCCCAGCAAACTCGGGGATCACCAGACTGAATCTTTGATCTGCTTCCTGCAACTTCAAGAAGGTCAAATCTGCTATTTTCAATCTGATCCCAGCAAACTCGGGGATCACCAGACTGAATCTTTGATCTTCTTCCTGCAACTTCAGGAACGTCAAATCTGATTTCTTCAATCTGATCCTTGCAAACTCAAGGATCACCAGACTGATATCTTTGATCTTCTTCCTGCAACTTCAGGAACGTCAAATCTGACCTCTTTGATCTGCTCCACTGCATACTCAGGGAGACGAGATCTGCTCTTCAATAGATTCCACCACTGGTTAAGGCAATAGGACTAAAGTTTAACCATGCTCCCTACTGGTTAGGGACAGGAATTACAATTTTTGGCCTATTCCACTACTGGTTAGGGACATAGGACGGTGGCCTAAATCATGTTCCCTACTGGTTAGGGAGCCAAGATTTGCCTTCGATCTTGCCCCACTACTGGTTAGGGGGACAAGATTTACAATTTTTGACCTATTCCACTGCTGGTCGATGGTAATAGGATGATGGCTTCACTAGATGCTCCTAACTATGCGTGATATGAATGCGAAATGTTATTAGAATGATGATTTCTCATGAAAATTAAGATGCAATGATATAATAAAGGACATTTGCATGAGTGCGGGATGTCGTGATAATGATTCTTTGTTAAAAATGTATAAGGATCACGATGCGATGATTGCACGCTCCTAATGATGATGAATGTAAAATGAAATGACCCCTTTTTATGCTTAGGGTTGTTACTGCTCGTCGTCCACCAGAGTCGTACAACCCTGATACCTCGCCATTGCAGGTACTTTTGCCAGAAACTCAAAGAAACAATTATATTTTGCTCAAACAATTTGCCCCAATGTGACCTCAAGGCACACTCTACGGCACATACAGGACTTTAAAGCCTATACTATCTTCAGATCAACCCATTGTGCCTTAAGGGTATAGAAATTGCATCATCTTCAATCCATCCCACTACGACTCAGGGGTGTATAATCTATGTCATCTTCAGTCAATCCCACTACGACTCAGGGGTATAGAATGTCTTGATTTGGTATGTTGCACCTTTTCATTCCTGTGTATCGTGATCAGGTGTGCACACATAATAGTTGCATGGATATAAAATCGTTCTCCGCGCGAATGATTCCCCATTCATACATCGCCCTTTTTTATCGAGATGATACTATTTACGTAATACCTCGTCATTTGTTCAATCACCGTTTTCAATCCAAAGAGATAGCCTCGATTCAGAATTTTCCTCCACCATTGTTCCTGTTCCCCTAAACTCGAGGAGTTTTAAGCAATGGTCCTGTTTTAGGTTCCGATACTACTTAGAAGTTCTCTAGAGTAATATGTGAAACTCTTTTTTGCGAAAGTGTCGTTAGTCCATTAATCGTTATTTTAATGCAAAATGTCTGAAAGAGTTCATAACTATGGATAAGAACGAAGTTAGTTAGGAGCATAGCTCGAAACCAATGGGTTAAGCAAAGGTGGTGAGTGCAATCAGGAAAGAAATTTATTGGCAGTGTATCTTTGCGAGGTAAAAATAGAAACTAGGTGCCCCAGATATCGCAGCCTGAGCTTCTCTGTTCAAACTTCTTGAGGACCATTATAGGCTCAATATGTGTTTAGGGGATCCGGAGTACTTTGTCGATGCTCCAAGACACAACATACTTCTTCATTGTTAAATCAAGCATGGTAAAGCTACCGTATGCCTTCCTTTTGAGCAAAATTTAAGCTGCCCTTCTCGGGTTTTCAATTCAAATCCTCTTTGATCCCAAGGCGCCCTTTGCGGGTTTTCGCCTTGACCTCTCTTTTTCCTTTTTTCTCTTTTTTGCGTGTTTTTCGTTTTTGTTCTTTTTCGCCCCTTTTTTTTTGCAACTCTTTTTTTTTTTTTTTGAATTTGAACTCACCGGATTGGACTGGTCCCTGCCATCCATCCATGTTTCCCCAGAACAAGCCTTTTTGCTGCATTTACTTTTCCTTTCGGAGTCCTCTTGAATACGAAAAACCCTTCTTAATGCTAGGTCTTTCTCCTGAAATTCTTTTGAGCGAGCATTTTTGTCATAAACCAATGGTAAAGATGCCCCGGTGAAAGTCCTGGCCAACTTTTAAAAACCTAGAGGGTAAATGGTAACTTCTCTATGCCAACATTTACAAGTCTCAGTCATTTTTCAAAAATTTTGAATGGTTTTGACTACCTTGCTGCACTGATGTGGTCTCTAATCTTTGGATAGACTATAAATTCGTGCCAATGCATTTCTTTCTGGCATTCTTTATCGTCATTCTCTCTTTATTCTTCTTCTTCTTCTTCTTTTTTTTTTTTTTTTTGTGTTTGGTTTTTTATTTTATTTTTTTTTTTTTTTTTGAATTTGAATTTGAAGTTGAAGTCGACGACCGCTGACTTTGTAATTCTGACATGTGAAGTGACCTTTACCGTCTTGGTAAGGTAACTAAATGCTATGACTATGGATCGATGTTGGCTCAAAGCTCTTGAGGAGACTGGCTTGATAGCGTCCATGCCTCACATATAGGAATCCGTGTTTCAGTGGCCTCAACGTGTCTAACTGTGATTATGTGATAATGTTTTGCCTTATTCTTGCGGTGAACTAAGCTTCTATCTTTATCTCCCTCGTTGGCTTGTAGTGTCGGCTAACATTTCGCGAGGTAGGATCTGCCCTTTTTAACAAGTTAGGAAGTAAGTTGCAATCTCTGTCATCTTCTAAGTCCTTAGATCCTTCTAGACACATATCTCACTAGAAAGGGGTTCAAATAATGTCGCTCACGCCATTGATATCGGGACCCATCTTCTGTATGGAGGTAATTTCGGAGAATGAATGATTATTTATGAATGAAGAATAAAAGAATATTCAATAGAATGTATAGCATGGAAAATAAAATATTGGTCCAAAAGATGCATTTTATTGAAGTAGTAATTCAAAACACGAGCCTATTTCACAAAAGAGATCTTATTGCTTCTAGGCTTAAAGCAACAAGTATACTTCATACATTACTCTAGGTAAGCTTCTAAATACTATAGGAATTACTTCCACAGTCTCATTGCTTAAAATGTTCTTAGGTTTATGCTTCTGCTTTTGGTGCGTCGCCTATCTCCACAACACCCATTTTGATAAATTTTTCCACCAACTTCTTGAAAGCTGTGCAATTCTCTATCGAATGTCCTGTAACTCCCGCATGATACTCACACTGGACATTTAGGTTATACCATGCTGGGTATGGAGGTTGCAGTGGTTTTATAAAATAAGGAGCTACAACATGCATATCAAATAAGTTCTGGTATAGCTCCCTATACGTCATGGGAATAGGAGTGAAATGAGGTTTTTCCGAATACGTTCCTGGATCGGGTTTTTGCTTTGGGGGGACCGGGTGACTGGTAACTGCCTTCTTTGGCTGGTTTGCTGTAAACGGCTTAGAATAACCCTTAGTATACACACTCGTGCCAGCCCCATCTTTATCCTTCCTCTTCGGGGCTTTTAAAGCCCCTTCTCCCTTTTTCTTTGTCCCTGGTAGGCCAAAAACAACGCGATTGGCTTGCTCATTACCAGGGCCCATTGGAGAATTCAGCAACACCGCAGTATCAGTCCTATATTGAGATCCAATAATGATAGGTACCACGCGAGAATGTGCATCAGGTTGAGTTGGGACATTTATTGGGGAATAAACGATGTCTTCATCATTATCCACATTGTCGGTCACTGGGTCACTCCTTTTTTCAAGTCCTCCGGCTAGTAACTGAGTTAGTTGGCCCATCATGTTCTTTTGAAAGTCTAGCATTTGCTCTCGCATTTCTTGTTGAATTTGGATCAATTATTCTTGCATCTGTATTTGCCTTTGCTCTATCCTCACCAACCTTTGTTCCATGCTTTCCAGGTTAACTGAAACATTTTACCTAATTATGGTCCTTTTTTGTAAAGGTTTAATGCAAATGTATGTAATGCGCATGCAATGTAGTGCGAATGCATGAATGCAAAGAAGCATCGATTCTGATCAACTTCATTTTAGAGAACTTTATTAGAAAACAAGTTCTTTTACATAAAATGGATTACTATATGCTTTCGTCCTAAGTCCTAAAGGTTTTAATTTCCAAAACATTGGAGCTAGCTCTTGACTATGATCAGACTGTAGCCCATATTTTATGCTTACCATATCCACCTGTAGATGACAAAATCTGTAGATGACTAGCTACCTCTCGAACCATCATTTCCCTCACGAGGTAATCTCGACTTTTTTAACTTGATAATGATGAGAATGATGAAATTCTTCTTTCCAACACTCCTCACTTGTTTCAAGAAGCTCGACCCGCAGTTCACTACACTTCATTTCCTTAATCTTGTTCAGACTTAACTTCAACTCAATCGCAGAGTTACAGCTTCAAGGGTAGTGAGGAGACTATCCCAGCTTAGCATCAGTTTTTTTTTTTAGAAAAGTATTGATCATTTACTCTAGCTAGCGTCGTACTCCAAGGGATTCTTCCGCTTTTATGGCTCATAAAGATTAGAGTTCTTTAGACAAAGAAGGAACTGCGGAGCTCCAAACATTTTAGATTGTATCCGTTCAATAGCTTTTCCAATTCCAACCACAGGTGAAAGTCGTCTATTCTGGTTTGTCTCTTTGAGTCTATCTAACCGGGTCAATACAAATTCTTTTCATTTCTTCACAAGAATCAAATCCCTTGCAATGTTGCTTGGATCACAACGATGAGCCCAGAAGTTCGCAACAGCCTATCCTTTCATCCTAGATGGTTCCACCAATTCCATCCCCCGTTCTTCAGAAAGAAACAACCTTCGACTTGGGTGAAATTAGTGTTGAAAGAAACACCACAAGAACGCAGCATTGGCTCGGCACTATGGTTGCTCCCCTGTGAAGCATAGGATAAGGCTTTCACCCTTTCCTGAGATTTCTGTCTTAACCAAAGACGCTCTCTAGTTAGTGCTTTGTCAATTGCAAGTACATCAAGGAATGTAGCTCCAAAGGAATGTATGTAGGTTGTTCCGCCTCCGACATTAAAGCATGGCAAGTCCGTTAACTTTTCACACTTTTCTCCTTCAATGAAAACAACGGATCTTTGCACAACTACTCGCTCAATCCAAAGATCTTGTACTCGTGATTGGATGGATGACTTTTGTCCTCGTGTTCTCAAGGCTTCGCTTTTGCGGGATCTATGGCATTCGATTGGCAAAGAATCCACAATCGGACTAGGACGAATATTCCGGGAAAGGTCTCTCTGAGTGGCTATGAAACTTGAATGGAAACCCCTATAGTCAAGGGTAACTCCTCCAACGTCTGTGAAGTTGTTCTGATTATCTTGAAAGATTGACAAACCAAGAGGCATCCTGTTTAGCAACATGCTATCTTAAAATGACATCTATCACCCTCAATACTTCTTGAGAGTTTTTAGATTCTGTCCGCCAAGCATTTTGATTTGCTCGCATGGGTGTCTATGCAACAAAGTGATTTGACCGATAAGGCCATTTAATTCTCTTCTTGTTTTGCCTATTTATGTCATCATGGACATCAGGTCTTGTATTACTGTTGTTTCTGTTAGATGTAACATCCTCAAATACAACTACAAATTCATGCTTGTTATTTGGAAGAGCACCAACAGTAAATAAACTTTTCTCCCTGTTGTAAGCGAAGCCCTTTTCAGCCAATTTATTGTCACAGGTTTCTTGCGCTCTGCCAATCACTTTTCTTCCAATTGCCACATTTCCTTTTGCTCAAATGGATCCATACCCTTCTAACTGCCTAGGTTCTAACTATACGAACGACTGCATTGTCTTCCATTTTATCAAGGAATCCATTTTCCATAACCAGCTTTCTAACTCAGAAACTGACCGTGAATCGATACCTCTTTAAATATGAAATGATATGCACAAAGAGAATGAAACACAACAAGTTAATATCATGGAATATAAAGCAAGTAAAATAAGCAAACACCTACCTGGATGACCACTAAGGTTTGACATAGCTCTACTTAAGGTGGGCTCCTAGAGTTTACTATATGCGGTTTTGGTTCTAAAGTTCCAGGTACCCGAACCAGCGGATTCCTCGATCCTCACCCATTATAGGCTCATACGGACCGAGTTCGGTTCAGGGGAATACATTTCCCTATGGCCATGCGGAAGTGAAAACTTCACGAAGACATAGGTACGGATGTATTCCGAAAGCAGTCCACTAGCCCATGCGGAGGTGAAAACCTCACGAAGGCATAACTTCTCGCTCCCACATAAAGGTGTGACCACAACGGTCATGCAATGCAATGCCAAAGTATTCAAGAGATCCAATATAACATTGAAAGTGCATTTAAAGAAACATGATTTTTCGAAACCATTTTAATCAAAAGGACAAAAATCAATCAATCTATGGCTTGACCCTCGAGTCCCCAGTGGAGTCGCCAAGCTGTCGTAACCATTTTTTTGATGAAACAGTAAACGACGCGGTCGACTCGATTTTTTGAAAAAAGAAAAGGAAAGGAGTCGCCACCGATCTTTATTTGGTGTGATCGGATCACCTTTGTTTTAATAAAACATTTAATTTACTAAAACAGTGCTTTTTGGTCCACGAACTTTGAGAAAACGGGTTCGAAGTCGATTACGTGCGAGGAAGGATTAGCACCCTCGACACGCCCAAAATTGGTACCAAACTGATTGATTGATGTCCTTTTTGTTGAAAACTTTGAAAGGGTTCAAAATACAATGCTTTTATTTTCAAAATTTGATGGAATTGAAAGGACATTAAGACTCTCTTATTTTCGAGAGATAAAGCATCACGTCCGATGAAGTTAGGCGCAATACTTTAGACTCAAAACTAAGCTCGTCTTTTAAAACTTGATTTTCGTTTTTGAAGAGGATCTTCCGTTATTCGTCAAATGAGAAACCGAAACCCAGTAAGTTAGGGCTCGATTTCTCGAGATTTCAAATACGAAAGATTGCCTCTATTTTTAGGAAAAAGAAGCTTATCCCGAAGTATTTAGATGTCGAGTCCAAGAAGTTAGGTAGCGACATTTCAAATTTTGAGATTAAGCTTTTTGTTTAAAAATGTATTTGTTTAAAAAGGATATTCGGTTATTTAGATTAAACGAGAAAATTACAACCCATTAGGGTACGATCACTTGAATTTCTAAATAAGGAATATTACCTTTACGAGAAGAAGCAATTTTGTATCGGGCAAAATAAATATAACACAAATTTATAATAGAATATAAAACAAATTATAATATTGGTATGCGTAGCAACATGAAAATAAATGCGTTAGTACTAACGATTTACATAAAGGACGATGGGGAAATAGAATAAAATAAACGAGTCAATATGATGATAATGGAAAATAAAAATAAGAATAATGAATAACAATAATATTATGTATAAATATGAAAAGAAAATATAAAAAAAATAGTGGTAATAATAAAGAAAAGAATTAAGAATATAATTATGGAAGTAATAATGAAATGATAAAATATATAATAAACATAACAAAAAATAAAAAAATAAAAAGAGTTAGCAATGATAATTACGATAGAAAAGAAAATAATAATGATATGCTAGTAACATAATAGGAACGAAAATAATAAAAATAATAGCAGAGTAATAACAACAAATAATAAATATAACAATACTATATACAAAAAAAATGATATAATAAATATATAGAGTAAGTAATGATGGTGAGTATAATAATAACAAAGACAAAAATAAGTGTGATAGATAATAGGATAGTGAAAATAATGTTAAAATGATATTGAAAACAATTATTAAATATAATAACATAAAAATAACAATGATACAAATTAAAATAATATCAATAATAATAGTAATAACATTAGTGATAGTACATGTAATAACAATAATAATATTAAAAGTAATTAATAATGTAAAAATAATCAAAATAATAAAAAAAAGGACCAAAATCGAACTAAAAACTGATTATTGAGGTAAATCTGAAATAAAATAAAGGGGGGAGGGGCTATTTGAAACGGGCGGATTATATAAGGGACTAAAAAGGGCAATAACCCTTTCCTCCCAAAACGTGCAACATAGGCAGGGACTTGATCGGAAATCGAATGGATATTTAGGGCCAAATTAAAAGAACACAAAAACTTGATTGCAGGAGCCTGGAAATGAGAAGGGACTAAGTGCATAAATTCCCCATTTAAGTTGAATAGGCGCATATCACCATCAACATCAATGTGCTGGCCTCCACTAGCATTAATTACACCATTAAAAAAAACTTTTATCACTCATATCTTTTTTTTTTTTTTTAAAAAGCTTATAAGTTCTTTTTTTTTAAACAAAAGCAGAGACCCCCCCTCTTCCTTCTTTTCCTCTCGTCTGTTCCTCTCCTTTTAGCCCGACGATCGGGCTTCTTCGACGACGGAGGGAAAGCGCTCCGACGAGGACCTTGGGGACTTTGGTGAGTTTCTTTCTCTTCCTTTTCTTTGTTATTGCTCGTTTTTTAAGAGTTTGAAAACAATAAAAAATAAATAGAAGATAGCTGAAATAGAAAGTAAAAAAAAATGAAAATCCACCTTTTCAGTTTCTGATCTTGCTTTGTAATTTCTCAGTATTCGTTTTTTTCTTTCTTGAATTCGAAAAATCTCCTCTTTTTTTTGATTTTCTCTCTGTTTTTCTCCTTTTTTGATTCCGAAAAAATCCCCCCTTTTACAATCGACCTTTTCGGCTTTATATAGCCGAACCAAAAATAAAAAAAACCTACAGAATGGTTTATGTTTCATCTTGTTTGCTGTTTTTTTCCTTTGCAGGTCATGGCGGTGGCAGGGGCACGTGGGCGTGACCGAGGCGGTGTGCGTGCGTCGAGGCGGTGGGGGTTGGTTAGGGTTAGGTTCTGTTTCCTGATTTGTTTTTCTTTTGTTTTTTTTTTTTTTTTTGGGTTTGTTTTGGGCTGGTTAATTGGGCCTCGGGTTTGAATGAGTTTGGGCCGGGCAATTTTGGGCTTTGTACATCATGCACATAGAGAAAAATGTCTGTGAGAACATCATTGGGACTATTTTGAATGTTGATGGAAAATCAAAAGATAATCTTCAGAGTCGACTTGATTTAGTCCACATGGGAATTCGACATGAGCTTCATCCTCGAGTACTTTTGAATATGAAATATCGGTTGCCGCCTGCTATTTTTTCAATGTCGAAGACGGAGAAAGAAGTGTTCTGTACGGTGTTGAAGGATATAAAGGTCCCGGATGCGTATGCATCAAATATATCGCGATGTGTGAGTCTTAAGGATCGAAGACTATATGGCTTAAAATCGCATGACTATCACATCTTGATGCAAGACTTATCGCCAGCTGCTATGCGGTGTTGTATGTCGAAAAAGGTGATGGCTCTCTGTAATTGAACCGTCAATATAATGAAAGGCATTTGTGGTAAAGTTTTGAATGTTCAAGAATTAGAGAGACTACAAGATCGAGCCACATTGACTTTATGCAATCTGGAGAAGATATTCCTGCCTTCCTTCTTCACTATTATGGTGCACTTGTTAATTCATCTCCGGCGTGAAGCACTGCTTGGTGGACCCATTTTCTATCGATGGATGTATCCCATTGAAAGGTCGTAATTTATTTACAAAATATTCCTTCATTCAGCTCAATGCCCATAATAGTTGCAACTTTTGATAATGTTGTATACCGTGTTTAGGTTCCTTTCCAAATTGAAGTCATACTGCCGCAATAAGCGTTATCCAGAAGGATCAATTGCCGATGGCTACTTGGCAAAGGAATGTATGACTTTCTGTTCGAGGTATTTGGAAGATGTTGAAACAAGAATGAACAGACCAAGTAGAAATGCTGGGCTCACAGATCATAATTTGGCCGGAACTTATTTATTTCAAAGTTTCAGAGAACCGATCGACAAAATCAAAATTGCAGAATTAGACGATAGATCGTGGGTCCAAGCACATCGATACTTTCTTTTTCATCACGATTCAATGGAACCATTTCAGAAGTATGTTCTAGAATTTGATAAATACTCATCAATTATAATTTATTTATCTTCTAACAAAGTAAAACTTTTTTTTACCATAGTGAGTACAAACATATATTGAGAGCTCGTTCACGATCTCGAAGACTAAATCAATGAGAAATTAATACGTTGTTCACAGAATCATTCCATGAATGGTTAAGCCAAATGGTATGTAATTTAAATTTTCATTGACAAGTAATAATGTTTTCTCATAACATTCATAATTACTCGATTTACTTTCGACTCAATAGTTTTGGAGTCAGAATGAAGTAAATGACGACGTTAAATGGCTTTCACAAGGTCCAAACAGAATAGTGAAAAGATATAGTGGCTTCCTCATCAACGGATATAGATTTCATACAAGGTATCGCGAGAGATTGAGGAGAACCCAAAATTGAGGAATTGTTGTTAATTCTTCGATTACAAGTTATGCTAGTGCTAGGGACAGTAATCCGGTCGAGGGGAATTTGGAATATTACGGACTTATTACTGACATCATTGAGTTGGATTATTATGGCAAATGTAAAGTTGTCTTATTTCGAGGTGATTGGGCTGATGTGAATACGGCTCGCGGAATTAAAAACGATCAATATGGCTTCTTTACAATGGTGAATTTCTCTCGATTGATTCACATCGGAGAACAACTGATGGACGAGCCGTATGTGTTTTCTTCTCAAGTTAAACAAGTTTTTTACTCCGAAGATCCAACTAATGAGGGTTGGTACGTTGTACTTCAAAACACCCCTAGAGACTTGTTCGACATTGGCAGTGGAAGTAGAGATGACATAGTCGAAATATCAAAAACTTTGCCTTTTCCAGAGCAAGACTTAACTGAAAATATCCCTAGTACTAGTCAACAATTTCAATGGGTTCGTCAGGATGTGGACGAAGATATTTACGAAATATGATGTAGTAAGATTTAACGATTTATTATTTATATGTTATATTATAATTTTCATGTTGGTCATGTTATATAATTTAACTGTTTTAAATGTCCTATTATTGTTGTTATTTGTTACTAAAATTTTGAACTATTTTATGTGTATTGCGGGGAAAATGCCTAGAAGACGATTACGAGGTTTAAATATTGTCCTAATACTCCAAATCCGGAAGAAGTAAATAGTGGACAAGATACGGTTGTTGGATCTTCTAGTCATCGGACATAGATGACGAGCATGGAGAATTCCAAAGTAATGTTAAGTTTATTTTACATGCATGTTGAATTTTATTATTGATTCATTTTCAATTTTAATATAATAATATATCATTTTTCAAATGAGGGTGGTGGGACGAGTAGAGCTCGGGGCGTACATTACTTACTGATTTATACGACTTAGAGCCTCCGAGCGTGTTGAAGTAAGGAGAAACAATCATGGCCACCTATCGATCCGAAGCTCGATTGCTAAGGTGCAATTTGAGCATTATAGCACGAAATGCGAATATGTTGCCCATTAACTACTGAATCATGGCATCACGTGCTCGATGCCAACAAAATCAGCTCTCGATAATATTAAGGTAATAAAAGGTGAATGTAATTTATAATACTTTAATTTAACCTTCATTTATATTAACTTCTTTAAAAAAAAAATTCTGGGGTAAATTTGCTTTAGAGGTCTCCGATGACTATGTTAAGAAGATGTTGGGTAAAAAATGGAGAGACAATAAAAGCACCCTAAAAAAACAATATTTTAAGAAAGACATAAGCCTCGACGAAAAATTGCGAAATGTCCCGCCGGGAATGTTGAGGTACCAATGGGAAGATCAAGTTAGATTCTGGAATTCAAAGAAAGGAGAGGTATTACGTACTTTCAAAGTCTTATAAATTTTTCGGTTTATCGTATTTACTATATACATAATTCAAATTCCACTATGTAGGACTCGTGAGCGAGTTGGAACAAACAACAGATAGAAACAACAATTCACGCACACGGCAGGTTCCAGAAGTTTTGCTCGTGTAGCTGAGGCCGAGGTATTATAATTTATTACTTCTTTCAAATATTAATTACTTTATACTATTAAATTATATTTTTTCTGCTATAATGTAGGAAGCTTCGTCAGGTCAAAAAGTTGGACGCCTTCAGCTTTTTGACATTACGCATAGGAAGAAGGATGGATCTCCGATGACATCCGAGGTTGCAGAAAGTTTGGTATATTTACTTAATAAAATTTGATTTATTATAAATATTTATAATGTTTAATAACAATAGTTTAATTCATCGTTTGTAGTTTGTAGTTTTAAATTTATAATTTTAAGTTATGTTCCATTCCTTTTTATTATATATTTCGTTTCTAACTTTTTTATTGATTTATTAGGATAAACTAAAGGAGAAGAAGGCGGAGTATGAAGCGGTTGTTTAAATCGACATTACTGTTAATCTCGAGGAGATTGACAATGTAATTATTATTGATGTTTTGGGTCCCGAAGGTACGATCGCTTCGATTGATAGTTTTGTTAATCTTGAGTATATTTATAACAAAATTATCACTAATGTTTTGGGTCTTACAAGGTATGGTCGGGTTCGATGTCAAGGATCGTGTTACCTCGACTCAATATTTTGATCCGGCTCCGTTAATACATGCCTTTCGAGTCAATCTCGTCAAGTTCGAGACCGAAAGACCAGATATCTCGATGGAAGCAAGCACACTGAGCAAATTTTTCAGCTTAGAGCGGAGGCGGCGCATGAGGAGGCAGAGCATATCGCTCAACTTAGAGCGGAGGCGGCAGCAGGAGAGGCGGAGCGAATGTAAAGTATGAAGAACTCCACTACAACTGCAGATTATGATCTGATTGTTCCAAAGAAGATGCAGAGGCGCCTCTTAGACATTTGTTTTATTGTTGTAAGATTTTTTAACATTGTTACGATTAACATTATTGTAAAATTGTTTGAATTATGCTTCATTTATTAATAAATATCATATATCTTTTATTAAATTTGAAGTATCGTTTAGATTTAATTCTTTTGGTGAGATTTAAATGTTTTATTTGTTTGCCTTGGGTTGGAATTATATGCAATTCTTCTTTGTTTTGGTTGGTTTTTAATGTAGGGAGGGTAGGATATTGCAAAAAAAATAGCAGCGCAAATCTGTGCAAATTAGCGGCGTTTTTGTTAGAAACGCCGCTAAAAGACCCCACTTTAGCAATTTTATAAGAACGCCATAAAGACCACACCTTTAGCGGCGCTTTTATAAGAAACGCTAAAGGTGTGGCCTTTAAGCGGCGTTTCTTATAAAAGCGCCGCTAAAAGTGGAGTCTTTTAGCGGCGTTTCTTATCAAAGCGCCGCTAAAAGTCAAGACTTCTAGCGGCATTTTTTCACAATAAACGCCGCTAACTTTTGCGGCGCGTGTTTTAGCGGCGTTTTTTGCGGCGCTTTCAAAAGCACCGTAAATAGTATTAGTGGCGCTTAAAAACGCCGCTAAAAGCCATAAAAAAACGCCGCTAAAAGTCTATTTTGGTGTAGTGAAAGAAGTAAATTTCATATAAAAACACCTGCTATCTATAATAACTTTGAACATAATTCAAATCAATTTGTATTTCAAGCCCAGTTGGATTGTTCAATAAAGGCTATCTCCACATTTTCTATCTTCAATTTGATTTGATTTTCCTTCGCTGACTATGTACAAAAATGTAAACATAAAAATTATTTATGCCGAATACTTGAGGGCATGAGTCATATTTACTCTTTTTCTTTCATATTGCATACTCTTGACTGAATTCAACTCTCTTTCTTTCATATTGTATACTCTTGACAACGAAGTAACAGTGGAAAGTAGGAGTAATACGACGACATTGCATTTAAAATGTCCATTTGTTTTACTATATTAAAAAATTGTTTTTCATGTTACTTTTTAAATCGTTGCATTTGTTTATGCTTTACTTATTAGGACTTAAAATAAATAGAATTATTATTCAAAATAAATAAATTTTATAACGGGATTAATTTCAAAACCTTTCTTTCTTTTTTTAAGTGATTACTTATTTCACCACTTTTTTTACAATATTTTTACACTAATTTTTATAAATTAGGTATGATGAATCACTCATGAAATTATATTATATGAAATCCTGATAATTTCGGATATTTGAAAATTAAATAAAACAATTTAGGTATAAGAGTTGATCACATATGAGAAGGTTATAACATCCCATAATACTTAAATTTCATATCTCGTGTTGTTTTACGTTTTGAAAATTGAAATATCCAAAATTATAAAGATGATATTATTATTTTTCTTATTTTAAAATATATAATTCCTCCCTCTAAATTATAATTTAATTACTAAAGATGATCAATAAAGACCATCCTATATTTTGAAGTTAAAATTGCATTAATCACTAAAGATTTGAAACCCTATCCTTATTGCCAGAAAAAAATCGACTTGAAATAAACTTCATAAGAACGATTAGTGTAGCAAAAATCACGACACGTAGTTAAACATTAGTTCAACTAAAAATAATTAAAAAATCATTTTATTCAAAAATTTATATTATATTATTATGACCCTATTTTATTATCAGTTTTATACCTTAAAAATAATTTAAACTCAAAAAGATATAAATATTATTAATGGGATTTAAATCTAAGAATATTAACATCTTAATTTCAACCATAGTTATATCTAATTTTAACATAATTATTTTATAAATATACTTTTTCTTTACTATTGTTTTGTCATAACATTCACATAATTAATGAAGTATCGAGGACATCAATTTCGGTCAAAAAGTCAGTGGATTGTCTTCAATGTCGCAACATCTATTTAAGATGTTGTCACAATCAACTCCGTACAACCTAAATTAATAAGTTTAGCCGTGAAAAAAGAAATTAATAGAATAAAAAACATGGAGTGAGAAAATTGAAAATTGATTGAGAAGCTATGTTTTTCTTTGGGGGTACTGTAGTGTGATTTTTTTTATTAGATAAATTAAGACAATACAAGTAAAAATAAATAAATATGAATATAATTTTAAATTGGGTGAATAAGTCTCGAATCTAATGGAAAAATCTTATACTAAAAGAAAGAGCCATTTGGCTTTCATATTGAAATGGAAGTGGGAAGATCTTTATCTTTGGGATTGGTTGGATTCTCATAAGGAGAATCCCAACCTTTAAAATAGAAAATTATTATTTAGGCTCTATAAATTTTTTAAAATTTTAAATTAATAAAATAAAATTATATTTTAATTTTTCTAAAATTTTAAAAATTTAATTTAATTTTTAAAATTATAAAAATATAAATATAAAAAAATTTAAATTTCAATCCCACTTCTAAAAATTGTTCCAACTTCCCTTGACTTCATGTAAACCTGATTGGTAAGTAAATCAATCAATTAACAATACCACCATCGCCACCTTATAATGATTTAATAAGAATTTTCATCATGTATTTTTGTTATCTAGTCATAATGATTCCATTTTTGAGATATGAACTGATTAAAACTTAAAACCGGGCCTTATCTGCTCATTAATATAATAATATTACTAAAATAATATCATAATATTTTGCCTTTCAGCTGTTAAAATATAATTATATTTCTATTGTGAAAAAGTATTGAATGAGTTTGTTTGTTTTTTAAATATTTCGATATGAGCATTTAGAAATTTTTTTATTTTAGTACTTGAATTATCAAATTTTATTTTATTTTAAAATTATCGACCTAAAATAAGTATGTGGCACATGTCACGTTTTTTTAATAAAATTTTCTTTCAGTTTATAGTTCATATTATTAAAATGGGATAATAAAAATTAAGTATCAAACTGAGAAAAATAGTATAATTCAAATGCGAAGATATAAGCTATTTATTATGAAGAAATAAGTTACAAAGTAAATTATTAGTATATAATGTTTAGAAATATGTTACAAAGTAAATATCCTGTCAGTCCTTAAACTTTTAGGCATATATCACTTTGGTCCTTCCCTTAGCCCATCGACCTCGCTCTTATCAGTCCAAATGGGTGGAAGAGAAAACGAAGTAAATTTCGTATAAAAACACCTGTTATCTACAATAACTTCGACCATAATTCAAATCAATTTGTATCTTGAACCATTGATTCAATCAGTTGGATTGTTCAATAAAAATAGCAAATCCTCTCTCCACGTTTTCGATTCAATTCATCAATTTGATTTGATTTTTCATCGCTGATTATGTACAAAAATGAAATGATAAAAAAGATTAATGCCAAAGACTTGAGGGCATAAGTGATAATTACTCTTTTTTCTTTCATATTGCATAATCTTTGACTGAGGTCTAGTGAATCCACCAACAGTCTTTTCACCAATATTTTGGACTACTATAATTGAAATAACCTGGAAAGTAAGCGTAATACAACGCCATTGTATTTAAAATGTCCACTTTTAATATAAAATTTTATTTTATTTTATATAAAATGTTTGTCATGTTACTTTTGTAATCGTATGTATTACTTATTTAAAAATAAATAGAATTGTTTATTCAAAATAAAAAATTTGACTCAATTTTTTTTTCAACATAATAATCAAATCTCATGCAATGTGACTTGATATGTAAATACAGAATCTAAATAAAAAGCATGTAAGACATGCAGTTGTATAATAACAGAAATCAGAAAGCATAAAGCTCTGCACTTTCAGAACAAATGTGTCACAAATCAACAAAAGCAAACCAATTTTGCCATAATGTCACATGTATGCTCATATAGCAGATTTAAAGATACACAAATTAACATAATTAGACATCATATACAAACATAGCAAAACAGAAACATACCATTAGAATTATCAGTATACAGATCATGCACATATATTTCACATACCTTTTCCACATTACTTAGAGTATCGTACTATCAGATATCATGTTTTCAAGTATTATTTGTACAATATGGACACTACGGAGTAGCTAAATACGCATCACAGATAAATACAATCTTAGGTGAAATTTCCAGAAAATAGATTCACAAGCCTATGTGGCCCACACGGCCCTACTAACCCAGACTGTGTGACGCTCATGGCCTGGCACACTGCCGTATGACATCGATAGTGAATTTTTCAGCATCGTGACGATCACTATTTTTCGAATTTTTCGTTACACACCTGCTTACTTCTAAATGGCGACAGAATAATACAATTCCAGACCCTAAATTAGTATTCAAAGCAAACTAATTAACCACAATATTCTAATTCCAAACACTAATTTGACCACAACACTTAAAGCATTCAATCTCTTACCCCAAACAAACGAACAGTTTCAAGAGCTCTCAATTCTTTGGAACCATTTGTTATCAAAACTTCACCTAAACCAAGGAGCTGAGTACAAATAATCAAAGTTGTGACACATCAAATACAAAACAAACTCCCATAAATGTGAAAATTCCTTCGGCAATTATGAATCTTAAAACAAAATCCTTACCACCCATCATCAAATTGTTCTAAAACAAATGTTGGTGACGAAATCATTTTTTGAAAGGTCGACTTTTTATTTTAAAAAACGAAAAAGGGAGTCGCCACCGATCATTTTTATGAAGTGTGATTGGGTCACCTCGTAACGGTTTATTAAAATAACAATTTTGGTCTACGAAATTCAGAAAAACGGGTTCGAGAGTCAGTTACGTACGAGGAAGGATTAGCACCCTCATAACACCCAAAATTGATACCTAATTGATTAATTAATGTCTTAATGTCGAAAGTTGAAAACTCTAAAAGAATTTAAAATACGATCCCTCTTTATTGATGTTATTTTTAGGTAAAATTGCTTGGATAAATCAAAACGTGTGTTTAAGACTTTCTCGTCCCTAACTAGCAAAATATCATGTCCCGTAAGTTAGGACACAACACCTTGAATCTTTGAGAATGAGTTTGCCTTTATTTTATTTTTTTAAATCTTATGTATTTTGATTTTAAAAGGATATTCGGTTATTAGAGTTCAACGAGGAAATCAAAATCCCGTGAGTTAGGGTACAATTTCTCGAAGCTCTAAACAGGAATATTGCCTTTATTTTCAAATGTTTTTGAATAAATACACATGTAATGTTTAAAACTACACATATTTATTTTATTTGGATTATAGCATAAAGAATGAATATTTAATCACGGCTTGCGACACGATTGGAATAATAATAGAATGATAACGCGAATAAGCGAAATGACGGTATATCTATAATAATGAGACAACAAATAAGCAATGTCAATAATCAATTAAGTCTAATGTTAATTAAACAATAATAAAATAATAATAAAAGAAAGTGGAACATGCATGATAAAAATAATAGATATAAAAGTATAAAAAAAGGAAATAAATAAGTAACAAAGAAGAATTAAAATAAGGGCAATTTACCAAAAAAAGCCCTAAAATTTTAAAAATTATGGAAATGGGCCAGTTTGTAGAAAATTTACGGGAAAGGGCCATTTCCCCTAAAAACGCATCCACGTCGGTAGCGTTCTTGGGAAATCGACCTAAAGCGCGCCCACGGGACGCGTTTTTGTCCACCTCAAGAAAACATGTCCACAAAGGCGCTTTTGCTGAGGTGGACAAAAACGTGTCCCTGTGGGCGCTTTAGGTCGGGCTTCAAAACACGCTACCGACGGGACGCGTTTTTGGGGGAAATTCCCTATGAAATTATTTTTGAAGTTTTTGGCCCAATAGTCTCCGGAAAAATAATTTTGATGAGACGTTTCTGAACAAATGGTGGCCAAAAACGCTTTTAGCGGGGCACTATCGACGCAGCGTCTTTGAAAAGCGCCCCACGTGGACGCTTTTTTTGCTACATGAGTCTCCGCAAAATAATTTTGAGGAGACGTTTCAACAAACATACAAAAACGCTTCAGCAGGTGCACTATCGATATCGTCTTCAAAAGCGCTCCCACGTGGACGCGCTTTTGCTCTGATGATCTCGCAAAATTAGGCTATAAATCAGTCAAATTTCATTCTGAGGTTGCATAAGGGAAATTGAGGCAAAAGGAAAAAAAATTGAAAATGAGTGAACGTATTAATGCTATTATTTACTACGACGGTGAAGTTCGTGACACCGAAAATGGCATTGTTTTCTTATCGAAAAACACAGCGCGACTGAGTTTTAATCGGAACATCGATTTAGTAGAACTTCGCAAAAGAATTAGGCGTAAAATATTCAAACAACGCCAATGAAAGTTCAGTGTATTAAGTATAGATTTTGCGCCTCGGTTGATCCGGTGAGATATGAGTCGTTCGACATCAAAGGTGCTCGGAGCTTTGAGGTAATGGTGGAGACTCATCTTGCCAGTGGATCACCCTATATCGAGGTATATGTAGAATTTTCATCTCCAAGTGATCTTTCTGCGACCTCGACATCTACTGCCGTTCGAGGGGAATACACGACCCCAAGCCGACACTCTGTAAGTGGGATGCAAAACACAGAAGTGCCCATGTGCGGTAGTAGTATGGAAAACATAACCCCTGCACGACACTCGGTTGGTGGATGGGACATGCATATCCGTCATTCGACGTCCGATGATAGAAATACGTATTGGGGGACGTCGTCAACTTCTAGTGGTTGGCAATCCACATACGATTGGAATCTTTACGAAAGATGTTTAAGGAGGATGATGTACTCCGACTACATCCACCGTGAGGGCCCTCGTTTGTTGCGAGTTATGGAGGGTCGGACGATGAATCGATGTGGATCCACCTTGGGAGGCGGGGCCCGACGGTGCGAAGTTGGATTATTTTCTAAATCGAGCCCGCTTCAATTGTACTGAAGACGTTGAGGCGGTTCGACGAAGAAGAAGAAGATCCGCTATTCGTAGGCGTATTGCCTCCAAATTTCACATGCATAATGTCGATCTATCTCAAGATGATGCATTGGAGTTTCTTGAACTACCACACCGGACGCGTGACCGTACAGATTCTTCGTTGGATTCGGACCAATTAGAAGTGGGTAACCATTTTTCCAACAAGAATACTTTTCTTGCTGCATTGAAATAGTTCAGCATTAAGAACGGGGTTAACTACAAGGTGGTTAAATCAAAGCTCAATAAGTTCGAGGCAAAGTGTGCAGTGCAAGATGGCACATGTTCATGGAAAATCATGGCGTCATTGAGGAAAAGGATAGGGTTGTGGGAGATAAAAAAGTACAAAGGTCGACATACATGTCTTACCGGTACAGTACCACTATGTGTTCAGTGATTTCGAATAACAGTAATAATATGTAATGTTGCATTGTTTAACGTACTTCATTGACAGGTGTAACACAAGATCATCCGAAAATGGATTCAGACATGTTGGCTGAACTAATAATGCCGACAGTGAAGGCTGATCCCAAGACTACGGTGCCGGCCTTAATTGGCAGTATTTGTAGCCAATTGGGGTACACGCCTTCTTACATAAAGGCTTGGATAGCCAAGCAGAAGGCGTTAGAAAGGTTACACGGTGGGTGGGACACTTCATATAATGAAGTGTGGCGGTGGTGTCAGTCTTTGGAGAGATATGTCACAAAAGACGACGGACCTTAAAACGGAACTTCGTACTACAACGATCGTCTGCTCCGTGGATGCGCAGTGTTCAAGTGTCTGTTCTGGACATCTAAGCAATGCCGAGATGCCTTTAAATACTGCAAGCCATTGGTACAAATTGACGGTACCTTTATGTATGGTAGATATACGCGCCGGCTATTGCTAGTCAGCAAAGACAAGACTACGTGGAGAATCCTTTCAATTGCGTTCGCAATAACACCGAGGAAGTCAGCTGATGACTGGGACTTCTTCCTATCTAGGTTAAGGAGGCATGTTTGCCCCCAACCTGACATATACGTTATATCGGATCGGGGCCCTGGAATACTTGCGGCAATAGAATGCCAGGGAAGCATGTGGCATCGCACACACCATTGATATTGCCTGAGGCATGTTTTATCCAACTACTATGGGCAACATCGATCTAAAAGATGTAAAGCAAAGAAGTGACCGATATGGGTATGAAATGTCTATTGATATAATTTCGTTTGTAATATTCAATTTATTCTCAATTGAAGAGTGGTATGTAATATTCGCTATCAACGATATTGGCGGTGTGAGATCAATAAAGACCGTTTTCACGAGATGTTTGGATGCTTATGCGAGATAACGCCAAGGCGCAAGGTACCGTGCAAAATTCCTTTCGAGCAGTGGACACAAGCATATGACGGCGGCTACGATATGGGCATATGACCACAAACCCGCCGAATGCATAAATTTTGTTCGAAGGAACCCGTCATCTGTCGATTACATCAGTTGTGCAAGAGACATATTTTCGGTTAGCGGCACTATTTCCGAAGAGAACAGCGAGTTATAGAGGGCAGATGCAAGGAGGCCATGTATGGAGCCCGAAGGTCTTGCAAGAAATAAACCGTGGGAAGGCACGGGCGAGCACCATGCACACAGTGTGTCACGATCGCGACAACCTATGGTTTCGTGTCACGGAGTTTGATGAGACCAACCAAGGTATTGTTGGCGACCATTATCGTGTACATTTGACAAATAGGACTCGCGATGTGGATATTTGATACACTTCGTTACCCATGCGCCTATGTAATTGCGGCTTGTCAGAATCTCCGTCTTGATCCAATGAGATATGTCGACGAAGTGTATAAATTAGAAAACATGTACAACGTGTGGAGACACGTATTCCCACCAGTCCCAGATGAATGTAAGTGGCCATCGGTATCGCTTGCACCATATAAGCTGTTGCCGGATAGACAATTGAGGCGCAAACCAAAAGGTCGACCTTGCTCGACTAGAATACGCAACAATATGGATATCCGAGAAACAAGCAGCCAAAGTCGGCTGTGCAGATGGTGTAAGAACCCGGGCCATACATCTCGCTCGTGTCCAAATCGGAATAGTTGAGCGTGTTCTTAGGTCTTTTGTCTCATATTGGCTATGTAATATCTATTTTTTTGGAGGAAAACGGTGAACTTTTGTACAATAACTTTTATTTTATTAAAAAAATTAAATATATTAAATATATTACAACTTAATTACAAAAAAAAATTAAACCAATTCTATTTTGTCAAAGTTATTAAAATTAAATAAATTAAAAAATTAAATTACAATAAAAAAGCAAACTCAAATTTTATTAAATATATTAGAACTTAATTACAAAAAAAAAATTAAACCAATTCTATTTTGTCAAAGTTATTAAAATTAAATAAATTAAAAAATTAAATTACAATAAAAAAAGCAAACTAAAATTTTATTAAATATATTACAACTTAATTACAAAAAAAAATTAAACCAATTCTATTTTGTCAAAGTTATTAAAATTGAATAAATTAAAAAATTAAATTACAATAAAAAAGCAAACTCAAATTTTATTAAATATATTACAACTTAATAACAAAAAAATTAAACCAATTCTATTTTGTCAAAGTTATTAAAATTGAATAAATTAAAAAATAAATTACAATAAAAAGCAAACTCAAATTTATTAAATATATTACAACTTAATTACAAAAAAAAATTAAACCAATTCTATTTTGTCAAAGTTATTAAAATTGAATAAATTAAAAATTAAATTACAATAAAAAAACAAACTCAAATTTTATTAAATATATTACAACTTAATTACAAAAATTAAACCTTAATTACAAAAAATTAAATTCAAATTATAAATTAATTTACAATTACTCAAATTAGGGGTTTAGGGTTTAGTCTTGATGCTTGGGAACCAAGTGCCACAGGGCGGTCGACAGATTCGCTACTGGATTCCTCCTTCTTCCGGCTTCCGCGGGTCGTGGAACCTCGGGCGGAATCGGGTTCACGCCGGTGGGTCAGTTCGATGTTACGATGGTGACCCACTCGATAAAATAATGACCCCGAAGGTGTTTGCATAAACCACGGCGGGGGTGACTGCATCCCGAACGGAGAAGCAACCTGGCGAGAAGAAGTGCTCCCGACGACGCCTCCTCGAACCCACATGCGACGTCGGCCTCACCATCGGTGGCAATGAAAGTAGTCGAACGGACTCGAACCCGACCATGCACTCCAACCTGGGCTAGGACTAGGAAACTGAAACATATATGGGTTAGGAGGATACATATAAGGGGAAGGGTACGCACCTGGCATGAACGGTAGATGCTGCGATATCGGTGTTGTCGGCTGAACTGATGGGCCCGGTGACTGTATAGGCGCTGTTGCTGGGCCCGGTGACTGTGTCGGCGCTGATGATGGCCCCGCCTCATCACCCATTCTCCTTAGATTTAAAGGGGCCCGACGTTCCCTTCGCTCGCGAAGTTGCCGTCGCCTCTCTTCTTCCGACAACAGATACGGCTTGCCATGGATCCTAAACCATGGCATGTACTCCAGCACGCACGCTAACTCCGGAATGACTATCGGTTCCGGTCAGGTATATAGTCATACCGGTTCTCCCACGTCTCGATATGACTCGACCAAAATCTTGGCCAATTCGTGTGCGGCTGCCGTAAGTCCACTGTGTGCTCATCATCGAGCACTTCCGGTGGCACGGGGATCGGTTTTCGAAATCCAAATTACCGCAGAACCCGATCTGCCTGGTGCATCTCCACGGTCGCGTAGGTGATCAATGGGACCTTTACGTGCCAACCGCTCGGATTTTGGAGGAACTCCTACGGAATTACTGCCCGAATTTTCGGATCCTCGTACGGTGTCCATTAAAACTATATTAACATTACCAAAATATTAGTTATATACCTAATATTAGACACTACATACGAAATACTAAATTATAATAACAAAATTCGAAACTTACTTGTGATTCCAACCTTTGGTCCAATAGGAGCTGTATATCCTCAAGCGAGTTAGGTATTCCAACATGACTCGCCAAATGGTTCCACCTAATTAAATAAACTTTTAGCATGCAATTATACTATAAATCTACGAAATAATTGTAAAATATAATATTAAATTTACCTCGTTATCGGTGAGAATGAATATGGGTGGTCGAGTCGAGGCGTAAAATGGAAATCGGAACCATGCCCATGACTACAGAATGATAGGCAACCTCCAATTTTGCTTTACTCGGCGCGTTCTCAAGACATCTCCGGTACAACCTCAACAAAGACGGCAGACCCCTCAACTCAATTCACCACCGCTCTCGAAATCAATAAGTTTGAGAGCCATCTCGGTGGACGAGGTTTCTAGAGAGGTCCGCATCGATAGCCTCCGATTATTTGAAGAATGTATGCCCGAGCATACCGTATTCTTTCTACTTGGTCGAACCTCGTTCGGCTCCGGAATGCGTCTCGTAACTGTGCCATATCGATCCGAGCTCCTTGAATTCTATCCGAATGGCACCCGAAGCTCGTAGCATCTGACCATCCAATCGGTAGATGTTACGGACCAGTGACTCACCGACCCGCCCACCGGTAATCCCAACCGCAATTGCACATCTTCTAGAGTGATGGTACACTCTCGCATGGCGATGGAAAGTGTGGGTCTCGGGTCTCCACCTCTCAATCAACGCGCTGATCAAAGGCGGCTCCAACTTGAACCTCCGGCCTATCGTGGCCACGTGCCAAAAACCCGCTTCTCGCAGGTAATTCTCGATCAAGGGCGATGGGGGACCATGCATGTTGCGAATATAACATTCCAACACCCGATCTACAGACTATTTAAAAAATTATAAAATTAACAATTAATTAAAATTGCATAATTGAAAAAAAATAAATTATATTGAAAAATTAAAATTAAAACTTACCATTTTTATTTGCTCGACGGAAATGTGCTTGTCGTCTAGGCGACGTAATTCCCCGGCCATTGTAATCCGATAAAAAATTTTAAAATTTTCTAAAAAAGATATATTAAAAAATAAAAAGAGCTTTTTCGTAAATAGTAATGGACTATTTTTGAAATTTGAGAGTAAATTTCAAGGACCTTGAGAGAAAATTGAGAGAATATTGAGAGAATATTGAGAAAGGATTGAAATGTGAAAAAAATAAAGGGTGGGGGGCTTTTATACTTTTTTTCTGACCGTTGGGGAGCCAACGGTCAAAAAAATATGACATTCTTGGCTAAAGCGCCCACGGGGACGCGTTTTTGTCCACCTCAAAAAAGCGCCTTCACGTGGACACGCTTTTGCTGAGGTGGACAAAAACGCGTCCCGAGGGTGCGCTTTAGGTCAGTTTCCCCCAAAAACGCGCTGACGTGGACGCGTTTTTGGGGGAAATAGCCCTTTCCCGTAAATTTTCTACAAACTGGCCCATTTCCGTCATTTTTAAAATTTTAGGGTTTTTTTTTGGTAAATTTCCCTTAAAATAATATAATGATGATAATAGTAAAATTTTGCGTAAATAAGAGATTATAAACAATTATATAATAATAAACAAGTAAGTGAATAAATAATAGATGAAATGGAATAATAAAAAAATATGTATATAAAATATATATTTATAAAAGAATACACCATGAAGGAGAAAACGAGCCAATTTGAAATACTAAAAAACAATAATAAAAGAAATGATAGGAACGTAAGTAAATAAAAATAAATCATTAATAAAAATTTGATTAAAGATTGAAATTATATAAATAAATAAATTAATTAAACAAATCTGAAATAATAGAAAATTTGAAGATAAATAGATTAAGGTGGAATTGAAATAAAAAGAGGTTTTGGGCCTAAATTAATGAAAATTGCGTCTCTAAGAGAGAGAAGAATTTCTATAAATAAGAGTAACATTTCATTTGAAAAATATAGCAAAAAGTTCTCAAAGATCTTTCTATTCTTCCTCCATCTTCTATTTTTCTTAGATTGTTCTATAAAGAATAGTCTTAGAAAATCATTATAGAAATTGATTTTCTTATTATATTCTGTTCAGTGCTTAGTAGACTATTTTCATCAATATAAAATGCAAATAGTCACCGGGTTTCATTGTATCCTCAAGCTTCATTTGTTTGAAACTCATTTGTGCACCGAGTATAGGTGAGAGAAAATAGAACCTTAAAGATAGTGGCTTGATACACGTCTTGAAACCTTGTCCTATTACTTCATTTTTTCTGTTCGAGTTGTTGTTCATATTTATTCGTTAGGATGTTTGAGATTTTCCTCACCAAAATTCCATGCTTACATATAAATTATTAGTATATAATGTTTAGAAACATGTTACAAAGTAAATATCCTTTGTCAATCCTTAAACTTTTAGGCAGATCATTTTGGTCCTTCCCTTAGCCGATGGACCTCTTATCAGTCCAAATGGGTGGAAGAGAAAGAGAAGTAAATTTCATATAAAAACACCTGCGATTTGCAATAAATTCGACCATGATTCAAATCAATTTGAATTTTTGAGCCATTGATTTACTGAACCCGATTGTTCAATTAAAATATCAAATTAAATGTTAAATGCCATCTCCATATTTTCGATTCAATTCAATAATTTGATTTGATTTTTTCATCGCTGATTATGTACAAAAATGTAAAGATAAAAATTATTTATGCCAAATACTTGAGAGCATGAGTGATATTTACTCTTGACTGAATTCAAGTGAATCTACCAGCAGTCTTTTTCACCAATCATTTGCGTTATTAATAATATTATTATTATAACCGTGGAAAGTATGCGTAATACGACGCCATTGTGTTTAAAATGTCCACTACTTTTCCCAAAAACGAAGATTATTTCGGAATCGCGCTTTTACTTGGATCAAATTAATAATCTTAATCTTTTATTTATATCTCTTTAGTTAACTTTGTTAATTGAATGTTTATGTAAATATTAAAATATATTTGTACTTTATACATACAAAATAAGTAAATAATATTTACTAGGATTGATGACCCTAGTAGAATATTTAGACAGGTGAGACCGAAAGTATATCCTGTTGAGTAAACTAGTACCAAGCAGTGAGACTGAAAGGGTATTTCTAACTAAAGATGGTAAGTACTTACGTTAAGGGTAATTATCAGCTTAGTTAATAATTCGGGCTTCATTTTATTCTTGACTAAGTAGCTTGCATTGTCAAAACTAAGAATAGGAATTCTCGATAACTTAACTTAGGATAGCTTTTAGTTTTAATTAATTACTTTTACTTTAATTTTCGTAACTCGGTTAGACTATTAATTATTTTCGGGTAATTGATTTAGTAATACTTTTCTCCAATATAGTAATCTCTTGAGCACAATCCTTGAAATAATTTCTAAATGTTTCATTGTAAATAAATTTCTATTACAATTTGACATGTTCGCTTACAGATACCGTAATTTTACTTTCACATATAATTCCACATTTTTAAGCTCCGATCCATGCACGTAGAGTGGCGGTAAAAGTGGGGATTTCAGAAATTTTATAACACGTTTTAAAGTATGAAATCCTTTTTAGGAAGATAATTTCGGATCTTTGAATATCAAATAAAACAATTTAGGTTATAGCATCCCATAAATGCTTAAAATTCATACCTCGTTAAATGCTTGCTGTTTTAAGTTTTGAAAATTGGATTATCCAAAATTGATATCTAAATATAAGGATTATATGATTTTTTAAATTTATTTTAAAAATATTTAATTCACTCGATTTAAAATATAATTAAATTATTAAAGATGATCGATATCCTATATTTTGTAGATAAAATTGCATTAATCGCTATAGATTTGAAATTCGATCCATATTGCCAAAAGGAAAAAAAATCGACTTGGAATAAACTTCATAAAAATCCCTATATATATCCGAGATTTTAGGTTTAAAATCTCAATTATTTTACTTTTATTCGGCATATTAAAATTATACCGATAACCATTCATATTTTTAATATGTGATTTTTTTAACATTGATCTCATTATAGGTTTTTATCATGTCTGCTCTGTTTTATATAATATTTAAAAATATTCATAGCTCTTTCTTAACCTTTAAATAAGAGGATAATATACTTTAACGCACTCGAACCACCATCCTCCTACACTTGTAACAGTGTAATATCAATCGAGCTAAGGTTTAATCTGTCAATATTTAATATTTAATTTCTCATTATTATGCGTACAAGAAATCATATATAATATAATATAATATAATAAAGCAAGGTTTTTATGCAAAAATAGAAAACTTTTTAGTTGTAGGATAGTTTAGAAGCTCACTTGTGTCACCAATAATATTATGACACATAAGCATATGCAGAATTTAAGTCTATCAAAGGAAAGTGATGTCTATTGCAGGCAAGACTTGAGGACTATTTTGTAACCTACCAAATATAATGTTATTAGTCCTTAATTTAGCTTAATTTAAGAATTATTTCGTAAGGAAATATTTAAGGATTTATTGAAAAAAAAATACTAATGTCAATATTTAAGGATCATTTCATAAGAACATATATATTTTGTAAGCGAAAAATTGTAACCCAAACGTTAGGGCACTATTCCCGAGTTCCTAAATACAAAACATATTCACTTATTTCATTAAAATTTAATTGTTTTGCAGTATTTTTAATCTCTCGTATCTGCATTCCTATTCCCAATTTTATTTTACATTTTTATTTTGATTTATTATATGAGAGTTTTAAGGATTTTTTTATTTAATAGTATAGCACGAGGCTAAGAAAACAAATATAGACGTAAACACAATAAATATAAACACTACTACTACTAATGATAACAATAACAATAATAATAATAAACTAATAATAGTAATAATAGTAATAATAGTAAAAAATGATAACACATACAATCATAATAATAGATGATAGCAATAGCAAACAAAAAAAATGAAAATAACAAATAATAATAATAATAATATGGTAATAAATAATAATAAAATGATAACAATAATAAATAACGTACGAATAATGATATAGTAATAATACTATAACAATAATAGTAATCTGACAAAAATGATAGAGAATAAAAAAATATTAGAACGATGACAATAAAAATATAAATAATACTAATGATAATATATAATGTATAAATAATAATATAAAATAAAAGAAAGAAAAATGATAATAATAATAGTCAACAATGAATAATGTAATATATGCAAAAGAATAAGCAAATATAATATATAATATAATAGTAATAGTAGAGATATAGTAATAATAATATACATATAAATAGTAATAATAATAGAGAGTAAAATAATAGTTAAATAATCAAAAATTTAATTAATGTATTTACAGATACATTGCAAGCGATTCTATTGGCATGCAAAGTTAATCTATAACTTAACCTATTTATTAAACACAATATTTAACTACTCGATTAATCTATTTTCATCCAATTAAATGTGTAGCACATGACACACTGACTTAAATGAATTCTCTACATCTATACATCAAGCATGTACATTAATAAATAATTTTATCAAATTAAATTAATGATAAATATATTATCTCATCTCTTTTATAATATTTCAATTGTCTCACCTAAAGGGTATGGCCTTGTAGGTTTGTGTAGCATCGGTAGTAATATTAGAACACTTATAATGTTACAAGTAATGAGTGGCATCTAACAATGCATCATCGCTACTCAAATTACAAGAAGTAATGGTTCGACATAACTTTTACTATGACAATATCAATGTGTAGCATATCCCTTGTCCTTTATATCTAGACTAAACACAAGTCATGGAATAGTCACACTTGTATATCTAATGTCTTGTTTCTTGATTCTCGAGTAGACTAAGATATCACATAACAACTATATTGAGCATGACCATGCATTTCTAGTCTTAGTCGATCAAGAGGCCTAAGATATTTCTCTCATTATGTAGGAGGGATAAATACTATCTTGATCAATCACATCCCACTACACAGATTGTGGCACAGCCAACATCAATCTTTATAGTACAACCTTTTACTGAAAACGTTTGACTGTGTCAAAGTATATGACTCACGTTGTTGGAATAATGATGATCTCAAGTCTAAGGATCATGTATATAATTATCACTATATGAAATGTTGTGACTATTATATAATAATCCAAAAAACATTCTCATGGTGAGTCAGTCCAATACGTTGTTCTCTAACATGTATTTATGCATTGAGTTTGACATCCTTATGTTAATGACAACACTTTGCCATCAATCAACTACATATCAGTCTCAATGTATTATTATTGTCCAAGCCCACAATAATACTAGACTAAGAACATTTAAGGATAATCATATTATTCTTAAGACTTTATTATTAAACCGCTTATTTAATACACAAAATAAAAACTAAAATAAAAATGGCAAAGGCCTTTTATTAATAAACGAGGTAAACAAACATGCGATTACAATCATCTTGTCGTGGGTTCTTAGGGCTTACTATATGAGGTTCGGTTCTAAAGAGGGGTACCTTAACCAGCAGATTCCTCGATCTTCACCCATTATAGGCTCATATAGACCGAGTTCAGTTCAAGGGAATACATTTCCCTATGGCTGCACGGAGATGAAAATCTCACGAAGACATAGGTACGGATGTATCCCGAAAGTGATCCACTATCCTGCACGGAGGTGAAAACCTCACGAAGGAGTAGTTTCTCACTCTCACATAAAGGTGTGACCACAACGGTCATGTAATGCAATGCCGAAATTGAAACAACATACAATAAAAAGATCTTGATTTTTAAATTAAACTTTCAAGCTTCCGACAAAAGACAGAAAATAATCAATTTATGGCTTGACTCTCTTTAAGGTCCTCCCCAGTGGAGTCGCCAAGCTGTCGTAACCGTTTTTTGGAAAACAAAACGGGGTTCGACTTTGGTTTTGAAAATAGGGATAAAACGGGAGTCGCCACCGACCTTCATTTGGTGTGATCGGATCACCTTTATTTTAATAAAACATTTTGTTTTACTAAAACGGTGTTTTTGGTCTGCGAAGTTTTGAAAATCGGGTTTGGGAGTCGGTTACTCACGAGGAAGGGTTAGCACCCTCGACACGCCCAAAATTGGTACCAAAGTGATTAATTAATGTCTTAATGTCGGAAGTTTGAAAAGGTTTTAAAATACGGGTCTTTTAAAAGGTATTAGATTTTGAGATATCTTTGTTCGAGAGGGTACGAACATCACATCCAAAGACGTTAGGACATGATATTCTAAACCTTCGTAATCAAAGCTATCTCATAATTTTACAAAGTTTACCAAAAGGATGTTTAGTTATTTAGTCAAACGGAAAATCGTAACCCAGCACGTTAGGGCACTATTCCCCGAGTTCCTAAATACAAAACATTGCCTTTATTTCAAAACCTTTAAATGGAGTATAGTAATCTTACAAAATGCATCGTATCGGATTGAATTTAAGAAAGGGCTTGAGTCAAAACTTGAGATTTCTTTGTCCCGAAAAGATACAAACATCACATCCAACACGTTAGGACACGATGTTTTAATCTCTCGTAATCAAAGTCATCTCGTGATTCGCGAAACTTCGTAATAGGGATGTTAAGTTATTTAGTTAAACGGAAAATCGCAACCCAGCACGTTAGGGCACTATTTTCCGAGTTTGTAAATACCAAAACATTGCCTTATTTTGAAATCTTTTAGGTGAAATATGATGATTTTACGAAAGATGTTTTGTTCAATAATATAATACAAAACGAAGATAACAAATGTGGATGTGAATGTTATAAATAAGAAAAAATACAAATAATAGTAATAATAATGATAATACAAAGTAGTAATAAAAATGAATAAATAAATAAATAAATAAAATAAGAAATAACAATGCCAAGATAATAATGATGATACTTGAAATGAAAATAAAATAATGATGATAATATGTAAAAAAATAATTGTTACAATTAATACATGAAATAATATATATAAAATAAAATATATGCATATAAAAATAATAATATAATGGTAGTAATAATACGGACAAGGTAATAGTAAAAATAGATAGTAACAATAATAATAATAAAATGATCATCTCAATCATAATATTAGTAAATAAATAAGATAATAACACATACAATTGTTATAATAAATAATAGTAACATAAACAAATAATAGTGGAAATATAACCAAAATAACAAATAATAATATGTTATAATAAATAATAGTAATAGAATCAAATAATAGTGAAAATATAATCAAAATAATAAATAATAATAATAATAAAGTTAGTGAAATGCATTAATAATAAAATATAAAAATATAATAATGATAATAACAATATTAATAGAATAACAAAAAGACTAAAAAATTTTGCAAAACAACTAAAATAGGATTAAATTGCATTCAAAATGAAAGTTTAGGGTTAATTGAAATAAAATAAAAGGAAAAGGGTCTATTTACACACGTGAAAAGATTGGAGGGACCCAAAAGACAATTTTTCCATAAGTTGAAACGCAGCGTTTAAAGGGGGACTGAATCGCAAACCGCAAAAAATTATTGGGCCAATTCTGTAATAATTAAAAGTTTGATTTTAAAAACACAAAATGCGGAAGGGCCGATTATGCAATTAACCCTTCCTTCAAAACACGCGGATCCCCTGAGCGGGTCGGTCGCACGCGGTCGAGTTCAAACGACGCCATTTTGGGGTTAGGACAATTTCAAAACGACGTCGTTTGGGAGGCTATTTAAAGGCCAAAAACCCCAAAAAAAAATCATTTGTGCAGTCAAACTTTTAAAAAATTTCCCTTTTTTCTCTCTCTGAGGGAATCCGGGGGTCTCCATTGTCGGACGTCAGCCGCCAAGCCCTATTCGTCGCCCACGTGGTATAAAAAGGTAAAAATTTATTTTTTATTTTTTATTTTTTTTATTTTGTTACCAGTTTTAAGTCGGTATATTTGCGTGAATGGAAAGAAAAAAAATAAAATAAAATTTTGAAAGTAAAAATATCACCTCTTCGGTTCTCTGTTTCTCGTTTGTTGATCTACTTCGTTTCTTTGTTTTTTTTCTTTTTTTTTGTATTTGAATCTTCGTTCTTTTTTTTGTTTTTTCTTCTTTTTTTTGGTGTTCGAAACTTTGTTTTTTTTTTGTATTGATTTTAAAGAAAAAAAAATCACCAAAAAGTCCATTTACAATGGATCTTAATCGCTTTTTATAGCCATTTACAAAAGATTTTTGTATTTTCTTACGCTCCGTGCTTCTGCTGCGTGTTCGTTTCCTTTTGCAGGGGGCATGGGCGAGGCGGAGCAGTGGAGGAGGCGATGGATGGTGGTGTCAAGTCGAAAGGTCGTAGGTAGGTGGGGGTTAGGTCTGGCTTAGGGTTGTGGTTTTCCCCTTTTTTGTTTTGGCTAAAAGTTTGGGGAACTTCGAGGAAATAAGAATTTAGGGAGAAGAGATTTGTAATCTCCATCTTCTCTTCTTGAAACTTCAAAAGAATAATGATTGATCCTCATTGTTAACTCAGGGAGACGGGATTTGTAATTTCAACCTACTCCATTGGAACGCCGAGGAAATGAGAATTGTGGAGAAGAGATTCGTAATCTCCATCTTCTCTATCAAACTTCAAAGAATTAAGGATGGAACCTCATTGTTAACTCGTGGAGATGGGATTTGTAATCTCAACCTACTCCACAGAACTTCGAGGAAATAAGAATTCAGGAGAAGAGATTTGTAATCTCTATCTTCTCTTACTGAAACTTCAAAGAATTAATGATGGAACCTCATTGTTAACTCAGGGAGATGGGATTTGTAATCTCAACCTACTCCACAGGAACTTCGAGGAAATAAGAATTCAGGGAGAAGAGATTTGTAATCTCCATCTTCTCTTCTGAAACTTCAAAGGAATAATGATTGATCCTCATTGTTAACTCGTGGAGACGGATTTGTAATCTCAACCTACTCCACTGGAACGTCGAGGAAATGAGAATTCAGGGAGAAGAGATTCGTAGTCTTCATCTTCTCTACTGAAACTTCAAAGAGTTAAGGATGGAACCTCATTGTTAACTCAGGGAGACGGGATTTGTAATCTCAACCTACTCCACGGGAACTTCGAGGAAATAAGAATTCAGGGAGAAGAGATTTGTAATCTCCATCTTCTCTTACTGAAACTTCAAAGGAATAATGATTGATCCTCATTATTAACTCAGGGAGACGGGATTTGTAATCTCAACCTACTCTACTGGAACGTCGAGGAAATGAGAATTCAGGGAGAAGAGATTCATAGTCTTCATCTTCTCTACCGAAACTTTAAAGAATTAGGGATTTATCCTCATTGTTAACTCAGGGAGACGGAATTTGTAATCTCAACCTACTCCACGGGAACGTCGAGGAAATAAGGATTCAGAACTTTTCAATTTGCTTCCTTACTATATTTCGGAAGACTTCAATCTTCACTCGCTCCCTACCATCTCAAGGAGCAAAATCAACTTTCAATTTGCTTCCTTACTATCTTCGTGAAGACTTCAATCTTCATTCCCACTACCATCTTAAGGAACGAATCAACTTTTCAATGTGCTTCCTTACTATCTTCAGGAAGGCTTCATTCTTCAGTCTACCCCACTACCATCTTGAGGGAACGAAATCTGAACTTTTCAATGTGCTTCCTTACTATCTTCAGGAAGACTTCATTCTTCAGTCTGCCCCACTACCATCTTGAGGGAACGAAATCTGAATTTTTCAATGTGCTTCCTTACTATCTTCAGGAAGACTTCATTCTTCAGTCTGCCCCACTATCATCTCGAGGGAACAAAATCTGAACTTCAATATCGTTACACCATTCTTTGAGGAACCTATCCTGTAGAATGAATTTTATGTGCTTATGCAAATGATGAAGATGCTATGATCAAAATGACTCAAAGCCTCCTAACTACACGCGTTATGGACGACACTTTCATGAATGCAGAATGTCATGAGAATGGTCTTTTTACAATGATTAAGATGCAATGATCAGAATGAATCCTAACTAAATGACAATGGATGACTTTTGCATGAATGCAGAATGTCATGAGAATGGTCTTTTTATGATGATTAGGATGCAATGAGTCGAATGCTCCTAACAAAACGTGTTGCAAAATGAAATGATCCCTTTTTTTAAATGCTTAGGGTCATCATTGCTCATAGTCCATTAATGTTCTATCACTGATACGCTATCATGCTTTCTCGTTCAGCCGGTATCTTTAATAGAAAACCCAAAGAAATGATCATATTATGCTCAACAACCTTGCCCCGCTGTAATTTCAGGGTCTCTTCCACTGTACCTCCTGGGACATAAAGTTTGTATCTCTCCCTGCAACTTTAGGAGAATAACATTTGGTTCCTTCTATCCATCCCGTCAGAATTCGAGGTATAGGATCAATTTGATCTATTACACCATTCACCGTGTAATGTCCGATGTGTAGGCCTGATATGTACATGAATACAGAGTATCATTTTTCTTTTCTCGAGAATGATCCCTTTGTACTGCTAGGTTGACATTGCTCGTTATCTGTCAAGGTCGATCATCCGCGAAATGTATTGTCTTTCAATAAAAGGTCCAAGAGATAATCATCTTTCCCAATATTTCCAAACCTTGAGTGAGTGAGTTCTAAACAATAGTCCTGCTTGTGTCCTTGTATTATTCAGAAGCTTCCAAAGTAATATGCAAAACTCCTTTTATGAAAGTATTATTAGTCCACTAATCGTTATTTCAATGCAAAATGCCCGAAAAAGATTGTAATAATGGACAAAAGGAAATTGATTGGGAGCATAGCTCAAACAAACAAGTTAATCAAAGCTAGCAAAGGTAATTAAGAAAGAATTTTATCGGTGGTATTTTGAAAGGAATAAAATAACCACAAGTAATGAAAATGGGTAAAATGGAAACCAAGTGCCCCAGATATCGCACTTGAGCTTCTCTGCTCCAACTTCGAGGACCATTTTGAGCTTAATATGTGTTTAGGGATCCAGAGTGCTTTGTCGATGCCCCAAGACGTAACATACTTCTTCGAGCGTAGCAAGACTCATCAGATGCCCTACTTTCGATCAAAATTTTGAGCTCGCCTTTTCGGTTTTCAACTCAAATACCTTTGGTCTCAAAGCGCCACTTTCATGGTTTTCGCCTTGGCCTCTCCTTTTTCTTTTTTTCTTTTTCGTGTTTTTTCGCTTTTGTGTTTTTTTTATTTTTTTTGGAAAACTTTTTATTGAATCAACTCACCGGATTAAGGTGTCCTTGCCATCCATCTTGGTTAACACCCATTTTCCTGTAACAGCCTTCTTTGTTTGTATAAGGCATTTACTTTTCTTTGGAGTTCTTTTGGATAAGAAGAATCTCTTAATGCTAGGTCATCTTCCCGAAATTCTCTTGAGCGAACCTTTTCACAAGCCCAGATCTATTTTCTAGACATTTGATCCTCGTGAATACTTTCAATCGAGCTACGGAGGCATTCTCGCTTTATCTAATTCAATCCAAGTTTGGGAAAAGGAATCTTATCTCCCAACAATTGTTTCCTTTCATAAATCAATGGGAAAGATGCCCCAAAAAGGTCCCGCCTACGCTCAAAGAACCAAAGGGAAATGGCAACTTCTCTATACCAACCTTTACAAGTCTCACCATTTTTAAAAAATCTTGAATGGTTTTTTTTTTTGTTTTTTTTGACAAACTTTGTAATTTTGGCATATGAAGCGATCTTCACCCTCTCAGTGAGGTAACCAACGACCATGAATATGAATCGGTGTCAGCTAAAAGCTTTTGAGGAGACTGGCTTGTTAACATCCATGCTTTATATAGAGAAAATGGAGAAGGCACAGTCTTCCTCGACTTATGGCATAACAGATGCAATTTCCCTTCCTTGGTGAACCAATAGCCCGAGCCTCTTGATTAGCTAGGCTGTTGCACAACATGGGTTCTTTAAACCCCAACCTTAACAGCATATCCATGTTTTAGTAGTTTGGCATGCCTCGATATGATCGTGCGAAAACATCTTGAATTCTTGAAAATAGCTCAACGATGTCCTTGCCTTATTCCCGCGAGGAGCTATGCTTCCATCTTCATCTCCTTCGTCATAGCATCTATTGACACTTCATAAGGTAGGATCTACCATTGGGGAAGTAAGTCACAATCTTTATCATCTTCAAAGCCCTTAGATCCCTCTAGATACATATCTCACAAAAAAGGGAGTCAGCAACAGCGTCGCTCATGTCATTGATATCTGGGGGCCTGTTGTGGAGATGAATAAAGGCTCATAGAACAATGGAATCTAAGCATGTTTATTGGTATCATGAATGAAAAATGGAAATATTTAGAAGAATATCTAAAGAATAAAAGAATAATGATGATGAATGAAGTGAAAAATAGAAGAAGATTCGCTCAAAAGATGGCGGAGATGCATTTCATTAAAAATAACGATGTCTTATACAAAGTCATGTTTCACAAAAGGGACCCTTATTGCTTCTAGACTTAAAGCAACAAGTGTGTTCCGAGTATTACTCTAGATTAGCTCTAAAAACGCAGGGATTTCTTCCACAGTCCCATTGTTCAAAACTCTCCTAAGCATATAAGGGCTTGAAAACTTTGTTCCCCAAATTCCCTCTTCGGATATGTTATTCAGGCTCCTTGATATTTCTTTCGGGCTCTTGTCTTATTTAAGGCATCGCAACTCTCTTGCCTCTACCTCCAACTATTGCATTTACTGCTTTGTCAGAGCGATTAGGTTTTGAAGAATCGTCGAACTTCACAATTCCCATTTCAATGAGCTTTTCGACCAACTTTTTGAAAGCGAGGCAGTTTTCTATTGAATGTCCTATAATCCCTACATGATACTCATATTGAGCTTTTGTGTCGTACCATTTGGGGTATGGAGGCTGAGTTGGTTTTAAGTAGTGGGGAGACACCACATGCGCATCAAATAAATTTTGATAGAGCTCCTTGTATGTCATCGGGATGGGCGTAAACTGGAGCCTTCCTGTTAAGCTTTGAGTTAAAATCCTGTCTGGGGGCTCTTGATGGTCGGTAGTCACCATACTTAATGGCTTATCAGAATCGACTCTAAATGGCCCTTTTCATACTTACTCATATTACTTGCTTCCTTTTCCTTCTTCTTCTGGCCTTCAAAGTCCGCTTCTCCCTTTCCTTTGTCTCTGCTGAACAATCGGTTTGGCACGATCATCCTCAGGGTTAAAACATGAGCCCATCGGAAGTTCAACAAGGCTGAGGTATTAGTCTGACATTGGGGTTCAATAATGGCATGTACCCCATGCGACTGCCCGTCTAGTCGGGTCGAAATATTTATCGGAGAGTAAACGATTTCTTCATCATCATCCACACTGTTAACCATTGAACCACTCTTTTTTTCAAGTCCTCCGGTTAGTATCTTGGTTAACTGGTCTATCATATTCATTTGATCTCGCATATCTTGTTGAATTTTAGCCAATTGCTCTTGCATCAGTATTTGCCTTTGCTCTAATCTCTCCAACCTTCGGTCCATGGCTTCTAGGTTACTGAAATAACTTCACCTAATTAGGGTCTTTCTACAAATTTTAATGCATGTGATATGATGCAATGCAAATGCATGAAATGCAATGCAAATGCATGCAAAAAGAAAGAGAGGCATTGATTATGAATTCAATTTTATTAGAAGAACTTTTCTAGAAAATACGCTTTTTACATAAAATAGATTGCATATACGGCTTTATCCTCATAGTCCGGTGAAAACACCGGTCTTCTTCTTCAGATCCAGATGTTATGGTCGTGCCCGTGAACTTTCTCAATGGATACCTCTTCTAGCTCCTTGTTGTTCGGTCCAGTTGTACCTCTTCGCTCACTTATCTTTCGCGATGTTTATGAGATTCTTTTAGAAAATAGAGACATGATGACTCTCGAATAATCTATGCTCGCTTGAATCCTCGGGCAAAGTCTTGTATTTTTCTGGGCTATCATCATCTCTCGTTGTTTTACTTGGACTATGTTGAACGATCGATTATAATCCACTTTATCAAGGAACACATTTCCTTATGATAAACTCTTCCATTTAGCAATCGAATATGAATCAACACCTCCTTTCTAAGATGATGCGGTGCGATGCAATGCAATGCAATCATAAAACAAAACACATTAGCACGGAGAAATAAACAAAATAGAGTACCTATCCGTGTGACCACTAGGGTTTAACATAGTTCTACCTAAGGTGGGCTCCAGGGCTTACTATATGAGGTTCGGTTCTAAAGAGGAGTACCGAACCAAAGAGATTCCTCAATCCTCACCCATTATAGGCTCATATGGATCGAGTTCATTCAGGGAATACATTTCCTATGGCTACACGGAGATGAAAATCTCACGAAGACATAGGTACGGATGTATTCAAAGCGATCCACTATCCTACACTGAGGTGAAAACCTCACGAAGGAGTAGTTTCTCACTCTCACCTAAAGGTGTGACCACAACGGTCATGCAATGCAATGCATAATTAAAACAACATGCAATACAAATATGGTAATTTTCAAATCAAACTTTCAAACTTCCGACAAAAGATGTAAAATAATCAATTTATGGCTTGACTCTCTAAATCGTCCCCAATGAGTCGCCAAGTCGTCAGAACCATTTTTTTGAAAACAATATTGGGTTCGACTTTGGTTTCAAAACAAGAATAAAAGAGTCGCCACCGACCTTTATTTGGTGTGATCGGATCACCTTTATTTTAATAAAACGCTTTGTTTTACTAAAACAGTGTTTTTGGCCTCGTAGTTTTGAAAATCGGGTTCGGAGTCGATTCACATTTGAGGAAGGGTTAGCACCTCGATACGCCCAAAATTGGTACCAAAATGATTAATTAGTGTCTTAATGTCAGAATTTTGAAAAGATTTTTAAAATACGGATCCTTTAAAAGGTATTAGGATATTTGAGATATCTTTGTTTCGAGAGAGTGCGAACGTCACATCCAGCACGTTAGGACATGATATTCTAAACCTTCGTAATCAAAGCTATCTCATGATTTTACGAAGTTTACCAAAAGGATGTTTAGTTATTTAGTCAAACGAAAAATTGTAACCCAAAGACGTTAGGGCACTATTCCCGAGTTCCTAAATACAAAACATTGCCTTTATTTCAAAACCTTTAAATGGAGTGTAGCAATTTTACAAAATGCCTCAGATCGGATTAAATCAAAGAAAAGGCTCAAGTCAAAACTTGAGATTTCTTTGTCCCGAAAAGATATAAACATCACATCCAGCTCGTTAGGACACTATGTTTTAATCTCTCGTAATCAAAGTCGTCTCGTGATTTGTGAAACTTCGTAAAAATGATGTTAAGTTATTTAGTTAAACGGAAAATCGCAACCCAGCACGTTAGGGCACTATTCCCCGAATTTCTAAATACGAAACATTGCCTTTATTTTGAAAATTTTAAATGAAATATGAGAATTTTACTAATGTATTTTATTTAATAGTATAGCACGAGGCTAAGAAAACAAATATAGACGTAAACACAATAAATATAAACACTACTACTACTAATGATAACAATAATAATAATAATAATAAATAAACTAATAATATTAATAATAGTAATAATAGTAAAAAATGATAACACATACAATCATAATAATAGATGATAGCAATAGCAAACAAAAAAAAATGAAAATAACAAATAATAATAATAATAATAATAATATGGTAATAAATAATAATAAAATGATAACAATAATAAATAACATACTAATAATGATATAGTAATAATACTATAACAATAATAGTAATCTGAAAAAATGATAGAGAATAAAAAATATTAGAACGATGACAATAAAATATAAATAATACTAATGATAATATATAATGTATAAATAATAATATAAAAAAAAGAAAGAAAAATGATAATAATAATAGTCAACAATGAATAATGTAATATATGCAAAAGAATAAGCAAATATAATAAATAATATAAGAGTAATAGTAGAGATATAGTAATAATAATATATATATAAATAGTAATAATAATAGAGAGTAAAATAATAGTTAAATAATCAAAGTAATTAAAAGGGCCAAATCGAGTTCAAAAGGAAGTTTGGGGCTTAATTTGAAATAAAAAGAAAGAGAAGGGACCCTATTGTAGTACGCAGAAAAAAATGAAGGACCAGAAGAGCAAAATCCCCCACGAAACGCGGAAAGATAAGGGGGTCAAAATAAAATTCAAAATTAATGGGTCGAATTAAAATAAAATAAAACTTGATTGCAATAGTATAAAAAAGCGGAGGGACTGTGAGCATAAATATCCCATTTTTCTGGCAAAACACGCGGATCCTAGGCGGGTCGGATCGGATCGAGTCGGTCCAGGGTGAAACGACGTCGTTTTGGGGCTTATGGGCGCCGACCAAAACGGCGTCGTTTTGGTTTGGCTATATAAGCCATTTTTCTGCCAAAAAAAAAAACATTCTTCACACTTCTTTAAAAAAATTTCTATTCCTTCCTTTCTCTCTGCAGTGGGGAGCTCTGGAGGATTCCACCGTTGTCGTGGAGTTTCTGGCCACCGCCATGATGGCTGGGAAGGTAAGATTTTTTATTTTTTATTTTGTCTGTTTTTCCTTTTTAGACTATATATATATATTTTAATAATGAAGTGTGTAAGTTTGCTGAGAAAAAGTGAAATAACTTCCGGAAATAAAAAAAAAAAAAAAGGGTCACCTTTGGTTTCTGTTTTTTTTATGTGAATGAATCTTTGCGTTTTTCTCTCCTGCTTGGATCTCATTGTTTCTACTTTGAAATTTCCTTTTTTGTTTTTATTGATTTCAAAACCTCTCTACAACTGCTTTTTTGCTTTTTATAGCCAAAAGAGTAAGAAAATACATTTTTACTTACATTTGGTCTTGTCCTTTTCTGTGTATACTCGGTGGTGGAGCAGTTCGGGGACGGACCGCCGGTCGGAGGGCGCAGTGGAGGAGACGTCTGGCAGAGGCGGTGGAGAGTCGGTGTTGGGCAGAGGGTAGGTGCGGCGCTAGGGTTTCCAGAAACCCTAGCTTCTGGATTTGGGCCTTTTGGGCCTGTTTCATTTGGGTTTTGGGTGTGGTTTTGTTAGTGGGTCTGGGTAGTTGGGTTTTAAATGTTGTAAATGGGCCCGGGCAATTTGGGCCCTCTACATCAATATTTAAGGATCATTTCATAAGAACATATATATTTTGTACATATTCACTTATTTCATTAAAATTTAATTGTTTTGCAGATTTTTATCTGCATTCCTATTTTGTTTATTTTAGGTTTTATTTATTAATTATATGGAGTTTTAAGGATTTAATTTAATTAATGTATTTACGTATATATTGCAAGCGATTCTATTGGCATGCAAAGTTAATCTATAACTTAACCTATTTATTAAACACAATATTTAACCACTTGGTTAATCTATTTTCATCCAATTAAATGTGTAGCACATGACACAATCGACTTAAATGAATTCTCTACATCTATACATCAAGCATGTACATTAATAAATAATTCTTATCAAATTAAATTAATGATAGAAACGCTAATTAAATATATTATCTCATCTCTTTTATAATATTTCAATTGTCTCACCTAAAGGGTATGGCCTTGTAGGTTTGTGTAGCATCGGTAGTAACATTAGAACACTTATAATGTTATAAGTAATGAGTGGCATCTAACAATGCATCATCGCTACTCAAATTACAAGAAGTAATGGTTCGACATAACTTTTATTATGACAATATCAATGTGTAGCGTATCCCTTTGTCCTTTATATCTAGACTAAACACAAGTCATGGAATAGTCACACTTGTATATCTAATATCTTGTTTCTTGATTCTCGAGTAGACTAAGATATCACATAACAACTATATTGAGCATGACCATGCATTTCTAGTCTCAGTCGATCAAGAGGCCTAAGATATTTGTCTCATTATGTAGGAGGGATAAATACTATCTTGATCAATCACATCCCACTACACAGATTGTGGCACAGCCAACGTCAATCTTTATAGTACAACCTTTTACTGAAAACGTTTGACTGTGTCAAAGTGTACGACCCACGATGTTGGAATAATGATGATCTCAAGTCTAAGGATCATGTATATAATTATCACTATATGAAATGTTGTGACTATTATATAATAATCCAAAAAACATTCTCATGGTGAGTCAGTCCAATACGTTGTTCTCTAACATGTATTTATGCATTGAGTTTGACATCCTTATGTTAATGACAACACTTTGCCATCAATCAACTACATATCAGTCTCAATGTATTATTATTGTCCAAGCCCACAATAATACTAGACTAAGAACATTTAAGGATAATCATATTATTCTTAAGACTTTATTATTAAATCGTTTATTTAATACACAGAAATAAAAACTAAAATAAAAAATGGCAGTGCCTTTTATTAATAAACGAGGTAAACAAACATGCGATTACAATCATCTTATGATTGGTTTTTGGGCATACTCCAACAAAAGGGAATACTAAAAAAAATGTATAGACTACAATTGCTACGAAGAGAGGTTCATTAGCATAATCCACGAATCTTCCTTAGGCTTAGCATTAGACAATGCTTGTAATTCTCTTTTCAATTCTTGCATCTTTTCTTCTAACGAATTACACTAGTATTGCGAGTCCTAGTCTTGAGGGTTCACTAGAGGAGAGTGTCCCCAAGAGGTTGGTTCAGTGGAGCATTTGGTTGCAGAAAGTTATGTTACTTTTAGAGGAAAGATTTGGTTGTCTCTTCCTCTTAAATAATCTACTCATTTCAAGTATTTTTTTTATCCAACAAGCATTGGTCTTCCTATTGTTCCTAGTACTACTATTACTGCTCTGAAAGTTAAGTTTCAAATAGCCTCATTTTCTCTAGTATCTCAGTGAATTGTTGGGAGCCCAATTGGGGGTTTTGAGAGGTTTGGTTGTTTGGTAGAATAGTGGCATTGCATTGGTGGGGGTGGGAGTACCACCATGGCGGTAGTGGGTATTGGTAGTATAGGGGATAAGCATGGGCATGATAGGGAGTAGTAGAGGATGCCCTTGGTGGAAGTGGGTAAGATTGTTGGTTTTGTTGTTGTTGTTGATTTGGGCTAATGGATGGCTGAATAATCTATTGAGGTTGTTGGGGTTGGGTTTGGGTTGAAAGAGGTTCATGGTTTTGGTTGCTTTTATTTTCAGGGAGAATAATGGAAGATAGAGTCATGATTCTCATGCTCACCATACCAATCGTTGATACAAGTCACCAACAATGTGGAGAGGATAGTGGAGGGGAGTGTCAGTTCACCTATGACAGGTAGAGAGTGTGTAAGGAGAAGGAGATCATGTGCTAAGGTTTATATGTAGGGTTTTTTAGAGTAGAAGGTGTTGATCCTTGGTCCCTCGTGCATTTAAACTTATATAGGGGGTCACCCCTTATCCTTTAGTGCCACGTAGCAGATAGTACAATGTCCTGCCCGATTGTGCATGTTAGCAAGATGGCAAGACCGTTACAAGTCAGTTGTCGCCATAGAGTGTATTGTGTAATTTTGTTCTAACATTCTCATCTTTAAATTTAATTCATGATTTGATTTTTAAATTTATATATTTTTTTATTTTGATACTTCATTTTATTTTGTCTCAATTAAGTACTTATCCAAATATTATGGTTTTAGTTCAATCTTAAATGGGCGTTAGAAAAAACAATAGACCAAAGGCATGGCTAAACATGGCTTTATATTGTAATATATATATAAATATATATATATATATATATAGTCTCTAAAAATTTTAAAAATAGAATTAAAATATAAATATTAATTAGAAAAAAATCTAATATATATAAACTATAAAAATAGAAAGAATTTATAAATTTTTTAATTATTATTAACTGTTTTTCTTAATTACTTTCTGTTAAAAAATCTTCTTCTTCTTCAGCAAAGATTCTGCAAATCTAAGACCATTTGACCATCTACTTATGGTCAATCTCACCTGCTGCACTACATGTAAACCAGATTTCCATTACAGTGTTGCATTTCATTCCATTGCAAAGGTGAAGATGGCTGTGTTCATTGCAACTCCAAATTCCAACCGAGTTGTCTTGTCCTAAGGCAGTCCCAAAAGACCATTTGACAATCTTGGCCGTTTTCCTCCTTTCTCTCCTCCCATCGGCCATCTCCACCATTACCATTTGACCATTTCCACCATTTTTACTCAAAGAAATTATTAGCAACCAAAATTTCCACTCCAAAAAATCCTTAACCCCTAACACCAAACCAAAACCCCAATTCACCCCACTGAATCTTCATTATCGCACACCCTGAACCACCATCTAAAACCTCCATAAACCACCACTGCTAACCCCATTAAAACTCAAACAAGCCCTAACACCTAACCCAAAACCAAAATTTCAACCGCAAAAAAACACAACCCTTGAAATCCATTATCGATCTACTGCCAATGGACAAAGAAAAACTGAGGTTTATTTGCTTGATATGGTGCTGGCGGGTTGTGATTTGGAGGGTTGGCTTGTTTGATGTTAATTGTAGCGAAGAAGATAGACAAAAGAATAAAAAGGTTAAAGTATGATTCCTATTTCAGTTAAATTTGAAAAGTAATATTTTAGTTAAATTTGAAAAATAATTTTTAGTTAAATTTTGTATATTTATTTCAATCGATTAGTTTAAATTTATTTTTTATTATTTGGCTTATGAATTTTATAAGCTCTTTTAACACATTTAGAGAATTTTGTATTTACTTTTTTTAGGGTTTTTTATTTTCGAGTTTTCGGAGTTTAGTTTTTATCTCTATCTTTTGTACTATTTATTCTTTTCGCCATTATAGTAAAATTATATTTACTCGTGATTTTTTTATCCTCTTTGGAGGAATTTTTTTACGTTAAATTTGTGTGTTTAATTTCTTAATTTATTCTACTATTTTTACTTGTTGCTTAATCGAGTCGATTCCTAACAAAAATAATTAATAGTAATATATTTAATCTTTTGATAAAAATAAAATTATTTTAATTACCTACGAAAAAGTACATAAAACTTTTAACTTTAATTTGATATATGCATTACATATATGGAATACAGTGGATATGCATATATATATATATATATATATACACATTCATTTTCCTCACTAATACAATTGCTAAATTTTGTTTCCTACAAATGTACACTATGTATGTATTACTAATTTAACACAAATTTGATACATGGAAATAAAAGGTTATCAAAACATAAAAGGAGTCGGAGAAAATGTTGGGATGACCACTGGTTCTTGATTTCGCCTGCAAATGTCACCCAACAAAATTACGTCACGTTTAATAACCATAAAAACAATCTACTAAATATTAAAAACATGTTTAATAATATAATATAATATAATAATTAATTTTGTCTTAACTCGATTGAAATAGATATTGTTGTTAATACAAAAGATATGAGTGAATTCGAATGTATTAAAACGTATTATCTTTTTATTTATGAATTAAAAAATTAATAATTATAAACATTATATAAAAAACTAAAACTTATGATAAAATTGTTAATATATATATATATATATATATATATATTCCGATGTTGACGTACTAACTAAAAATAACCATAACAATAATAAAAGAAAAGGAAAAAGATAATGTTTGAGGAAATTAGTAAGCCACTAGAAATAATTATTTATCAAAAGAATATGTAAGGTCAAACTCTGACTTTGGTCCCACTATTATGTTTATATAATTTAATTTCACATAATTTAATTTATCTATTTTTATAATATCATAAGTTAGATGAAATAATGAATACCGTTAACCATTTTAGTTAACTGATAAAATTGTTGACATGAATTTTTCTCTTCCAATTTATCATCCTGATATGAAATTTTTTTTACTAAAAAAGTGTTTTTTAAGGAAAATTCAGGTGGATACTTTAATCATAATATTGTTAAATATTTAAAGATATTATAAAAGTAAATGATAAATTTGAAGAGGGACCAGTGAATGCTAATTTAGAGTACGAGGATTAACTAAAAATTTCGGCATGATAGTGGATTTTGAGCTACGATTTGACTAAAAGTTAATTTACCCGATGTCGTCGCTGTAGCTTCGAACGTGAACTTTGGAACGTGACCCTGTCCCGCTCTTCCTCTTCACCGCTCTATCAGCCGGCGTTGTTGAAGCTTCCGGCGTTGTTTTCTCTCTCTTCTCCGCCAAAACATTATCCTCCGATATTACATACAACGAAGGTTTCCACTCAGGAGTCGTAGAGAATGGCGTCCCTACCTTTACCCTCTTCTTCTTCTTCTTCAGTGCCACCATTTTAGAAGCCATAAAAGACCTTGTCTCCTCCCTCCCAGGAGCCGTCACCACCACCTCTTCCGTCGTGGACACTTCAGGGTTTTTAACGCAACGTGAAACAAACTTTAAAAACGATCTCATGGCGAGCTATATAAATTAACGAATGAAATATTTTCAATATTATATATTTGTATATATAATTCAGGGAGTAACAATTATACAAAAAGAAATGAGAAAAAGAGAGAAATAAAGTAAAAGAAGAGAGATAGTGGGGAGAAGATTTAGAGGAGAAAACAATGGTGTTTCATTGCTGTTCTATTCAATGTTTCTTCTCCAAGTTTCTAAGTGTGTGAGTCTATTTTTATAGTGTTCTTGAACTGAAAAAGAGATGGATTTGGATTTATATGGAAAAAAACAAAAATGTATAGGAGAAAAGAGAAAGGCCTAGGAAACCATTATTCCAGGTTAGCTTATAGGGTTCTTTTTTTAAAAAATATTTTAAATTAATTTTATAATTAAAAATATTTATATTTATACAATATAAATATAATTTTATATTAAAAATGTTGGGTGCAAGTGTATAATAGTTGTACTCACAAAAAAATATAAATTTAAATTTTAAAATGACATTTTTAAAAATATTAATTACAAATTTTAAACATCAACTATAAAATAGACGTAAAAATACAAAAAATATAATTTTCTTTGTTGACAACGAATCACACTCATATCCAGTGTTTTTAAAACATGTTGGTTTGATTTGATTAAATAGATTGCTAAAAATTAAAAATAGAGAAAATTAATTTAATTATTAGTTCAATAGATATGTACGATTTGACAACTCAACAACTTAACCTTTAAAAATTTATATATTAATGATTTATTAAATATATTATTTAAAATTAAAGTTTTGTCAAAATAAAAATATATATCAGTTAACTGTCAAATCCAATTAATCCAATTAGATTTAAGACATGTGGGGCTGCCTTAGTTGATGATTTTGCACTATATTTATGAGAAAAGTACTCATCATTAGTAATTTTAACTTTTACTCAAAAATAATTTTAGTTTAAAACCACTTTTGAGAAACAGTATTAAACTAAAATGTTTTGCAAAAGAATTTTTTAGTCAAAATAAAATAAAAATAAAAATTTTAGTTTTTGCTCAAAAATACTTTTGACTCGAAAATACTTTTGAAAAGTAATTTTAAAACTTTACTCTTAAAAATACATATTTAATTGTTTAACTTATATCAAGATTTTGATTAAGGAGATTGTGGATACAATATTTGAGTTTTGAGCATGGAGGTGATCCACATAATAATTACGTTGAGAGCCACCTATAAATTGTTGAATTCTAATAGAAAAGAAGGAGAACTTAAGATCTTTTTTACTGAATAAAAACTTGTTTTCATTCTTTGCTCATTGTCGTGTAACTAGAATGGAGCAAAGACTATAAAATGACCAATTTTGTCCAGTTTTGGTCAAACTCTGACTTCTTGATCCTCGTCTTCTTCAAATGACTCCAACTCCACTCAACTTGAACGGTATTGGAACTTCATCTTGATAGCTTCAACTTCATGAAGGCAGTATCCACTATCTTTTGATCTGCTCCACTGCAAACTCGGGGAGACATGATCTGATGTCTTCAGTCTGCTTCCTACTATCTTTAGGAAGACTTCATTCTTCAGTTTGCTCCACCACCATTTCTAGGGAACAAAATTCGAAATTTTCAATTTGCTTCCTTACTATCCTCGGAAGACTTCATTCTTCAGTTTGCTCCACTAGCATTTCTAGGAAACAAGATCTAAAATTTTCAATTCTTCAGTTTGCTCCATTAGGGAACAAAATCTGAAATTTCCAATTCTTCAGTTTGCTCTACTAGAGAACAAAATCTGAAATTTTCAATTCTTCAGTTTGCTCCACTAACATTTCTAGGGAACAAGATCTGAAATTTTCAATTCTTCAGTTTGCTCCATTAGCGAACAAAATCTAAAATTTCCAATTTGATACACCGTCCTCTGAGGACCTGACCTGTATATTTGAATGCATTATGAATGACTTTTTGCATGAATGCAGAGTCTCATGAGAATGATGATTAGGATGCATGATCAAAATGAATCTGATGCTCCTAACTAAATGATTTTAAGAATGACATTTGCATGAATGCAGAATGTTATGAGGATGATTTCCTCCTCTTCTCTTTTTGGTTTGAAAAACGATTAGGACACCATGATCAAAATGAATCAAATGCTCCTAATTGGAGATGTGAAAATGATCCCTATGGGTTGTCATTGTTCATAATTCATCAAGGCTCTATCTCTGATGTACAACCATGCTTTCTTATTCAACTAGTACCTTTGACAGAAGACCCAGGGAAACAAATGTTTTTTGCTCAGCAAGATTGCCCCGCTGTAATTTCAGAGTCCTTTCCATTGAACTTTAGGACATACAATTTGTTCATCCCACTGTAAATTCAGGGGAACAACATTTGGTTCCTTCCATCCTTCTGTTACCATTCGGAGGTATGAAACTTCTATCACTTACAATCAATTTGATCCATTACACCATTCCCCGAGTGTAATGACCAAGATGTATGTGTCTGAAATGAATGCAGGGTATCCTAACAATGATCCCCTTTACATTTGAATTGACCTTGTTCTTCATTTGCCGATATGGTATCACCAACGAAGTTGTCTTATCCAATAAGAATCTGAAGAGATGATCATTTTTCAATGTTTCCATCCCTTAGGCTTGGTGAGTTTTGAACAATAATCATGTTTCAGATTCCTCATATTATTTAGAAGCTTCTAGAGTAATATGCAAAACTCCTTTTATGAAAGTGTTATTATTCCATAGATCGTCATTTCAATATAAATGCTTGAAAAAAGGTCACAAAAATGGACGAGAAAAAAATTAGCAAGGAGCATAGCTCAGAAAAATAATTTAATCAAGGATAACCCAGGTAATAAAAGAAAATTGATTTGGGTGTATCTTAAAAAGAATAAAGGAATCAAAAGATAACCAATTCAAAAATCGGTAAGATAGTAGCTAGATGCCCCAGATATAGCAGCTTGAACTTCTTTGTTCCAACTTCTTGAGGGCCATTTTAAACAATTTATGATTGTTGGACCTTTTTGCTCAACTTTAAGTATTTTGAACATATTTCTAAGCCATAATGCTTGACTTGTACTTGAAGTTACTGCCACAAATTCAACATCAGTTGTGGAAAGTGTAACTATTTGCTGCTTATTTGATAACCATGACATTGCACTTGAATTAAACATGAACACATAATCGGAAGTGCTCTTACGATCATCAATGTCCTCTGCATAATTACTATCAGTATACCCAACAAAATTAACATCAATATCCTTTTTGTAAAACACACCATAATCAACTATACCCTTCACATATCTTGAAACTCTTTTAGCTGCATTGAGATGCATTTCAGTCAACTTTTCCCTATATCTACTAATTAAATTCACAACATACATAATGTTAGGCTAGGTAGATGTCAAATACATGAGGCTGCCAACCATTTCCTCAAAATAAATGTTGTCTACTTCTCCTTCTTCATCATCTTTATGCAACTTCAAACTAGGTTTAGTTGGTGTAGCAAATGACTTGCAATCTGCCATTTTGAACCTTGCAAGAATCTCATGAGCATATTTATTCTAATAAATAAATTTACCAACGCTAGTCTGAATGACTTCTAATCCCATAAAATATCGCATTAATCCTAGATCAATCATTTCAAACTCTTTCATCATAATCAACTTAAATTTATTAGTCATCTTAACATTATTACCAGCAAATATCAAGTCATCAACATAAAGACAAACAATATGAATTTTACCACCATCAAACTTGACATAAAGACTATGTTCAAAAGGACATTTCTCAAATCCCAACTTTGCAAAATGAGAATCTATGCGACTATACCAAGCCCTTGGTGCTTGGTTTAGTCCATAGAGAGCTTTCTTTAGTTGATAAACCTTATTTTCTAACACTTTCTTCTCATAACCGGTGGTTGATCAACAAATACTTCCTCTTGTAAGTGTATATGCAAGAATGTTGACTTAACATCTCATTGAAGAATCGTCCATGAGTGTTGTGTTGTAAGTGAAATCACTAATCTGATTATATCCATCCTTACAAATAGGGCAAAAACTTCCTTATAATCAACCACATGCTCTTGCTTATAGCCTTTTGCCACCAACCGAGCCTTGTGTTTGTCAATTTCACCTTTCTCATTCAATTTCATCTTGAAAACCCATTTGATACCAATGTTTTTTTGTCCTTTAAGAAGATATGTTAGCTCCCAAGTTGATTTATTTCAGTAGAGTCAATTTCTTTATCCATTTCTTCTCTTTCACAAACCCACAAAAAGTGATTAGATCACTATCAACATATAATTTAAAATAAGCATTACCATATATACTAATGTCATCGTAATGCATCATCCATGCAAGTCTTTTCTTTGATTTTTCACCCTTCTAATTATATTATCTTCTTCTTCTTCTTCTTATCTAAATGTTGATCAGATTGAGATGGAATTTGAAGTGAAGTTGATTGTTGCTCACATGATACTGGTTGTTGATATTGAATTTCACCAGCCTCTACCTCATTAGTTGAGACATCATTATCCTATATTAAACTTGGAACTGAATTGTCATCAGCCCAATATAACACCCCAAACCCGCCTAGACGTTACGACCAAATCTTCGAATGTTAGAATAACTTCTCTAAAATTAGTTTTTTACCTTCTGAAACTTCTACTTGGTTTTTAGTGAAAGAGACTTTTGAAAACTCATTTCCACTTATTAGTTGCAAAAATAAACCAATCTACAATAAGGGTTTCTTTAAAACATTTGTTCTTCCTTACCAAGTAGAAATAAAAAATATACTAATAACTCATTTATTTTCGAAAACTCTATTTCTCCTTGTTTTGCAGCGAAAAATCTTTTGACTTGTTTAACTTTGAAAATTGAACGTTTAATTTTAATTATCAGAAATCATGCAGAATTTTTAAAATAATTAACTAAAATCCAACAAAACTCCAAGCCAAAAATAAAAGTCTGATAATCCAAAAGTCCATATATTTCAAATAAGAATAACTAAAATAGTTTTATGCGAGAGAACCAATTTGAGCTCTCGAGCTCAGCCAAACCCTAAGTCCGTGGATTATCCTAAAATATTAAGCGAACGAGGTGAGCTAAAAGCATAGTGTGTGACTTAACACAAGCATAAATACAGATAATGACATATACGAATCAGATTATCACAGAGAATTTTAATAACATTCAATCCCACCAAATTTCAATATGCATGATAATGTCAATGCAGTTTTTTTTTTCAGAAAAACCTAATGCAAATTTTTCAGAAATCTCCTACCCAACTTCACTACACACGAAAAAGAGTTTCCAAAACTCGTCCATCTAAAGCACACCAACAGATAATATGGACAATGCCACTAGAATCATAGATAAACTGCCAGAATAGATATATGTGGTCAAGCCATCATAATTGCAGTCAAAGCTGCCAGAATAGATATGTGGTTAAACCACCAGATAGTGCAGATCATTAAACTGTTAGAACTTCCTCCTTACCATATCATCCCAACCTTATGCTATGTGACATGACATGAAAATACAAAATCAAATCAATAAGCATGAAGGACATGCTTTCTTATATTAAGTAGAAATTAGTAGGCATGGGATTCCATGCTTTACAGAACAAATGTGTTAAACTCAATAATAATAAATCAAATTTTTCATAATGTCACATGCCATATGAATTCGAATAAGTCACACATTGTCAATAATCAACATTTCAAATAGTATAGACTAAAATCAAAATCCATAATATATTATATAATTAGAAACATCGTTTAACAGTTTCAACAGTATCGTTAGCCTCGAACCAATTAAGTAAACTGCTCAGAATAGGTCTACATAACCTTACTTGACGAGCCCATATGGTCTACACATCCAGACACACGCTCGTGTGGCCCACGTGTCCAGACATACGCTCGTGTGGCCCACACGTCCAGACACACGCTCATCTGGCCCACACGGCCAGACACACAGCCAGGCACACCTCGTATGGCGTCTACAATTTTGATTTTGTACAATTTTATGAGTTTCCAAGTTATAAACACACACCTGATCATTGTTGAGATGTCAACAAACAACAACAATTCATTTCTACAAACAACATCCACAACTTAATCACTTTAACAATTATTTACGAAAAATCAACCATTGTTTCCTAAAACACTCGGCCATTAACAAAAGGCATTCAACTTTTACAAATAAAAACTATCACCAACCAACCCCAAAACTTGGGCATTTTTTCCTTACCATAAGAAGCAGAGGTTTCCAACGCACTTAAATCGTCGAAGGAAAATGCGCCTAACAGTCCTCGCCTACAAGAGCCATACAAAAGAACAATCAACATCTACAACCACAACTCCTTCAATAAAACTCGAAAACATCGCCCTTTACAAACGAACAAATATTAGTTAAATTAATTAAAGAAAAGCACAATTGAAACCAAAACTCCCTTACCACACACGACAATGACGAATCCAAAAAAAATAACTACACTGCAACGAGAAGTCTGAACGACAATAAGACAACATATAGCAACGATAGAAGAGGAAAAAAAAGAAAAAAAAAGGGTTGTTGGGCAAGAAAGTTAGGATGAAAATTGGAAAAAAAAAAAAAAGTGAGGAATAGGAAAAATAATGGTAGAAAATCTTTTCAGGAAGAACAAAAAAACCACCATGAAAATAGTGTTGGGGGAAATTGTGAAAGTGGGGAACGATACTTTTGAGAAAATTTATGAGATAATCCTTCAATTTTTTTAAACTTAACAAATCCCAACTAACCAAATTTAACTACTAACCCTATCTGACTAATCAGAGTTTGAATTTGACCTACATACTGTAGCATGGACGACAAAGTAGGACAGGAACAAAAATAATTCTACTTTTGCACACAATAGGATTTGAACTTGGGACCTTTGGGTAAGCTAGAGCCTCACCATTTAACCAACAGGCTCATTCTTGCTAACAACTCATGAAAAATAAAAATAAAAATCTAGATGTGGCAAGCTAGATATAGGGACAAAATACTTAAAATTCAATGGAAGGGAATCAAACTCAAAACCCCAAGCACACCATTAGAACATTTAACCACCGAACCAGTCAATTTACATGACATGATTCTACAGCATTTATTCAAAAATAAGACGTGACCACTCTTGGTTCACTAACCCAATTTTTGGATGTAACACCCAATCCCATCTAGCTTCTTCATAACATACAACGTCTCTACTGATTATCACTTGCTTCGTTGAGGGATTAAACAACTTGTAAACTTTGAAGTTTCACTAACTCCAAGAAATACAAATTTCTGACTTTTGGCATCAAGTTTCTTTCTTCTTTTATCAGATATATGTGCATATTCAATGCATCCAAATATCTTAAAATGATCAACAACAGGTTTCTTGTCGCTCCATGCCTTTTGAAGTGTCATGTGCTTCATTGCCAATGTTGGACATCTTTTTAAAACATGAGTTGACCACATCACTACTTCAGGCCAGAATTATTTTGGAACTCCTTTTATTTCCAGCAAGCTCCTGACCATATTAAGAATGGTTTTGTTCTTTCTTTCACATATACCATTCTGTTGTGATGAATATGGAGTAGTCAATTGTCTATTTATGCCATTTACTTCAAAATATGTAAGAAATTCATTAGAGCAAAATTCTCCTCCACAATTTGTTCTAAGTGTTCTGATTTTCGTATCAACTCGATTTTCAACAAGAGCTTTAAAACTCTTGAAAGCATCAAATGCTTCAAATTTTTCCTTACAAAAAACACACCTAAGTTTTTCGACTAAAATCATCAATAAATTATATAATATATCTTTTGTTACCATTAGAAGTTGGACTGATTGGTCCAGATAAGTCTAAGTGAACTAATTCAAGCACAACTTGAGCTCTTTCAGCATTTCTGCTTGGGAAAGTATCCCTATGCTACTTTCCAACAATACATCTTTATAAGGCTTTGATGGAGAAATGATTACAAGAATACCAGTAACCATTTGCTTTTGCTGAAGAGTCCTTAGGCCATTGGAATTTAGTTGACCATATCTATAGTGTCACTTCCATGGTGAATCATCTACTTTAGCCAGCATATAATCATGAACTATTTTAGTCTTCAAACTAAATAATCTATTTGCACTCATTTTAACAACAACAATGGACTTTTTTTTAATCATACACATCACATTCTCCATTGAAAATTATTAGCCTACATCCTTTATATTGTAACTAACCAATACTCAAAAGCTTAGTTTTCAAATAAGGAACATAAAAACATTTGAAATTGTTTCAATAAAATCATTCCTAGTTTTGATCTTAATATCACCTTTTCCCATCATCTGAACAGTTGACTTATTCCAAAAATTCATGATTTTATGAAAGCTTTCACCTAATTTGGTAAAAGAAGACTTACAACCATTGATGTGATTGTTACAGTCTATATCTACATACTAGGTTTCTTGATCAAACTCTTCTATTGAGTGAAAGGCCATCAAAAGTGTCTCCTCCCCCTTCAATTCAGTAAAGTTGGACTTTTCTCCTTTTTTTAGGTAGCTTTGTGTAGCATTCATTCTTGTAGTAGCCATAATTCCCATATCTGTAACATTCATTCTTAAATTTGTCAAAATACCCTATTCTTTTTCTTTGGGAATCTTCTCATTTAGAAGCATAAGTGGAATTATTAAATATGCTATCTTTAATTCCATGGCCACCTTTTCCACAACCACGTCCTCCTTTTCCACGACCTCTTCATCTTGTAATTAAGGATTCAGTGTACGCTTTGAGAACTGTTTCCTCATTCATAATGTTAGGTCGATTGACTTTGCGCTCATGAAAAATTAAAAAGCTTTGAAGCTAATCAATGGACAAATGAATAACATTTTAGATTCTTCAATGGAACAAACAAAATAATTCCATTTTGGAGTCAATGGTCTTAGTATCTTTATGTCTGCACCATAAAAACGCATCTTGTTTGCAATTCCCATTGTTTTTCCAATGAAATATATGACAGATTCTCTTGATTTCATTTGAAGAAGTTCAAATTCTCTTGTCAAGGATTGAAGCAATGCTTGTTTAACCTTATTTGGTCCTGAAAACTTCTTTTTCATTTAATCCCAAATCTTCTTGAAAGTATCCTTTTGGAGAATTGTTTCAAAATTTGAACAATCAATTGCTTGAAATAAATACTTTTTTGCTTTTAAACCTTTGAGTTTTGATTTGGAAAAGCCTTAGTTGGTGCTTTAGTAGGCATTTCTATTATTGTTGATTCAACTACACCACTCTCCACAATGCCTCAGAATTCTTTGGACCTTAAGAAATTCTCCATCAGCATATTATAGTGATCATAAAAACCATCAAAATGAGGAATTGATGATTGTAAAAAGCCATTTCTATCATATACCATCTACTTCAGGCTCGGATACCAAATGTTGTAAAACACCCCAAACCTAGTCTAGATGTTATGGCTGAATTTGGTGACGTCACAAAGAATGAGTTTTGAAAACCGTGTTGACTTGGTAAACCATCATTATTTAAAATTTACTAAAACTGCATTTTATTCAGTTTCTTTACCAACTTATTTAATTGTTATGGTTCGAAAACGCAGTCGTGTTTTTAGGAAAACCGTTGTTTGCAAAAAATCATCATTTTAATAAAACAATTTTACCCAAGCATTCAAATTGCCAAACAATCCAAAAATTAACAGTTAAAAACCAAACAGTCCCGAAAAATTACAACTCTTAAATAAGTCCAACATTTAAAATAACCTAAAAGTACTAAGTTTAACTGTTTTACGATATAGTGGTCATCGCTGTGTCTCCGCCGCACTGATCAGCCTAAGTCTGTGGATTACTTGACAGAACAGACAAATAGATGTGAGTTTACGTAAACTCAGTGTGTAGCCCAAAATAATTAGACAAGCAAACATATAGAAACATTTGCATAATCGGATCATGAATCGCTTTATGCCCATCTCGAATCTGATTACAAAAATAGATGTACAGATCGGATAACAGATTCAGATATGCAAAGTCCTCCCTCCATCCTCTACACACCAACTCCGGCCATCCCATCACACTATGTGGGGTTAAAATACCCACCCATCCCTACACACCATATTTTGTCGTTACGTCACGTATCAAATATAGTGCAGCCAAACTGCCAGAATATAGGGGATGACCGCCATACAGAACACTTCCTCCACATATATATAAAGCCCACCCCAAAACAGATACATATATCAGATACAGATTTATCAGACTAGACATGCTCAACATGCTTTATACAAATAACATATTCACATATATCAGTATAATTAGGCATACATTAGTATCCTAATTAGATTAGTCTAACAAGGTTTCATAGCATACAGATAAGGGTTTAATTAGCCCTTATTGACCCTACGGTAGGTCTACAGTCGAACGAAATGACCCGCGCGACCCTAAGGAATATTTCAGAATAATGGGCCCATATGCCCGTATGGGCCCACACTCCCGTGTGGCCCACACGGTCACATTCACCGTCGTATGGCTGTGTGCTATGCACGACCATGCCTTCGTCGACCACACGGCCATGTTCTCGCACATGGCCTACCACAAGGGTGACCACATGCCAGTGTGGCGTCGATAGAATAGTTTTTCAACTTTTGTCGAAACCTCATTTTCTATAGTTTGGGTACACACCTAGTACGGTTTTGATGCTACTGCAAACACGAACACTCCAGAATCTAAAAATCAGCATACCAACACTTAGAATCAGACTTAATACATGGTAGAATCGTAATCACAAAATCGACATCAATTTCCACAAACCAACCAACACTTACCCCAACATCCCGAATGATTTTGATTACAATTCCACATGAGGAGAACCTTTTACTTCCTGATTTGTTATTGCCAAAACAGAGAATAAGGTTTCAATCGGAAAGATTCGAAAATACAAGAAACGAATTTAAAGAAAAGCTCCTATTCAAGCAGAACATTCTATGCTCACTTACCAACGTACAATACCTTGAATCGAAACACCAAAATTAAGACCCAATTTGCCTAAAACAAAGAAAAGAATGATGAGAGGAGAAAAGGATTGCAGAGAAAGCGAGAGAGACGTCAGATTTTTTTTCCAAGAGAAATTTTTGGGAAAACAAGTTTTATCCAAATCCCACTACACCCACAATCATAACCACTACTACTCAGAATTTTACTACAACTGGAACTGTATCACAGAGCCAAGCAAAAATAACACCCATGCTCGCGCAGGGATTCGAACACAGGACCTCCATCATACTAACACCCTTACCACTCAAACCAGCAAGCTCATTCTGATATGAGATTATAGGCAATTAAATATAAGACCACAGAACAAAAATAGCGCTTAATTCTAAAAATAACAAAATTTGTTAAAGGTAAGAATTGAACTTAGGACCTCACACACACACCCTAAACACTTAACTACTATGCAGATACACAATTGTTGTCAAAATTACACAGAAATAGAAATAGGAAAAATTGGGGCGTTACATGTTGAATTTTAATAGAAAAGAATGAGAACTGAAGATATTTTTCACTAAATAAAAAATTATTGTAGAAGCCCATTTGCCCGGCCCATTTATTTTCACAACCCAAATTAACCTAAACCCGAAGCCCATTTTACAAGCCCAACTTAAGATGGCCCAAAAGGCCCAAAATTAAAAATTTTTTGGATGGCTAGGGTTCGAAACCCTAGCGCCATGACTCCCACCTACCCCATCCGCCTTGGCCTCCGCCTCATTCGACCTCGACCACTTTGCTCCACCGCCACCGCCCATGCCACTCACCACCAACTCCTCCACTTGCTCCTGCAAGACACAAAAAAAAAAAAAGAAAAAGAAAAAGCAGTAGCATTACTATAAAGCCATGAAACACAAATAATGTAAGGAGGATTTTTTCTCTGAAATCAATAAAAAACACAAAAGATTCAAGCAAAGTTTTTTATTATTACTATTTTCTTTTGAAATATACCAAAAGAGGAACTTCAAGGCGTAAAAAAGGGGCGGATCCAAAGCGTGAAAAAAAAACGTAGAGATCCGTCATAAGCAAAAAAAAAAAACAGAAAACGAAAGGTGACTTCTTCTTTTTTTAAAAAAAAGGTTGTTTTTTTTGTGAATTTACACACCAATTTGTTACTAAAACATACATAGTAAAAAATAAAAAAACAAAAAATCAAGTTTTACCTTTTAAACCACAGTGGGTGGTGGTAGAACTCCAACAAAGACATTGGTCATGGCCCCCTCATGGATTTCTTCCTTCGCGAGAAAAAAAGGGGTGAGAGAAAATTTTTTTAAAGTGAGCGAGAATGACTTTTTTTTTCAAGATTTTGGCCTTTAAATAGGCCTCCAAAACGACGTCGTTTAGGGCAGGCCTCTTAAGCCCCAAAACGACGTCGTTTTGACATGACCCGACCCGATCCGATCCGACCGCCTAAGGTCCGCGTGTTTTTGCAAAAGGGACTATTTAGCATTCGCCCTTCCGCTTTTCAAACATTTGCAATCAAGTTTTTTATTTTAAATTTTACCCACAATTTATCTCGGTTCATGCAATTTGGTCCCTAATCTTTGCTGCGTTTTGATGAAGGGTTTATTGCCATTTTAGTCCCCCAGTCCTTTCACATATAAATGGATCCTAGTCTTTCTTTTATTTCAAATTTACCCAAATTATGCTTTTTAATTCAATTTAGTCCTTTTCTATAGTTATTATTATTATTATTATATTATTATTATTATTATTATTATTATTATTATTATTTACTATTATCATTATTTTGCTATTAATACTATTGTTATATTATTATTTATTTTACTATTATCTATTTTTTATTCATTTAATATTATTAATCAACAATTTAGTCTTTTTTTGTTTCTTTATTATTATTATTATTATTATTATTATTATTATTATTATTATTATTATTATCATTATTTACTGTTATCATTATTTTATTATTAATCTTGTTGTTATATTATTATTTATTTTACTATTATCTATTTTTATTACTATTTATTCAATGTTACTAATCAACAATTTAGTCTCTTTTTTTTGGGTTTCTTTGTTATTATTATTATTATTATTATTATTATTATTATTATTATTGTTGTTGTTATTATCATTATTTACTATTATCATTATTTTATTATTATTTATTTTACTATTACCTATTATTATTATTTATTTAGTATTATTAATCAACATTATTTTTGTCACTATCATTTCTTTACCATTCTTGTTGATATTAGTATTATTACTACTATATTTATACTTATATTTATTTTCTCATTTTAATACTATTATTATTTAGTTACTTTTCATTTATTCGCTTCATTCTTATACTATCTCGTATGCATTTCTATTTTCACTCACATTATTGTATTTTGTGTATGTCTACTTACACTTATGTAGCAATACTATTTTTGTCATCGCCATTATTATTCATTATTTTTATACATCTACATTTTTATTATTTATTAGTATTGTTATTTCACACCATTGTCATAATCATTTACTAGTTTTATCTTATGTTTTGCTTTCTACCATTGTTTTGCTTAATGATGTCTTCATTGTTTTTAATATATTTATTATCATCATCATTTCTAATATTGTCTTTGTAACGATACTATTATTATTATTATCGTTATTCGATATCATTGTCATTAGTTTAATACTACATCGTTAAACAAAAACCATCATATTTCATTTAAAAAGATTTTCAATAAAGGCAATATTTCGTATTTAGAAATTCGGGGAATAGTGCCCTAACGTGCTGGGTTGCTATTTTCCGTTTGACTAAGGAACTTAACATCCTTTTTTAACAAACTTTATAAATCACGAGATAACTTTGATTACGAGAGATTAAAACATCGTGTCCTAAAGTGCTGGATGTGATGTTTATATCTTTTCAGAACAAAGAAATCTCAAATTTTGGCTCGTCTTTTTTCTAAATTAATACGATACGGTGTATTTTATAAAATTGCTACACTTCATTTAAAAAGGATTTTAAAATAAAGGCAATGTTTCGTATTTAGGAACTCGGGGAATAGTGCCCTAACGTGCTGGGTTACGATCTTCCGTTTGACTAAATAACTAAACGTCCTTTTGGTAAACTTCGTAAAATCATGAGGTAGCTTTGATTACGAAGGTTTGGAATATCATGTCCTAACGTGCTTTGGATGTAATGTTCGTACCCTCTCAAACAAAGATATCTCAAAATCCTAATACCTTTTAAAAGACCCGTATTTTGAAATCTTTTCAAACTTCCGACATTAAGACATTAATTAATCATTTTGGTACCAATTTTGGGCGTATCGAGGGTGCTAACCCTTCCTCGTGCGTAACCGACTCCTGAACCCTATTTTTAAAACTCTGCAGACCAAAAACACGATTTTAGTAAAACAAAATGTTTTAATAAAGGTGATCCGATCACACCAAATAAAGGTCGGTGGCGACTCCCGTTCTTTTTTCATTTTTAAAACCCAAAGTCGAGCCCTTTTTGTCGTCTTCCAAAAAATGGTTACGACAATTGTCATCATTATTAACGTATCTTTTAGAGTTTATATATAAGAACAAAATAATATGCTGTAACAGTTTTGCAAATTCTTAGGAGACCAACAACCTCTAAAGACTAGAACTCTTGCTCAACAAAATAACCAATAAATCAATACAATCATTTGATACTAATTTGACTAAACCTCCTAACTAAAATAACAGAAAAACAATCTAGTTAACATAAATATGGAGAATAAGCAATGATTGGGTAGAATGGTTTTCGAGATAATTCTTAGATTGGTCATTGGCTTATACATAAAGGGGGTTTGTATAAAGAATGTGGAGTTTGATGTGAGTCCAATGAGAAGAACATCATATGGCATAGACCCAGGGGTAGAACGGTCGATAGTTAGGCTTAGAGTGCTGCCTGAGTTGACTTGATATGACCAACCATAACCAGGCTTAGTTCTAGGAAATTGGTGCTAAAAGGTGATAGGATGACGAATGCTTGAACTTTTTAAAGATTTTATCAAGATTTGGTGGTCCAATTCTAATGTTATTTTGGTTTAGGTAACCCTTACTTAGGCGAGGTCTGCTTTGTCATCAGCAACGTTACCTTAACTGAGGTGTCCAATCTTTTCCCAGTGGATTGTTTAGTTAGATTGAGGAGAAACAGAGTTTTTATTAACCAAGGTCCTTTAGAAGAATATATATGGATGTAAAAATTGCTCCCTTAAATGTGGGTTATGTTATAAAGTGACCAATTCTAAAGTTATATTTTTGGAAAGGTCTTTGTGGCAATGTCTTCTTGGTAGAAGGCTCCACCTTTGGTGCTACTTAGGCTTATATATTATGTGCTTTGTGTTAGGGTTCCCACTTTTTAATTTCTTGTTTTGAAATTACATTTAGTAGTTCTTTTACGTATCACTATTTAATTGGTGATTGCTTGCTATGTTTAATATGGCTTTTGTCATACTCTATTTCTTTGATTGGTGATCTCTCTATTTCTAGCCTCTCTTTACTTTTGTTCTTTCTTGTTTTGGTTGTTGTTAGTGCTTTTGTTTGTGATTTCTTCAAGAACAACAATTTTAGTTGTGTTTTTCTTCATCTTCCATGGCCTTTGATGTTGCTCCTTCCAAAAGGTTCATTTTTATGGGAAATTTGATGTCCCTACACAGGTGATATCTCTAAGTGTACTACCACAACGAAAATGACAGTTTTTTTAGCGCTTCGGGGAATTAAGTTACCCTGCAGTTACAAGTATGACTTTGTCATACCATCTAGATTTCATAAAATGATTAATATCTAGGGACGGGGTCGGGTGTGAGGGAGGTCGGGTGGGGAAGGAGGATTTATATTTTATTTAATATTAATATAATTATATTTATTTAATACTAATATAAATATAATAAAAATTTAAATTTATTATTATATTTTTAAAACATTTATGTATTTATATATTTTTTGAATATTTAGAATTACGATCAAATTAGGAACATTTGTAAATTTTGATGGTTAAATTTTTAAAATTATGACTAATCGATATAATATGTAAAAGTTTAGGGCTAAATTTGTTGTTATACTACTTTTTAACTATCACGCCAGCTTGTTGTTTATGATTTTAACAGGAGTGATCAAAATGATCAAATAATGTAACGTGAATGCTTGAATTGCAAATTTTTTATTTTAGATGTCTAAAATGAAAAGTTTTGATAGTTAAATAACTATCTCGTAGTTTACCTAAAATTTAATGAAAGTTAAAAGTTAAAATTTTATTTATGAGATAATATATTAGTGCATGAATTTTATACACCATCAATGCATTACAATTACCACATCATTAATAATGCAAAACAAAAGTTGAATAATTTTTAATAAACACTTTAAAAATTTTAAACCTAATTAAAATTAATTTTAATTTCACCCTTTATAATTTTCTATATTTTATTGGTAACAGGTTCTCCTAATTTCTGGTTTTTTTTTTTTTTAAATTCATGTCATGGAATTGTAGTAACAAATTCATATCCTCCACAAGTATTTTTCTTTCTTTTTTTTTTCAGAAAATAATTCATATTTTTTATATATTGCCACATATCTATAACAAAATTAAATTCTTGATATCTAATTTTTTTCTTATTAATTAATTTCTCTGGAAAATTCTTTATATTTTTGCTGAGTCAACACCCAAAAGAAAACAACTTATCAAGAACCACAATTAATCCATTGAATTTCACAACACCAAAACTGAATTTGTTGCACTGAAAATCACCTATCGATGAGGCCGTTGAGAAACGCCGACGTTTTGAAGTTCCAACCCTAGCCAATAGCCTCCCTTACCATGACCATATATATTTGCCTGATGTATAGTGATGACAACGTTTTCAAACTAATATCAACGTGTTGAGTCATTTTCAAAGGATATTTAATTTCTCCTATTCATTAGCTTGCAGAACAAGGCAAATGCCACATCTTTCATTCTCCGTTTTTTATGAGTATTCGTATTTGATACATATCCAACAATAAATATTTAATATATGAAGAGCGAAGTACTCGTGTCGAGCACATATATGAATCCGACACCCACCATTTAACTCAGAGGAAAAAAAGAGGGCACTCAGTATTGTAGCTCTGCAATTAATGTTGCAGATGATCTACATCTAGACGGTGAATGTCGTGTGAAACACTACAAAGACTGATAAGTGTTGATTCAAAGGATTGCAGATGGTGTAGGGAAGGAATTATGAAATTGTTCATTGATTGTGATTTACAACAGGTTTTCACGAGTTTACTATCATTACATATATATACATATAATAACTTGGTTACCATGGAACCAAGATTCAGAATTATCCATTAATGTTTCATCAGTAAGTGAAACTTTCCTAGTTACAATCATTATTCATTCCTTTATGTATGAACAAATATGATAAGATATATATGGAAGAAAATACACGTGCATGTTTGTATATATATGTTTTATATATATACGATATCAACATTTTGAAAAATCTAGTCATTGTTCACATTAATAAGGGATATATATGTATTAATTACCATGATTTGCCAATTATCCATTCATGTTTCTTAGGTCACAATCATTCATTCATTCTTGTTTATCATTCGTTTAACAAATATGATAGGATATGATAGAAGATATATGTGCATAAGGCAGACAATAATGAGGGTGAGGGCTCCCAAAAGTTTGAAAAACATTGTTTAGTACATATTTACATGTATTTAGAGATTAAATAAAATTATTTGATCTCCTCAAAATAAATTCAATTTTTTTAATTTTGAACTTAATTTATACTTATAAAGACAAAACACATCTCGTTGCGAGCTTGTTATAACTATTATTACAATAAGAGATGTATCAACTAGATAGAACAAGTAAAAAGCCTAATCATAAACACCAAAAATAACTTATGCAATTCAATATAAATCTATTTTTATGGGATTAGCTTAGAGATAAATTCACTCCAAAAATTACAATACAAATAATGATTTAAGCCCAATTAAGTGTTCGATTGTTGTAGCTTTATTCTTGTACATTTGCAAGGTTATATCAGGAGTGATGGCTCGTGGGCCAAGTCGGGTTATTTGTGATTCAGGTGAAGATAATCTAGGGATAGAATTCAATTCTAAGGTTTTTGCTTTAGAGCTTAAGGAAAAACAAAGAAATAATATGAAATATAGGAGTCTTCTGAGACTTGAGGATCATTACCTTGTAAAAAATTATCAAGAAAAGAAAAGGGAAGGGTATTGTTAAAGGTAATAGGAGAGGAAAATAGAGAGTTTTAGAAGAATTTGGGGATTTCATAAATAGAAACAATCTTATTTGTAAAAAAACTCAAAGAGGAGATGCTTTTGACAAACCCGAGGCTACTTGGGCATTGAGAAAAGAATTTGTGTTTTGTAACACCCATATATATCTAACTTGAGAGTAAACCAGATGTGAGATGCCACATTTGTTGCTGAAGTAACTCAAACGAACATAATAACAATCATTGAAGTTAAAAATAATTCAAACGTGACTAATAAAATTAAAGGATGTTATGAGTATTAAGTGAGCATAAATAAACTTAAACGAGATCAGATATATTAAACAGGGGTCACATATGGTTAAATACAAAACAAAGCTAAGAATCTTGGGTCAAACTAGTAAAATACAAGGCAATGTCTCGAAATAGTGAAACCATGTCTCGAGACATGCCTCTACTATTCTTGAATTTTTACTTCAAAGTTTGAAGTCTCGAGACAATGAAACTATGTCTCGAGGCCTTAGGCCGAATTTTCACTAATTTAACTTTGATGTTTTATGTCTGGAGATAGTGTCACCATGTTCCGAAACTTGACACCTTATATCTCGAGGCATATACTAGAAATACATGAATCACATGAATTTATTCTTGAGATCTCAAGACATGTTATTGATGTCTTGAGATAAATGCCCAGAAATGTTGAAATTAAACAATGCATGTATCTCAAAATGCATTTAAACATGCACAACGTGCAACCAAACCAATGCAAACACATTTCATACACCAAAAACAAGTCTAAAACATATAATCTCGTAACAATTAACACAACAGACGAATTTTTCACTTTGTAAGTACCTCAAATCACATAAAAGCTATTTGAACCATATAAATTTGCATTGTAATATCCAATAGGAAAGTTTCCAAGTGTCCAATTAACTGCCAAAACATAACGCATTTGCTAAGGAGTGTCGAATTACAAAAACCTATCAATAAAAAACATTTAAATCTTCTAGGGACCTAGGTAAATGCCCAAAACTACAAGAAAACTCAAGGAACATTACGAAATTTCAATGTGGGAGCTCAGACTTTAGCCTTAGGCGCTAAGGAAACCACAAGTTGACTCGAATGAGATTGGAAAAAAATCGATTTAGAAAATGGTGTTTTTATAAACAGCAGAAATTCATGCATTTTCATAATTTTAGTTAAAATTTAGGATAAACTATTCAATTAATCATCCAATTTTTAGAGTATTTTCATAATCACCCAAAAAAAAATCCATGCTATTTCATCACTTAATTTTCAGGATCCTTTCCAAGTGTAAAATCTCTTATGGCAATTGATTGTACACATCACGTCATGTTTACACTTTGATTTTGGTCTTCCAACTTCTTGGCGTTTTTATTTTGGTCACCCAAAAAAATATTTTTTTAAGTATTGATAGGATAAAAAAATTAAGAATTAAAGTGAAAAAGCAATAGAAACTAAAATAACGCATTAAAATAATGCCTAATCGTACTTGTTTACCCCTTGCCCAAAGTTCTAATTTTTTTCAACATTGAAATTTTAAATTTCAAAACATTAAAATCAATTAAATAAATTGTTGAAATATTTTTATCCCTTGATAGTTTCAACCGATTTGTTATTGTAATATTGAAATTAATTAATTTAATCTTCTTCTAAATTTTAAAATTTTATTTTAAATGACTCGTATTTAATAATTGCCTAGAAACTCAAACTTCTTTTGATTATATGGTCATGAATCTTTCATGCTAAACAAAAAGCAAAGAAAAAAAATCTTACAATGAGTTTAATTAATTAATTTTATCTTCCATGTTAAACAAATCTCGAATTTTTCCATTATTTTTTACCCAAAAAAAACACAAACAATTAATTTAAGGATTTTTCTTTACTTTTAGCTTAGCATGGAAGGTTCGAGATTATATAATAAAATAAATAAATTTCTTAGACAATTATTAAATATGTGTTATTTGAGTTGACTTTGTTAGAGATAATTTTGAAACATAAAATAAAATTTTAAAATTTAGAAAGAGATTAAATTAATTAATTTCATTAAATTATAGTAACATTCGGTTGAAATTATAAAGAGGTAAAAGAGTTGTCAACAATTTATTTAATTGATTTGATGTTTTAAAATTTAGAATTTAAAGATTAAAAACAAAAATTTAAATTTTGGACAATGGGATAATTAAAATTGTATTTGACAAATTTTAATGAATTATTTTAGTTTCTACCTCTTTTTCACTTTAATCCTTAATTTTTTTTTACCTAAATCAAGAGTTAAAAAAAACTTTCGTGACTAAAATAAAAGTGATCCAAAAGTTAAGTGACTAAAATAAAAGATGTAAACATAATATAGACAAGATTTAACTTGTATAATCTGTCACCATTAAAAATTTACTGCTCAGATGATTAAAATAGAAGTACCCCAAAATTTAAGCGAAGCACTAAAATTTTGCATAATGCCATCTAATATAGGATGTTGAGAAAGAGAATACTCAAAACACCATTGTTTCTTTAAAATAACTCTTGAAGAGAGAGAGAGAGAACGCAAGCAAGCAACGTTGAAATGTAAGGGAGATACTTAAAGTGAGTAGACAAAGCAAAGGTTTATCATTTAGGTTTTGGTCGAAAAGCAAACTTGACTTGAAGTTTAGGCATATGAGAGAAGATTAGAAAAGGTTCAAATATGTTAATCTTTTTAATTTAAATTTTAGTTTTTTTTACTTTGTTTTCCAGACATTAATTTTTTGTCCTTTTTTATTTAAAAATTTTGGTTTTTTCATCTAATTTTATTCTTAAAATTATTTTTTTTAAAATCAAGAAGGTGGCTAAATTGATTAAGTTACCGATTCATCGGTTCGACCGGTCTAACCAATTCAATTAAAAAATTTGTTAAAAATTTTTAAAAAAAATTTGGTTCAATCGTCAGTTCAACTAGTTGTTAGCTGGTTCAATCGATTCAACCAATTTTTTTAGCTGTTTCAATCGATCCGTATCAGTTTTTGATCTAATCGGTCCAAAGCTATGCTGAAGATCGATACCCCAGTCGATTTCTAGGCCGACCGATTGGTCCGGTCCGATTCAAACAATATTGGTTAACGTTGTTGACATGCATGTTATAAAAAAGATAAAATAACGTTCTTAGCCTTCAATATTTACAGCTTTTGTTAACATAGTCTTTACTCTTCAAAGGTACATAAAAATATGTTTTTAAAAATTAAAATTCTTTTGCATTTTAAATAAAAACCATTGATTTTTAAAACTAGATTTTTATAAAATATAAAATTATGAAAAATAAAAATTCTTTAAAATTAAAAATTTAAAAATTTAAAATATAATGAAAATATAAGAAGTTCCAAATATTCAAAAAATATGTTCTTTACTCCTCGAATGAAAACTAGAGGTGTTTATGGGTCAAACAACTCACTTTGAGTTGGGTTTGGACTTCTTATTTAACATCGATGCAGGCCATTATACTATATAAAAATAAAAAATATATTTTATATTATTATTGATATATTTTTATAAGTAAATTTAAATAAAAATTTTTATTTTTTTTAAACAATGAAATGACATTTTGGCAAGGTTAAGTCGAATCAAGCCTAAATTTTGTTTCAAAATCAAGCCTCAACTCGATCTACGCTAACCGTAGTAAATTATTTTCAAATTTTGTGTTATTAGTTCAATTCATTTTAAATTAGATTTGATTTTTTAAATTTAATTCAAATTAATTATCTATAAAAATATTTTATTTAAACTTAGTTATAAAGTAAAGTCTATAAAATATTAGTGTAAAATATTTTTAAATAAAGATATAAACTCTAAATTGATTAGAATTAAATTTAAAAATATTGTATATTTTTTTTTCAAAATATAATATATAAAATTTTTAAGACTCGCTTATTTTTATGCAAAATGGGGTTATTTTATATATGAAAAATTTATTTTGAACCAATTTAGAGTATATATCATTATTTGAAAATTATTTTACACTAATATTTGTAAGCTTTACTTTATAATTAAGTTTAAATAATTTTTTATATAATTTATCTGAATTAAATTCAACAAATTGTTGAAATCCAATTTAATACTAACTAAACAAATAGCTCAAACTTTGTAGATACCTTATTTCCATTCAAGGAGTAAATAACATAGTTTTAAAAATTTTGGAAACTTTTATATTTTTCATATTTTAAAAAATTAATTTTGAAGAGTTTTTATTTTTAAATAAAAAAAGTAAAAGAACTTAATGTCTCAAAATTAAATTATAGAGACAAACTTTTAAATTTAAAAAAGATATAGGACCTTTGACATATTTAAACCGTTAAAAATCCTAGAAACTTAGTTTAGTTTTTAGTATTGTGACATTTTGTATTTTTTATAAAATATTTTATTTAAATTTTAATTTGTATAGTTAATTTTGGGTGTATTTTTTTTATTTGGGTTTTAATTTGGATAATATATTTGAGTGTATGGGGTATATTTTATATTTAGATATAGGTTTGGGCTTAAATATTTTTAAAATATAATTTAATATGTATTTTAAATTAATTTGTAAAATAAGATAATATTTTAGGTAATTATAGAAATTATTATGAAAATTTGTAATAATTTATATAATTACATAAAATATTACAAAAGTTGAAATATTTTGTATAATTGAATAATGTTTTATGAGGAGCTCATGGAAAGCTCACCCTAGATGTGATAAAGGGTTGAGATTTGTGGAATATTATGATAGGGGTGGTTGTATTTTGCCATTTTGGGGCCTTTTTTTGGTCTGATGCTGGTGTGGTTGTGGTGTGTCTGATTGATGAGGCGATGAGGGTTGGCGTGTTGGAATGATAGAGGCCTTTCTTGTAGTGTTGAAATGGACATGATAATCGGAGAATTCCAAGTCTTTGGCTGTTTGACTGTAAGTTTTTGGGAGAAGAACATGTTTGACACCCTACTAAATCTGGTTCAATCAATGTATTTGTAATAGGATAGTAAAGGATAAAATGGCTGTGGCAATGGTGGAAGCAGCTAGGCACACAAACGATGGAGCATAAATGTTTTGCAAAGAGATGATTGTGTCTCCCAAATGTTTTGAAAATTCTCACTAAAACGCTCAAAATTTTTAAATATTTTAGTTAGTCTCCTCTCCTAAAAAATTTAATGTCAAGATTCGTCACTGGCAAAACTGTTGTTGAGGATTTAGTGATATGTTGTTTGAAATAGGTCAAATCGATTGAACTAAGAATCAACTGAGGTACCAGTCAAGTAAAATTGATTGAATTGACTATTGAACCGATTTTTTTATAATTTTTATATCTTGTACATTTTTTAGTAATTTATTTGTTTTGAACCGTCAAGACCAATAGAATCGAAAACTTATGATTTGACTTATTTGACCACCAATCCGGTTCCAAAAACATTGCTTATACCTATTCATAAATCATTAGGTGCATGATACTTCAGTAGTGAGACTAAGTTGAGTAACTATTAATTTCCAGAGTTACGAGCTTGCTGATTATTATTAGCTTGATTTGATAAATTACTTGTTTAATCCTCAAATTTATCATCTTAGAGTTTTTTAAATATAAATATACTTTAAAATTTTTATAGAGTTATATAAATTTTTAATTTTTATATTTTACAATTTTATAAAATTTTGATTTTTTTGTAATTTTGTTTGAAAGGGACCTATTCTTACATGTTCAAAATTGATAAAGATCCAAGAGATATTTGTACTAATTTATCATTCAAGCTATTTGAGTTATTCAAATTGTAAAATTTCAATTCGATTCAAACTCGAAATACCGAATTACTAATTTAAGTTGCTTCAAAACACCAAATAATTCGTTTCAATTGATTCAAACTTCAAAAAATTTCATATTTTCAAACAAAACCGAATTTTATTCAATAACAAAAATCAGATAATGTATCAAGATTTTGGTTGCGTATATAGATGAATGCTAAGACCAGTTCAAATTCAGATTATTATACGATTATGATGGTGGGCAAATTAATACTATTAGTTGTAGTGTTATTGTCAAGTTTTAAACACAAGTAGGATTTTTTTTTTTTTTTTTCGATAAAATTATAGGTAGGGTTTGTGTTGTGTTGCTTGTTATCCCAAAGGTCAATTTAAATGATAAATGCATGCTTCCTACACGTATCCATCACCCAAGCCTAAATCAGGACCATTTTGCTTGTTCAAATTCGTGGAAGGTTTGGTTTTACTATTTAAAAGATATTATAAAAATATTTCATATCAATGTTTTTAAGTTTTTTATGTGTTATTGATTGAGTCTTAATTTGATTAGTATTGTAACGCTCTTATTAATTTATCTCTATTTTGTAAATATTTAACACAAATATTTGTCTGCTTCAGTGGTTAAGTATTTTGGGTGTATGTATGAGGTCTTGGGTTCAAGTCTTTCTTTTGCCAAATTTTGTTATTTTTCTAATTCTAACCATACCCTTGTTGACTGGGCTTTTATAAAGTTGTCTATTAATTCATATTAGAATGAACCTGCTGGTTTGAGTGGTAAGGGAGTTGGTATGATAGGTGTCCTTTGTTCAAATTCCTGCGTGGAAGTGGATGATATTTTTGCTCTGTTGACTGATAGAGTTTCAGTGAAGTTGGGATTCTGATGAAGTGGTTTGTTAGTGTGATAGTGGGGAGAAATTTGGGGGATTTGAGTAGTTTTTGATTATCTTATTTTTGATATTTTCTCTCTCGGAAAAACTCCAAAAACTTTTTACGTCCATTTTCTGTGTTCTGGCAAAATTCTTTTTGGTTTACTTTGTTTTGAAATTCCATCGCAATTCTGTCATTCAATTCCAATTTTCAGTTCTTCGGTGCCTTTGTGCAGTTTGGTAAGTGTAAGGGGTGTTTTCGAGTGGGTTGGCGAAATATTGTTTTAATTGTTCAAATTAATGCTATTCTTTTCCTTCCGTTGTTGATTTCGAGTTTTGGCAGCAGGGAATCGGGAAGAAATGGGTTCTCCTCTAGCGGAATCATAATCGATATCGTTTGGGGTATTGGGGTAAGTGATAGTCATTTGAATGGAACTGTTGTCAGTTTCGTAGTTTTGTTTAATCGTGAATTAAGACTGATTCTGAGCATTGGTATGTCGCTTTTTAGGTTCTGGAGGGCTTGTGTTTGCAGTAGCATTAAAATGATACCAGATGTGTACCCGAAACGCAGAAAAACGAGTTTCGACAAAAGCCAAAAAACTATTCTATTGACGCCACACAAGTGTGTGGTTACCCGTGTGGTTGGCCGTGTCTCGATGAAGACATGGCCGTGTATCTCCACACTGCCAGGCCAAGATGGTGTGGGTTTGGACCGTTGCCATTTGGGCCGGCAAACCATGTGGGCCATACGGGCATGTAGGCCCATTTTTCTAAAATTTTTCCCTAGGATCGTACCGGTCGTTCTGATCGACTGTGGGCCTATTGTAAGGTTAGTAAAGGCTAAGCAAACCTTAAAACTATGAGATCTGCTAGTCTAATATTCTATTATGAGTATGATACTGTTGTGCATGACTGATTAGTCTGCTAGATATGTATATAACTGTTATCTATATTTAGGCATGTTGAGCATGTTTAATATGTAAATTATGTATCTTTTTGGGGTGGAATTTGTATATGTGGAGGAAGTGCTCTGCATGGTGATCATCGCCTATATTCTGGCAGCTTGGTTGCACATTATCTGATATGTGTCGTAATGGCACGATATGGTGTGTAGGGTTGGATGGGTATTTTAAACCCCACATTGTGTGATAGGATGGTCGGAGATGGTGTGTAGAGGATAGGGGTAGGAATTTGATTATCTGATTTGTATATCTGTATCTGTTATCAGTATCTGAGATGGACATGAGTTCTGTAACACCCCAAACCCGGCCTAGACGTTATGGCCGAATATGGCGAAGTCACATGATAGCGTGTTGAAAACTAAGTTTCTACGATAAATCAATTTCTATTTACTTACTTTTCTTATCTCTTCTTAACTCCAAAATCCTTACTCGTTTAGTTGGTTGTTTTAAACATAATTCATTGCGGAAGCTTTTAAAACCGTTTTGAGTAAATCGTGTGTTTAGAACTTTGCCTTTTTGAAAACTGATTTTTCCTACGTCTAGCAATTATAAATCCATAAAAATAAATAAAAACCAAATTTAAGCAAAATTCCCCAAATTACATCCAAATAAACCACAAGTCATAAATTATAAATCGTAAAAGTCCAAAAACTGTGGTCACAATCGAGTCCTCCGCCGCACCGATCCGTCTAGGTCTAGGAATTACCTGTGCACATTAAACAGAGAGGGGCGAGTTTATGTAAACTCAATGTGTAATCCTACAGAAAACAAAAAATAGTAAACACGGTGCACAGTCAAAAATAGTCTTGGGCCTAAGCCCCTTTCAGTATCAGTAACGGTTTGGCCTTAGCCCAACTCAATATCAGTATCAGTATGCATAAGGGCCTTAGCCCATCACAGCATCAGTAACAGATATACAGTATTCAGTAACAAAGTCCTACCGAACCAGCCTCTATACACCATCTCCGTTCAACCTTACACTCCATGTGGGGATTAAATCAACCCACCCATCCCCACACTCCAAGTAGTATCGAATGCGGCACAAAACAGTAGTTTGCAGCTGAACTGCCAGTATATTAGGCTTAAAAGCCTTTCAGTATACTTCCTCCAAATAAAATCAACCAAACCCCATGCAATGCATGACATGCTATCTCATGATATCAGTACATATAATCAGTAAATATATGCATGCATACTATCATTGTAATGGCCTAAATTCAAGGTTATCGGAACAATGGTTTCGTAACCATAAATCCGATATAAGGAGAAATTTATTTCAATACATTTGCATAAATATTTATATGATAGGAAATATTTTATAAATATTTATAAAATGTTAGTAATGTGGTATTAAAATTTCAGTATTGTTATTATTATATTTATATGTGTGTATAAGTTAAAGAAACAAAAAAGAAAAGAGGAAAGAGAGAGAGTAAAGACGAAACAGAGAAGAAACAGGGAGAAAGAAAGAAAATGGGAGAATAGAGTTTTTAAAGCATGGATATTTAATAGGTAAGTTAATTTAGTCCTTCTCTTTTAATTTTGATGCTTTATAAGTTTTAGAACAAAGTTTTGTTGAATTAAGTTGAAATTTTGGAAATTCTTAGATTTTTGAAAATGAGTTATGTGGATGAAATTGATGAATTAGGGGTTTAATTGATGGAATATCTAGTTAGAAATTGATTTTTAGGAACTAAATTGTGAAAACATTTGGAATTAAAGTCTATTACTGAAATTCTGATTCCCAAAGGTTATAAAGTGACAGAATAAAGTGCTAATTGAGAAAAATCAGCTCAATTGAGAAGTTAATTGAGAAGGGACGAAATTATCATTTATTGAAAGCTTAGGGGAAAAATGGTAATAAACAGTTTGCACTAAAACAGTTTTGAACAGCAGCAGTAGACTAACTTTGAAAAATCACCATAAATTGTAGAAATCGAATTAGAAGATGAAAAAAATATGAAATTAAATATTATTGAGTCTAGTTTCTCATAGAAGAAACATTGTAAGCAATTGATATGTAAATCATGAGATATAATGAATTTTGTGAGACAAGATCAGAATGAATTCAGGTTCCCTGTTCTAACTTTAGAAAATCATCAAAATTGGATAAAAATAATTAGGGGCTTAAATTTATATTTTAGAGTCATGAATGAGTATATTTTCAATATTTTCAATATAAATAAATGGGAACATCATCTGAATCCTGTATGAAGAGATAATTAATTTTTAGTGAAGAAGGGTCAGAACTGTCAAACAGCAGAACAAGGGTGACTTTAATGAATAAACTGTACTAATTGGCTAAGCCAAAAATTCTGTAAATTTTATAATATGAAGATATGTGAGTCTAGTTTTACAAAAAATTAACGGTTCTTCATTTGGAGTTCTGTAGCTCGATAAATAAATAATTTAGTTACTATGACTCAAGTAGACAATTTTGAATGAACTATAAATAATAATAGAATTATAGTGAATGCTATCATGTGAACATGAAATATATTGAATGGATGATTGAATTTATTTATTTAGATCCAGAAAACTCAAATACGAAGCTAGATCGAGGAAAGGAAAAAGCCTCAGATTAGTAGATTTTTGTGTATGAACAAGTATCGAGGTAAGTTCATGTAACTTGAATTATCTTCTTAAATGCTTGAAATGTATGTTATTGATGTGAATATAATTTGAATGTTCATTGTATGAAGATTGATGAAACATTGATATATTAGATAAAAGGGAAGAAATCCGGTTGAATGAAAGGAAAATTCTATGGATCTTTGAAAAGGAATTGACAAGAAAAGGATCTAGCCAGACGGGTGATCCTATCTGATATAGCCCTCCAAGAATATGTGTAAAATGGATTTAACCTGACGGGTAATCAATTAGGGTCTCAATTTAGCTTGACCGTTAATTCGATCGAAGCTCATTAGAGTAATTGTCGCTTGTGGATTTAGCTTTGACCGGTAATCCATTGTAAAGATGAGGTTCAAGGAGTGTGCTCTCTAAATGGAAATGTGTGCACATGAACATGAATTGATGGACTGGATTGTACATTAAAAGTGTATTCGAAAATCCATCAAATTTCGAGTAATTCGACGGGATAAATATAGAAATATAACAAAGAAACGGAAATCATGGTATTGATGAGCTCATCAATCATGGTATATATTATTGGTATATGGAAATTATTGAATTAACTTGAATGTTGAGTTTGTGTATGTTAGGGCAATAATGCATTGAATGGATATATGAGTGTTTATTGCATTGTATTGAAAATATTAGGTAAGTATAATTCTTGCTACATGGGCTTAGTAAGCACAAAGTGCTTACCCTGTTTCTTTTTCTCCTGTTTTGTAGTGTTAAGAGCTCGGAGGTCGGATTCGGTCAGAGATACATCACACTATCAACCCCAAGATTTCGGTATTTAAAGAAACTTTATTTTGGAAATAAATGGCATGTATAAGCTAATAAACTAAATGTTAATATGATATGAATGTAAGGTCAGCCATTGGTATGGGTAACAAATTTTAGTTTTAGTATGTGATGATGTTATCTTATAATTATGTATGAATCTATTTTCAAAATATGTTAAATTGGATTGGTTTATGTGAGTTGGTCTCGGTTTAAAATTTGCAAAAAAGACTAGATATTTATAAAGGGGTTATATTGAGTAAAAAAAATTGTAAACTCCTGTAATGCCTCGTACCCTATTCTGACAATGAATACGGGTAGGGGGTGTTACAATCATCATGCTCAATATATATATCCATCAATCAGTTAGTTCACACAATTAGGGGTCTAAGTAATGCTTACCGACCCTACAATAGGTTCATAGTCGGCTTGGGTGACCCGTGCAACCTTAGCAATCAATTTAGTGATAATGGGCTCACACGCCCATGTGGCCTACCCGTGTGGGCCCACACGCCGTGTATGGCCTATACGGTCCAAATTTGCCTTGGCCCAAAATCCCATACACCCATGTGATATACCCATGTGGTCCACAAGGCCCAAATCATCCGGCTAGTGTGCATGCACGGCTGCTTTACCATCACACTGCAGCCGTGTCTTGCATGCACGGTGCGCCCTCATCGTTCACATGCCCGTGTTATGGCACACGAACTACCACACGGGCAACAACACGCCTGTGTGGCGTCGACAGTGAGGTTTTAAGCCTTCGCAAGAATCTCGTTTTCTACGTTTTCGGGTACACACCTGGTACTATTTCGCAGCGAACACACTTCCGAGCCTCCTGAAACCTAAAATAGAGTAACAAACATCGATTTAGTGACTACACTTACTAACGTTTCAACCACAATCCGACCCAAAATCACACTTACCCACGAAGAACAATACTGTTAACGCCGATCGACAAATGAAACGATAGTCACCGCTCGTTGATTTCTCCTACACCATAAAATTACAACAACGTTCAAATCTTCAAAAAGTGATACAAAGAAATCCAACGAAAACCCACTTACGGACTATACGAAGAAAAAGCAAGGATTCGTGACACCCCAATAGCAAGATTAACAAAAGAATCAAAATGGATGAGGTGTTTTAGTTTGGCAAGGAAAATGAAATCAACAAAACGAAAATAGGGATTTGTTTCTTTGAAAAAATAACATCAAAAGTAGAGGAAATTTGGGAAAAATAAAAATTCAATTTTGACAAAAACACAAATATGATGCATATCCCTTGATTTCCTCCCATAACCCACTTCTCAAAATTCAATTCCTACTGAAACACTTGCCTGAAAACCGAGCAAAAATAAACTCCATTGCTCGTGCAGGAATTCAAACCCCAGACCTCCAACACACCAACACACATCTTAACCACCAGACCAGCAAGCCCATTCTGATATGATATTACAAATGATTTAATATAAGCCCACTGAATAGAGATATGGCTTATATCAGAAAAATACTAAAATTTGCCAAAGCTAAGGCTTGAACTTGGGACCTCCCATACACACCCAGAACACATAACCACTAAAGTAGATACACATTGTGTCTAGAATTTACAGAAATAGAATTATAAAATTTGGGGCATTACAAGTCCGAACCTGTATCTGATTATATATAAATATGTTTTGCATGTTTTGCATGTCTAATTCAGGTTACACACTAAGTTTACGAAAACTCACATTTGTTTGTCTGTTTTGCTCAGGTAATCCACAAACTTAGGCAGACCGGTGCGGTGGAGACTCGGAGGTGACCACCTGACTGAAAACTGCTTTACTTAGTAATTTACGGTTCTTATTATTTATATTTCTAGTTTTATTTAAGAGTTTGTAATTTCTGGGACTTTATAGACTGGACTATTTGGTTTTTAACTATTGATTTTAGGTTGTTTGATAATTTGATTGCTTTGGTAGAATGTTTTATGGAAACGACGATTTTACGCAAATAAAGGTTTTCTGAAAATGCGAACTGAATTTTCAAAATAGAATGGTTTTCAAAAGCTTCCACTGTAAATCACGATTAAAGGTAAATTAATTAATTAGATAACATTTTGACATTGGATACAAGCAAATAAGAATTGAAAAACTGAAATGGTTTTATTGTATTGACTTCGTTTTCAAACCCATTCTTTGTGACACCTCAGGATACGGCCATAACATCTAGGCCGAATTTGGAGTGTTACATTTAGGGGTATTGTTGTTAATACAGGAATATGTGTGTCATGTCATGTAACTCTCTGACTTGGATCACACGGACCGTGTGTCAGGCCGTGTGACGTACTATGATAAGCCACACGGGCATGTGCCAGGCTGTATGGACCACATGAGCCAACCATTCAGGCAGTGTGAATCCTCACGGGCGTGTGGGCCAAAAACTAAAATTTTTCCTAAGGTCGTAAACATCGTTTGAATCGATCATAAGCCTTTTGTAGGGTCCGTATGATTTGAATTAGGCATAAATGTAACATCCCAAAATTGAGTTAGAAGAAATTGATATAGTGGAGCCAAGAGTGGTTATGTCTTGAGTTTGAGTTGAGGTTGAGAAATTATGACAAGTGAATTAATTGGGTTCAGTGGCTAAGTGTCGTGTTTGTATGTGTGAGTTTCTGGGTTCAAATCATGTTTCTTGAATTTTTGTTATTTTGCCTAAACCCCTATTTTTAAACATTTGGTTTATAAGTTAATTGTGTTCAACTAATGTCAACGATGAGCCTAGGTTAAGCTTTTGTGTACCATTGATCTTGTGTTTAAGTCTCTGTGAAAGCAACAAGAAGAAAATGTTTTTTTTTTTATGTTGCCTTTGAGAGTTAGTTTTATTTTTTAAAACTAATTGAAAGTCTTCTTTCTAAAATATTTCTTTTCACGTTTTGTTCTTCCAACATTCTACCGTTACTTTCTTCTTCTTTTCAAACTTTAGATTAGTATAATGAGTACTAGTTGTCATGATGTGTGAGGATGTGGTGGACATAACCGAGTGACTTGAACCGAGTCCTCTTCTCGGGGCAATGAGCCCAATATAGAAATTAGTGAGTCTGTTAAAACACTCAAATCTAAGGGCAATAACTAGGAAAGATGTGTTTGAGGATTTACAAAGGGTCAACGGGACCCAATTTGGATCTATGGCTCAAGAGTCATGATTGAGCGACCACAAAAAAATAAGAGGAGTGCGAGTACTATTGATTTGAATGTGAACATGGATCGAGTTTAGATTTGCGATTACTGTGATAAACACCACCCGGACGATTATTAGAGGAAAGTGAGGGTGTGTCTCATATGTGGATCCATGGAGCATCGATTTAGGGGTTGCTCACGATACTCTTGTAGTCAGAAATGAGCTGCAGCTCAGTAACGAAATCAGAGACGAGGGTATACGACTAGACGTTGTGGAAGTCGGGATGTGTCTGGCAATGATACATATATTTTTATGATATGATTCAATTGTAATCTGCTTTGATATGAATTGTTGGTTCCTATGCGTTTGTGGTAAATGACATTGTCAATTTTGTATGTGAGAATCTGGGGTAGAGGAATCATTAGTAATATTTTTGTAAAGAGTTATTGTGATAATCCGAGTTAGTGAGTAAAAAATATGTTAGAAACATTGTTTGGATTAGCATTAAAATCAAAGTTGTGAATGATAATGTGGTGATCACTAAGAATGAGAATATTTTAGGTTTTGGTGATTTAGCGACTAGTGAGATCGTGGGAATTTTAAGGACGAAATTCTTTTAAGGAGGGGAGAGTTGCAAAGTCTCAAAACCTGAGTTAGAAGAAATTAAGTTAGTGGAACCAAGAGTAGTTGTGTCCTAAGTTTATATTTACTATATTAATATCTACCTTTATCTTTCTTAATTTCATATTATTACTACATAAAATATATTTTGAAAATCATCATATTTCATTTAAAGGTTTTAGAATAAAGGTGATGTTTCGATTCAGAATTGTAAAATAGTGCCCTAACGTGATTTTCCGTTAACTAAATAACTTAACATCTCTTTTACGAAGTTTCGCAAATCACGAGGCGACTTTGATTACGAGATTAAAACATAGTGTCCTAACGAAATGGATGTGATGTTTATATCTTTTCGGACAAAGAAATCTCAAGTTTTGACTCGAGCCTTTTCTTTGATTTAATACGATATGATGCATTTTGTAGAATTGCTACACTCCATTTAAAGGTTTTAAAATAAAGGCAATGTTTTGTATTTAGGAATTGGAATAGTGCCCTAACGTCTTTGGGTCGCGATTTTCCGTTTAACTAAATAACTAAACATCCTTTTGATAAACTTCAGTAAAATTGTAGGGGGATGTCAAAATTATGGAACTTCACACTTATCGTTGTAACTCAAAATAATCTTAAAGAGATGAAAGAGATATGGAGTCAATGGGACGACGAGATCAAGCAACTATTCTCTTCACATTACGGTGATCGCGCTTTTCTCGCCGACATCAAGGTAGACTAGCACTTATTAGAAGCTATAGCCCAATTTGAATCTTGCTTATAGTTGTTTTACTTTCGGAAAGCGGATCCGTTCCTACTATGAAGAATACACGACTTTACTCCGGTCAAAATTCAAGCCGACAAAGTTTATGCAAGACTGTTAATGTCCCCACCTTCTTAAAAAAGTCGATGAATATTACGGTAATGAGCGAGGTGGGTTGCAGCTTCGGATAAAACAAAAGGAGATTGTAAGTGCATCCCTTGAGAAATTTAAGGATTTGATCATAAGCGCACTCGAGCGTGAAGAAAAGGGTTGAAATTTTTGCCTTGAGCATTTATGGGTGATTATTTTCCCAAAGCTCTAGGGCATGTAGACGAGGTGGTCTCGGACTTATTCGATGATTGGATAGAAGAGTCACACCTGCCTCTGTAATTCGGCGAAACTTTCGTGTCCCTAAGTTGTGCAGTCAAGAGCGGCGAAGGAAGATTCACCGGTTGTACAGAGCTCTTACTAGCATGGTTCAACAGTCACTTTTGGAAAGCGAAAAAGGCATCGTGTTGAATCTTCTCCGAGGACTATTCCCCGCTAAAAGAATTAGCACCACGCCAAGGCGAGACGATCTTACGTAAGAAAAATGGATGATGATTACGCAAAACACGCAAGAAGACGAGAATGGAAAGCTCCTTTAATGATTCCTAATGAGATCTTATATCGGTGTGGGGATTTTGACTGGGTTCCTCATTGGGTATGGGAAGGCATCGGATATGCTCCTCACCTCGTGTTGAGCGATCAAGATGAGATCGAGATACTTTATACGCAACACGAGGTCTAATTCAAAGTCTGAGTTTGAGTATAAAGGAGACAATTGTAAGAGAGTTCGTGAAATAGCAAGTGCTTGGAGTCGGACTCACGAATGAAAAGGTTTGCCATTAACTTTGATGACAACCCCGAATCTGACCGATGGTGGAGTCGGAGAATCAACGACAATATCCCCACATCGGCCAAAAAAGGCCCGTCGGTGGAAGAGCACTGCAGTAATCCGTCGAGACTCGAAAGCATCAAACAGATTTTGAGAAAAGAAATGTGGAATTAGGAAAAGAATAGAACAATTAGAAGAAGAGAAAATGCTTAGGATTAGATGTTGACATTCAAGTAGGAAGCGAAAAGTGGGAAAGGGAAAAATAAAATTTGAGGAAGATTTGGACGGTTTGAAAGCAGGACTATAAGAAGCTATGAAGGTCAATGAAAATTGCTGGATTAGGAAAACGTCGAACAATGGCGCAAGAACTTAAAGAGGAAAACATAGAGCCGCCAATGGGAAAGGGAACTCCGAGATTCTCAAGTTAGAAGCTACTCTGAAAAGAATTTTGGTAGAAACTCAGAACGAGAAAGAGGAATTAAAGGCTTAAGTGACAGAACTGGAAAGATCATTATATCAGTATCGTAGTCGTAACTCTGTAGTCGAATTAAAGGCTAGTCTGAGTAAAATTAAAGAAATAAAAGCGAGAATCGAAGAGCTAGAATCTACTTTACATGGTTGTGAGCTACGGGTGGAGCTTCTTGAAGTCAATGAGGAGCGTTGGAAGCAGTAACTTTATCACTCTCAGAATCAAGTTAGAGATCGGGATTACATTATGGGGGCGCCGTGGCTCAAGTGCACGAGGTTGTTGGATCACTTACAAACCTTAGCAACTCGACCGATGTACTAAGTTTATTTTATGAATCAAAGTCGAGCAAGGTCAAGAGTTATTTGGCTTCTTGAGGAAGTCAAGGCCTTAAGTATTAGGCGAGGCCTTATATGTAATCCATTTTATGTAAAGAAACTTGTTTTCTAGAAAAGTTATTCTAAAAAGAAATTGAATCGTAATTAATGCCTTTTTGCATACATTTCATGCATTAGCATTACATTGCATCATGTGCATTAAATCTCACAAAGGAACCTTAAATTATGCAAGACCACGGAACATCGCTACAATACACGAGGCAAAACAAATCATGGATCAAAGAATGGAGAGACTAGAACAAATGCAAAAGGAAATACAAGAATGTATGCAAAACGATTAATCAAGATACAACGAGGATATGATAGAACTAATGCGAGAATCTCGAGTAACACGATGAATCGAGCTAAGCTAGATTGTTGGCCAATGAACGTGAGAAAGGAAAGGGCATTGCTACTAGTTTGGGAAACAATAATGGCGACCTTGTTTACCCTCCGTTTTTACCCGCCCTAATACCCAAGTGCCACCGAGTGCATCCCAAAGGGCGCTTGTTACTATTAGACCACAATATCAGTTGATGCTGCGATACATTTCACCTCTGATCCGGTTGGTACTAACCCAAGGAAAGTCGGCCAACCTGTGGTCCCCGATTTGATGAAGCGCGAAATGGACAAGGCAAAATAGATTTGTCAAAGCAACTTGAGAACCGTTGCAAGTGGCTAGAAGAAAAGTTTAAAAGAAATAAACAGTGACCATCGTTACGGGATGGACGCTAAAGACTTAAGTCCGTCCGGAGTTAGTCCTTCCACCAAAGTTCAAAACACGAGTTCAAAAATATAACGGGACTAGTCATCCCGAGGCGTACATCACAATGTTCATCGGTGGATGGCGATGGCACCTTAATAATGACCGATTCTTGATTCACTGCTTTTAAGATGTTTGGCGGGTTCACGCCAAATGGTATAACCACTTAGTCGTACCCAAATCAAGACATGGAAGGACTGCAGTTCATGAAACATTATATGATGTAGCTGATATTGTTCTGAGAGAATCACGCCCAAAATATGGAGAAAAGCGGGCGAAAGTTTTGACAATATGCCCGTGATGGAGAGAGGTAGCAATACAAGTCCAACCACCGCTCTTGGAAAAGGAGACCGCCATGCTTTTCATTAACACCACGAAGGCCCCTTTCATAACTCATATGATAGGGAGTACGACTAAAAGCTTTGCATACATAGTAATAGCGGGAGAGATGATCGAACATGCCATAAGGGCGGTAACATCGAGGCAGAAGAAAGCGCTAGGAGGGCCACTCCTAAGAAGAAAGACGGTGAAGTAAATAACGTGAACACACACAAGGTGATCACAGTTAATCGGCCAAAGGCAATCACCTTTGGACAACAAGGTCCGGCAAGACAGGAATCGGGAACCAGACCAAATACTGAAAAAATTCAATTCACGCTAATTCTAATAACGTACAAGGAGCTATACCAGACCTTATTCAACGAGCTATACCAGACCTTATTCAACGAGCATATCGTGTCCCCATTTTATTTGCAACCATTACAACCGCCATACCCTAAGTGGTACGACCCTAACGCTCAATGCGATTACCATGCAGGGGTAGTGGGGCATTCGATAGAGAATTGCCTCGCCTTTAAAAAGGTAGTCGAGAGGCTAATAAAGATGAGGGTCATAACACTCGACGACTTGGTAAAAAAGGGGAACCCACTACCCAATCACGAGGGTGGAGGGGTAAACACGATTGGCGAGGAGGTGGTGAAAAAAATCAAAAAGGACGTCACGAAGGTGAAAACCCCATTGAGAGTAGTCTGGGAGGAGATGAAGAAGAGAGGATTGACAGATTCAGATCCTGCAGAAAACTAGAGGTATACAAAGAACTACTGCGAACTCTATAAAATAAAAGGGCACGAGATTCAAGAATATGCCCAGTTTAGAATATTGGTGCAAAATCTTATGGACAATAAGGAACTGGAGTTTTATGAAGAAGGAGTAGAGGAAAGAAATGTATGTGTGACCGAGGAAGAATCGATGAAGCCTGGAGTCAATCACCCAAGAATCATCATCTCGCGAAACACGAAAGGCGGGGTACAGGGAAGGCCAAAGATTATAATTTAGAGACCTACTTCTTTTCCCTACAAAGACAGTAAAAAGGTATCCTGGGACTACAATTGTAATGTGATGATACCAAGGGTAGAAAGCTCCACTAGCATTTCAGAGGAAGGCAAGAATGAAGGGTCCTATACACGTAGTGAGAAGCGGTACGACCCTAAGAATAAAGGAGCAGAACCGATGAAACCAAAATCGTCTTGTTGAAATGAAAGAGGAATCCGAAGCCCCAGTCAATGAACCTGTAAAAAAAGAGGAGGCCAAAGAATTCTTGAAATTCTTGAAACACAGTGAGTATAGCGTGATAGAGCAGCTGCGCAAACAACCAGCTCACATATCCGTGCTAGCCCTACTGTTAAGCTCAGAAGTACACCGTGAAGCACTGATGAAAGTACTGAATGAAACTTACGTTACTAAGGATATATCCGTTAATAAGTTGGATAACCCGGTTAGTAACATAAGTCTTGACAATTTTATTTACTTGATGATGATGAAATCCCACCAGGAGGCATGGGATCAATGAAGGCCTTGCACATAACTACTCGTTGCAAGGGATACGCTCTGCCAAGCGTGTTAATAGACAATGGATCGACTTTAAATATCTTACCTTTGGCTACACGAGGAGGTTGCCTATAGACGGCTCTCACATGAAAGCATGCGTAACATAGTGAGAGCATTTGATGGCACCGAAAGAAGAGTGATGGGAAGAATGGACGTGCCATTGTTGATTGGGCCTAACATATATGAAGTAGATTTCCTGGTCATGGACATCAAGCCCTCCTACAACTGCTTGTTGGGAAGCCTTGGATTCATTCTAAGAGTATTTGTGCCCTAAATCCTTTGTACGAAGTCGGTATCGTAACTATAAATCTTTGAAGACATCATAGCTACTGTTACCAATGAAGCGCTATATCTGGAAACAAGTGAGGAGGCGGTTGAATGTTCCTTTCGATCCTAGAGTTTGTCAATGCTACTTTCATCTCGGAGGAAATGAAGTCACGGTGCTAAGCTATCCAAGTCCACGAGGATGGGCCTACTGAATGATGATAGGAAAAGGGCTCTATCAGAAAAAGATTGGGCAAACATCTCCAGCGGAAAGTTCGGACCGATCTTTGAAAGAGAAGAGCGACTTTGGCTTGGGTTTCAAGCCGGATCTGAAACAAATGAGGAAAGAAATAGAAGAAACAAGAAAGAAGAAGGAAAGGTTGAGCGGAGAGGGGCGTCAAGTGGGAATCAATGACATTCTCCTACATATCCGTACCTTCGTGTCGGGAGGAATAATCTACCCGAGAATCTTCCTCACATCAATACCATACACGACGAGAAAACCGATCAAGAAAACACATTGGGCATTCGCCAGTCTGAACGAAAGCGTTCTAAACAATTGACCGCAGAGAAATTTCCTGTAGTTTTAGAAATTATCTGAGTAATATTGAAACGCACTCATTGTTTTAAGCCTAGAAACAATGAGATTTCTTTTGTGAAATGTGCTCATATTCGGATATTTTGTTACAATGAAATGCATCTTTAATTCTAACGAACTTTTTCATTTCTTGTTCCCTAAGTTTGAGTTGAAATTATGACAAGTTAATTAATCGAGTTCGATGGCTAAGTGTTATGTTTGTATGCGCGAGGTTCTAGATTCGAATCCTGTTTCTTGAATTTTTGTTATTTTGCCTAAACCTCTATTTTTGAACATTTGGTTTATAAGTTATTTGTGTTCAACTGATGTCAACGATGAGTCTAGTGGTTCAATGGTTAAGCTTTTGTATACCATTGGTCTTGTGTTCAAGTCTCTATGAAAGCAATAAGAAGAAAATATTTTTTTTATTTACGTTGCCTTTGAGAGTTAGTTTTATTTTATAAAACTAACTTAGAGTCTTCTTTCTAAAATATTTCCTTTCACGTTTTATTCTTCCAACATTCTACCGTTACTTTCTTCTTATTTTCTGTTCTTCTTTCCTTTTATTTCCTTTCATTAGTTTTGCTACTGTTCTGTTGAGAGAATTGCATATTTCGACGTTTTCAACTGAAAGATTAATTGCGCGAAACGGTTGCATATCAATGTTAACTACTTTTATTTCCTTAATGTAAATACGATGAATTTCATAATTATTTATTTTGATTTTTTGGGTTTGTAATATGTTTCTGAACTCGTTTTGGATTTTGCTTAATTCGTCAGTAATTGATATTTTCTAATGCGAGACTACAAAATCACTTAAGTCGAAAAAACATATTTCAATTTTCAAAACTATAACTCCAAAAAGGTTTTCCACTGCAAATTAAGTAATTTTTTAAGTGGTTTCTTAAAGCGAACAAATATATTTCTAATGATTGTTTATGAAAGTCGTATTTGCTTAACAGCTTGTTTGTGAAAGTCGTTTTTGCTTAACAGCTATCGAAATCAATTTTCTAAATGAGTCAATGTAATTTATCCATGTTCGGTTATAACTTCTAGGTTGGGTTTGGGGTGTTACAATAAAACTCATTATTTGAGGATTTATTACCGAAAAATCTGTTATTTTAACATTCATTAGATGTGTCATTTGATAAGGAAGTATGATCTATAATGGTTGAATTTGTATCACTATATACTCATATTTGATATCTGTTAATTATGATCTGCATTGGGGTTGGATATGTGGTAAAGAAGGAAGTGTGAGCATTTTAATTACCTGTCATTTCTGGTGGCTAAGCCACACATATATATATATATATATATATACGATTTTGGCGATTTATTGCACTCTGATCTGGCAGCTAGTCTGCAACATTCTGAATGTGACATATAGTCACTATCTAATGTGAGGGTTGGATAGGTACTTGATACCCTATTTGGTGTGCAGGGATGGACGGAGATGGTGTGTAGAAGAAAGGGTAGGAAATCTATATTTTAATCTGATATATCCTATTTTTGTTTTTGTACCCGACTTGAAAACTATCTGAATACTGAGAACCCGAATACGTGTCTGGTATTTTCTGCTAATTAAATACTTAAGTTGCACACTGAGTATGTAAACTTATTTCATCTGTTTGATTGAATTTTAGGTAACCTACAGATTTAGACGTTTCAATGTAGCAGGAGCTCGATCATGTCCATTTGATTACTTTATTGTTTTATGAATTTAGACTAGTGCATATTTCTTTTCAGAGTGTTGCTTTTAAAGACTGGATTTTATGGTTTGTTTTTTATTTTGTAAATGGCTTTGAAATGTTTGAATTTTTATTATTAAAAGTTGGATTTTCCAGAAGTTGGTTAATGTAGCTCTTCAGATTCGGCCATAACATCCAGGCTGGGTCTAGGATGCTACATTTAGTGGTATAAAAGCCAGGTTACAAAATTCGAATGTATTTTTGGGCTCTATTTTATAAAAAGTGTTTTGAATAAAAATATTTATTTATTTATTTCTGAAATTTGATTTTATGAAAGACCGAGCCTCGGACACCAGACTTGTAAGTACTTCTGTTTTAGCTATACTATTTAACTAGAAAACATTGTAGTGATTAAACTTGTTTACTTTATCTAGAGACTGTGATATGAACTGTGAGATATCACTAAATGTAACACCGTAAACCCGGCCTAGACGTCCAATCCAAGTCCAAAGAGTTACATCCTCGATATTAAAATACCACATATATATAACACAATAAAACTAAACCACACATCGCAAAATATTCATCAAAAAGATTAGTTAAGTATATAATCTTCCAAAATTCATATTATCATAGTTTACCAAAATTCCTAAAGTGGTATTTTAACGAAAGATAAATGCTTGACCGAGCTCCCGTAGCATCGACCCATTCAAGATTGTGAACCACCTAAAATCCAATCAGTAAATAAATAAGTTGTGAACTCAGTGCTTAAAAGGTGTTCATTCAAGTGAAATACAATTGAAAGACTATTCTCAAATACCAAAATTTGATTAAGCAACAGAAGTTTTTCTAGTTTAGGAATAGAATAGTTCGGTTACAGAAGCAGTAGCAATTTTAGTTTTAGTTACAGAACAAATCAGTTTTGTATGCAAGTTTCCTTACCCCAACCATTACACACCATCTTCGGCCACCCTAACACATCATTAAAGGCGTTCAATGCCCTTCAAACCCTACACACCACAAAGTGTCTATCTGACACGTTTACAAATATGCAGCTTAGTTGCTTAATCAAAATGCGACAAAGCACCAGATTCAGAGTTATTCGTATAGCCACTAGTTTGGAGCAAAATACTTCCTTCTTCACAATATCTCAACCCACACAATTAAAGAGTACCAATCAATATCAGAAATAGCTATTATAGTACACATACAGATATGCTATACATATGTCAATCATAGAGCATTAGAGAACCTCATACAATCGAATTTAGTTCATACATACATTGAGAAGGCCGAGATCAATGCCGGTCACACACACGACCTCAAAAAAACAAGATTCTGACCCCATTTACATGCCACACGGCCTAGACGCACGCCCATATCCTTGCCTATGTGGTTCACATGGCCTGAACACATGCTTGTGTCTTTTGATCATGTGGTTTCACAACATAAACAGTGAGTTACACGGCCTAGACATACGCCTGTCCTTTTCCGTGTGCCTCACACGGTTAGGGCACACGTCTGTGTCCTTGTTTGTGTTGTCCTAAGTCACAAACAATGAGTTACACGGCCTAGACACACGCCTATGTCTACTACCCGTGTGAACCCTACACTAACATGGCCACACTACGCCTTGACACACACCTGTGTACTTTGCCCGTGTGGCCCCAAATCGGTGAACAGTGCGTTACACGGCCACCCACATGGCTGTGTAGCTCACATGACCTGGGCATACGCCCATATGCTTAACCTTGTGGCATCAATAGCCATGTTTTTTGGTGACCAAAATTTGTAAAAAATGAAGTTTTTGCACGCACCTGAAATAGTTTTGATGCAGAAACAACGTAGGAAAACTTCAAAACCTAACATGATCATCCAATAATCAATTAAACCATCCTTTTCAATATTTTACTAAAATCAACCTATCGTCAAGATCATGTCAAAAGTTTCGATGCAACCCCAACTCAATTCGCACACTTACCTTGCACGAAACAGAGGAAATCGGGTTAACACGGCTGAGAACGTCTCTCGTAATATCCTCACCTAAAAAGTAACCAAATGAGTGTTTAAATAGAGCATTCAAGTTAACAAGCAAAATCCCGTTTCGACAGAATAATGTTAACAAGATGGAACTCACAGAACGAAAGGAGATAACGATAGATCTTACACAATAATCGCACAATCGACCTTACAAGCAACGAAGAATTCCCAATTAACGTAGAATCAAATACAATAATAAGTAAATAGAAAAGAAAAGAAGAAAAGGAAAAGAGAACCAAGAACTTAGGAAAATGAAAAGAAGAAACGATAGAATTTCTTCATAATGTTTTAAGTTAATCACCATCCCACCTTCTGGCATTTGCAAAAAAAAAAATTCCTATCGCATACAATGGGACTTGAACTCGAACTAGACAGAATAAAACAAATGCTTAACTAGTGAACTATCAAGCTCATTCTTGACATCGATTTACCCAGAATTGCACTTAACTACATAACACATGAATAAAGGTTGTTTTAAAAATAACAAAACTTTTAATGATGCAACTCGAACTCCAAAACTCAAACACAATAGTAGAACATAGAACCACATATACAGAAATTTAATTACTGCAGATTCTCACAATTAAATTTTTAAATTTTGGGGTGTTACAAGACATCTGATAAAACATCCGAACTGATCTGTAAACTTCTGATATTTGTAGATAAATTGATATTATGAGTTCGAGCGGTTGTCGTAGACGTAGTTCTTGTAGGCGCTGAGGGAGAGCTCAAGCTGAGTTTTCCTCGATGCGCAGTATGCCCAATCTGTACACTAGCGAGACTGTTGGTACTCCTACTATTGAGATGGATTCTCAGACTCCGACAGTTGGGGATGATGCACTATCCCAAGCCATGCTTCGTGTTTTAGAGAGGATCGATGGGACCCATTCTAGATCTAAAAGTCGAGGGTCGGTTACTGAATGACTCCAGTCAAACGGTGCTGAGGTATTCAGAGGCGTCACTAGAGTCGCCCGATAGTGGCAAAGTACTGGTTAGAGGCCACCGAACACATCATGAATGATATCAACTACACTCCTGCACAAAAATTGAGGAGTGCAATGTCTCTGCTCCAAGATGAGGCATACCAATGGTGGTTAACAGTTGAGGAAGGTACCCAACCCGAATGCATCACATGTGATTTCTTTAAGAACGACTTTTAGAATAAGTATGTGGGAGCGAGTTATGTGGAGGCTCGTAGTCGCGAGTTTATGAGCCTAGTTCAGGGAGAGAGGTCTGTGGTGAATACGAGGTCGAGTTTCTGAGATTGAGCAAGTATGCTCGTAGTTTGGTTTCGAATGATTATGAGAAGAGTATCCGGTTCGAGGAGGGATTGGGATATTATTTGAAGGTTTTGATAGCTCTTCAGGGGGAGCGAGTGTTTGAAGCCTTGGTTGACAAGGTGAAGATAGTGGAGGAGGTGAAATGCACTGAGCTCGAGATAGAGATTGGGAGAAGGGCCAAAGTAAGTTTAAGAGGGATTCGAGTCTCTCTAGTTCTGTTCAGCACCTTAATAACTAGTAGACCTTCTTTCATAATGCATATTTTTAACTCCAACAATTAACTAGACCTTTTCTTATGGTTATAATCTCTATGTTATTATTAAGTTTTAACTAAATTGATATTATAAGTCAAGAAAATATTAAAAATAATTAAAAAAACTACAAAAATAATTTTATGTTCAATTTTAACATGCATATAAAATAAAATATATAAATATTATTTAACATAAAAATTTATATTTTATTAATTTCCTAAAGAATCTACCGTTATTTCATTTATAAAATTACCCACTTCATATGCATCTTTTTTCATCTTTAGCTTTTCATCTACATTGTCTCTTAAAAGAACTTCTTTATTTTTTTAAAAGAAATATTTCATTTATTTATTTTCTTCACCCACTTTTATGAATATGCCAAGATCTACTATGTGTATGAGAAAAAAAATAAAAAAGTGTATAGGTAAGATATCAGCATCCAATGTCCTAACAAACTATCACATGGGAGACAATAATAATAATAATAAAAGGGTGAAGATTTTCCAGTATTAAAATTAATTTATCAGTATGAAAATTAATGAGTAAGGTTAAAATCCTGGGTGGTTGATATTCAATTCAATCTCATTAAATACCTTTTTTTTATGTTTTAAAGTATTTATTAAAGCGAGTCTAATAATTAATCTTTTATATTCTATAAAAATACTGATACGAATTTTAAAATTGTTTTATACTCAACTTTAACCATTTGGTATTCTCTCCTAAGCTTCACCTTCTTTATTTAAAATTAAAATAAACAATTTGAAACCTAGACTTTTCAATGCATATGAAAGGTTAAATCAAACCACCCAATTAAGAGAGGGGCCAACCCCAGATTCCCTTCTATAAAAGAAAATGGATATTTGGAATTTCATATTAAATAATGGGAATGTCCTACAATAATTAATAGTTCCTAACTTCAATTCATCATTGGTTGGGGTAGATCCTCAATTGGGTTGGGTGGGTCATATTAATTCTAATTTTAAGATTTTGAAGATATTTTAGGTTTGAATTATTTTTAGATTAATTTCAGGTTTAAATTATTTTGTGTTTGAATAAGTAAAATTTATCAGTTAATTTTTTGATTTGAGTCGTTTTGAGTTTTCACATTCAAGTTTGACATTGAAATTGGAAAATTTCAGATTATTTATTTAAATTATTTTAAATTTAAAATATTTTAAATTTAAATATTTTCGAGTTTAGATTAAATAAATCTAAATTATTAATCTTTTATGATCGAATGATGAAATTCGATTTTAAATTTTTTAAGATTTTGAGAACAGATCAAAATTAAGAAATGCAATGAAAATTAATTTTATTCATGAATTTATATAAATGTATTGATGTAAAAAGTAGAATCCATACATTTTTTTAGTTTATTTAATTATACTAATAGTTTTCAAGCAAAATATAGTTTAATTGATAAGCTCAACAAAGTAATTATCCTGCATTAAAAAAAGCTTAATGATAAATTTGGTCATTAATATTTGTATATTTTCTCAAAATAGTTCTAATTGTATGTTTGAGCTTTTTTTGCCATCAACATTTGTTCTTTTTTTTTCAATATGCTTTATCTAACAGGTGTAATGAATAAATTCAATGTTTCAATATTTGTTTTCTTTCAAAAAGTTTTAATCTTTCATACGTTTGTTTATTGAGAAGCTTTTCTACTGAGTTAATTTTGAAAAGGATGGTTTAATTGATTATTGGATGATCGTGTTAGGTTTTGAAGTCTTCTTACGTTGTTTCTGCATCAAAACTATTTCAGGTGCCTGCCGAAAACTTCATTTTTTACAAATTTTGGTCACAAAAAAACATGGCTGTACAAACCCATTTTGCCCGGCCCATTTTACAACAAACATAACCCAAAACCTAAACCCCAGATCCAAAACCTAACTCAAGCCCAAATCGATGGCCTACTAAGACCTACTCGGTTATAATTTCTAACCCATTTACACCCAATACCCGTTGGCCCAATACCAGTTAGCCCAATGGCCTAAACATAAACTTAGGGTTCCAGGAACCCTAAGGAACCTAATACCATGACCTTTGTGCCGTGGACTGCTCACCATTGATCACGACCCTAGTCTTCTAACCGCCACTTGCCTCTGACCCTCTATCTTCTGCAGCCACCTGCCACCGTCTCTGCAGCACCGCCCCACTTGCACACCGAGCACCTGCAAACATTAAAAGAGACGAGACATGATGCGTGTAAAGAGAACTAACAAGGCTATAAAAGCCGATTCACAATATTATTGTAGGGGATTTTTTTTTTTGTTATCAATAAAAAAACTATTCCAGAATACAAACAAATGGTTCGAATATTAACAGAGACAGAGCAACCAAGAAGCGTAGTAAAACCCCACAAAAAATTGAAATCGGAGACTACGAGGTGATTTTTCTCCGAAATCCCCCCTTTCGTTTCTGGTTCCATTTTAACACATACGTGCACATATATATATTTAACAAATAATAATAATAAAAAACAAAGGTTTTTTACCTTCCCGGCCACCGCGCGTGGTGGCCGGTGCGACGGCGCGACCCTGACCGGAGCTCCCCCGGAGACTCTGTCTCTCGGGTCTACAGAGAGAAAGGAGAGGGGAGCAAAAAAATTTTTTTGAAAGCAGACAGCTAAAATGATTTTTTTTGGGGGTTCTAGGGCCTTAAATAGCCCTTCAAAACGACGTCGTTTTGAGGCTGGCCATTTATGCCCAAAACGACGTCGTTTTACCTCTAGGATCCGCGTGTTGACCCGACTCGCCTCAAGATCCGCGTGTTTTTTAAGCCGAGGGTTTATTGCGCGATTGGTCCTTCCGCATTTTCAGTTTTTAAAATCAAACTTTTAATTATTGCAACATTGGCCCAAGAATTTTTTGCGGTTTGCGACTCGGTCCCGCAATAAACGTTGCGTTTTGAGAGGGTAGGAAAAATTTCCCTTTGGGTCCCCCATATAATTCGCGCGTTTTAAGTCGGTCCTTTCCCTTTTGTTTTATTTCAAATTGACCCCAAAATCTAGTTTTTTAATTCAATTTGATAGTTTTTTAGTTAATTTACGATTTTGGTTCTTTTGCCATTATTTAGTATATTATTATTACTATATTATTCATTACTTATTATTATTATTATTATTATTATTATTATTATCATCATTATTGAATATATTATCACCATTCCTTATATTATTATTACTATCATTATATTTTCTTTATAATATATATATATATATATATATATATTTATTATTTTTTGCTAATTGATATTTTATTATCATCATCATTTTGCTATTATTATTATTTGTATGTTATTATTATTACTATTATATATGTATTTTTACTATTATTTGTTTACTATTACTTTTATGTTATTACCATTATTATTATCGTTATTTTCATTAACATCACTAATATTATTTTTTACCTATTATTATTTTTCCTTTACTATTATTATTATCAATATCCTTATCGCTTGTCGAACTAATCTTCCTCGATGTCTCAGTTTTCATAACGACCAACATCCCGTATTAGTGATTCGAGAAAATCGAGCCCTAACTTACTGGGTTCCGGATTTTCTCGTTTAAACTAAGCAACGGGATACCCCCTTTAAATCACAATACGAGTTTTGAATAAGATACTTGTTCTCGAAAATTCGAAATGTCGCGCCCTAACTTACTGGACTCGACATCTAGATACTTCGAGACAAGCTCCTTTTTCCTAAAATGGAGGCAATGTCCCTAATTTGGCTTTTCGAGAAAACAAGCCCTAACTTACTGGGTTCTGACTTCTCATTTGACAAATGACGGGAGATCCTCTTCAAATAAAAAACCAAGTTTTAAAAGGCAAGCTTAGTTTTGGGAGTTTAAAGTATTGTGCCCTAACTTACTGGACATGATGCTTTATCTCTTCGAAAATAAGATAACCTTAACGTCCCTTCTAATTCCTTCAATTTTGTGGAAATAAAAAGTATCATTTTTTCGAACCATTTCAAAGTTTTTAACATTAGGACATCAATCAATCAATTTGGTACCAATTAAGGGCTTATCGAGGGTGCTAACCCTTCCTCGTGCGTAATCGACTCCCGAACTCGTTTTTTGGATTTCGTAGGCCGAAACCATTGTTTTGATAAATCAAACTAAAAACAACTGTTTTACGAGGTGACCCGATCACACCTCATCAAAAAAAGGATTGGTGGAGACTCCCTTCTTTTTCATTTTCAAAACCCGAGTCGACCGCATCGTTTACTGTTTTTATCCAAAAAATGGTTACGACAATGGCTATTGTCGCCACACGGTCAAGCACATGGGCGTGTGCCCAGGTCGTGTGAGCCACACAGCCGTGTGGGTGGTCGTGTAACTCACTGTTCACCGATTTGGGGCCACATGGGCAAAGCACACAGGCGTGTGTCAAGGTCGTGTGTGGCCATGTTAGTGCAGGGTTCACACGGGCAGTAGACACGGGCGTGTGTCTAGGCTGTGTAACTCATTGTTTGTGACTTACTAAGTTTTTCATTAAATCTGTTAGAAAAAAGTAGATTAAAAAAAAAACAAAGGTTGATGGCTAAAAAAGGCTAAAAAATACAATTAGAGCCATTTTGACAAAACATGCAAATATTAGTGGTCAAATTTGTCATTAAGCCAAAAAAAGAATGAAACTTAAACTTGAATGATGAATGTCAACATTACCAAAGCTTCGAGGCAAGCGGTGACCTTAGTCCCTCCAAAAATGATAAAATTATCTTGTTGCCCCTTAAAAATTTTAAAAATTACAAATATAATAATAATTTTGTACTTTTAACTTTCAAAAATTTATGATCCATTTCTAGTCCCTAAATAATTTTCTAACTTCTTCTCTATCTCGTTGATTATATAAGACGCATTGTTTCAGCTTCAAAGAAGTTATCAATAAATTCAAAAAAGTTCAGGACAATTCTAATGATAAATTTTACGAAATTGAAAACAAATAAGGCAATGCAAAAAGAATAAAATTTATATATTGACCTAACTTAAATAAAAAAATAAGGAAACTTTCATGATAACTCTTTAGATTAATTTCACGAAATTGAAGTAGTAGGGCAATAGGGAAAAAAGTTCCAAATCCCTAAGAAAGGATAAAAGGATCCTAAAGAAGGGGTGTAAAGCCAAAAAACAATGAAAATTGAAGTGGGAAAAATGCTTAATGTACCCTACATTTAGGTGCTGGTGGGTCCATTTAATAATACAAAAACATTAACATATTGCCAACCCCCCCTTTACTTTTCTCTCTTAAAATAAAGACATGATTGATGAGAAATAAAGGTGTTCATGGGCTGGGCTGCCCAATCGAAATTTAGGAGAATTTGAGTAAAAATATAAGTTCGAAAAATAAGCTTAGATAAAAAATAAGACTCGTTTTAAAAAATGGGCTAGGCCTCAAGTAAGGTATTTTTGACTAGGCCCGGCCCGGCCCGGCCAACCCCAATTCACTAAATGACAAAAAAATCTACTATTTTTTATTATTATTTTTTAATGTTATTTTATTGTTGTTTTCTCCCTATTTTGCTATCATATTACTATTATGTTACTACTATTTTGTTGTTATTGATTGAATATTGTATAAAACTTATTTTATTGTTAATTTTATTATTATTTTAAAGGCATTTGTTAATTTTTTATTATTTTAGATGTATTTACTTGTTAAGTTATATCTATCTTAGTGTTATTTAAGTCTACATATTTTTTAAAATTTATTTTCAATTTGTTGAGAAATATTTATTTTGATTTTTTTAGTATTTTTTATGTATTATATATATTTAAAAATTATATAAAATAATATAAAAATTTAATACGGGCGGGCCAAGCCGGGCCCGAATTTTAACATTTTTATATGGGTCGGGCTTGGATAAAATTTTAGGCCCATTTTTAGGCCCGGTCCGACCCGAGTCCAATGAATGGGCCTAAATTTTAATTGAGTCCGGCCCAAACTAGACCCGGCCCGACCAATGAACACCTCTAGTGGGAAATATATAAATTTTTTTTAACAATAATTTCAGCCTAAAATTACTCATAGTCAGTCTTTAATTCGTAAATAGAACGATAATATGTTTCAACGCATTCGAATCCACTTCGTTATATATTAATAATAATATCGATGTCAATTATATTAAGACTCGATGGATTGAAATAAGTATTTAACTCTTAACAACCTTTTCCTTATTTTAGTGTAATAAAATATAACTTAATTACTTGAGAAAATCTATGGTTTATGAATTTCTTAAAACTTAAATAATTTTGCTTATTTGGTACTTAAAAATTGAAAAATATTTTTATTAATAAAACATGTAACAAAATCGTAAAATTAAAATTTCTTGACAAATAATTACGAATTTAGATTGTTTAAAAAAATTAAATCTTTTAATGTGATTAGGACATTAGATTTCAAGAAATCACACTTCTTTACATCTCCTAAACATTACTTATATTTAATTATATATAATTATATATATAACCTACTTAATTATTACATTTTCACAAAAAAAAACATAGTTGAGACAGCTTGGTGTCTTTATCTCAAAGCCTCAAACCCTTTCTGCTTTCTCACTTGATTCTTCAATATTCCTGCAAAAATTCGAAATGTAATTTAATTCTTAATATAAAGACTTTTATGGTATTTTCACGAGTAAATTTATATATTTTTATAAGAGAAAAGAAACGCCATTGATGTACCTTGAGGTTTACAGTTAGGAGGTTCTTCAAAGAGAGACAAAGAAAGCTGTTTATAAGCAAGACCAATGTCAAACAAAATGAGACCAGATTTAGGGTCATCAACGATGATGTCTTTAACAGGCAACCAAAGGAATAACTCTTCTTGGCTTAAACCAACCACACCAATGAGACTACCATAGCTAAGGTTAGCCCTCACAACACTGTCGAAAAAAACCCTATTCTCATACTTGGTCAAGCAAGGCTCATCGAGGAACACCTCGAGTGTCCCATTGTCGGAAAGTGTGTACGATTTCACTTCCTTTGGGAGTAACCCTTTGGGCAAGCCTCTAGAAAGGAGGAGATCATGGATTGAAGGCGGTGGTGGTGAAGATGAAAGTAAGGGTGAAATCAAAGAAACTAAGGTGAGGAAAACATGAAGGAATTTTATGGGTTTTTGGGTGGTAATGAAATGTGCCATGATGTTAATCTTGTTTCAAATGCATAGAAAATATATGAAAAAAATATGAAATTAAAATGAAAAGGAAAGGTTTTAAGAGGAAACTTGGGTGTTTTAAAGGAAAAAAAAGTTTAGAAAATGGGAAATGACTAATTTGTCCTCGTTTGGTGAATGGGGTCCAATTTACAAATAAACGGTGTGTGGTTTGATAAGGTTTAATTAATTTTCTTGTAATTTATCACCTAATGAACATTAATTGAATATCTTACTTTTGGTTTATTTTTATATATACATACATTATATTTTTTCCCTAATTTAAGATTGCTTTTATATTATGAATTTACAAGTGTAATGAAAATTATTAATCCTTATACATTAGATCAAAAAGTAAATTGACTCTTTTTATTAAAAATTAACGTGACTAATATAATAATGAAGCGATTCTGGCGATGTGTGCACATGTACCTAATTCTGATGTATAAGGCCTAGTTTTTAATAATAAAAATAGATAGAATTTTAAATAGAAAGAATAATTTGCTCGTTAATCTAATATACAGATACTAATTTACCCATTTTCAAGTAGAATGAACAAAATATAATCTAAAATCTTAATACATAAATTTTCATAGTATTTTTACCTCAAAATTTCAATTCACCATTGTCGTAGAGGTCAATGACTTGTGTTGCTCAACTTTAGGTCCCACATTCTAACGTCAATGACTTTTTTTCCTTCTCCATTGATATAAAAAATAAAAATTCATGTATATAATGTATAAAAAAAAATCAAACCTTCATAAACTTTTAAACATGACCGTTCATTTGAGTATGATGCAACCTTAGACTATTTTGCTTTATGTTATCTTGTTGTTATGTGCATGATTATTGAGTGTTTTGCGGTAATGAAATTGATTTGTTTGTCAAGGTTGTGAAATAATAAAAAAATTTATATCAAGATATTTTTTTATATAGAATGTTTAGAATTACCCAAAATTCCTCTTTAATTTATAAATAAGAGGATATGTTTTAGCGCACTCAATCTACATCCTCTTATATTAATAACAATACCCATACTAATAAAATTAAAGACTTAGGCCATGATTTATAGGCGCTAATAGTTATATTATTATGATTTTCCTTACTATTATGAATCTTATTTGGGGTTTGCAAACTTGAAAGATATCATTAAGAAATTTTTAAAAAATATATTTTTTTCATAAATGAAAAAAATTAATTATTATCATATCACAATTAAAAATTTTAATTATAATGATAAAATGATATTATAATTTTCCCCAAAATTTTAATACAAATTTTATTCATTATAAGAAAATCTCTACTATTTTGAAATTATAACTTTTCGTTTCTCACAAGCAAAACCCAAATAATTAAAAAAAGAAGAAGAAGAAGAAGAGGTCCCCTACCAAATTGTTATCAATCTCAATCTTTTCTTGTTGAGATCTTCAAGGCAAGCAAAAATTATTATTTAAAAAAAATCCCTAACCCTAATTATAATTATTATCATGAATTAAGGTTAATTAGCTCATGAAAGGGTAGTTTCGTCAAATCATATTAAACAAGTAACGGTAGCATGGTGTCTGGAACTCTATCACAGTCCCCATTTTTCAGTTTAGTAGATGAAGGACAAAAAGGTCATTTCAGTCTCCAAAGATCAGATTTTTATTTTTATTATATTTTATTGTAATAGGCTTCAGATTCAGGTTTGTAATAAGTGGGAATAATTTTTTTTTGACATATATTATATAGAATAAATTGTCAGAGGAAAATGAAGAAAAATTGTTTCTGACGAAAAGGGACAAAATAGATTCTTTATTTACCTTTTTACCACTTTGGGAAAGGACATAATAAATTATATTAATATGAAGAGTTTTTTATATTAAATTAATAAAATAATTTTTTAATTGAATTAATATTAAGTGTTAATTAAATATTTATTTTTTATTTATATCACGAATTTGCTACAATATTATTATATTATAAATTTATTTAAAATATTTATATTAAATAAATTTTGATAAATTGATAATTTAGGTTAAAACTAATTGAAGGAAGATATTTTACATTTTTCTTTGAAATTTTTATTTTTGTTTGAGCTGGGTAATGAGTGCGTTACGGCTAGGGGACCTAGCATAGGTGACCCAGCAAAAGTGATTTGACACATGTGGACCAAGGGTGACTGGCAGCTTGGCAATCTGGTTGGTCAGATTGGTCACGAGCGTTGGATTGTGTTGGGGGATGGGAGAGGGCAAAAGCAGGTTTCCGGTTACCAATTGGCCCACGTGTGGGTCATGCATGTCCCGAAGGCGTGATATTTGCTTGACTTCTTTCTACTATGGAATCTACAGTCCAAAAGATCCCTCACTTTTTTCTTTTAATAATTTAATATCAGTTTTTATTTTCCCATATTTTAAAAAATATATAATTTAATTACTTGTATGTTAAATTTGATTATCTTATTAATTAATGTGAGCTACTTTCTAATTCCGATTTGAGTTTTTTAAACTCGTAAACTACATTCATGGTCATTCTAAAATAGATTTTATCTCGTTTTGGTCATTTTAAATTTTTTTCTCAATTTAATTACTCTAATTAAAATAATTATATAAATTAGATTTCCATTAAATTTTCTGTTTTCTCTAACAGATTGCTGATATAGCACAATATATTATTAAATGAGTGACTGAAACATGGTTTTTTTTTTTTTTTTTTGTTGACTTTTGATTGAAGCTTAATAACCTCTTTATAAATAGTCCAAAACATTTTCCCTTCTCTGCATGTAAGGTCATTGGATAAACACTTATCAAGTTGCTTTAATAATGATATATAATAAGGGAGAGTTAAATCATGATACTTTAGTGGAATGACTCTATGATTAAATAATGTTGTAATTAATAGGCGAAGAGTCGAAACTTAATTGCAAATTATTTGAGCACTAATTATATTGTCCAATTAATCTCTTTGCTAGCTCGAAATACCCCAAAATAGATTGCATGTAAAATCGATAATATGGAATGAATGAATGGATGAAAACGACTAAGAAAACTAGAACACATGTATCACTATCTGTAGTGAATATGATTTCTTGCTAAGTACAAAAGATGACTTAGAAATTAAATTAATTTCTTTAGATTATTATTTAATTAATTGTAATTAAATAATGAAAGTTTGAAGTGAGAATTAAATTAATTAATCACCGTAATTTTATTGAATGGAAAAATTATATCTTCTCATAGATTCTAATACAAGAAAGTTGTGATACTTTAGCGAAATTAGAATTGGGTTGAGAAAAATATTTAATTGGATAAATTAATTAATTTAGTTTAATTAATAATATTTTGGGAAAAGCAGATAAAATAACTATCAATTAGATAAATTATAAGTGTTGGATGAAAGTCCAGATAACACATATAATGAGATGGGCTCGAGAACCCATCCTATATAATGAGAGGCAACAAACCCTAATCTCACTTAGGGTTGTCGCGACCCCTTCCATTCCACTGTATTTTTCTATTAAAGTACTATTATCTGATTACCCCTTGTTTAAGTAAAACTCTTATACTGTTTCCCTATAAAAAAGATGACCTAATTACACAAGTAATTGAGTGTCGTTACTGTGTAAGAAAATAGTGGTAATTTATTTACAAGAATAAATTATATTTTCTGGAAAGCTTAAAGTTTCTGATTCCCATAAAAAGAAGTTAACTTTCTCATTGAAGGTTAATAAAAATTTATAATTTGTGCATTCAGTTTGTTTTGTTTGAATCTACACTCAAATCAATTTGGGGTTTGAAGATAACAGAGGAGATTGTTTGGTAGAAAGTTAGGAAATAACTTAGACCACCTCACACAAAGCATAGGTAATAATTTAGTTTAGAGTTTATTACTATACCACAAGCCTTGATTTTAAGAAAAAATTTAAACTTTTATTATGCCTAAAAAACAATGTTTTCTAAATCAATTTTTCCAACATCACATTCATATTGGTAAAGCTTGTGATATCTGTCCTAAGCTTTGCGTCTTTGTCAGAGGAAAGTATTTCTAAAACCTACTAGCCAACTCATCTCAAGTAGTGATAGAATCGGGGGGTTGTGCATCTTACCACAATATAGTTCAACCACTAAGTGAAAAAGAAAAGACGAAGTTTGACTACCTCATCCAGCACACTAGTGAACTTAAAAGTATCACAGATCTCTAAAACTTTCTTGAAATGATAGTTTAGGTCCTCATATAGTGTACCTCTAAATTAGTTAGTTGATTGGATCATTTGACCACCTCACACAAAACATAGGTAATAATTTAGTTTAGAGTTTATTACTATACCACAAGCCTTAATTTTAAGAAAAAATTTAAACTTCTTGTAACACTCTAAACTTGGCCTGGACATTATTGCAAGTCTGGAGGAGTTGCATTAGTTTGTTTAAGAAAACCCAGAAGTTTAATCCTAACTTTCAGAATCGTGCAATCTGAAAACATTATTTTTAACCAAAACCCTCACGTGTTATTTTGGAAATTACACACATAACTTATTTATTTCACAGAGAAAATCCTTAGTTTGAATTCGTTTCAAAACTTTTGCTTCGAAAACATAAGTCTGGCAAAACCCTTATGTATTTTGGTCAAATCTTTTGCTCAAAAACACGTAACTTACAATAAAATCACTTAATAACTTATTTGGTTTCGAAACGAGAATTTTAGAGATTTAATTGATAAAAAAACGATCTCGATAACTGAAAACATACAATTCGCCAATTGACATATTCTGAAACATTCGTTAGAGATTTTCATAAAACCCATTTCGAATTTGCAATGGAAAATCCTTGACTTATTTTTTTTGAAAACCAAAATCAATTTTGTTAACTCGTGTGATTTTGTGGTTTTATGTAAAATAAACCCAAAAACTGACGAACAAAACAAAAACCAAAAACAAATTTTAAAAACAAATTATAGTCCCGAAGTCCAGAAAGATTAATAACGTAACTATCATACTTAGTTAATCAAGAAACCAATCCGAGCTCCCGCAAACAAAATTTTCTTATGAGTTTTGTATATACAATTATCAGATCGAAATTTCATATCATATTACATATCAGAGTGTATATTGTAACATATCGAAGCTTATTATATCACATAATTTCATAAACATATACCATAACGGAATTTTTATAATGTCATATTTCAGAAACACATATATCATATTAGAATGTCATGTCAGACCGGAACAAATGCAGACACATATCCTACCTCCATCCGCTACACACCAACTCCGACCAGCCACTCACACCAAATAGGACTACAAGAGTCCATCCATCCAATCGCATCAACATGTGGCGATGTCCCACTCATAAATATGTAGCTGAGCTACCATATAGAAATTTGCGGTCTAACTGCCATATATTTGCAGTAAAAACTGCCATATAACACTTCATCTATCATATCACAATGCACATGCAAAATAAAAATAACATATGTTCATATTACAATAGCTTATCAGAACAAATAACAAATTATATATAACACACATGGTTTATAAGATAGTCATACTTAATTCACGTACCTACTTATAGCAAATCATAACGCATTATTATACTTATCAAAACTTGTTTAACATACGTACTACACTTATCCATGTTTGTTTACTGAATCTTACACTTTTTTAGGCCCACATAATCCCCACGAACCCAATTTTTGAGTCCCTTATTCTACCCCTAATCGGGCTTGAAAATTTCCCAAAAGGCCCACATGACCCAAAAATCTAGCCTTGTGATCCACACGACCTACCCACATATGCTAAAAGATTTCACACGGACTACAAAATCACACACAGTCGTGTGCCCAGATAGCCTATCCACACGGTTGTGTGGCGTACATGGTTTACTACACGGCTGTGTAGTGCTGGGCAGTTTCAAAAATTACCCATGTTTTGCATTTCTCTCGAGTTTCAAGTGATAAATCAGACTAGTTTCACACACCAGATGGTAGATTTGATCAACCACACTATAGGATCACACGAATCCTACAATCATTCATCAAACCACACTAATTAATCCTTAAAAACCCATCCAAAATAACACACTTTTACCAAAGTTTAAACTGATTATTCTCTGCAAAAGTTAGGAAAGTTATACATCTCTGAGATAGTAAGACTTCATGGGGTTCCTGTGTTGATTATTTTAGGTCGAGACTCCTGATTTACATCTTAGTTTTGGAAGAAACTGCATGAGACTTTAGATACTCGGTTGGACTTCAGTACTACATTCCATCCACAAACTGATAGACAGTCCGAGAGGGTGATTTAGGTATTGGATGATATGTTACAGAGTTGCGTTATTGACTTCCGTGGTAGTTGGGATTAGTTTCTGTCAATGTTTGAATTTGCTTATAATAAGAGCTTTTAGTCTAGTATTCATATGACACCATATAAGGCTCTATATGGTCGTAAGTGTCGTACTCCGTTGTGTTGGACCAAGTTGGGTGAAAGGAGGATTATGGGTCCAAACATGGTTTTTGAGATTGAGAGTAAGGTCAGATTGATTTGGGATCGCCTTAAAGCAGCTTTTGATAGATAGAAGTCTTATGCAGGTATGAAGAAGGAAGACATAGAGTTCATTATGGGAGATAAGTTTTTCTTTAAGGTATCTCTGTGGAAGAAGGTCTGTAGGTTTGGTCGTAAGGACAAGTTGAGCCCTAGGTTCATTGGGCCTTATCGAATTTTGAAATGAGTAGGGCCGATCGCCTATCAGTTAGAGTTACCTCTAGAATTAGACCGTATACACAATATTTTCCATGTCTCGATGTTAAAACGGTACCGGTTTGATCTATCCCACATTGTGCCTGTCAAGAAGATTAAGGTGAGGCCTAATATAACTTTTGAGGATGAGCCAATATAGATTCTTAATCGAGAGGTTAAGGTCTTGAGAAAGAAAACTATTCTGTTGCTTAAGGTTCTCTGGTGGAATCATGTATAGGGGAAGCCACATGGGAGCCAAAGGACTCGATTTGACAACAATACCCACATCTGTTTGAGTCAAGTAAATTTTGAGGCCAAAATTTCCTTAAAGAGGGAGAGTTGTAACACCTCAAAATTATAGTTTTTGAATTGTTAAAACTTGTCAAATGAATTGATCTGGTCCAGTGGTTATGTGTTGTGCTTGTGTATGAGAGGTTCTAGGTTCAAATCATCTCATTTTAATTTTTGTCTTTGAACATCTGGCTTAAATTTAATTTTTGCTCAGCTGATGAAAAGAATGAGCCTACTAGTTTAGTGGTAAGGCTTCATTTTACCCAGAAGTTACGTGTTCGGGTCCCCGTGTGTGTAAAGTAGAAAATATTTTTACTAATTCCCCAGTTTGTATTGCCCATGTGGTAGAGTTTGGGTTAAGTTTGAATTCTAGAAATCTGGTGGGTGGTTAATTAGTAGGATTGTATTTTTGAAAATTATCCCAAAAAATCTCTCCCACTCTTCCACTCTCTCTCGTGTTACAATTTCTCTATTTCTTTTACTTTTCAAAATTTTCCCTTGTTCCAATTGTCATTATTCCTTCCTCTTTTCGACTAAAATTGTTTCCCTATTCACAACTTTTCTACTTTCTTCTTTTATTGTTTTCAAATCCTGTGCTAGTGTGGTGGGATTTCCATTGTTCAAGTGTTTTTTTTTGGTCGTTCCAGTTTTTGTATGGTTGTGCATGATTGTGTTATTGGGTAAGATTACGAATTCCTATGGGTGATGTAGTATTTTTGGTTATTAAAGTTTTATGTTGAGGTAGTAGTCGTTCAAGTGTTTCTTAGTATTTAATTTAATTGTTTGATGCGCTGTTAGGAGAAGATCATGAGGCTTTCGACGTTCCTCCAGTGAATTTGGTGCTTTATGCTGCTCTTTCCTTCAAGGGTAAGTGATTAATGGCATCGACTTGGGGGTTGTTTTGTTTTGTTAAGGCTAATTGTTAACGGTTGTGGCTGAGTTTGTGGCTTATGTTTAATGAATCATCCCTAAATTGTTCATTATGAATGTCGTGTTTAGATTCTAGAATCCTAGCTATCGTGTTAGCATCGAAAAACAACCAAGTGTGTAACGAAAACTCTGAAAAATAGCGAACGAAAAGATACGGAAAAGCCCATTGTCGACGTCAAATGGGCGTGTGTTAGGCCGTGTGAGCAACACGAGCTGGGCCAATTAGGCTATGTAGGCTACACAAACGTGTGGTCCCATTTTCTGTAAGACTTTGTTAGGGTCGTATTTGAAGTGTGATTCGAAATTAGTCACTTTGTAGGTTATAAAATGTGATATTTATGTGTTAAGAATATGAAACCTAACAATCTACCTTCGTTTATGTGATATCTGAAAGCATGATATTATTATCTGATGTGTATAGCATGTTTGACATATGTGCATCTGATATTTATTTAGTACTACATGTGCATTGGGGTGGGATAATGATATGACGGAGGAAGTGTTGGCAGTTTAATGATCTGCTTTATCTAGTGGTGTAAACCACATATATGTTCTAGTGGCATTGTCACACTAATTTGATTATGGCAGACTACTGCATTATTTCTGATAGCTTGATTGCACTATTCTAAAAGTGACATACGCTCACTTATAAGTGTGTGGGGTTGGATAGGTTTTTATTACTCTAATAGATGTGCAAGGATGGACAGGGATGGTGTGTAGCGGATGAGGATAGGATTTGAATATGTATCTAAAATTACATTTGATTTTGTATTTGAGTTATACGCTAGGCTCGTAAGCTCATCATTTGTTTTATCTTCTCAGGTAATCAACAAACCTAGGACTGGACGGCGTGCGGGAACTCAGAATTAGATTCTTTTGTTAAAATGGTGTAAATGAATTTATTCTTAATTTGGACTTTTCGGGCTTTTGGACTTTAAATTGTTTTGGACTTTACTTTTCATTTTGGCTTGCTTTTCCTGATTAAGTAGTATTATAATTCTATATGCAAAATGATTTGTTCCAAATTAAACCCCAATTTTTAAAACCTTATAACTTATTAAATTCCACTGCAAAACGAGATGATCACTTAAATGTTTTCTTGTAATAAAGTAACGATTTTAACGAGAATTTTCCCTAAAACTGGAAAACATTTTATCAAAGTTAACACTAGTTTTACCACACGATTTCAAAGTCAATTTCTGGGCTTTTAAACAAGTTAATGTAATTCTTCAAAATTCGGCCATAACGTCCAGGCCGGGTGTGAGGTGTTAAATCTATATTTTACCCTATGGTCATCGAGAAAAAATGTCAAGCTCAATGGTAATGTTTCACTATGGTGACTTTTTCTGCTATTTTGCAACACTTCGTCTCCTTGGCATATATCTGAGCATCAGAAGTCTATAGGCAACTTCGTGACGTCCTCCCTTGAAAGTTACAGCGCTCACTACTGCCATTTCCTCCAACGTTGCTTTCAAGCCTTCTTCAACCTATACAATAAGTTCCAATGAGATCCAAACATGTTAAATGACAAAAAAAAAAATATAATAATCATACACCTATCAATCGGCCGACTTTTCGGGTTGGTGATGATGTTGGCCAAGTTGGGCGAGATAGGTGGAAGTGGGGAAGGGTGGTGGTTGATTCTACCTTTGCAAAACATATTTTGCAAATCTTGGGGGCCATGGACTTGCCATATTTAGACCCAAACTCAAATTTGAAAGCCCTTAATTGACCCAATATATTTGAAGAAACCACAATGATATAATAAAAATTAAAAATGGCTTGAATATTTTTCTTTTAAATCGAGTCACAGCACAACTTAATCTCACTTGCAACAAAATATTTATTTCTTTAAAAACAATAATTTCAATTAATTTGAACCCACTTTTTAACTTCCAAATTAAGCAAATTGAAATAAATCCTAATTAATCCATCTGTATGGATATTTCCAACAAAATTCTAGATTAAGAGGAATGAAACTTAGAAGCATTGAGATGTCTTTTCTAAGCAACTTGAATTTTATTTACACAAGCATTATTTCATTACGTATAAGTTACAATTACTCACAATTATTAATAACCTATAAATGAAGGCTCTCTTCACGGAGCTTCATAGTAGCAGTGATATCCATGCTGAAATCTAGTTGGTTTAGATTGGATCTACGAATGGTATAAAATTCATAAGTTTATATAACTTTCAGTCCATAAACTTTTCGATAATTAGGTCTATTTTGGTAGCTAAATTTAGCAAATGAAAAAAATTTAATGATGTGACACTCTAAATACTTTAAAATAGCACAACATCACTTGAAAGTTTAAAAAATAAAATCTAAAATGCCACATCACCAAAATTCGATGAAATTCAAGTTTTAATATCAAAATGGACAAAAAAAATATAGATATCAAAGTAAATATAATTACTAAGTTCAAGGTCTAAAAGTTATATTAAGTCAAAATTATACATCATTATCTAAATCAATTCTGCCCAAAATATAAATTTCAAATATTGTTCGGATCTATCTATATTTATGAAATGGCTAGTTTTTAAGGCACGTACGTTGTATATGATTTCAAGCATTTAATTCTTAATTAGTTTTTAAATAATGTATTTTTAATTAGTCGCCTATCATTGATAATGATAAATTTTTTAAATTTTAGTTAGAGCACTTGCTTCACACAAGATAAACAACTTTTAGATTTTTTATTAAAAATATTATCATATTAAATTACCTCATTAACAATTACAATAATGTTCAATCACTCTTCATTGTCATTGTTGTTTGAATATGATTAGATATTACCTTTTGAAGAACCATTGCTTTGATGCTCAATTCTTTTCATAGAATTCTAACTTATTAATACTAATCTGACTATTAGATGTTATTTATAAAACTAAATTTAAATCTGAAATGGTATATAACTCTAATATTAATTAAGTGATAATTAGGATGTTTAGATATCTATTGAAGTAATAACTCTATTTTAAATAAATAAATTAGAACAATTTTTAGAAATAAAATTAGCATAATTTTAAATTTTTAACTAATATTTATAAATTAAAATTAATTATAATTTTTCTTATATTTTATGCTCAGAGGTTCTATTTAAATAATAACTCTATTTTAAAAATAACAAAACTTCTTTTAACAAATATTTTAAATTAAATTATAATTATTTTTAAAATTAATTTAGCAATGATGAAACATAAAGGATTTTATTAGTTTCTACATGTTTAATTTTCCATTAATTTTCAAACATTATATTTTTAATTAATGTAACTAATGTAAAATAATATTTTTTCAAGTTATTAAATATCATAATTAAAAGATTTTAACCCAATTTAATTTTACTTTATGTAAATAATACAAAACAACCCTCAAATGAAGAAAATAATATCAATAATAATGTAATAATAAATGTAATGTTAGTCATAAGCATAAATACAAATGTTTCAATCCTATAATTAAGGTTTTGTCTCATGTAACTTAATAGATGTATTCTTTCATGTAATTCAAAATATCTGAAGAAAGTGCTAATGAGGCCTTTGCTTGCCTAATGAAAATTAGATTTAGAGTTCCAATAATCAATTTGCAATCATCATATTTATATTTAATTGTTGATACACAATATTAACACAGGTTAAAAAGGAAGGGACACTCTCATGATCAAGGAACATAGAAGAAGCATATAATTATAAGTTAAAGACCTCGTATTTTGAGTGGGATTTTGCTTGTTTTAATTTTTTTCATTTTATTTCAATAAAATTACTATAAATATTTTTCAATTTTTTTAAATCGGTTATAATTATTTTTAAATGTTAATTTAGTAATATGATAGAAAATAAAAGATATTTTTATCGGTTCAAAAGTTTTTCCAAACTCTTACCTTTATATATATGATATAGATTAACCAAACGTGTCTAAAATCATGTGTATTTTTAATCTTTTACATTATAATATTAAATATTAAATTTTATAATATATTATTAAAATGGAAAACAAACCAAACCAAATTGTTTGTAGGCCTCAATATTGGCCTAATACATATAGACAAAGTTCCAAAAGGACCAAAACTAGAGTAAGCACATGAATAAACCAAACTCTATCTCATTTCTGAAAGTTCAACCACATCCATAGGTTTCCAATTAAGAGGATTCATAGTGACTTTCTCGAGAACAAGTGTTCTGATAACATGTCGACATCAGTTAGCCGCGGTACCGTCGGTGAACTCTTAACAAAAGACAATAAGTTGTGTGATGAAAATCGAACTTTAGATGGCATTTTCTTGTACCTTGTTAAGATGATTCCAATGGACTCGCTGCTTGCTTTGGTCTGTGTTGTCCAGCAGGTGGACCGTCTTTTCGTCTCTCGTATTGTTTGCTCACGGATCTTTGATTCTTTTTTAGGTTTTGGTTGGTAAGTAGGGTATTTGCAGGGAATTACTTCTCCGTTGATATATTTATCACCTACAAGAACACGAAATCGAAGCCGAAATCAGAAGCAAGATCATAATCTAGCTGTCTAGTGAGAAACAAAGATATTTGTATGCATAGCAAACCAACCTCCGTAATCTTTATTTTTGACGTCTATGTAGGAATCCGACAGCACCCAAAGAACTATCGGTAATTCTACTTGTGGAAGAACAAAGTTCATCCCAAAGTCATGGATAAGTAACAACATAGTTTAAACAAACAGGGTCGATGATAAGTCTTCTGACCTTTGAACTTTTTCGAAGTTTCTTCCGATACCTTGTATTGGAATCCAGTATATGTAGTGGTGCTAAACGCTACATGTTCTTCTTCGCTTATTCCATGCTGTAATAACATTAAAATAAAGTCCGTCATTTCTTCATTACAACAACTTGTTGGAACATTGCAACAACTTAGCAAACACTTTGCATGAAGTTTTGCATGTGATCGAATGAAAAAAAAAAACAAGAGAGAAAGAAAACCAAAAACTTAGCAAGGAAACTTGAGTTGAAAACAATTGGCTGAAAATTGTATATGTTCTCATACCATTTCATTGAATATTGAATATATACATGAGTTACAAAGAGAATTTGAGAATTACCTAATAACTTAACTACTCCTACTAAGTTTACCAAATACTAACTTATGAAATACACAAAAGCAAAGCTGATAATGTCAACTATTACATCCATCAAATTCAAATCTAAAGTTACTAACTTTTGATATCAAGTTACAAGCTAACTTGATCAAGTTACAAAAGAACAAAAGGAAACAAAATCACTTGCTTCGCTTTCGTTCAAGATCGATCTTTGACTTGCAAGTTTGAGTCTTCTTTGGTCACTTGTTGCATTGCAGGCCAATACTCAACACTCCTCCTTGGACTGTATGCAACAAACACCAATTGAACTCCTTAAGACCTCGAACCTTGTTGTACCAAGAGGCTTTGTCAAAATATCAGCCAATTGATCTTATGAGCTGCAATGAACAAGACTAACTTCTTTGGACTACTCAGCCTCTTGAAAAAAATGGAACTTTATCTTAAAATGTTTGGTCTTGCCATGAAAAACTAGATTCTTGGCTAATGCCACCGCTGATTGGTTGTCAACCTTGATCTCAGTAGGTTCAAGTTGTTCTTCATTTAGTCATATAGCAATTTTCTAAGCCAAATGGCTTGATTGATTCTTCTTTGCAATCGCTATGTATTCACTTTCAATTGTTGATCGAAACAATTGTTTACTTCTTAGAACTCTAGCAGAAAAATCCTGAGCCCAGGGTGAAGAAGTAGCCAGAGGTGCTCTTCATGTCATCGATAGAGCCAGCCTAGTCACTGTCTGAGTAACCAACCAGCTTAAGCTCACTTCCTTTCTTGAACATGACCCCAAACTTTAAAGTTCCTTTAACATACCTGAGTATCCTCTTAGCTGACTTGAAATGAGTTGTATTACAACAATGCATGAACCTTGACAATAGACTAACAGCATGCATGAGGTCAGGTCTGGTTGCTATTAAGTAAAACAAGCAACCAACTAAGCTTCTGTACTCCCTTTTATCAACCCTTTCTTGATTTCCAAAACTTGCCAGCTTCTCCCCTTGAGCCAATGGTGTGCTCACTAATTTGCAATTTGCCATGCAAAATTTATTGAGAATCTTCAAAGCAAAGGCATGCTAATTGATAAAAATGCCCTGTTTAGACTGGTTCACTTCCATACCAATAAAGTATGTCATGATTCCCAAGTCAGTCATGTCAAACACTTCTTGCATTTGTGCTTTGAATTCTTAGATCAAATTACCCTTACTTCCAGTTACCAACAAATCATCCATATAGATTGAAACAATTAGTAAGGTCTCATCTTTAGACTTCTTTACATAAAGTGTTGGCTCACTCAGGCTTTTCTCAAATCCAAGCCTAGACATGTAAGCATCAACTCTTTCATACCAAGCTCGAAGTGCCTGCTTCAAGCCATAAATAGCTTTTTTCAGCTTATAGACTTTATCTTCTTCTCCTTGGGTTTTGAAACCATTTGGCTGATCGATGTATATCTTTTTTTTTAAGAAAATCATTCAAAAAGGCTGACTTAACATCAAGTTGATGAATTCTCCATTGCTTCTGTGCAGCCAAGGCAAACAGAAGCTTGATGGTATCTAGCCTTGCCACTGGAGCAAATGTCTTTAAAAATCAATGCCATGCTACTGCCTATATCCTTTCACCACAAGCCTTACCTTGTGTTTGTTCAATGAGCCATCAGCATTGAATTTGGCTCTAAAAATCCACTTGACACTTATGATTTTCTTCTGATCAGGTTTGTCTACAAGATCCCAAGTGTCATTTTTGTGGATCATGTCAATCTCAGCTTCCATTGTCTTCTTCCAGTGCTTGTTTCTCACAGCCTCTTTAAATCTCGAAGGCTCAACTATAGCTACATTACATTTTTGATAGATGTTTGCAATGGACCTGGTCCCTCTCACAAGAGGATCATCCACATTTGTATTGCTGAGCTCATTTTCTGTTGATTCCAAGCCACTGTCAATTTGGTCTTCTTCAAACTGACTTGTATCTGAACCATCCAAGCTCTAAAACTTTTCTTCATCAAATTTGACATCCCTACTCACCAAAATCTTCTTGGTTGAGGGACCATATACCTTGTAGCCCTTCTTGATGCTACTGTAGCCAACAAATATGCCTGGAACTAATTTTTTCTCAAGCTTAGTTCTTTTTTTGCAGGTACAAGCACATAACACACACAACCAAACACTTTCAAATAAGAAACAGATGGCTTGAGTCCATGCCATGTTTCAAAAGGAGTTTTGTCCTTCACAGCATGTGTTGGCAGTTTGTTGAGTAGATATACTGAGGTATTGATACCCTCAGCCCAAAATGTGCATGGAAGTTTGCTTTGAAATAGCAAACACCTAACCATGTCCATCACTGTCCTGTTCTTCCTCTCACATACTCCATTTTGTTGAGGAGTATACACTGTGGTTAACTGATGATGGATCCTAGCTTGCTCACACAACCTCTGAAATCTTTCAGAAAAGTATTCAGTGCCATTATCTATCCTCAAAGCCTTAATCCTGCAACTTGTTTAATTTTCAACTAAAGCTTTGAATTTACCAAAAGCTTCAAACACTTCAGACTTCTGTTTCATGAAGTAAACCCAACAAAATCTGGTTAGATCATCTATAAATAGCACAAAGTACTTACTTCCATTCAGTGAAGGGGACTTCATTGGTCCACAAACATCATAATGCACCAATTCAAGCCTTTCTCGAGCCCTCCATGCCTTGTTAACCGGAAAAGGTAATCTAGCCTACTTACCAAGCTGGCAAACTTCACAAATAGTGTCTCTTGCCTCAACCTTGGTCATGTCCTCAGCCAAATTTAGCTTGTGCAACAAATCAAGTGACCTGAATTAACATGGCCTAGTCTTCTATGCCATAAACCAGTATTGTTAGCTAGGCTTGTATAAGCCTTCTTCTCAAGCTGACTTACATCAAGCATAAAGCATTTGGCTGCGATAGGTACTGAGACCATTTCCTAACCATGAAAGTCTTTAATAACACAAGAACCATTCTTGAAAACTAGTGAATAGCCTTTTCCAACCAACTGACCAACACTAAGTAAGTTTTGATCTATATCAGGCACATAAAGCACATTTGAGATAACTTTGTTACCTAAACCAGTGTTGATCACAACATCACCTCTATCTTTGGCTTCAATCAGGTTTCCATTGCCTATCCTGACTTTTGAGGTAAAGCTCCTGTCAAGATTCTCGAACAAGCTTCCATCAATTACCATGTGATGTGAACAGCCACTATCCACAAGCCAGCTGCATTTGACTTTGCTTGTGGTTGCAAAGCATAAGGCAGTAAAGACATGCTCCTCTTGAGCTTGAAGGTCCTCAACAGCCTTAGCTTGTATTTGCTGCTGAGCTTGTGCCTTATCCTTGTTCCTACACACCTTCTCATGATGACTATACTGTTTACAACTTTTGCACTGATATCTGGCCTGTTCCAGCAGTACTTCTCTAAATGATTGGTCTTCTTGCAGTGTATGCATGGTGGAAACCTCCTTTTCCCTGCATCCCTTCTTGATTTCTCCCTTCTATCGACCCAAGGTTTCTTTACTTTCTGACTTGAGCTTGAGCCTTTTTTGGCTTTTGCTTGGAAAGCTCCCTCAAGATGCTCTTCCTGCCTATTGGCCTTTCTCTACTTAAGTGCATAAGGAGAGTTCACCAACTCAGACAAAGAAATTTTAGTGAGATCCCTCGAGTCTTCCAATAACGATATCTTCGACTCAAACCTCTCAAGGAGAGTGGTGATAACCTTCTCAACAACCCTGCTCTCATTGAAGTCTTCTCCAAGGAGCCTAATGTCGTTAACAGAAGCCATTATCCTATCAGAGTACTGTTTGATAGTCTCTGACTCTTTCATTTTCAAATTCTCAAATTCTCTTCTAAGGTTAATCACTTGTTGCTGCCTTGTCTTATCTGATTCCATGAACTCCTCCTTCAGCCTTTCCCATGCTTGCTTAGGTGAGTTACATGCCATAATTCTAGTGAAGATTACATCAGACACTCCATTCTGCAGTAGGCCATAGCTTTGTGCTTCTTGGCTCTCTTCTCACTATGCTGCCTAATCTGAGCAATAGTTGGATTGTCTCTTAATGAAGGTGGTTCAGCATCATTTTCAATTACACTTCACAAATCATACGCTTGGAGATAAGTTTTCATCTTAACTACCCAAATGTGGTAGTTCTCTCCAGCAAACATAGGTGGAGGTGGTGGTGTGAAGCTCATATTTCAGCAACAAAAACAAACAGACCAACTAAAAAATAGTTTCTTCCTTCTCAAGCTTTGTTTCCACAAAAAACACCAATAACAAAGGTCCTCAAAGATGGCAGGCTCTGATTACAAATTGTTGGAACATTGCAGCAACTTAGCAAACACTTTGCATGAAGTTTTGCATGTGATCGAATGAAAAACAAAACAAAAGAGAAAGAAAACCAGAAACTTAGCAAGGAAAACTTGAGCTGAAAACAATTGGCTGAAAATTGTATATGTTCTCATACCATTTCATTGAATATTGAATATTGAATATATACATGAGTTACAAAGAGAATTTGAGAATTACCTAATAACTTAACTACTCCCACTAAGTTTACCAAATACTAACTTATGAAATACACAAAAACAAAGCTGATAATGTTAGGTATTACATCCATCAAATTCAAATCTAAATTTACTAACTTTTGATATCAAGTTACAAGCTAACTTGATCAAGTTACAAAAGAACAAAAGGAAACAAAATCACTAGGCTACTTCTGGTTCAGCCTCGATGCTGACTTGCAAGCTGAACTGCTGCTGGTCACTTGTTGCATTGCAGGCCAATGCTCAACATAACTAAATACACAATACTTATCGGAACAATGATTATCATATTAGTAACAATGACTAAATACACGCATAATGACCTCCATATTCATCTCAACTAAGTTTTAACACATTAAGTCGCAATGAGCATCAACTTAACATTAGATTCGGAACCTCGCGAGAAGAACATCATGAAAGTTCCTTCTAAACCATCTAAATACTAGAGACCTAAACATGGAAAAGTAAAAACACAATGCTAAGAAGACCTTTCCTTATTCTTTTCATTTATATATAAAAGATTAGCCATTGAACTCCCTAGCTGAAAACTCATTCTCCGAATAGTAGACACTGATAAATTGATTTCGACTGAATTTCTGACCATGGGTCTCATGTTGATAACTAAGAAAGGCTCATTTAAGATACATGTCCTTGGAAAAGACCGCAAATGACCTAAAAGAAAGCTTGCTATAAAGCTATAAGTGACATATGAGTTGCAAGCTTCACTAATGTGAACCTATTGAGATCAAAGATCTTAAGGAGTTCTTCCCGATTACTTACCGATAACTTATGGTCGAGTTATGTTCGGGTATCTTAATACTTAATTTGGATAGCTCAAGAGCCTAATTGAGCTTTTTATTATTATAAATGTGTTTTTAATACATTGACATCAAATTACTACTTTATCATATAAGAAAACTTGACTCGAGTTTTAAAGTATATAAATTGCGTAAATAAGCTTAATCAATCCAAATTCGAGTAATTTTCATTATTCGAATTAAGAGCAACTCAATTATGTAAGTATCATATATGAATATGTATACAATATGAGTTATAATTAATTTTTTCAAAATTTTAAATGTTTTAGAATGTGAGGAATAAATAATAATAATCTATAATATAGAAAAAAAACCAAGCAAAACCAACAAAAAAATCTCATCAAAACTTGACATTTCCTAGCAAGGCAACAAAAGAAAACAACCCATTTCATAAAAAAAAAAACCTGGAAAAATCCCAAAGAGAAAAAAGAAACATACAAAAAAACTCCATATTCTTTCATAGTTTTCAACTAAAGAACAGAAAACCCGGAAAGCTTCAAGTCATCTCACCTGCCAAGAACAGTGGCAAGGGTGTTGAGGTAAGTGTCAATCATTTGTTCTCTAGTAGGAGTATAATCACAGCCGGGTAACATTATCGTTTCCCTGGGTTCATTGCTGCTGCTTCTCTTGGGTGAATAGTCACTGTCAAGTACTGCAGCTTTGATAGTACGAGGAGGAGGAGTTGTGCAGTCAGTGAGTTGAGTCCCAGAGTAGAAGGCGGAGTGAGTTGGAAGAAAGGGCTTTGTGGGTAAAAGGAAAGAGGGAGGGTTCAACAGAGTTGCCATTGGAAATGTGTGTAAGGGTCTAAGAGATTAGATGAATTGAAGTGAAATTATTATGGTTATTTTCGGTTACTTTGAAGATGGTGTTGGCAATGGCATCCTGATATTTTTTATATTTTGGGTTTTCTTAGTGAATTTGGGACATTGGTCTGAAAGCCCCAAATTAATGGATCTCAATTTTTTTTAAAAAATATTATTACGATTTCTTAACTATCCTCTCAATAATATCGTTTTTAAGGTTAGATTGTGTGCTTTATGTTTTTCAATAATGTTGTTTGTAATGTTCAACCTTATGTTCTTTTTTGAAGTAGAGACATTATTGAGTAAATTCGGATCTGTGATTGATATCATTAGTATACATGTTTATTAACTCTAGTCCGGGCTAAAATATTAGCTTAAAATTTTACTTAAATTTATATATAGATTTTTTATTTAAGCATGAATTTTTAATTTTAAATTTTAAATTTATTTTGACAAAACGAGATTTATTTTATTATTTTTAACATTATTTGATATAGTTTCAAAGTCTTTTTATACATATTTCTAAAAATAATAATTTTTCAAGTAAATAAAAATAATTAATAGTGCTTATACGGTATTTTTAAAAAAATAATTTTACATAAAATTTTTAAGTTATTCTCACTATTTTAAATATAAAATATTTGTTTTTACATTATATTATACTTGCCTCTTCAAATAAAAAAAAAAAGTGTCTTGACTTGTATAGAACAGTGGCTAAAGTTTTTGTCAAATACCCATTTGGCACAAAGTTTGAATCGTATTAACCCTGTCTCCCACCTTAATATTGTATAATAAAAAAATTAGGTGAATATACTTGAGAGATCTCTCTATTTTAGGGACCTAACCAAATTAGTCCCTTTACTATAAAACGGATCAGTTTAATCGTTGTACTATTTAAAAGAATTAACTAATGTCAAATTGAAATAGAGTTAATATTTATTATTAAAACATATCAATTACTATTTAACGAGATTGAAATTTCAAGACATTATTTATACAATAAATGTTAACTTTGTTACAATTCGAACTTGATTCTTTTTAATAATATAAAGATTAAATTGAGAGGGACTAATTTGATCTGATCCCTATAGTATAGAGATCTATCAGGAATTTAACCAAAACAATTATGTTATTTCAATTTTGTGAAAAATTCATTTGTAATTTTTGTGAAATTGACACTATCCCTATAAACGAGTATTCATAAATGGGCCTAAAATTGCAACCATTGTGGGCCATTGACCATTCTCAAATGGGCCTAAGGGTGGTGATTACAACTCCATAGCATTGCTAAAGGAACCTATAATTGTGGATTTGTGGGCCTATGTTCTATATTATTTATCTTTCACTACCAAAAAGGGTTTGGTTGAAAATTTATGATTTTTGGAAAATGAAAATATAAATATGTGAAAATTTTAAATAAATTGGTCGTAATTTAAATTCATATGAATGCATAAAATGTTTTTTAAAATATTAAATCTGAGATCTTGATTTATATTTATATAAAAGTAAAATTATTTTAATAGAAAATAATTAGCAATTACGTTTTCATTTTTTTCATTATTGAAAATATTGTTTTCAATTTTTTGGGTACAACAATTTTTATTTACCAAACTTGTCTTTCAATTTTAAAAATAGAAATGAAAATTAATTTTAAATCAAAATAGAAAATATTTTCAAAAACTAATTTTTTTATCTTAACAAACATGAAAATCGAATGAGTTATTAGTATAATTAAGTAAAGTTGAGAAAACCTTAATTCATTTTTATTTCTTGTATAATCATAGATATCCTCATTTATTTTACGGACTGAATATTATTTTTTAATTATTTTTTAATAAAATATGAATTGGTGATAGCTCTCAACATAAATGATGACAAAGGAAGAAAAATGTAGGAAGTAGGTTCTTCCAGTTACTCTTCATATTTCCATCATGAAACCCTTTAAAATAAATCCTACCTTTTCCAAGGCTCCCCCATGGTCATACTATCTTAAAACTCTCCACATACATATATATATATATATATATATATAATTGCAATAATGTTAGCAGCCTCTTTATTTTATATAAAGAAAAAAATAGAGAAAATTAAATAGAGATATCCTCTTATTATTGATGCAAAAATGTGTCAAGCTATTGGCCTAGAAAACTGACCCATGTGCCTTAACCCCACAAAGTACCTTCTAGGACTTGATATTCTTTCAAGCAATTTTGCATATAATAAGTGGCCAATGATGGAGTTTTGGTTAAGGTATTCAAAGGTTGGAGTATTGTGTTTGGAGAAGACAATCTCAATAATTGAATACTTTTTTTTCATTTTAATTAACTGGATGTGAACAAATTGGATGAGAATGATAAATTAAGAAAATAAAAATGGCTTTCAACCCTAAATCTATATTTTTATAATATTGAGGGTGAAAAATAAGGTGATAATATTTGAATCTGTGTTAAATAAATTTTAATAAGAATTTAATCACTCTTTTATACACTCTCAATGTTTTAAAAATTCAAATATTTTATTTGAAAATATATTTGTCCAAATTTGTCCAAGGATTGAATATCTACACATGTTTGAAGTGTTTTCAAATTTGAAAAATTTAAACAAAAATATTAGACTTGAAATATGAAACTAAAGAAAACCCATTTTTAAAAATGAAAATTTCAAGCTCGAGTCTAATTTAATTCGAGTTGAATACAAATACAAATTTAATATTATTATTTTTTTGTATTTTTCCTAAAATGATTAAGCCTTAAACTCAAATATCAACTTTTGAAGTCATTTAGAATATATAATAATTATTTATTTAACCACTAAAAGATTATATCTTTTAAATAAAAAAAAAGACAAATTGAGCTAGCTTGATAAAAAAATTAAACCCGTATTTTAAATCAAGACTTGAGCAGCAATGAAACTAATAATGTTTTAATTAAACATAATCCAAATTATTTGAGTCATTCATAAAAATTTTTTAAATACAATTCCTATTATTAATTATAATCTTTAAACTCTTAAACTAGAAAAAATATACACTTAAACGCATTTCAACATCATCAATTTTCAACTAAACTAAAGCTTAATTAACACATTTAAAGTCAAGGATTACAACTATTCTCAAAGAAAAATGATTATATATATGTATACATATAAGAAGGCTTGTGATTGGTGGAGGACAATGTTATTGACTAAAACAAAATTCAATTCACCCAAAGCAAATTATTTATTTAATAAAGGAATGTTGAATAAAAGAGGGTCAAGATTCATGTCAAACCCCATTAAGGTGGGATGGCTAATAAGGTGACAAGACACATGTCCACTAGTCAATTTGTTTATTTACTCATCATCCTTGTATTCATCATCATTGAGACCTTAAATATTTTAATATTTTCAATGGTTGAAATTGGAGCTTCAATTTTCCCATGGGAATGAGTTTCTAACAAAGTCAATGAAAAGAGAGAGATGGTCATTTAAGGCATAACTCTCTTTTCATCTTATTATTATTTTTCATTAAAATGAGAATTTTTAATATATAATTTTAAAGTTATTTATTAGTAAAAATTAAGTATATTTTAAAAAAAACTATTTCATAATTTTAATCCTATTAATCTAATATCTCATATATTTTGTATAATTTTAAATAAAATTAAATACAATAATTTGAATATTTCATAATTTTAAAGTGAATTTATTTCAAATGTAAAGGTTTTAAAAATAAAATTCACATAACATTCTCTAGATACTTAATTATTCACTTAAATTTTTTAAAGAAAAACTTTATATTAAGTTAAAAATTAATATAATTATAAAAAATCAATGAAAATTTTCAATATTTTATTAAACATACCCTTAATATTTTTTTAAAAGTCAACTATAGGAGTAGTTTTGTGGTAACTTTATTCTATAAAAATCTGAAATTAATAGTGGTGTGATAAGTGATGTAGATACATTTATTGGCACTGTACTCCTTATAAACCGTTGCAACCTCACTATTGCATCATCTAGTGAACTCATCAAAGAAACGACAATACATTTACTGGTACACTACTCGTTATAAACTGTTGCAATCTCACTACTGCATCATCTAGTAAACGTACCAAAGAAACATCCACATTACCTAATGAAGGTACAAGAATATCACACAAAGGTGAAAGATAAAAGGCACATAAAATGATTCTAAAATGATCTCAATTCTGCTGTAAAAAATCTCTACTATTCCATCAGTACAATTCTTATTTATAGGCTTACAAAACTTGTTCACCAAGTCACATTATAAACAAGAATGATCTCTAATTATCTTCAATTTTTCTTTGGTGAATTACAAGAGGAGAACAAACCATAAACTACAACGTAATTAATATGACTCGAACTCAGCTCACACCTGAGACGGTGAACACCCTGATCATCTGACCAACACAAGATTCCTAATTATCTTCAATAAAACTTCAAATGAAAAATCTTACTCTTAGTTGACCATATTGTTTCCTTATTTATTATAAAGTCTAATTTTATTCGATTTAATGTCTAAAGATTATTAATGTAATTTTTCTGGCGAATTAAAACAAATCAAAACTACCAATGTTACAAAGCATGCAATATTTGTTTCACAAAAATTCGAATTTTATCCGATAAATTTCATATTCTAGCTATTGATTGTATTCTCATTGAAAACATTTAGATTTGGTGATGATTTTAATATTCGAAGAATACTTTGATCCTTGAATAACTATTTGCATTTTTATAAATTTGATTATTGTGACTAAACAATGAGATTATAGCTTTAAGGAGTTGGTGAGGACTCTCAGAATTTGGACATGTTACAAAGGTGGGATTTACACACACACTTGTGGTTGATTAAACAATATGTTTTCTTCTAACTTATAATATATATAAATATCAAAACCCTAATTTTTATATTAAAATTATCTTCTATAAGAATGTGCTACTTAATAATATAATAAACTATGTTTCCATTAATTTAAATACAAATTAATAAATATTATTAGGGAAAAAGGCTAGGGATGTTCTTCATGTACTCACTACAACAAAAAAGGCCTATAGCGACACTTTTTTTGACATAAGACGACGTAAAAAGGTTGCCATAGGTTTTATGACGCTCGTCCGACGCCTTGAAATGGTTGTATATAGTGGGTTGGTATATGCATTATGACGCTTTTGAAAAAGCGTCGCAATAAGTCAACATAAGTCGACCCTTATTGAAGGGTTGTGAAAAGTTTGGTCAATGGCGACTTTTAAAAAAGGTTGGGAAAGACCTAGTCAAGTCCAACCTTTGGAAAAGGTTGTTATAGACATGTTTAAGGCAACCTTAAAAAAGTTGGGATAGACCAGCCTAAGGCAACCCTTAAAAAAAGTTGGGATAGACTAGCCTAAGGTAACCCTTAAAAAAGGTTGGTATAGACCATCCTAAGGCAACCCTTAAAAAAGGTTGGGATAAACCTTGTCTAAGGCTACTTTTAAAAAAGATTGGGATAGAATCGTTTAAGGCAACTTTAATTAGGTTGGTATAGACTATATCTAAGGCAACCTTTTGTAAAAGTTGGAATAAAAAAAGGTTGGTATAGATTCATCTAAGGTAACCTTAAAAAGGTTAAGAAAAATCTTTATCTAAGGCAACTTTTAGAAAACGTTGGTATTGATGCGTCTAAGACAACGTTAAAAATGTCGGGATAGACACGTTTACTGCAACCCTAAAAAAGTTAGGATAGACATTTTCCAAGGCAACTGAAAAAAAGTTGGAAGAAACCCGACTTAAAAAGGTTGAGATAGATATTTGTCTCATGTCCAATATTTTTTACGATATTTTTGCCGATTTTTAAGAGCCTATTTTACAATATATAAAATTAAAATTAAAATTAAAATTAAAAATTCAATACAAAAATAGATCCAACAATCAAAGTACACTAACATTTAGCTAAAATGTATACCACTAACATTCAACTCAATCTATAAAAGAAAACAAATAAAAAATACCTAAGAAGATGGACATTGATATTGATGTTGTAATACAAAAAGCTAATACAGTTTGAAACTGCAACTTTAGAAACTCTGTTGATCTCTTATTTCTACAAAGGTAGCCCCAAGTAGTGAAATATATCCAGATCCAAACAATCCATTTTGTTTACTACGTACTTGTAACATATGCAGTTTTCTCTCTTTTCACCTTTATTGCTTATTGACTCTTCGCTATATTTAGCATTATCCCTCGAGCCCCAACTTGCTTTAAGCCAATTGCAAACCTCATTCATCTCTCTAGGGATTGTGTAATGACCAATACTGCACAAACCGGATCAAAAACTTAAAATTTTGTCCGGTCTTGTATTCCCTTTAAGATCAAAAGGATGAGAATAAATAAATAAATAAAAAACAAAGAAATTTGAGTGTTTAAGGTTCTTGCACTCAATTCTACACAAACGACATAGTAAGAAAGAGATACAAACCTTGGGTTTGGAATGATCTCCATCTTGAATGCATCACTTCCACAAGCCTCTTGATAGCATTCAAAGTTGACCTAATCGTAACATTGATTTGCTAGTACTAAGCCAAATAGACAGTTTAGCCTTGGCAATTTCAAGCGATGAACCTCATGTCCTCATAGAAAAAGAAATTTAGAGGCCAATGGGCATCGGGACAAGAAAATGGGTTGTACCAAATTCACAAAGAACTAATTATTTTGAAATTTTGACGGGATGAACAAAGATAAGAAGCCTTTGGGGTGGGTTTATAAAATCTACAGACAGTTAATAACATCACCAATACAATTAGATGTAGCTTATCATGGTAAACTCAAGCACCACATGCAGTCCAATTGCCTTTTGAACCATGATCAAATTTCTAATATTAAAACCAGGTGGTCTTTGTTTAATTAATAGAGTTTAAATAAAATCAAGGTAGAAGAACAAATAGAAAAACAAAGATGGAGAAATAGATTACTTACATGTTCATCAGGGACTTGAGCAATTTCAAGGAGCTGAATCACGTAAGAAATAGATTCAATGTGTGATTATGTACTTGAAAAATAAAAAAGAAAAATGAAATTTTAAATTCATTACTAAACAACCATTCTATAATTTCATATTATGCATTTGAGAAATAATTAAATTTATACTTGTGTGTAGAAACTCCTTACATAAAACACAAATGTTAGTTTAAAATAATATACAATAAATAACAAAATGTGTAGATATTAAAATGGAAAAAGTAAATTAATTTGTGAGTAAATATTATTGGTTTTTATTAATTTAGCGGTAAAATTTACCTTAAAACAGCCCACCAATCATAACCTTAGACAAATTACGAGAACTTCTCCATCAGAGGCACTGGACTGCAAGAACAGAACATCCTAACATAAAATTTGCTACATCCCAGCATGACATGACCCCATACCAACAGTCTTGTAAGTTCATGGAAGCAAATATCATGATGTTCATACCACTTTCAAATAAAATAAAGAAATAATGTTTGGTAAAGGATAGAAAGCTTATAGCTTGATGTACGTACATGAGATTGTGACAAGGATCTTGGATTTTGTAATCAAATTAACTAAGGAGCTATCACCCACAATAAGAATATTTTACAAAACAAGAAAATACTGCATAAGTTCTAATTTTCACATGAAACATGGTTGTTTTCTAATTTGGGCTTTCTAAAATATAGTTATATACTTTTATATTTTCTATATCCTAAAAATCGACAAGTTATACTAGAATTTCTAGTAGAAAAACAAAATAAGTTATATCTATAAAGCCAAAATTTAATCGGAAAAATAAGTGATGTTCAGTTATAAAGGTAAGGAAGCATAGAAAATACCCAAGACAAGTGGAGTGATCGCATCGAAATTCAAGCGAAACTCTGCAGTAAATTCAAACCTTTGAAAAATGTTCTAATGAGAGATGAAAGTGTGCTTGATGGAGGGATGTAGAAGAGGTTAAAGTGAAAGAGATTAAACAATTTGCACTATCTGTTAGCATTTTATTGTTGAAAAATAAAATGCAATGGTAATAGAGCATGCGATTAACTTTACTCTCCTCCCCACTCCCGGAAAGTAGATGGTGGAGACAATCCGACTCTCACATTCCCACCTGTTTAGTCTACATGATTTCACTTTCAAACTTCCAAAATTGAGATCTAAGAGAATGTAAAGAAATTTTAGAGTTGAAACCTATCAAAAACACTAACGAATTTTATGAGATTTCAAGTGAAAAACCTTAGATAGCAGGCTACCAATGGAGCAAACACTATAAAATTCTAATCCTCAAATACAAATACAGGCATCGAACCAAAAGTTATATATTCTAATATTCTGTTTTAAACGCTACCAAATTCAGATAGATATTTGATTGAAAGTTCACAGATAAAGCAGAGCTCAAACAACTATCAGAAAGATAAACAAGTCTAATGAAAATAACCCGAACACCCACCTACATTCCTTCGAATGGCTTCTTCATGATCCAAAACACCATCCGGAGTTGAAATCACAACATAACCCCACTTGCATGTAATAAGAAAATAAACAAGGTGAGTATCAAACTAGAAGATCTCACCCTCCCATGACATGCTGATTCTACAAACATAGTCTGCACTGCATTCATGATCGAGCACTTTCTACATTAAATTGGCAATGAATAATTGAAACACAGACACACATGGATTCTTAACAAACTGACGAGTTGGAAGTTTAAGTGTTTTGTATTTTCGATATCCTTTGCTTTGATGTCCCGCCTGTAAGTGAGTGCCCGACAATCGTTTACCCTTCCTTGCGGTCAATGTTATCCTCCCACTCTATGTGGATCATGAACTTGAAGTTCTTTATGTATCGTTTCAAAATGCAATTTACAAAGAAGTCAAAAACACAAGAAGCAATAGATTCAAAAGTAGCGAGAGCCACAACTCTAAATTTCATGACAAGCTGGATTTGCGACCACTTAGTTCATGAGATTACAACACACCAATTCATCGAAAAGTGCATGATGCCTAATGGTTTTCAAAGCATCAAATAAACAAAAACTACAGATTGACAAAGCGAGGAAGAAATTTTTCATAAGTCCTTCGACATCATATTGATAAAATAACCAGCAACGAAGATAGAAGCATGGATTCTAGTGTTTTTGATGGGAAAGTGAGCATAGACGAACCTCATTTTGTAACGGTATCCCTTGTCGGCCTTTTACTAACTCTCCAACATTCAAGACCTGCTCCTAATTTTGTCCATATTAAAAGTGACAGACACTAACTCTTCCTATCAAAAGAAAAATACAAGACATTCGGATGGAAGCCCCAAGTTCGAGATTCTAAGTCGACAACCGCAACTCAAATGTTAAAATGAGATCGATAATGGAATACATAACTTGAAACCACACGAGATCTGATGAATAAGATTTTATTACAACTCCACCCACTCATCACAAGTTGAAGAAGAAAGAAACGTGCTTTGAATCGGTTTATCATGACAAGCATTAAAATCACTTCACAACAATGTTAGAACTTACGCCACAACCACGAGCATACAGATGACTTTGTTTTCTCCCTTGTAAGGAACAAGTTGAGCTACACAAATAAAAATAACTAAAATTAACAAAGCGTAAAAAGGGACAGATCAGAGTAAATTGAAACTACATGATGCAAGAAAGAAACTTACGGGAACGTGGCTCAAATTAAGAACTAACACACAAGGTCTCTTTCTTACCTTTTAACGTGATAATAAATAATTAACAATAAAAGAGGTATTGCGATGATGGCATAAAACCCCATTTTATTAGAATATGGATGCCACTCTTTTTTCACTATCTGATATCTCATTGCTAAAATATATATGTTACTGGGGTTTGGATGGTACTGCACAAATCAAATATTATCAATATATATGAAGTACATGGACAGTAAAAAATAGCCGTAGTCAGAACCAAATATATATATATAAAGGAACTTGTCATTCTTTTCCTATAATCCATCAATAGAATAGCTCAAACTGATTCCATATTAGAGCATAAACTAAACCACCATGATATCGCAAAAATCTCTTTGAATAATCGCCCTCTGATAGTGCCTAAAACAGGATATCGATTTCTAATTACTCTACTTGTTGACTAAATTATTCTCACTAACTCACTATAATTATCTTCAATTTTTCCCATGTTTTTTTTTTTGTAAAATTGATGAGAATAAATTATCTTCTTGTACATTCAATCTCTCCGGCTTGTGAACTCCACTTCTCCAACTAAGGTAGTCCAATTTTCTTCGTCCTCATGATCCATATTGTCACCGCTGGTACTCGACATTCCTTTAGCCAAAGCACTCACGGTGAGGGACATTGTGGAGAACAGGTGATTTCATGTTCTCACCGCACTAGTTTCGAAATTTGAAGAAGGCGGAAGTTTTCGGATATGGAGTCTATATTTTTGCAAAATAAACCAAAATTCACACTCTTTGAATCTCATCCTCATCAATCTTCTCTAAATCTTCTTCAATTTTGCTATAATCCTCAAAATGGCGCCAAAATCTCGCCCCATTTTTCTCAAACGCTTCTATAATTTAGAAAAAAATGAAATCAAGAAAATTTAATTTGAAAGAGACGCAATAGCTTAACCGGTTATTACCTCTAGTAATCTAAGGAAGTAGTCCAGAGAGAGAATATGGAGGCCGTGTTTGCAGAGAGTGTGAACATGAGAAGCGAAGTCATGTTCGAGGAGAGATCGCCAGAGCTTTTGAGGAGAGAATTAGCGGCGGTCTGAAACCGTCTTAGCTTTGGAGGATTTCTTGGATGGAGTCGTTGTCGAGACTCGTCAAAATCCCTAGATTGCACCTGCTGGAGAAGAAGTTAATGACTCCATTGACAAGAAAATAACACAAATCCTCTCCTTGCTTTGAAAAACCCTAACTCAGCCTCACTACTTGACTTAGAATTGAACTGTGGAATTTTTAGTTCCATTTTTAGATTTCTTCTTTACCATCGACATGAATCGCTTTTGCTACATTTCCACCCAAACGACGATGACATGTGTCGTTTCACTTATTTCAAAAGCCATTTTTGGTTAATTTTAGTCCCTGTATGACGTTATTTTTTCCTAACAACTTTCTTATAGTCAAGTTGTGAAGGCGCATAAAATAAGTAATCAGAAAAAGGGCATAAGAGGATAGAAAGGAACCAACTTAAAATCTCAAATATTAAGTTCAAAAAATCTATAGCGGGATTGGAATTTTAGAAACGGGGATTCAAAAATCTTGAGAGAGAAAATGGTGGGCGAGAGAGGAATGCGAAAATTTTATGAGGAGTGCTTTATTTTAGAGATTTGGGAATGGACGGTGAAGATGGGGTAGATGTGGATCACACGGAGGAAATGAAGAAGAAAGTTCGCGTTTTAATAAAACACAAAAATCATTTCCTTTTAAACAAAATTACCCGTTTTGCTCTCTTTTATTTTGTCTTTTAGTTAAGTGATTTTATAAAATATTTTTATTACTATTTTTATAAATTGGATTTTAATAAAAAAATCAAGTACTCTTAAAATAAATATAGCATATTTTAATAAGATAATAAATGATTAAATGGCTTAATTAATTATTTAATTAAAATTATCCAATGTAAGTAATCAATCTCTTACATATTAAATTTCTATTAAAGATTGAGAAGTTAATCATGATTTTATATTATTCTTTTCGATCTAATCTCCATTTCATTATAGATATTTTCCTAACTAAAATATAACTATTTTGCTAGATGTTCGATGTGGAATGATTTTAGTTTTATATTTTATTTTTATTTGTTATAATTTGGTCCTATCAAAACATAGATAGTTACCTATCCATATCATTCTGTTGCTTTTTTTATCAATGTTTTTTAATCTAATATTTAAATATATCAAATGGTTTAGATTAAATATTTTAAATATAAAAGTATTAATTGATTGTATAAAATTTCATCATTTAACAAATCTAAAGTAAACCTTAAATCTTAAACCATTTAATATATATAAAGTTTATCTATTATCTCTTAAATAATTTAAACTATAATCATAATTTTAATATATTAAAATTAATATTATCTTTTACAATTGTATAATAAATTATTTAATATATAAATTAAAATATACTAATTAATCTAAACCCTAAATCCTCAACCCTTAATTCTTAAACCCTAAATCATAAAACATAAACCCATGACCCATAGCCCTTAATCCCTAAACCCTTAACCCCTAAACCTTAAACCACAAACCTTAAACCATAAACCACAATCCATAAACTTTAAAATAGTAACTCCTCAACCATATACCCTAAACCATAAATCATAAACCATAAACCCTAATCCTCATTCCTTAAACCCTAAATCATAAAACGTGAATCCCTAACCCATAACACTTAATCCGTAAACTCCCAAACCCTTAATCTTTAAACCTTAAATCACAAACCACAATCTCTAAACTTTAAAATAGTAACTCCTCAACTATATACCATAAACCATAAACCCTAAACTATAATGATAATTAATTCAATATTTTAAAATTAATACTATCTCTTTTACGATTATATAAGAAATTATTTAATATATAAATTAAAAACACTATTAATCTAAACCCTAAACTCTTAACCCTAATTCCAAACCCTAAATCATAAAACATTGACCCATAACCTCCTTAATCTCTAAACCCATAAACCCTTAACCATTAAACCATAAACCACAAACCTTAACCATAAACCACAATCCCTAAACTTTAACATAGTAACTCCTCAACCATATACCCTAACTCCTAAACTATAAACCCTAAACTATAATGATAATTAATTCAAAACTTTAAAATTAATATTATCACTTTTACAATTATATAAGAAATTATTTAATATATAAATTAAAAACAATCAGTTATATATATACCCAAAAACTTTAAAATTATTTTAAATAATAGTATTTTAATTATAACACTTATGAAAGTGTCATTAAACTCAGAGGCATGGTGTTGGACAAAGCCGACTCCTATTTAAGCGTTGCCTTAAGCATGCATATCCCAACCCTAATACAAAAAGTTGACCAAAGCATATGTTGGCAAGCCTATCCCACAACATTTAGGAAAATATCGTCTTAGGACTGGACAAATCTAACTCTTATTTAAGCGTTGCCTTAGGCATACATATCTCAACCTTTATACAAAGAGTTGGCTAGAGCTCATATTGACACGTCTATCCCAACACTTAAGAAAGTGTCGCCCTAAAACTATTGTCTTAGGACTACACAAAAGCCAACTCTTATTCAAGCGTTGCCTTAGGCATACATATCCCAACCCTTATACAAAGAGTTGGCCAAAGCATAGTCTATCCCAACACTAAGGAAAGTGTTGCCACAAAGTGTCATCTTAGGACTACACAAAGCCAACTTTTATTCAAGTGTTGCCTTAGGCATACATATCCCAACTCTTATAAAAGAGTTGGCAAAAGTGTAGTCTATCCTAACACTTAGGAAAGTGTCGCCCCAAAGCGTAGTCTTAGGACTACATAAAAGCCAACTCTTACTCAAGCGTTGCCTCGGGCATACATATCACAACCCTTGTACAAAGAGTTGGCTAAAGCATATGTTGGCAAGTCTATCCCAACACTTAGGAAAGTGTCGCCCCAAAAGCTAGTCTTAGGACTAGACAAAGCCAACTCTTATTTAAGCGTTGCCTTAGGCATGCATATTTCAACCCTTATAAAGAGTTGGCTAAAGCGTATGTTGGCCAGTCTATCCCAACACTTATGAAAGTGTCGCCCTATAAGTGTCGCTATAGGCCTTTTTTGTTGTAGTGACTTTTTTCTATGATAATATATAGTTATATTGGTTGAATTATTTTGTAGTTTTTAAACTGTTTCTTTCCATAATTCCTCTTTATGTTTTTTTTTTTTTTTGGAGAGAGCCAATAATAACTTGATAATGTTGGCAAATGGTATTTTGGCTTTTGTATAAAAAAAGTTTCAACCCTGACGTTTATCAAAGTGGAAATATGATTCATGAGTGAGTTGTACTGGCGATATTTTAGAGTTTTATAACAATCTCAATGCCTAAGTTATTAAGGTTTAGGAATAGTAGATTGGTTCAATTGATATTGATATTGTTGTTAATGTAAGAAAACGTGGATTCAAACATGTTGAAGCGTATTTAACTTTCTATTTAAGTGTTGAGAGAGGTTATGAGTATTCTAGGCTTTGTTTATATATATATATATATATATATAATTCACTCATAATGTTTACATATTATAGGATTTGAACCTAAGATATCAAAATTCTCAATACCTCAATTTTCTTGGTTGAACCAAGACCTTGTTGATGCATATATATATATATATATATACATATTGGTTATAATCAAATTAATAACCTTATTATAATTTATATGCATATATATAGAAAGTTATATATTATTTTCAAATTAATTTATTATAAATTATTATGATAAGAAAGATGACAAAGGGAGGGCTAGTGTGATAAGCCATAAAAGTACATGTTTTAATCTCAGTCTTGATGTGTTTTTGGATGATTTATTATATAATTTAGTGAATTTGGTGCTCCTAATCCTTTAATTTCATGTTTTTATTCTTAGAAGAGCATAGGGGAGCAAAAGGAACGAAACAGGCTAAAATCGAACAAAACGAGCTACTTTCAGGATACACAAGGCCTGGCCATTTCCACACGGGCTAGCCACACGCCAATGTGCCAGCCCGTGTCGATATCACTCCCTGTTTCCCAAACAAGCGAAAAGCAAATTTTAGTGTTTCTGAGCATTATAAAGTTTATAAATACACACTAGAAGAAGACCTAAGGGAGGACGCGAAGCTGAACGAAGAAAAGACTTGAAGAACTCCAACAGATTCAACTCAGAAGCAGGATCTCCTTCAAGACTGAAGATCTCCATTCAATTTCTCTCAAATTTTTAGGTTTCTTTATGTTTTGTTGTTTTCCTAATTTTTGAGTTGTTCTCCTTCCAAAGTATGAACTAAATTCTCTAGATACCTAGCGAGGATGAAACCTAAGACAGATCTTATTATTTGATTTTTCTGAATTATATGATAAAAATTTGTTCTTGATCTCAATTATGTGTTCTTATTTCATGTTTTAATGTTTTCAGGATATTAATTCATGATTCATGTGCTTATTCAGTGGAGCAAAAGTCCCCGTTTAAGAGTAGATATGGCATAATTGAGTGGAGTTGCATGCAATCCTAGAAATAGGACGATATAAATCTACCGGATTAGAGTCAAATCTAATAGGGGGATCCATAGATCGAGTTAATGCGACAATAAGGATTTTAATTAGAAAGAGATTTCAATTAATCAACCTAGAGTCAATTGTTTTTATTCTCGACAGAGATATTAACATAAGTTAGGGATTTCTACGGATTAAGACAAGTGAAGAAATCGTTTAATTCAGATTTAGAATAATAAGTGAAGTCTAGGTGGATTCTTTCCTAGGTATTGTCTCTCTCATCGGTTTTCTTCAAATATTTTCCTACTTTATTCTTTGTTTCTTAAGATTAGGTTAAAAAAAATCCCTTCAATTTATACGGCTAGATAATAAAAAGATAGTAACTACTAGTACTTTTAGTCCTCGTGGATACGATATTCCCGACTCATCATAGCTATACTACCATTCGATAAGTGCGCTTGCTTTTGTCGTATTTTAGTTAGTTCGTGATGTCATCAAGTTTTTGGCGCCGTTGCCGGGGACTAATATATTAGGAACACTTGATTTTTATTAATTTAGCCATTTTTTATTTTATTGCATTTTATTTTTGTTTTAGTTTAATTTTTTTTTCTAATTTTTCTTTTTGTTTACTTCTGGCAGGTTCCTTTAGTTTATAACTAGAAGAAACCCGTCAGGCCCTCTCGTATTTGACAGTGAGATTGAAAGTACAGCTCACAAAAATTGTAGAGAGGTGAGGCAGAGTCGACAAAGTACAATGGAAGAGCAAGAGGAAAACATTAATATTACTGAGGAGATGGCTGAAAATCAGAATAATCAGCTACTTCTTGTAGTTGCCGCAAATCCTACTCCTTGTACCCAATTTAACTGGGGCTGGATTGAGTATTGTTAGACCTGCTATTGTTGCAAATAGTTTTGAACTGAAACCTAACACTATTCAAATGATTCAACAGTTTGTTCAGTTTGATGGTTTGCAAGACGAATACCCAAATACTCATTTGGCTAATTTCCTAAAATTCTACGACACTTTTAAGATAAATGGCGTTTCGATGATGCCATTCGCCTTGGTTGTTTCCTTTCTCATTGAGGAATAAGGCTAAACAGTGGTTGAACTCCCTACCATAAAGTTCTATCACTACATGGGAGCAAATGACCAAGAAATTTTTGCTTAAGTATTTTCCGTCGGCTAAGACAGCTAAGTTGAGGAATGATATCTCTTCCTTCGTACAAATGGATTTAGAGAGTTTATATGATGAATGGGAGAGGTATAAGGATTTATTGAAAAGGTGCCCTTACCATGGGCTACCTCTATGGCTACATGTTCAAACTTTTCACAATGGTTTGAACCCCTCAACTAGGCAAATGATCGATGCAACTGCCGGTGGTATTATAAATAATAAAACACCTGAGGATGCTTATGAATTTATAGAGGAGATGTCACTGAATAATTATCAGTGGCAAGTCATGAGGACGAAGCCAACAAAAATAGCCGGTGTTTTCAACTTAGATGTGGTCACCATGTTATCAAACCAGGTAGAACTTTTGAATAAAAAGATTGATGGTCTATATGGTTCTACGCAGGTACATCCGGTGATGCAATGCGATGCAAATGGAGGAGGGAACCATCCAAAAAGTCGATCCTACAACCCTAGCACAGAAGACGAACAAGTTAACTATATGGGTAACAATTCTAGACCCCAGAATAATCCCTGTAATAATACTTACAATGCAGGTTGGAGAAACCATCTCAACTTCTTTTGGGGTGGTCAAAGAAATTAAAGACCACAACCCCCTCCAAGCTTCCAACAACAACCTTACCCGTAAGAGAAGAAACCGAACATTGAGGAAATGTTCACGAAATTTATTTCGGTGTCAGAAACATGCTTCTAAAACATCGAAACAACACTCAAAAATCAACAAGTGTCGATTCAAGTAAACCTAATTTTTATACATACACTTGTGGTTGATTAAACAATATGTTTGCTTCTAACTTATAATATATATATCGAAACCTTAATTTTTATATTAAAATTATCTTCTATAAGAATGTGCTACTTAATAATATAATAAACTATGTTTCCATTAATTTAAATACAAATTAATACATATTACTAGGACAAAAGCTAGGATCTTCTTCATGTACTTTATTCTATGATAATATATAGTCAAATTGGTTGAATTATTTTGTAATTTTAAATTGTTTCTTTCCATAATTCCTCTTTATGTTTTTTTTTTTTTTTGGAGAGAGAGAGCCAATAATAACTTGATAAAGTTGGCAAATGGTATTTTGGCTTTTGTATAAAAAATGGTTCAATCCTGACATTTATCAAAGTGGAAATATGATTCATAAGTGGGTTGTAATGGCGATATTTTAGAATTTTATAACAATCCCGATGCCTAAGTTATCAAGGTTTAAGAATAGTGGATTGAATTTTGGTTTAATTGATAACGATATTGTTGTTAATATAAGAATATATGGATTCAAAACATGTTGAAGCTCATTTAACTTTCTATTTAAGTGTTGAGAGAGGTTATGGGTATTTTAGGCTTTGTTTATATATATATATATATAATTCACTCATAATATTTACGTATTATCGGATTTGAACCTAAGATATCAAAATTCTCAATACCTCAATTTTCTCGATTTAACCAAGACCTTGTTGATGCTTTCATATATACATACATATATATATATATATATATATATAACATTTTGGTTATAATCAAATTAATAACCTTATTATAATTCATATGCATATATATATATAGAAAGTTATATATTATTTTCAAATTAATTTATTATAAATTTTGGCACTAAATATTTATAAATTATTATGATAAGAAAGATGACAAAGGGAGGGGTAATGCCACACTTCGATATAAATAAGGTTAGTTGAGGTAATTAAACAAGAAATGAATTATAGGCTTGATGGTTACAAGTTAGTGCCCCTTCCTAAGAGGTTCTAGGTTTGAGTTCTCTCCTTCCCCTCTCATTTTTATTATTTTTGACAATCCTAGGGTAAATTGTATGTGACGCCCCTAGGGTTTGTAAGCCCTAGTTATTTAATCATTCTTTTCCTATTTTGATTGGGATTGCCTTCTTTCAAAATTCTAGTGAAATTGCTCTCTACTTTTCTTTTCTTTTTCTCTTCTTTTCTCTCATTCTTGCACCATATTTTTCAATCTTTGGGTTGTTAGTTATTTTTATATCAAATCGTTCCCCATTCATTGATTTTATTCGTGCTTCGATTTGTAGTAGTTATAATCCGTTATCTTTACCAAAAGTTGGTAAGTACACCTCGTCTCAATGGTTAGATTTTTGTATTTCCGTTAAAAATTCTAACTTAAATCTTTCGTTCGATTAATCAATTCTTTTTTGAATCTTGTCAATCTTTGAAGATCTTTCCCAAATCTTGTTACCAATTGTTAATTGTTTGTATTTGTCGTTAAAAGACTAAATTTACATGAATCAAATCAAAATCGATCGTGAGGAACGCCAATTGGACCCGTGGTGAAAGGTGCGTGTCTTTTCCAAGAGAATTGGTGGTTACCATGTGTAGGATTAAGGCTACACGGTCTCCCACACATGCGTGTAGACCACATAGGTAGACCACACGACCATGTGCACATGTAAATTATAAGGTAGTTCGTCTTCCATACGGATTTAGCCTATCACATAGGCTGCCACAAGGTTGTGTCCTTCCTGTAGGTTAATTCATCATTTTCCACACAGTCTCAGGCTGTTACAAGACCGTGTAACCCTTCCACACGGCTTCAAGACCCTCACAAGGTCATGTGACCCCTGTTTTATAATTTTACCCCAAATTCTGTGAATTGTTCAATTAAGTCCTTATATAGTTCCTGAACTGTTTTTAAAGTTTTTATTCACTAATTGAGTCACTGATATTATGTTATTAATGTTACATGTCTACTTTCACTTTAATTCTGATAAATTGTTACTGTTATTATTGCCTCTGCCCTACTGAGTTTATGTTAAGCAGGCCCACTGCTACTATTAAACTAGATACATGTTAAGCATGCCATTTTATTACATTGTTCTGTTACAAGTATGTTATATTGCATTGTATGGGGTAGTACGATATGAACGGAGGGAGTACTGGCAGTATAATAATTTGTAAACACTAGTGGTTCATTAACAACTTACTGGCAGTTTATCTGCAAACTTTTTATCTGAAAATACTGGTGGTTTACCCATAATTTTTACTTGCAGTTTATTTGTAAATCATTGGTAGTTTATCCACAACATGGTGTGTAGGGATGGATTAGTTCTGGGGAACACTTATCCTGGTGTATAACGAATTTAGGTAGGGTATTTTCTGATAAACTGAAATTGCATTGTCATTCATAAGCATGTACATACAAAACTATGAATTCTGAAATATTATACTGATATGTTGATCTGAAAAATTGATACTCTGAATTGCTATACGATTGTGATTATTTTAAGAATTATTATTTCGTATGTCTCGTTTGCGGTTTGACACTGATTTTCTTGTGATTGGACTCACACTTAGCTCTTTAAGCTCCCCCATTTTTTATTTCCATCTTTACAAATAATCCTTAAGGTTAGGATGCGGACCTGACATTTGGAGGGCTCAACTCAGATTTTTTTTTTAAATAAAAGTATTTTAGACTTATTATTTGTAAGTTATTTTATTTGGAAAAATTGTATTGTTTTATTTGAATTGTGGCATGAGACTTATATTTTGGGTTATTTTGGCATGCATGGCATTATAATTGTTTAGATTTTCGAAACTTGGATAATAAATTTAAGATGCGTGAAATCTAGTTTTTAATTAGAACTATGTTAAATATCACTTTTCTGCTGCATTGTTATGTAAATGAGATTTGAAAAACATGTAAAATTGGTAATCAACTTTTGTAAAGTAATTATTAAACCTAACTGATTTTTGAAAGAAACTATGCCTTTTGGAAACACACTAAGTTTTTGTATTAAAGTAAGCAAATGTTTTAAAAAGTCTATTTTATAAACCCCAATAGTTGTACTAGGCCATTTTTGTGACCAATGTAATATTCTGAATCCAGTCATAACCCCCATGTGAACCCATATATGCGAACCCCATGTATATGAACCCTCATATAAATAAGAACCCTATATATACGAACCCCTATGTGTGAACCATGTATGTGCAAACTGTAACATCCTAAATTTTTGGGCCTATGCGTTTAATGGGTGAATATGTGGAATGACTTAATTTAAGTGTTAGGGGCCCAAATTTTAAGTTTTAAGGAGCCCAAATCTTCTAATTTAAGTTGGTTAAATTTGGCATTAGGGATTAGGGAAGTGGACGGCACAAGGCTATTTTTTTGGGAAATTTTATTTTATTTATTCTATGTGGATAATAAGCAGATAAAGGCTATTATTTAGGAATTTAGTCTTTAAGGATAATAAGTAGATAAAGACTATTTTTGAGGAGATAATAGATTAAGATAAGGGAAAAGGGATAGGAGCTATCATGTGTGGCAGTGTTGGCTGAAAATCAATCTCTGCTAAAGGGAGGAATTGGTTTTCTATATAAAGAGGGGATGTGCCAAAATTTTGGAAGCCTTTCTTTTATTTTCTTTTCTCATATTCTTCCTCTCAAAAGCCGAAAACCACCATTTTCTTCACCCTTTCTTCCTCTCTAAAATTTCCTGGTTGGCCGAATCTTTTAACCTCTATTGTCATTTTTCTTCTAATCCCTAAAAGCCAAAATCACATCTCTATTATTCTATTCTTCTCCTTAATATTCATTGGCCAAATCCCTCTTAGCCATCTCTTCAATTCTTAAATCTTTTAAAAACTGAAATTCTTAGATCTCACCTCCGAAGTTGCGAATTTTCTTGAAGAAAGTCTGCTTGTGCGAATCAAGAAAACAATAGGTATGTGTCAATTTTGAGTTTCCAATATTTCTTGACTTTTCAAAGTCCCTAGCCGAATGGCTATTTAGTGACTAATCAAGGGTTTTTCTTATTTTCGGCATTTCGGGATCTGAAGAGGAGTCCAACGCTTAGATATCTAAGTCAAAGATCAGTAACACTCAAGTCGTGATATTTTGGGATTTCAAGGTAAGGAGATTGGTTTATTTATAAATATATGAAATCGGGTAGAAAACTAACCATGGCGAATATAGGAGAGGCCCTATTTTCACATCTTTCCGCTTTTGAGCAAAGTTGTAGATCGAGATAACAAGGATATCGACTAAGAATATTGATTTCACGATATCCGTGTGTAACACTTTCCCACCATCTAGATCTGTTTGATTAATATATGATTATAAGTCTTATATGTTTTGATAAATGCCAAATCCGGGCATAATAGAGAAACCCAAAGTGGTAAAAACAAATCATCAGGTTAGTGAATGTTTTGATTAAACGATATAAGTATATTGATTTTATGTGATTGCATGGGTTGGGTTTGATGAAAGGAGGAAGTTATATGTTGTAGCAATTTTCACCGTGATCTGTTGTAGCGATTTTTACCGTGATCTCGTTGTAGCGGTTTTACCGTGATCTGTTGTAGCAGCTTTTTTCGTGATCTGTTATAGTGGCTACGGCCATGATCGATGATGAACAAGACGATCGCCATCAAGTCGTGTAGCGGTGTAGGTTGATTGTAGAAATCCCCAATGGTGTGAATGGTCAGTGCAGGCGTGTGGCGGATGGAAACCTAGGATTTGGGTGGGGCTTGCATATTATTTTTATTATGTATATTAATTCGATTATTTTAGTTGTATGGGGCTAAGGCCCAAATCTAATGGTGCATGAGGGTCGCACACTGAGTCTCGCGACTCAACCAATTAATTAACATTTCAGGTAGCATTTAGTGCATCAGACCGGGCTAGAGAGGAGCGCAAGGTAGCCACGCAAAAGAACATTTGGATCCAGCAAAAAGACTCTAGTTATTATTTTATATTCTTATTTAATGGATTTTAAATCTCGTTGTAATAAGGCCATAGGCCACCAATTTATATTTTGTTTTATTACGGGCTTTTATTACTTTTAGTTATTTAAATTTTTATTTTAATTGAACTAAGGCATGTATTTAAATTTGGGTTTTAATTCATAAAGGTATATTTTATTTAAAACTATAAATTATAAATTTTCTCGAATAAAAGGTTAAACTTTACCAAAATGTTTTTTCTGAAAATGCGACTTGTTTTATTAAATTTCCTTAGTGACATACCAGATCCGGTTGTAGTGTTTGGGCCGGGTTTAGGGTGTTACAAATTGGTATTAGAGCCCAGTTCAAAACTCGGCTTTGGGATTTTGGGCCCAAAAGATTTTCTAAAAATGGGTTTTTAAAACATGGATTTCTCTTAGCAAAGGCTTATTAGTTCAGCATGGCACCTGCGTCTCTGGCCAAGTCCGCCAGGTAAGTACTCTAAACCATTGTGTGATATATATATGTAGGCTTGATGGGCTTTATGGGACGTAGGCTAGTTTAATTAGACTTTGATGGACTATAGGCTTAACTTAAACAACTTCTTAAAATCTCATAAGACTTAACCTATCCACACAAACCCGTGAACAAATCGCTAGATTAGGGTGTGGCAACAGGCAAACGCATGTCTAGGAGTGGATTCAGGGAGAGCTTGGTATTTAAGCAGTCCTAGTGACTCACCTTCTCTTCGCTGGAATCCTACCTGGTGCGTGGTGACTGTTCACCCTAGCCATGAGGGCTTGTTGATGGGCCAAAGATTTTAATTAAAACCCAAAAGGGACCAGCCACCTTATATTGCAGAATTACCAAAACAACCTCTAGTTTAAAAAAATTTCAAAAAATTACCTTTGATTTGTAAAAATTACCCTTGATTTGTAAAAATAACCCAAATACCCCTAGATTGTAAAATGACTGAATTACCCCTAGTTGATAAAATTACCGAAATACCCCTATCTTGAAAAATCACTAAGACACCTTATTTTAAAAATTACGAAAATACCCCTGGGTAGTGAAATAACGAAAATACCCCTAGGAGAGGAATATGAGTTCATGGATGTTGCTTGTGTGGTTGATGCATGTATGTGATGTTCTGATTGATGATGATTGAATGAGAATTCTAGAAGTAGAAAATATAGACTTGAGAACTAAACCTGTAGATAGAATTCGAATTCGAAAGAACTACTATCGAAATAATTTTACATAAGATTGTTCGCGGTTAATAAGAATTCGAATTCGAAAGAACTACTATCGAAATAATTTTACATAAGATTGTTCGCGGTTAATAAGTGGGAAGATGCACTATGCGGAGTGCAGTTGGAAAACCGGTGGATGCTTTAGGTGTGGATCCACGGAGCATATGATCAAAAGCGTCCACATGTGGATCGTGTCTGACCAGTGGACGAGGTTCGATCGGGATAGGAGAGGTGGTCAATGACCTCAAAGAGGTCATGGCCCGACCAGTGGAGGTGATGATTATGGTCGCATGCGTAAAGCACAAGGTAGAGTGCGAGTTATCTTTGGCGAGGCAACTTTGGTCTATGAGCACATCGCCAAGGGAAGGAGACGCTCAGATCACGAATAATGGTGCGTACCCTACCATAGTATACTAAGTGTTTATTTTGGCTTTAGAATTAGAGTGCTTGTTGAAAGCATAGTGGTGAGACTTAGGTAGTATGATTTCTAGTTACTTGGAAATTTCGAGGACGAAATTCCTTTAAGGAGGGTAGAAGCGTAACATCCTAAATTTTTGGGCCTATCGTTTAATGGGTGAATATGTGGAATGAGTTAATTTAAGTGTTAGGGCCCAAATTTTAAGTTTTAAGGAGCCCAAATCTTCTAATTTAAGTTGGTTAAATTTGGCATTAGGGATTAGGGAAGTGGACGACACAAGGCTATTTTTTGGGGAATTTTATTATATTTATTCTATGTGGATAATAAGCGAGATAAAGGCTATTATTTAGGGATTTAGTCTTTAAGGATAATAAGTGGATAAAGACTATTTTTGAGGAGATAATAGATTAAGATAAGGGAAAGGGATAGGAGCTATCATGTGGCGGTGTTGGTGAAAATCAATCTCTACTAAAGGGAGGAATCGGTTTTCTATATAAAGAGGGTGTGCCAAAATTTTGGAAGCCTTTCTTTTATTTTCTTTTCTCATATTCTTCCTCTCAAAAGCCGAAAACCACCATTTTCTTCACCCTTTCTTCCTCTCTAAAATTTCTTGGTTGGCCAAATCTTTTAACCTCTATTGTTATTTTTCTTCTAATCCCTAAAAGCTGAAATCACATCTCTATTGTTCTATTCTTCTCCTTAATATTCATTGGCCAAATCTCTTTTAGCCATCTCTTTAATTCTTAAATCTTCTAAAAACTGAAATTCTTAGATCTCACCTCCTGAAGTTGTCGAATTTTCTTCATAAAAGTGCCTTGTGCGAATCAAGAAAATAATAGGTATGTGTCGATTTTGAGTTTCCAATATTTCTCCGGCTTTTCAAAGTCCCTAGCCGAATGTCTATTTAGTGACTAATCAAGGGTTTTTCTTATTTTCGACATTTCGAGATCTGAAGAGGAGTCCAACGCTTAGATCTCTAAGTCAAAGATCAGTAACACTCAAGTCGTGCTATTTTCGGGATTTCAAGGTAAGGAGATTGGTTTATTTATAAATATATGAAATCGGGTAGAACACTAACCATGGCCGAATATAGGAGAGGCCCTATTTTCACATCTTTCTGGCTTTTTGAGCAAAGTTGTAGATCGGGATAACAAGGATATCGACTAAGAATATTGGATTTCGCGATATCTGGTGTGTAACACTTTTCCACCATCTAGATCTATTTGATTAATATATGATTATAAGTCTTATATGTTTTGATAAATACCGAAATCCGGGCATAATAGAGGAAAACCAAAGAGGGTAAAAACAAATCATCAGGTTAGTGAATGTTTTGATTAAACGATATAAGTATATTGATTTTATGTGATTGCATGGGTTGGGTTTGATGAAAGGAGGAAGTTATATGTCGTAGCGATTTTCACCGTGATCTGTTGTAGCGATTTCTGTGATACATTGTAGCGGTTTTATCGTGATCTGTTGTGGCGGCTTTTGCCGTGATCATTGTAGTGGCTACGCCATGATCTAATGATGAGTAGCACGACCGCCATCAAGGCGCAGAAGCGGTGTGGGTTGATTGTAGAAATCCCCAATGGTGTGAATGGTGATGCAGGCGTGTAGCGGATGGAAACCTAGGATTTGGGTTGGGCTTGCATATTATTTTTATTATGTATATTAATTACGATTATTTTAGTTGTATGGGGCTAAGGCCCAAATCTAATGGTGCATGAGGGTTGCACTGCTGAGTCTCATGACTCAACCAATTAATTAACATTTCGGTAGCATTTAGTGCATCGCATCCAAGGTGGAGAGGGCGCAAGGTGGCCATGCAAAAGAACATTTGGATCCAGAAAAAGACTCTAGTTATTATTTTATATTCTTATTTAATGGATTTTAAATCTCGTTGTAATAAGGCCATGGGCCACAGTTTTTATTTTGTTTTATTACGGGCTTTTATTACTTTTAGTTATTTAAATTTTTATTTTAATTGAACTAGTGCATGTATTTAAATTTGGGTTTTAATTCATAAAGGCATATTTTATTTAAAACTATAAATTATAAATTTTTCCGAATAACAACATAACGCCAAGGGCAGAGATGCTCAGGATGCAAATAATGGTGCGTACCCTACCATAGTATACTAAGTGGTTATTTTGGCTTTAGAATTTGAGTGCAAAATGAAAGCATAGTGTTGAGACTTAGGTAGTATGATTACTAGTTAGTTGGAAATTTTGAGGACGAAATTTCTTTAAGGGGTAAAACGTAACATCCACAAAGTGGGCCTACTCATTTATATGATAGTCTAATATGTTAAGTTGAGATTGTAAAGGTTGGGTGACTTTTGATTAAATATTTGGATTAGGATTAAAGTTAGTGCTCGGGTATTTTAAAGTGATATATTGGGCTTTAAAAATATGGGTTAGGTGGCTAATACGGTGTTAGCTTATAATTTAAGTAGATAGTTAATTAAGTGACAAAATGGGGCTAGTGGCCCAAGGATTTGAGGAGCTTTAAGTGGGCATAAGGTTGCATCATAAGGGGGAGGAGTTTGGGCCTAGTATGGCCACTTAGAGCCCAAATTTTAAGACGAAAATTTGGCACTTACAAGCCCTAGGAGTGGACGGCACACTAGCTATAAAATAGGGATTTTAGTTCTTTTATTTCTTGATAAATAGAAAGATAATGAAGAGAAAGATGAGGCCTATTTTTTTAAGGAGATAAGGATTGGGTTATCAGGTGAGATAAAGGCTATCAGGAGATGGGAAGAGTTGGCCGAAATTTCAACTCTGTGTGTGGATAATATGCCGAAATTTCTCTATAAAGAGGGAGTAGTATTCTTCAATTTTGGTATTCGAAACCCTCTTTTCTCTCATTCTCTTCCAAAATTTCCAAGCCTTTCCTACAGCTTTCTCTTTTCTTTTCTAAAAGCGAATTCCATTTGATTCATACCTCATCTCACAAAGCCGAACCTATAAGGGAGGTTTACATTTCGAAGGTGCACCATAAGCCACATACTCCTTAGTAATTTGGTAAGTTTGGGATTTTATTCTATCGATTTCACTCTTTCTTTTCATTCAAATCTAACTTTGAAATACTTATTTAAGGCTGTCGATTTTCCCTCTCGCTTTTAGTAGTGAATCATCTCATTAAAAGTCTCCGTGCGATTTGGTGGAAAAGCCGAAGGTAGGAAGGTGACGTTGTCTTAGGGATTTTCGGATTCGACAAATAAGGCTCTACGTTAGGGATAATAGATTTTCGCGGTGACCGTGTGTAATACCTCCCCACCATCTAGATCTCGCCTATTATTGTATGTTCATGTGTTTTTTATGTTTTGATAAATGTCAAAATCTCGGTTTATTGATGCAAGCCCAGGAGGAAAAGCAGATCCCAGTTTAGCAAATAATGCTGCTTAAATGTTATAAGTAAAATGCTTGTATGTGATTGCATGGGTTGGGTTGATGAAAGGAGGAAGTTATCGTTACATGTGTGCGGCTAATGCCGTGAATCATTATCTGACTTGACCATTAAATGTTATACTGAGCTTGGCCATTATATGTTATAAGGGCTTGGCCATCATATGTGGATGAGCAAGATGACCGCCATCATGGTGTGTAGTGGTGTGGGTCGATTGTAGAAATCCCCAATGGTGTGAGCGGTTGATGCGGGGTGTGTAGCGGATGGAAACCTAGGCAAGCAGGTTGGGCCTTGCATATTAATTACTATTAATTTTATTATGATTATTACCTTTGTTTATTTTGTTTAAGGGCTTAAGGCCCAAACTCTAGTGGTGCATGAGGGTTGCACACTGAGTCTCGCCACTCACCCTTTAATTAACATTTGGTGATACCTAGTGATTCGGACCGGCCGAGAGGAAAGCAAGGTGGCCATGCAGGAGAATATGTAGATTTGGCAAAAGAGACTCAAGTTTTATTTTATATTTTAATTAATGGACTTCAAACCTCGTTGTAATAAGGCCATGGGCTATTATGTTTTATTATGGGCTTCTATTACTTTAAGCCGTTTAAGCTTTTTATTTTAATTAAAAAGGCATGTATTTAAGTTTGGATTTTTCTTTACTTAAGCATAATCTATATAAAACATATTTGGGCTTTTCCGAAAATGCGACATGTTTCGATAAAATTTTTCTTGGTGACATACTAGATTCGGTTGTAGTGTTTGGGCCGGGTTTGGGGTGTTACAGAATTAGTGGTTACCGTGAGTAGGCTACACGGTCTCCCACACATGCGTGTAGACCACATAGGTAGACCACACGACCATGTGCACATGTAAATTATAAGGTAGTTCGTCTTCCACACGGATTTAGCATATCACATAGGCTGCCACACGGTTGTGTCCTTCCTGTAGGTTAATTCATAATTTTCCACACAGTCTCAGGCTGTTACAAGACCGTGTAACCCTTCCACACGGCTTCAAGACCCTCACACGGTCATGTGACCCCTGTTTTATAGTTTTTCCCTAAATTCTATGAATTGTTCAATTTAGTCCTTATATAGTTACTGAATTGTTTTTAAAGTTTTTATTCACTAATTGAGTCGCTGATATTATGTTATTAATGTTACATGTCTACTTTCACTGTAATTTTGATAAATTGTTACTGTTATTATTGCCTCTGCCCTACTGAGTTCATGTTAAGCAGGCCCACTGCTACTATTAAACTAGATACATGTTAAGCATGCCATTTTTTTACATTGTTCTGTTACAAGTATGTTATATTGCATTGTATGGGGTAGTGCAATATGAACGGAGGGAGTACTGGCAGTATAATAATTTGTAAACACTAGTGGTTCATCAACAACTTACTGGCAGTTTATCTGCAAACTTTTTATCTGAAAATACTGGTGGTTTACCCATAATTTTTACTTGCAGTTTATTTGTAAATCATTGGTAGTTTATCCACAACATGGTATGTAGGGATGGATTAGTTCTGGGGAACTCTTATTCTGGTGTATAACGAATTTAGGTAGGGTATTTTCTGATAAACTGAAATTGCATTGTCATTCATAAGCATGTACATGCAAAACTATGAATTCTGAAATATTATACTGATATGTTGATCTGAAAAACTGATACTCTGAATTGCTATACGATTGTGATTATTTTAAGAATTGTTATTTCGTATGTCTCGTCTGTTGTATGACACTGATTTTCTTATGATTGGACTCACACTTAGCTCTTTAAGCTCACCCCCATTTTTTTATTTCCATCTTTACAAATAATCCTTCAAGGTTAGGATGCGGACACGACATTTGGAGGCTCAACTCGAATATTTTTTTAAATAAAAGTATTTTAGACTTATTATTTGTAATTTCTTTTATTTGGAAAAATTGTATTGTTTTATTTGAATTGTGGCATAAGACTTATATTTTGGGTTATTTTGGCATGCATGGCATTATAATTGTTTAGATTTTTGAAACTTGGATAATAAATTTAAGATGCATGAAATCTAGTTTTTAATTAGAACTATGTTAAATATCACTTTTCTGCTGCATTGTTATGTAAATGAGATTTGAAAAACATGTAAAATTGGTAATCAACTTTTGTAAAGTAATTATTAAAACCAACTGATTTTTGAAAGAAACTATGCCTTTTGGAAACACACTAAGTTTTTGTATTAAAGTAAGCAAATGTTTTAAAAAAGACTATTTTATAAACCCCAAAAGTTGTACTAGGCCATTTTTATGACCAATGTAATATTCTGAATCCAGTCATAACCCCCATGTGAACCCATATATGCGAACCCCATGTATATGAACCCTCATATAAATGAGAACCCTATATATACGAAACCCTATGTGTGAACCTTGTATGTGCAAACACCCTATATGTGCAAACCCTACATATGAACTTGTTATGTATGTGTCAACCGAACTAAGAATGTTAATATCCCAATGTTAATTCGCATGAAGAAACTGTATATGTGAAATTGCTTTAGTTCGCATAAAGTAATTGCATATGTGAAATTGATATGAATTAATTGCATAAATACGCGTCAATGATTTTTAGTATGAAAATTCATACAACGTATTGAAAGGTAAATGTGCTTGGTAAGCATAGTAATCGATTATTGATTGATAAATAGCATGACATGTTGAATATATGTGCACAATTACATAAAATCGGGAATGAAGGATGGAGGAGTTTCGTAGAATAAAGTGGCAATTTAAGTTCACACCGAAAGTCTGTACTGCACGAAGTAGGTAACAATATCATTGAAATCGAGCAAACCAGGACGATAGTTTAAAAAGCCATTAAAATTGGACAACCGAGATGGTAAGTTATTGTAGTAAAAGTGCAACACCCCAAATTTTAGGGTTAGAATTTTTGAGCTTTGTGGTTAGGGTTAGTGAATAGGTTGAGCTATTGTGTTTAGTTGCGTGTTTTGATGTCAAAATGGGCCTGCTGGTCTCGTGGTTAGTTGTGTGTTAGTGTATCTCTAGGTTGTGTGTTTGAATCCTTGTGTGTGCATTTTGGAGAAATATTTGTATTTTGTTAAATAGTAGATTTGTTTTAAGTTTAAAAATAACTATTTAGTGTTATTTTTATTATTTTTGTTACTACTATCTTTCTTTTCACATTCTCTTCCCCCTCTCCTTAGTTCCCCTTTCTTTTTTCCTTTTTCTTTTCTTCATTTGGAAAACAATTTTATTTGTGGTTTTCAGTGTTTCAATTTCTTTGTCGTCGAGTCAGTGTTTGAACGTCTTTGATCGCGAATCAGGTTTGGGTTCAAACTCTCTAACTCTATTTGCAATTTGTTGTTTCGATTATGTGGAATTTGATATATTCTAAGTGGTTTGGTCAATGTGTGGAAGGTTTCACGTCTAGGTTGCGTAAAACTTGGTTTTCTATGACATGTTTTGAATTGTTAGAGTTTAGAGGGCATTTGGTGTGTAAATTTATTGTTTGTAGGATGTTTCACGGTGGTTTCAAGACCACATGGGTGGCCACACGAGCGTGTGCCTATTCACACATCCGTGTGGAATTAGAAATTAGGGTTTTGGGAAATTAGTTAATTTTCACATGGCCGTGTCCCTTGGACACATGGGCGTATGTGTTTGGGAACTAGGGTTTGGCTAATTTGGTGTCACACGGCCTGGCCACACGGTCGTGTGGCCAATTTGGGGATTTATAAATCCTACACGGGCATGTGTTTTGGACACACCGTTGTGTCTGGTGGGCACACGGGCGTGTGAGACCCTCACACAACTGTGTCTATGCTCTGCACCCTATTTTAGCACAAACAGACAGAGAGTTACACGATCGGATCATACAGCCATGTCCTTAGGTCACACAGGCGTGTGCCCCTCCACATGGGCATGTTGACCCCCACACGGCCTAGGCATTTTACATGGCCGTGTGGCCCTTTCTCGCTGATTTTTTATCTGTTTTGATTTCAAGCTTGATTGTGTTTCTGTAAGTTTCGACTCTTAGCTAAGTCTTAGTAAGGGTGGTCGAAACTTTTGTTTCGACTTATACTTGTGTATTTTTTATAATTATAGCTTAATGTAAGTAACTCGTTTGAGTGTTATTCAATGTTATTATAAAATTGATTCTAAATCTGGGTTAGTGAGTGTATGCATTTATGATTCTTTTTGATTGGTGTGTGGGTGTTTGTATGTGGTGTGCATTCTGTGACTGCACGAGAATTTTGTTTTTAATTGACTGGATGTAAGCTTATGTGTCCATATGATGTCTCGAAGTTGTGTATTTTGATTTTGTATGCCTGTCTGCACATATACATTTGCATAAAACATTTTGGGTTTGGTTGTGAAGAGAAGAAAGACTAATTCTGATCTGATCTGGAAATTTAACTGCAACATATCTATACAAACGGTCTACCGCAATGTACTGTATTGCATATATGTCAGTTTTGTTGCGTATTATTATCTAAGTGGCCTAGTCCACATACGTGGTGTGTAGGGATAGATTGGCCTTTTGAGGTTCTATGTGGTATGTTTGGTTGGATGAGTTTAATTAGCTTTTTTGGGGTGTGATTGGGGGGATGGAGAGGCATTTGGCTGGATGGGTGGGTTCACATTGATGCATATTTTTCCCACATTATGTTTGATTGTGGGATTAATTGCTTATAGGCCCTTGTGTTTCAGTACTGATACGTTTGATTTGTTTCTGATGATAAGTGTTTTGGTATCGACCCGTTGATGGGTTTACTGATTGAGTGTTCTAGTTGTATGATATGGTGTGCTTGATTGTTACGTACAATTGAGAGGTTGATACTGTGTTTACATTATGGTTCTACATTTCTCTGTAAGTGCGTTTCGCTCTTGAACTGCTATATGGATTTCTATTCTATAACTCTGATGTTTGTCACGTTTCTAAATCATACTGAGCTCGTATAGCTCACCTCCTTAGTTTTTCCCTTTTAGGTACACTTCCGTTTTTTGTAGCTAGACTCGGTATGCGGAGGTCTCGGATAATCACAGTTAAAAATAGGTTTTAATTGTATTTTTAATAATTTTTGAGTTTATAATTAAATAGTTTTGAATTGTAAATACTGTTTTCAAAATTGTGTTACGAAATTCTGTGTTTTACACATGTAAGCGACATTAGGACTATATATATTTTTTGAAATATCAGGATTTTATAACTGAGAGTTTTATGTAACTTAAATACTATTCTATTTTCTAGCTTGTTAAACTAAAATTTTCCTACCATCACTTCGGTGATCAATGTGACCTCTGGGATTCGGTCTAAACTTTTAGGTCGGGTTTTGGGGCATTACAAAAAGTTATCGTCACATATGACAAGTGAACAACCATCGTCACTGGGAAAATCAGGATGATCAGTTTTTGACATGTGTTTTGGTGTGTTGAGCGATGCTCGAAGGTGGATAGGATGGATGGGTGAGAATTTAAAATTCATAATTGCATTGCATCATGAACATAATTTATACATGCATTGATTTACTGAATGTTCCTTTCATTATGCTTAATTTGCTAATATGCTATAAATTGAATGTTTTACTGTTTGAACAATTATATATATAATGGTTTAAAAATTTGCCTCACACTGAGTTGTCATAAGCTCACTTCCTCTTTTTCCTTACCTCTCACGTAACGTAGAAAACTAAGACTCGAAATGGCATCGGAAGAACCCCGAACTAACAGCTTGATTATTATTATTATTATAAAGTTCCATTAAAGTTTTCTTTAATTGTTTTTAGGGTTGTAATTATTAATTATTTATTACTTTTATATCTTAGGTTTGGGGTTATTTAACTTATTAATTTTAAGAGTGATAATTAGTTAACACTCTGATGATTGCATGCTATTTGGTTTAAAAAAAATTCTATTCTTAATATTGTTTTCCGCTCCTTTACAAAAACTTTAAGTTTTGAAAAGTCTTACTACTTTAAGCATTTTTCAAAACTTCGCATCATTAATATTGTAATTGAATTGCTAAGTAAAGCTGGTTTAATAAATAGATGTTTTCCTTAAATACAGAAGAACGATTTTCATACAATCCAACTTAAAGCAAAAGAATGGCTTTACAGGATCACTTTGGTGATCAATGTAATGCCTTCAACTTAGCCGAAACTCTTAAGCCGGGTCGAGGGTGTTACAAACTTGTATAATGGCTTTTCATGAGCACTTTGGTGATCAATGTAACGCCTTCGACTTAGCCAAAACTCCTAAGCCGAGTCGGGGGTGTTACAAACCTGTATAGGTCGGTACACTCCGATATTGACCAAAACACATTGAAATTTGACTGGAACAAAACCTAGGTTACCTGATATTAGTTGAAGACCGAAACGGTATGACTAGTATCAGTACAATACCGACTACAATGATTATTTAGGGTTGTCGATCAAGAATTTATTAAAATATTTCAATATTTTATTTATTTTGTGCATTAATAATACTTTATATTAATATATTAAATTAATAAAACTTTATTTTATTAACTAAATAATAATTAAAATTGAATAAACTAATTTAAAAATACATGAAAATTTTAGTTTATATAGGCTTATGAAAGATCCAATTTACTTTTGGTTTTATAGCTTTGTTAATAATCACACTTTTAAAATGAAAATAATAATCACTCTTTAAATACGAGTGTTAATAAGATTAAGACCCCCACTAAATGACACCATTGTAGGTCAAACTCTTAATTTAGGCTTTTATTTCTCTCTTATGGAAGGGATCGCTACTTTTATATGTCAAATTTATAGGTCAAAAGTCTCTTCATTTTGTCTCTTAGCACAACCTCATCTTACAACTATATGACATCATATTAGCCAATTATAATTGGTTAAATTTTGTTCCAATCCTTGTACTCTTTTACATTTGAAATTTAGTCTATTTACTTTTCTTTCTAGAAATTTAGTCCCTCTACTTTTAGGATTTAAAATTTCAAGTCCACTTGCTAACACCACTAAATTTCTTCTGTTATATCCGTTGGTCTGACATTTTAAAATTAAACTATGTCATAATAAATAGGGGTGAGAAAAATTTGATTCGATTCAAAAAATTTAAAAAAAAGTTGAAATTCAAATTATTCAAATTGAGTTAATCGAGTCAACTCAATTTTTTTTGAATTTCGGGTTCAAATTGAGTTGAGTTTTCGAATTCGAATAACTCGAATAAACCGAATTGAGTTGAGTTGCTTTTATTTGTTCACTTCAATTTTTCTTTGTATGGTCATGTTTAAAAACTTTAAAAAAAAAGATTACATAAAATAAAAAAACCAAAATTATTTTTTAATTTAACTCGAACAAATATATTTGATTCAATTTGATTCGAATTCCATCTCACTTGACTCAATTCAAGAAAATTTCAAATCGAGTTAGGATAATAAAATATGATTCGTCAACTCAAAATTTTTTATTCGATTCGACCAAACACTCACCCTAATAATAAATATAAGTACAAGATTATGATATTTTAAATTTGTTTGTTTTGTTCATTTTATTTTATTTTCCATAATTAGATTTTAAAAATATCACCATTAAATTAAGTTATTGAACTTAATTAATATTGTAAAATTTATTTCTATATAAAATATATTTATATGTTTGAGTATATAATATATTTTTTATAACGTTTAACACATTGGTATCACTTGATTAAAAGAAAATGGGTATATATATATATATATATATATATAATAAAATTTCAAAGTAATTAATTCAACTTCCTTTTATCTTAGAAATGTAATTACATATATATTATTTTGTTAATATTCTCAACATATCCTCTTTTCTTTGTTGTTGGTAAAATCGCATTAAAAAAGGGGGAAATGTGAAAGCAACAACAACAAAAAAAAAAAAAAAAAACAAAGATTGAGGTATGAAATTTAGTCAAATTTGACACATTGTGCAATTTAATGGCAAACACAAACTGAGTATTTGAAAATGACCGTTTTCGTATGGATGTTGAAACATTGCATTTACTCGCATTATTATGAATATAGATTAATCTTTAAAATATTTATACATTTGTAATTTAATCACTATACTTTTATTTTTAGAGATTTAGTCCTCTACTTTTTAAATTTCAAAATTTAAGTCTAATTGTTAGTATTGTTATTTTTATTAATTTGTTGGTGTGACATTTTAAAATAAAAATAATAATTCACTTGATAACAAGTAGACCTATACATGGGCCAGGCTACTAAGGCCTACTCAAAATGTTTGAGAGTTTGGACAAAAATATAAGTTCGAAAAATAGGTTTTGGCTTAAGAGTTAGGTCCGTTTAAAAACGGGGTTGAGTTTTGGGCAAGATTATTTTAGCTCGGGCCTGACCCGATTTTATTAACCTAAATTTTTTACCCCTATTCCCAGCAAACCTAGTCCCTCATATTGTCATTCCTTCCTCTTCCCCTTCCCTTTCCCAATCCCTAATTCCCCTCCCGCATCAGCTCGTAAAAAAGAAAACCCCTAGCCCTAAGTGTCGCTCACCACTTCCACCAGTGCCCGTCCGTCCGTCTGCCCGTCAGCATTGCTTTTTGCGTCGTCCATCTTCCTGCTGCTTCGTTAGTCATCTTATCCACTTCAGCCTTCAGCCTTCAGTCATTGTCGTTGCCATCCCACTGGTTTGCTCGATATATTTGTACCACACTTCCACTGCTGCTTCCATACTTCATTTTGTATTTTCTTGTCAACTTTGGCATCTAAAATTGACAATTATTTCTTTCCTTCCATTATTAGTCTCTGCTTACTTCAACTTTATATGGTTTATCCCCATTTTTTAATCATAAATAAACATAACTATTTATATTTTTTTCATCGTTAATAAAGTGTAATTAGAAAGTTTTAAGCATCAATGGAGTATAAAAATTAGTAATATTAACGATGAAATAATAAGATAGTGAACTTGTAATGAGATAATGAAAAAAACAAAGTTGAAAAAGTCGCACCCCAAATATATAGGGTTAGAGGAAATGAACCAAGAAATGACATTGGTCTAGTGATTAAGTAGTTAGCACACTCCCTAGAGATTCTAGGTTTTATCCACTCCACTCCTATTTCCATTTTTTTTTTTTAGTAAATTAGAATGAAAATCACTCTAGAAGATATATTAATTGGTGTAAAACCTTACGAAGTATGGGCAACATCCCAATGGTTAAGCACTCTTTCTCCCTTACTTGCGAATCACCCCATCCTCACCACTACTTCTTTATTCCACCCCTTATTCCTCCCCTCAAATTCAGCCCAAATGTTGGATTAATTGCCAAACCGATGATAGGGTTTCAAACTCTAACTATTTAATTAATTTATCAACTAATATTTTTTTATAAATAATCATGAAATTAAATTTAAAACAATTGTTTAAGGTTAGCCATGAATCTTAACTTGATTGCCGAGTAAAAATATAAACACATCAATGTGCAAGTAAATAAGTAAGCTCTTTTGAATACATAATTTAAAAATAAACAAAAAATTATAAAATAACGTACGAATGAATTTATCAAAATTTATAATAAAAAACATTTATAAAATAATTTACAAAATGAACTCCTTAAATTTTCAATTAAATTAAGAATTGAATCGTAAAAGGAAATACCCATTGAATGATTAAAAAGGGGTCAACAAATGGTAATTGTACAAAGCCCAATTTATCCGGGCCCATTTAACCCAATTAAACCACAACCCAGCTAGCTCAAAGCCTAAACCCAAATCCTAAACAGCAACCCTAAAAATACCTAACCCAAACAAACCAAAAACATTAAGCCCAAACCTAAAGGCCCAATTAGCCAACCCAAATCAGAAAAAGAAAAAAACTAAAAAGAAACAAAACCCTAGGTGCGCCGCACCTAGGGGCCTTCTATCGTCACCGCCTCTTACATTGCCCATCATCGACATGCTTGCAAGATCGCCCTTGTCACGTGCACCGCCCATTTGCCTGCAAGAAGAAAACAAGTTGTAAAAATGGCTTTATAAACCATGAAAAAGAAACCGGATGCCAGGCCTGCAGAAAGGGCCGAGAGAAAGAGAGAAAGTTTTTTTTTTTAAGAGTAAAAAATGAATTTTTTTTGGAAGATTTTTAACTTATATAGGCCCCCCAAAACGACGTCATTTTGGGACTAGCCTTAAACACCAAAACAACGTCGTTTCGCCCATGGGATCCGCGTGTCGACCCGACCCGCCCAGGAGGATCCGTGTGTTTTGGTGTAATGGTCTTATTGCTATATTGGTCCTTCCGCTTTTTTATTAATTTGCAATCAGGATTTTCAACATTTTTTAATTGGGCCCCGAAAGTTTATTTGGCTTGCAATCAGGTCCTCGCCAAAGCTGCGCGTTTTGGAGGGAAAGGGTTATTGTCCATTTTAGTCCCCCATATAATTCGCGCGCTTCAAATAGGTCCTTTCCTTTTTATTTTATTTCGAATCAGCCCCAAACTTCCGTTTTACATTCAATTTAGTCCCTTTTTTTAATTATTTTGCAATTTTTATTCTTATTACTATTATTTAGTATTTTTATCATTATACTATTATTATTTCCATTATTACTATTATTATATTACTATATATATATACTTTATTACTATTTCGTTTATTAATCGCTTCTATTATTACTATTATTATTATCTTATTTTTCTTTATAATACCATCATTATCATTTTGTTATTATTACTTCTCATTTTATCATTTTTATTTCTATTGCTACTTTATTATGATTATTATTATTCTTCTTCTTTATTTTACTATTATCACATTATTATTGTTATTGTCGTCATTATATCATCGAATTGATTAACTTAGTATTGTTACATACATCGTTTTTTATTATTATTAGTTTAGTTTTATCTATTATTTCTTTTAGTGATATTTCATTTATTTTACTTCTCTATTTCGTCATATTCTCGTCTTTGCTATTTCCATTTACATCAGTTCATTAATAATCATTTATTATGGAACCTAGCTTTGTAATTCATTCTTTTATAGAATCATATTACAATAATCTTTCTCGATGCATCAGGTTTTTAAAATAGCCGATATTTCGTATTAAATATTCGAGGAAATCGAGCCCTAACTTACTGGGTTCTGGTTTTTCTCATTCAATCTGAATAACGAAATATCCCTTTTAAATCTAATACAAGTTTTGAATAAAATACTTGTTCTCGAAAATTCAATGTGTTGTGCCCTAACTTACTAGCCATGACATCTAGATACCCCGAGATAAGTTTTTTAAATAAAGGTAATATTCTATATTTGAAATTTTGAGAAATCGAGCCCTAACTTACTGAGTTCCGATTTCTTATTTGACAAATGACGGATATCCTCCTCAAACTTAAATCCGAGTTTTAAAGTCAAAAGACAAGCTCAGTTTCGGGAACCCAAAGTGTCGTACCCTAACTTACTAGGTATGACGTTTTATCTCTTCGAACTAAGAAGGTCTTATCATCCATTATGATTTTTTCAAGTTTTAAAAATAAAAGAAGATCGTATTTTCAAATCTTTTCGAATTCTCGGCATTAAGACCTTAGATAATCAATTAGGTACCAATTTTGGGCGTATCGAGGGTGCTAATCCTTCCTCGTGCGTAACCAACTCCCGAACCCATTTTTTGAATTTCGTAGACCGAAATCGTTGTTTTGATAAATCAAATTGTTTATTAAAAATAACTATTTTACAAGGTGACCCGATCACACCTCAATAAAAAAAAAGGATTGGTGGTGACTCCCCTTTTTTTTGTTTTCATTTCCAAAATCCAAGTCGACTTCGTTTTTTTCAAAAAAAAATGGTTACGATAATAATCATCCTAAATAAGTGAAATGAATAAATTAAAATGAATCATAGTTGAGTGTTCGAGTCTTAGTGAAGAACTTTTAAGTGGTCTAATTGAAACTAGACTTTATATTTATAAAATACGCTAATCTAGGAGAAGGTAAGGTAGGGAATCATAGTGTATTTACTAAGCTCTTTGAGCTTAACGCATTTGTTGTTTAAATGCATATCTTGGGAGGATTACATCACTGTAAAACCTTGAAGAGTGTAAAACCTTTGATATTGTATTAACTTATGATAGTGTATTGGCATGTACATAAACGTTTAGGTTAGCATATGTGTTTGTAAATGCATTGGCAAGTGTTGTCTTGTGTTTATTGAGATTATTTCAATACTTTAAAATTGATTTTTGATGCTTACAGTGATTCGAACATGAGCATGACTTGTAATTGTGTTTAAGTGAGTTTTGAAATGATTTTAAAAAGATTTGGAACTTATTGGTACAATATGATGATGTTTGGGGATGATATGAAGTTTTTTTTTGTCACACCTAAAAATCGGGTTAGAAGAAATTGGGTTCGTGAAACAAAGAGTGGTCACACCCTGATTTTTGAGTTAAGATTGTGAAAATTTTATCAAGTGGATTAATCTAGTTCAATGGTTAAGAGATGTGAGTAGTGTGTGAGAGGTTTCAGGTCTGAATATTTTTCCTTGAAATTTTGTTATTTTTTCCTAAACCCCTATCTTTGAACTTGTAGCTTATATATTATTTTTGCTCAAGTGATGTCAAGAATGAGTCTGTTGATTCTGTGGTAAGGCTTCAGCTTACCTAGAGGTTTTGTGTTTGACTTTTGCGTGTAAAAAGTGAAAATTATTTTTGGGTTTTAAACTGTGGGGGAAGTCTAATAGTAAACTAATCAGTTTTTAGTGGGGGTTGTGGGTAGTTTTTAAACTAATTAAAAGATTTTTTTTAATTCTCTTAAAAAATCTTCCCATTCTTCAAGTCCATTACTTCACTCTATCTCCACTTTTCCAATTGGGTATCATGTGAGACTATTGTAAAACATTCTTTCGACATTCTTTTATTTTTGTTTCCTTTTTTCTGAAAATTTTCTTTTCTTTCTACTACTGTTTCTATTTGTCTATCCTTTGCCATCTCTGTTTTGGTGTTGCACTACCGGGTTTTTGTTCCTATTTTGACTGCTTGTTAATCTATTGTTGTCGGTTTGGATCGTGGGCGTTTGGAAGTTTCACCACTGCAGTATCAAATTTTGATATAAGTGAAATCTATTTGTGTGGTTTTTAAGGGTGAGTGCAAACTTTCATTTTATGGTGTGGATGGATTTTTGTAGGGTTTATTTCTAATGTGTTTTGGTTAGGTGTGTATCAAGAGATGCGAAACTATTCTCCTATGATTTGGATTTTGTTGGAAATTATTTTTCGTTCGGGGGTAAGTAATCGAACACCAAGTTGGGGGCGGTTGTAGTTGTAAGGGTTGGATGTTCTATTGTTTTGACGGAGAATCTTAAGAAGAAGAGGACATTTCTTCTTATTGGATATTCATTTCATTTGCTAATTCATTTAATGGAATGTCATTTTAGGGTCTGGAAGTGTGTGGTGGTGTTGCGTATTAGAAATAATCAGGTGTGTAACAGAAAACTCGAAAAATAGCAAACAACTCAAAGCTGAAAACTGCACAGTCGGTGTCACATGGCCGTGTTCCAAACCATGTGAGCCACATGGCCGTGTGTGTCACAAAGGTTGGGCTATTTGGGTCGTGTGGGTCACATAGGCATGTGTTAGGCCGTGTGGTTTCACCTAGGCCCATTTGACTTTGAAATTCGTAATTAGACCTTTTATGGGTTCTGTTTGGCTTAAAAATGACTTCGAAATGTGAAATCTAATATTTTGCTATTGTATGTTATAGGGATATTGTTTGTTTATGTAGTCTCAAACTAACTACGATTACAATAAAGGCAAGTGCACCCTATCATTCAATAGTTTAGTTATGGTAAGACCGGTAATATCGTATCCATAAGGACCAAGAGTATTAGTAATTACTATCCTTTTATTATCTAGCCTAAGAATTGAAGTGATTTCTTTTAAACTAAAAACTTAATTAAAAACGACTACGAAAGAATTAGGAAAATACTTTTAGACAACTTATATGAGATAGGCAATACCTAAGGAAGAATCCACCTAGCCTTCACTTACTACTTTTGATTCATATGATTTATTCACTTGACTTTATTATTAGAAATCCTTGATTTATGTTAATATCTCTTTCAAGACTAAAAACAACTAACTCTAGGTTGATTAATTGAAATCTCTTTCTAATTAAAACCCCTATTGTCCCATTAATTCGATCTATGGATTCCCTTATTAGATTTGACTCTAACCCGGTAGATTTTCGTTGCCCTATTTCTAGGGTTGCAATCAACTCCGCTTAATTGTGTTGATCTACTCTTAAACAGGGACTTTTTCTCCTCCGAATAAACACATTCGACTTGAATCAATAACCTGAATTATCAAAACAAGAATAAGAACTCACAATTAAGAATAAGAACAAGTATTTATTTATAAATCAAATAATAATAAGATCTACCATAGGTTTCATCCCCTTAGGTATCTGAGTGGTTTAGTTCATACTAATGGTGGGAAACATCTTAAAATAAGGAAAACAACAAAACATAAGAAAACTCAAAAACTTCTAAAGAACTTGATGGGAGATCTTCAGTCTTGATGGAGATCCTTCTTCTAAGCTATTTTCGACGGCTGTCTTCGAGTATTTTCTACCTTCTATTCACCGTCCTCTTTTAGGTTGCCCCTAGGGTGTTTATATAGGCTTTGTAACTCCTCTCTTGGCCTACAAGTGGTCTATTCCAAGTAGAATTATACTTTGATACGGCAGAGACATGCCCGTGCTCGACTCCTTAGACCGTGCTCAATTCTGCTCACTACACATGGCTGTGTTTAGTAGCCCAGGCCGTGTTGATTCCTAAGGTAGGCCTATTTTGTCCCCTTTTGCCCGTTTCTCATTCTTTTCGACTCCCTAAGCTCTCCTGAGTGTAAAACATGAAATTAAGGGATTAGGAGCATTGAATTCATCAAATCTAATGAAAATTCATCCAAAAATAAGCCAAGCATGGGGTTAAAATATGTATAAATTGCGGTTTATCAAATATCTCCACACTTAAGCCTTTGCTTGTCCTCAAGCAAAATCCTCAACTCACAATTAAAATTAAACTTCATCAAATCATAATTTTCATCAATAATGTCTCATCATAATTCATAGATAATTCATACATGGATAATTTAACTAAAAGAGTCCTAAAGATTCAAACAATCTAAGTCATAAATTTTTATAGCACGAAAACATAGGTGTCCCCTTACCTAAATAATTACCTCTGATTCAAAACCGACAAGGATTGACATCCTCACTAATGATTCACTCAAATCACTCAAAGTGTTTTAAGGTTCAAGATAAAGCACTCAAAAGTCAAACATGAAGAGTTATTACCATAGGCTTGCATGAAAATCAAATCTCCACCACTATAAAATGAGATGATACACAAATCAAAAGGTCTTTTAAAAGGGTTGTAATGGGGCTTGGGTTAAAGGTGTGGATAAAGGTTGAATTAAAGGGTTAAAAGAGATTGAATTGTCACATTACCTAACTAGAACAAAAGACTAATATTGAATAATTACATCAATTGAAAACATTTCATAATAACACGAGCATCTTCTCAAAATATGAAATTAACTGCTTAAGCTCAAATAATCATAGAACAATTTTTTTTAAGAATAAGAACATACAATAATAAGAAAGAACTTAACAACTGAAATAGAGAACATAGTTAGGCAACTGCTCAAATCAAATCTCGACAAAAAGGGTTAATTCAAATAGGGAAAATTCTTAATGAATAAAAAGAGTGAGTTTTGGGTTAATATTAAGGGTAAATCAAAAACGATTTATTAGGATTCAAAGGGGTTCACTAGGGGTTAATTATGAAGGTAGGCTTTTTGTGGAGTGAGTGGGTTAAATCCTAGGTGCCTTTATCATCTCAATATATCAAATCAAAAGTGTGGCCTCGACATGCATAATCGAAGTAAGTTCTAGAATAACAAATCAATGTTGACACACTCATAATAAATAAAATGAGCATGAAAAATGTACGCTCTAAAGGCTCAAATTCTCACAAAAATTATAGTTTTTGATGTCAATCTTGCAAATTTCAAAATTCAAAGTAATATTTAAATTTAGGGAAACAACCTAACCAATTTTTTTAATTCTGAAAATAGACTTTTCATGCTTGATTCTTTAATATCTTAAAGTTTATACCATCAATGCACAATTATCTATGACTTACTCCCAAAACATATCAACAAAAATCATAAATCAATAGAAGTTTCATTCTAATAGTAATTATAAGAAAATTACTTAAGAACAAGACATAATCCAGGGACAGTATTGTTGACACCTCCCCACACTTAAGATGTACATTGTCTTCAATGTACAAACATAGATAAGGACAATATAATAAGAAAATCATGAGATAGGGAGAGAAGTGAAACTTCCTAAATTTTTAGATGGAGTCAAAGAAAAGAAATGGTGTAAAGTTGGCAGAGGAAGTGGATACTCCGTTGGTGGTATGGTTGTTCCTTAATAGCCCCTTGAACCTAAATTAAAAAAATCAAAATATACTAATATAAATTAAGGATAGGAAAGATAAAGGGAAGGAATTTAAAAATGAAAATAAAATAAAAATAAAAAATAAATAGACTCAGAGGTACTTGTCTTGTTGAGAGAATGAAGCGGCCAGCATGAACTTATGTAGATTGGTCGGTGCAGAAACCGTGCTAGGATCATTTCTCTTTTTTGACATGGGGATGGTGGTCTTGGTTTTGCCTCTAGTATTATTCATTGTGTACGGTGGCAAGGATGGTGGTGTAAAGAAAGAATGAGGGAAAGGAGGAAAGAAAAATGAAGGGAGAATAGAAAAAGAAAAGGGGGTAGTAGGTAGGATTTGGGAGAAGAAGAATTGGGGAAGAAGGTGAAAAGAAGGGGGTTTAAATAGAAATAAGGGCATCTGGTTGCTACCCACGCCCGTGTACCCTGGGCGTGTTAGGTCACACGGCCGTGTCGCACGGTCGTTTGATGCCTCGTTCATTTCTCCCACACCTGTGTAGAGGTTTCCACGCCCATGTTGCATGATCAGTGTCGGCCACGGCCTAAAAGCATAGGCGTGTCCTTTTATCGCAGCCCGTGTTTTGGGGGGAAATTTTTGTCTTTGGTTCGCACGGTCTCTGCTGATGCTGATGTGCCTATTTGTGGTGTCTACACGGCCACGGCCACGCCTGATGTACAAGGCCGTGTGGTAGGGAAACCTGCACTTTATTAATTTGGTTAGGTTTTAGTTAGGTGCTAAAATTGAAAAATAATGACATTAGTGAAGTTAATGCTCGGGTTCCCTCTCGAGAAGCTCTTGTTTAAAGTCTTAAGCTAGGCTGACCTTTCATTCGCATAATCATGGTGGTTTGAGGAGTTGAAACTCCTCATTCTTGCTATCAATTGTATTAAAATAAGGTTTTAGACGAGTACGATTGACCTTGAAGGTGCCAAATTGAGAATGAGTTACCTCGACTATACCGTATGGGAAAGTATTAACTACTGTGAAAGGAGTTATTCCATTAGGTTCAGAAGTGGCAACACGAGAATTTGTATTATCCACTAGAACTCGGTCTCCAACCTTGAAGTCATTTGCTTCATCTTTAAGTCCGTTATGGAGTTGCCTTGGTTCTACTTCGTGTGTTCTTGGTTTCTCCTTAACATGTGTCTTCCACTCGTCTAGGTTATCGATCTAAAGCCTTCACTCCTCATGAGTTATTTCTTTGTTGGCACGAGGCCTAAGATATGGCTCAGTTGTGTAATTTTGTGGTGTTTCCTAAAAAGAAGGTTGAACCAAATGGTTATTAATAGAATTTATGTTCTCACCTTTACTACTCGATGTCCTAGCTGAGTCAAGAGCCTGGAGAGTGATCGTTTCGTCACTTACACGAAGTATGAGTTCTACGGTACCAACATCAATTCTAGTTTTAGTAGTTGCTAAAAAGGACCTTCCTAAAATTAAAGGAACATTATTGTCCTTATCCATGTCTAAAACAACAAAGTCTACTGGGAATATGAATTTATCAATTTTTACTAGTACATCTTCGATTATACCCCTAGGAACTCTAATTGTTTTATTAGCCAATTGAATGATCATCCTAGTTTGTTTGGGTTTCCCGAGACCTAGCTGTTTAAACATTTTATAAGGCATAACATTTATACTTGCCCCTAAATCTGCTAAAGCATTATTAACAGATAAACTATCAATTAAGCAGGGAATCGTAAAACTCCCTGGATCTTTTAACTTTTGCAGTAGTATATTTTGTAAGATTATTGAGCACGCTGCATTTAACTCCACATGCAATGCCTCGTCTAACTTCCGTTTGTTTGTCAAAAGCTCTTTTAAATTTTTTTTGAATTTGGGATCTGCGAAAGAGCTTCAATAAACAGTAAGTTAATATGTAATTTTTTTAAGAGTTTAAGATATTTACCGAATTGCTCATCTGTGCGATCTTTCTTTATCGCATTGGGATATGGCACATGAGGTTGGTATTCTGTACTTACCAGTTTTTGTTTATCATGGCTTATCTCAACCTTACCTTCCTCTACCACATTCTCTTACCTCAATTTTGGTTCATTTAACCCTTCACTATCGTGAGCAGTAATGGCATGAAGTTGCTCCTTTAGGTTAGTTTTAGTGTTGCTTGGCAAGCTACCTTGTGGTCGTTCAGATATGAGCTTAGCAAGCTGTCCTAATTGGTTCTCAAGCCCTTGAATCGATGCTTGCTGATTTTTGAGTGCTATTTCTGTGTTTTGGAAATGGGTTTTGACACCGCGATAAATTTTGTTAGCATCTCCTCAAGGTTCAGCTTTTTCTCTTGTGGGTAGGGTTGCTGTTGAAAGCCTAGAGGGGGTTGTTGTCTCTAATTTCTTTGACCACCCCATGAAAAGTTCGGGTGGTTCCTCCAACCTGGATTGTAAGTATTACTATAAGGGTTATTTTGAGGTCTAGAATTGTTACCCATATAGTTCATCTATTTGTTTTCATTGCTAGGGTTGTAGGGTGGGTATTCTGTATTGTTCATTCCTCCTCCATTCGTATCGCACCGCATCACTAGATGTACTTGCGAAGAACCATGCAAACCATCAATCTTTATATTTAACAATTCTACCTGGTTTGAGAGCATGGTCACTGAATGGAGGTTGAAAACACTGGCGGCTTTTGTTGGCTTTGTCCTCATAACTTACCACTGATAGTTACTCAGTGCCAACTCCTTTATGAACTCATAAGCCACTTCAGGGGTCTTATTATTTAAGGTTCCACCGGCGGTTGAATCAATCAACTGCCTAGTTGAGGGGTTCACACCATTGTAAAAGGTTTGAACCTGTTGCCACAAAGGTAACCAATGGTGAGGGCATCTTCTCAGTAGATCCTTGTATCTCTCACATGCATCATAAAGTGTTTCTAAATCCATCTGCATAAAAGAAGAGATATCATTCTTCAACTTAGCTATTTTAGCCGGGGAAAGTATTTAAGTAAAAAAATTTCAGTCATTTGTTCCCATGTAGTGATTGATCCTCGTGGTAACGAGTTCAACCACTATTTGGCTTTATTCCTCAATGAGAAGGGAAACAACCGAAGGTGAATAGCATCATTCAAAATGCCATTTATTTTGAAAGTATTGCAGAATTCCAGAAAATTTGCCAAGTGATTGTTTGGATCCTCATCCTGCAAACCATCAAACTGAACAAATTGCTGAATCATCTAAATAGTGTTAGGTTTCAGTTCAAAATTATTTGCAGCAACAATAGGTCTAACAATACTCGATTCAGTTCCTGTTAAATTAGGTTAGCATAATCATACATAGTACGAGGAGTAGGATTTTAATTCACGGGTTTGTGGCAACCACATGGGGTAGCGAATTATTATCAGCCATCTCTTCGGTATTATTGGTATTGTCCTCTTGATCTTCTTGTATGTATTGTAGGCTTCACCTTATTTCTCTTTAGTTTCTACGAGCAGTACCTTCTATATCACTGTAAAAAAGTAATGGTCCTGACGGGTTCCTTCTAGTCATAGACTAAAGTTACCTGCTAGAAGCAAAGAAAAGAAAAAAATTAGAGAAATAAAAAGTAAAATTAAATTGCAATAAAACAAGAATGACTAAAGTAATAAAAATTTAGCGTTCCTAATATCTTAGTCCCCGGCAACGGCGCCAAAAACTTGATGTGGTCTCAAACTAACTATGATCACAATAAAGGCAAGTGCACCTATCGTTCAATAGTGTAGTTATGGTAAGACCGGTAATATCGTGTCCAAAAGGACCAAGAGTACTAGTAATTACTATCCTTTTATTATCTAGCCTAAGAATTGAAGTGATTTCTTTTAAACTAAAAACTTAATTAAAAACAACAACGAAAAAATTAGGAAAATACTTTTAGACAACTTATATGAGATAGGCAATACCTAAGGAAGAATCCACCTAGACTTCACTTATTACTTTTGATTCAAATGATTTATTCACTTGACTTCATCCGTAGAAATCCCTGATTTATGTTAATATCTCTTTCAAGACTAAAAACAACTAACTCTAGGTTGATTAATTGAAATCTCTTTCTAATTAAAACCTCTATTGTCGCATTAGCTCGATCTATGGATTCCCTTATTAGATTTGACTCTAATCCAGCACATTTTTGTCGCCCTATTTCTAGGGTTGCAACCAACTCCGCTTAATTGTGTTGATCTACTCTTAAACAGGGACTTTTGCTCCTCCGAATAAGCATATTCGACTTGAATCAATAACCTGAATTATCAAAACAAGAATAAGAACTCACAATTAAGATAAGGACAAGTATTTATCTTATAAATCAAATAATAATAAGATCTGTCATGAGTTTCATCCCCTTAGGTATCTAAGGGGTTTAGTTCATACTAATGGGGGGAAACATCTTAAAATAAAGGAAAACAACAAAACATAAGAAACCCCAAAAACTTCTAAAGAACTTGATGGGAGATCTTCAGTCTTGATGGAGATCCTTCTCCTAAGCTGCTTCCGACGGCTGTCTTCGAGTATTTTCTACCTTCTATTTAGCGTCCTATTTTAGGTTGCCCTCTAGGGTGTTTATATAAGCTTTGGAACTCCTCTCTTAGCCCATAAGTGGTCTATTTCGAGTAAAATTATACTTTGATACGGCAGAGACACGCCCATGCTCGACTCCTTAGACCGTGCTCAATCCTACTCACCACACACGATCGTGTTTAGTAGCCCAGGCCGTGTTGATTTCTAAGGTGGGCCCATTTTATCTTGTTTTAGCCTGTTTCTCATCCTTTTCGACTCACTAAGCTCTCTTGAGTGTAAAACATGAAATTAAGGGATTAGGAGCATCGAATTCATCAAATCTAATAAAAATTTATCCAAAAATAAGCCAAGCATGGGGTTAAAATATGTATAAATTGCGGTTTATCATTTGTATTTCAATTACAAGAATGTCTAAAATGTGAAATTTGTATATGGCCTGTGATTTAATAATTATGTTAGCATGTTCTGATGTGAAAAATATGTATGGCATATGTGCACCTCATGTCTGATAATATTTGCATGTACATTAGGGTGGGATAATATATGTGATGGAGGAAGTGTGATTCTGGCAGTATTATTGCACCTTCTGGCGGTGTATCCACAACATTTGTTCTGGAAGCTTGACTGCAATTATAGTGACTCAACCACATATATATGATTCTGATGGTTTATCGCAACATTTCTGTCTGGCAGCTCAGCTGCACTTATATGAGTGACATACACCATGACCCAGTGTGATGGGATGGATGGACTTTTGTAGTCCTAATTGATGTGATTGGTTAGAAGGAGTTGGTGTGTAGCGGATGAGGGTAGGATCTGTGTCTGCATCTATATTTGAATTTGTATAAGCATCTGCATTTGATTACGAGAATACATATGATTCCGTATATGAGAATATGTCTGAATCTGTATATGAAAATGTATTTGTTTGTGTATGTGGTTCTAATTTGTTGCTTAGATGTGTTACATACTGGGCTTCTAGCTCACTTGTTTGTTTAATACGTTTCAGGTGGTCTATAAACTTAGGACTAGACGGCGTGCGAGAGCTCGAATTAATTTTCTGGTTAAGCAAATAAATCAGTTTATGATTAGTTTATTTATGATCTTTTGGTTTGTAAATTTTTTTTATGGTTTCTGTTCATGTTCATTGAATTTTGGTATTTTTGATGTAAAACGACGATAACGTATGATTTATCAGATTCGAAATTGCTTTTCAAAAATAAAATTGGTAAAAAGAAAAATCTACTACTACATGACTTGATGGTTTTACTGTAATAGAAAAGTATTCAAGTATAAGTTTTTCTAAAATATGTAAGAGCTATCATATTTATATTTTTGAAACACGCAATGAAATCAGGAGTTTTCAAATGAGATCAGGTTAGGCGTTTTTTGTAAAATAAATATGTTCTGTGTGTAATTTCCAAAAAATAGTGTATAAGTGTTTTGCTTAAAGTTAATATTTTCAGAACTTATGGTTTCTAAAGTTGGGATTAAAACTTCTAGGATTTTAAGAAAACTAATGTAATTTCTCCATATTCAGCCATAACGTCTAGGTTAGGTTTGGGGTGTTACATTTTTAATCAATTTTGAGGTTCTTTGCATCAAGTCTTGAGACTAGAGGTATTGAGACTTGCAAATTAGTAGCTAAAATGCTACAGTTAAATACCTAAGTGTCAAGACTTTTGGCCTAGGTATTGAGACTTACAAGCCAAGTCTCAAGACTAGCCATTCAAGTTTCCAAACTTGTTCCATTGCATTTTCTCAACCTGTATTTTTTATCGTTTTAAGTTCCTAGGACATCAATTTATGTTTTGAGCATGTCCAAATACCTAGGAAATGATTCAAAAATGATTTTAAAAATGTGTTCAAAGCTTTGTAAAGTTTCAAATTTTTATTAAATGATGAAATTGATGTTTTATGAAAATAAATTTTTGCAAAAACAAAGAAAGTGTCAACACGATATCACTTATCCGTGTCAATTTTCGAACCGGAAAGGAGTATTACATGGTTGCTTAGGGTTCTAGTATATTCCAATAACCGTAATTGACTCATTGGTCTATTCTATTAAAGTTAATCCCAATCTATTCAATCTAGATCTAAATCTTAATGTTCTTTTCCAAGGCTATCAAATTAATACAACTAGATGATTAAACAAATACAATAAATAAACAAAAGACAACATAAATAATTAAATATAGAACAAAATAATTGAAGAGAAATGATCAATTGAAAATAAATAAGATGAATCATCATTCTAAGAACAACAAAGTTAACTTCTTTGTAAGCTTAGGAAACAATATCAATACCTTTGAATAATCTTGCATCAAATACAAATTAAAGAAAAAAAAGAGATAAAAACAAAAATGATTTTAAGACTCTCTTCCAATGAGTTCTTCCTTTTATGTATTTTGCTAATTACTAATGTTTAAGGTTTTATTTATGGTAAAACTCTCATCCGAATGTGTAAAGATCAAGTTGTCCTTAGTGAAATGACATAGTTTCAACAATTGCAGATCAGTGAATTAGCACTAAGGCGCTAGACGCCAGCACACCAGAGGAAATTGCCTCCTCCTATTCTTTCTTTTCTTCATTCATTTTTGGCTTCGAAATTCAATCATTAATCCTAATTATTCATTGTAAAGCTCATAACATCTATAAAAAGAACTCAAATCACAATGCAAATGTCTCTTTTGCTTAAGGGAAAATGAGTATAATTGGTGCAATTTGATGGTATAAAACTTAACGAGTATAATAAAACCCAAACCTTCAACTTCAAAATCAAACTCTACCAAATGATATTATTCCAGATATGGAATACTAAAAAAAAAAAAAAAATGAAGAAAAGAGGGGAAAAGACTCATGTCCAACGTGACAAGTTAATTGGTCATATCAGTTAATTAATTTACCACGTCAGCTAACCCATTAGGCATGTAACGGAAAATGTTGATGGATGGCTGATTTGTCACTTTTCGATAATGCTAGTGATTGATTTGTTATTTTTTGAAAGCTGAGTGACTGCATTGAGATCAAAGTTGAGTGACTGTTGGTGTAATTTACCCATAAATGAAATAGGATCTAAATTAACATGATTATGAGCATGACTTGAAATCGTGTATAAGTGAGCTTTGAAATGGTTTTAAAATGATTTGGAACTTATTGGTACAATATGATGGTGTTAGGAGATAATTTGAAGTGTTTTTTTTAACCAATTTTGAGATCCCTTGCATCAAGTCTTGAGACTAGAGGTATTGAGATTTGCAAGTCAGTAGCTAAAATGCTACAATGAACCACCTAAGTCTCGAGACATATGGCCTAGGTATCAAGACTTACAGGTTGAGTCTCAAGACTTGCCATTCAAGTCTCTAGACTTGATCCACTGCACCTACTCAACCTGTATTTTTGGTCGTTTTAAGTTTTCAAGACCCTGATTTATGTTTTGGGCATGTCCAAATACCTAGAAAATGATTCAAAAATGATTTTAAAAATGTGTTCAAAGCTTTGTAAAGATTCAAAATTTTATTAAAGGATTTTAGTAAGCGATGAAAGTGATGTTTTATGAAAAGAAATTTTTGTAAAAGCAAAGAAAGTGTCAACACAATATCATTTACCCGTGTCAATTTTCGGACCGGATAAAGAGTGTTACATGATTGAATGAATTAGCACTAAGGCGCTAGACCCAACACGCCAAAAGAAATTGCCTCCTCCTATTCTTTCTTTTCTTCATTCTTTTTTGGCTCCACAATTCAATCCTTAATTCAAATTCTTCATTGTAAAACTCATAACATCTATAAAAAGACCTCCAATCACATTTGATTAACAAAAGTAATTAAAAACATGCAAATGTCATAATCTATTATCTAAAATAAGAAAATGCAATATTCTAAAACTTAACAATAGCTCTTAACTTATTCAAAGAATTATTCCAAAATAAATGAAATAGGATCTAAATGAGCATGATTACGATGACTCATTAATACAAATATATTTATATCTATGCAATTGAGATATATTAATATATATGTTATATATGAAAATTATTTTAAGAATATAATAAATAAAAAAATATCTAACAAAATACATCAATACCAATATTGATATGTATCAATATCAAAACAAAATTAATATATATCTCTTATACTATACGTCAATCATGGTAGTAAGAATAATCGCAAAGTAATAAGAAAGAAAAATAAGAACATACAAATTTTACATGAAAAACCCTTATAGGAAAAAACCACGAGCAAAGGAGGAAAAATTCGCTAATGTTGAAAAACAAAAATACAAGAGGTTTTCGATTATGCGCAATTTTTAAGGGTTAAAACGACCTTTTTTAATCAACGTCTAATAAAAGAAGTATAATCTTATACGAATTCAACTTGTGTGGAAAGATCCGTACCGCGAGTACTTTTGACCCTCGGACCTTCGCCCTCATAGATCCTCAATTTTACTTCTCTATTTTATTTCTTTAACAAATGAGTTGCATCTCAAATTTTTCAAACCGAATCAAACAAGATTTATGTCATACAACTTTAACACTATCTGGATAATATTAACCGCAAATAAATTGATGATTTTGAAGATTCATAATGTGGACGAAAAAAATTATTATTAAATTTTAAAAAATTATATAAAAATTAAATATAATTTTAGATGAAATAATAAAGATTAAGAAATGAATAAAATAAAACCCAAACAACCAAAACGATTAACATAACTTGAACTCAGACTATATCTAAGATAGTGAGCACTCTTGACCATCAAACCATCAGGCCTCTTAATTTATTTATTTAGTGAATTTTATTCATATAAATCAAAAGAATATCCACCATTGGTTTTAAATTTTAAACCAAACTAGTATTGAATCCCCACTACGCTGGGGGTTTCAAGTTTTTAATTGATTCATTTATTTAATTGATAATAAATTAAATTTATCAAATAATATTTTTTTTGTTAATCATGAAATTAAATTTAGAGTAAATTATTAAAATAGTCACTTTTATTTACCTCAAGTTATATTTTAGTCACTTATGTTTGAACTGTTATGCTTTAGTTATTTGCGTTATTGTGTTGTAACATTTTAGTCACTAAGCTGTTAATTGCCATTAACGGTGTAATGGTAAGTTGACGTGGCACGTTAAATCATCATTTCAAACAAAAATTTTAGGTTAATTTATACAATTGGTCCCTATATTTTTTCATTTTAAGCAATTTAATTTTTTCTTTATTTTTCATTCTCTTCTGCTTCTCCCTCTGTTTCTATCCCTTCTCCATTTCTTTTAACGTAGTTTTTCTATGTTTGTCATTTGTTAAAACTAGTCCCAATATTTTTATTTTTTAACAAATTAATTGTTAAAACTACATGGATAAGTACATTTATAGTACCATCCATAACACATCTCAACTCTTAAATAAAATGATAAACGCGCTTCAATAAGCTCGAAATTACATATTCCTACACTAATAACAATGTTAATATCAACAGAGTTAAGACATAATTGACAAAAAAATTATTATAATAATATAATTATATATTTTAATATAAAATCTTGAAATAAAAAAAATACTTTAAATAAACCAAAAGTCAATTCACCTAAAATTTTACTAATTTTAATATGTTTTACCAAAATAATGAATGTGACATAAATTAGGTGATGGGTACGTGAAATGTAAAGGAGGAGACAAAGGGGTGGAGGTGGTGGAAATCATTAAGTAGTAGAACAGGAAATAATAGAAATAAAAAAAAAAATGGTCATTTTTGGGGCTCTGAATTTGAGACTGTGTGGTCCAACTGTCTTTGCACGCGCGCACGCCGCGTGGACCCACTCGTTGACTTTTCCTTAAGTTCAAAGGCTTTTCTAAAAAGGAATTACTAGTTGAGTTTGTTTTTACTCCTGTCTTTGTTGCCGCCACTCACCTACCCCTTTTGTTTTTATGGAAATTTTGACTTTTTAAATCACACCTTCTCTCTAGCTTAAAGTCAAAATCCTTTTTTCTTTTTCTTTAAATAAAAAAAAAAACAATATCACCTCTCATTTTTTTACTTTCTCTCTCTCTAAATTATATAAATATTATTTTAATATTATTTATGTCCGTTTTAACTGATTACTCCTTTTAACAAAGATCGCCTTCAATATTTAAATTTACGTCCTATTTTTTGAAGTATAATGTATATTATCACTATACCTAACACTTATTAGTTGATGAGAAAATTAAATTTATATTTTTAAATATAATAAATTAATATCCAAACCATGATGATTTTTATTGTTTTATATTAAATATTTTAAGATTAATTCAAATTAGCTGAATATTTTTAAAAATATCTTGTAATTACATTAACTTTTTCAATTCATTAATGATTTTAAATAAAACTAATTTTATAAAAAGTATTATCAATAATCGATCATGCATCATACGAGAATATAAACTAATTATATGTATTAGCATTTCATTAGATAAAATGAGTTGCCGATATATGTGATAATAACAAAATTAATATAATTGTGCATGTAAATATCTACTTTTATGTTTTCTTGCAAATAAATATAATAAAAATTAGGCTTAATGGTAAAAATGTCCTTAGAAAAAAAATTAAAAAATTAATTCTTCATTAAAAATTTGCACTCAATTGAACTCTGGCAGCTGAAAAATTAATCAATCAAGCCCTTGACTACCACTATCCATGTTTGACATCAAATTTTGCTAACGTGGTTAACGATCCAACCAGATAATGACAAGTGTCATGCACCAAGTACCTAATACTAGTGTGGCAAATTTTTGTTGACGTTATCAAATATTTAAAAATTTAAAAGAATAAATAATTTTTAATAATTATTTAGAAAACTACATCTAAGATGAACATAGACAAATGATTGTTTAGATGCATTTGAACATGGACAAGAGGTTGTCTAGATTCATCCTAGACATGGTCTTTTAGATAATTATAAAAAAATTATAGAAAATTACTTAAATAACTATTGAGAATAATAAGAAATTAAAAATATTAATTTTATTAAAATAAATTTTAAAATGTTTTAAAAGATTAAAAACCACGCCCTATGTAAACTTGGGCAAATGGTTATCCAACTACATTTGAACTTAGAAAACCGTTAGTCCAAGTTCATTCTAGACTTTGTTTTTAGATCATTATTAAATGGCTAAACATGTGGCTGCATTTTTTATTTTAAATAATTATTAGAAATTTTTTAATGATTATTTAAAAACCCACATTCAGAATGAATTTGGACAAATAGTTGTCCGGGTTCATTCAAGACGTGATTTTTAATAATTTTTGAAACAATTTATTAATTTATTCTTCTTTTCATGGTTTTTAAGAGAGTATTCAACTCAATCAGTTTTTAATCCTACTTCAATTACTAAGCCATTAAACTATGAATCTCCCAATCACACAACCAATTTAGCTCTTTGTAGATTTGCAAGCAAACATAAATTATTTGAAAGTAAAGCACAACGAAAGAGAAATAAATAAAAATAAGTAAGACTTAATAATAAATACATCTCTAACAAGTTACTACAATTCACAAAAGAATTGTTTGTTATCATGAAAAATTGGTAGGTAACTCATCATCTTATTACATGAGAAAGGATTGAATGAAACAGTGACGCTACGTCATTTGTATCCCTTTCCAATAGATTTATGCTACATCAATATTTTTATCTTGAATTTCAGCATTTTTATCCTGAAAAAAATTAAATCCAAATTAAAATCCTGAAATTCAGGATAAAATGATGAAATTTAGGATAAAAATACTGATGTGGCATAAATCTATTGAAAAGGGATGCAGATGACGTGGCATCACTGTTTCATTCAATCCTTTCTCCTTATTACATACGATGGAAGCAGAGTTTGTGGCATGTTTTGAGGTCAATATTTGTGCATTATAGTTACAAAAATTTACAAGGACTTGGGGGTAGCTGACAACATTATCAAACTGCTTAAAATTGCTTGTGATAATGCCATAATAACAATATTTTTCTCCAAGAATGACAAAAATCCCAAAGGTGCAAAACAAATATTATAGCACATTAAAACTAATCTTATCATTGTAGATTTGTCAATTGAAGGCCTACAACCAAATAAATTAAAAAGCATGTACATAAAAAAGCTCTTTATATATTAATGGATAATATTTGATAATAATGTGATATTTTGAACCCAATTACCATGATTCTTATTTGCACAAAATAAAATTTCTAAGATATTGTTGTGACCATGATGTGTTATGGATTTTAATCAAGGATTTATTAGATTGAGTTGTAATGTTGTGATATGTGAAAGAGATTATAAAACTTAAACTATATACAATCACCGTAACTCACATTTGCAATCCTCTACCACATGATAATAATGATGGATATTATATTTTGTTATATATGCTCAACAATTGTGCTATTAAAGTTTATTTTTATCATCTTGGACCAAGTGAAAAAAACATAAGATTTTAACCCATATTGTGTACCAATTAAGGCTAAAATTAAGTGCCCTAGTTTAAGATGATTGATGTTATTTACTTAAATAAAAAATCAAATCCTATTTGTTCTTTCGGTTACTTGATAAATATATTAAATTAAAAGTTGGTCATATATAAATTGATACTCCTACATATTACAGAAACACGTTAAAATGAATGGAAAATTTATAGCCTCCATTGTTAAAGGTTTGTATAACAAAAGGAGGGAGGAATCAATTTATCGTAGTGTACTTCATTAATTGATTCCATTGACCTAATCCTATTCCACATCAGTAATTCTATATATTGTGAAGATGATATAACTAATGCCATATGTTGAATTTTTTACGTAATAAATTTGAATTGTCACTAACTTTGTATATCATTCATTGTTAATGAAGCAAAATCTCCAATTTAGAAAACGTATTGTTTCATTATTTTGTTTCCTTTGATGATTTAAAAGAGTACATAGTGTTATTTCTTGCAGTTGATGTTTATTGAATAATACATCAGTTAATGGAAATGTTTGGTTGTCGTGACCACTATGGCTCGGCCCTGCAAAATCTGTGCAAACAAAACACACAGAATTCAAATATTTGTTTACGCAATTTGGTTTCTCTATATTTGCGAACCTAATTCAGTGAGTAATTCTCACTATTTTCAATCCATAATAAAATAAGTGAATCATACTCTCTTACTCCTCAAGTATAGTAATCTCCCATTTGTACCTAAAAATAGAACACTTACCTCCAAATCCTCCCTTTAGGAATTTAGACAGTAAGCACTCAATATTTACAATTTAGTTTGCACTCACACAAAAAACAGTTCCTCAATGAACAAATACAGTTGCTCTTAATATGCTCTCATAAAACCCCTAGACAAGCCTCATAATTTTTTTAAATATTGACTCGCTAATATAGAAACTAAATAAAAGTAACTTCTTAAAAACAACAATTATAATCAAACCAATAAAATTATAATCTGATGAAGATATGACCTTCCAAAATCAAAATTACCATCCCAACAAATTATCCACAAAACAAGGTTTGTCTTAATTCATTCGAACCCAATCCAATCTTCACTAGCCAAGGACTGGTTTCCATATATGGACTATAGTATCTTCAAAATATTAGCACAATAACTAGTCCAAAGATTTTGTTTCATTAAATTGCCAACTTAAATATGGCAAGTAACTTCACTATTTCAGTGACAGTTTGTAGTAGACATTGTCGAGTGCCACTTAGCACAGAATCCCACAACTTGCCTCAACACATGGAAAAACAATCAATATAATTTCATTATTAAGTATAATTATATTATGAAAAATGCAATAATATATTTAATTTTTACTTTGTATAAAATTTTTTTTTGATATATTGATTTTCATTCTTTTCAAAAGTTTTTCTTTTATATCTTTTAACAAATGTATAATACTACTTTTTAATTTAAATTTGATAAATTAAATTTGTAATTTATTTATTTAATCTAATCACCTTATATTTCACCATTAGTTGTCCCAATTAAAAGGTTATGTCATCATTTCCATTAACAATTTAATGAAGGGTAATCAAAACAAAACCGATTGAAAACGTTAGTGATAAAATTGAAAACTTCATAGTTTGGTGACAAAACAAAAACACGCTAATAGTTGCGTGACTAATAATGCAATTTACTAATAACTTTAAAATATAAAGTTATCTTAAGCACTTTTAACATATAAATTATGCAAATTCTAGGTAGTTGATAACTCTTTTTGTAGTTTTACTCATAATTTTGTTATGTTAATCAATATTATGAAAAATGTGTTATTTTAACTAATTATTATGCTAAATACATGATTTTTCATCTTTTCAGGAAATAATTAGACTCAATGGGAAAATGGACCATAAATAGATTGGGCTTATACAGCTTGGGTCATCCTAATCCAGTTTCTTAGACTAGAAAATTCATCTTAAGCCCACTATCCTAACATGCCCAAACCGTTCAACACATGTTCTTCCTTGATTCTAACAACCAAATCCTCCTTGAGGAAATCAAGGGGACAACAACAACATGGTGATATTCAAGGGCTTTCCTCTCCTCAAATTAAGTAACTGCCCACTCCTCCTCAAGTCAAGGGTCGACCACCAACACGAAGATTTCCAAGGGAGAATCTTGCTAAAAATAGGTAGGACATTGGGGGCTTATCTTGTATAAATAGGGGTATTTCTACACCCCTAGGGACACACAAGAGACAAAAAAACATACAGAGATTAGAGAATAAAATAAGAGAAAGGGAAACACTTTCTTAAAGTTTGATAGCAGCAAGTAGGCAAAACTTGAGAGCATTTTAGATAAAAGTGATGCCTAGGAGAGGAGGAGAGCCACCGTGAGAAGCAAGCAAGAAATAGTTGTCACGCCTAAAAAAATAATAGGTTAATTAAATAAATAGAGGTCTTGTGTTCGAATCCCTACGTAAGCAAGGGAATTCTTTTTGCATGGGGCATGTGGCGTGTGGATGAGTTCGATTGAAATTGGAATTCTGAAATGGTTGTGATGGAGGGGTAAGTGGGAGAAAATTGAGGGATGTGGAAGTTATCGATTTAGTTGGGATTCCTTTGGGGAAATTTTCGACATTCTTTTCCTCTCTATTCCACCGTTTTTTTCTAACGTCTCCCCTACCCTTCTCTGTAGATTTCCTTTAGCTATTTTCATTTTTCTCGATTCTTTTGTTTTTTCCCTCTTTTTGCTTTCTTTTTGATAATCGAATCGATATTCTGTCGTCCCCATATCGTTTGTGCGTTAATGGTAGGTTGGTAAGTTCCAGTGCTTGCTTTTCTAAATGCTTTCTGAATTCTTTCTAAGAGGGGTTCCTTTTGATGTCTAGAAAGTAATCAAGGGACTGAACATCACTTCCATTCGACGAGTTAAGCACGTGGGATTCTCATCTTGATCGAATGTATGGGTTTCGATAGTTAAAGGATGAACGTATCATTGCAATCCCGTTTAGGTTTTGCTAAAGTTATTGAAATTGGGTGTTGGGATGACGATTTTTAGGTTCTAGAGTGCGCGGGGATCATTGTAGCATCACCGAAACCAAGTGTGTAATCGAAAATGTAGAAATGTTGAAACCCCCACTGTCGACGCCACACGGGCATGTGATCGACGAGGCCAAGCCATGCACGCAAGACACGACTGTGTGATGGCCAGGTAGGCCATGTGCAACACACGGGCTAAACCGATTTGGGCCATGTAGGCCACACAAGCTTGTGGGTTCGCGTAGTCCACACGGGCGTGTGGGATTTTAGCCCAGGCCATGTGATCCATACGGCCAAGGCCAAATTGGGCAGGCCACATGCGCGTATGAGCCCATTTTTATTGAAATGTTTCTTAGGGTTACACGGGTCACCCAAGTCGACTGTGAACCTACTGTAGGGTCGGTAAGCGTTACTTAGACTCCAAGATGTGTGATCTGACTGTATGTAATGCATGTATTGAGCATGATAAAGTATGCATGGTCACTGATTATATGAATGACTGATAGTTGCATAAAAGCATGATATACTATATGTTGCATTGCATGGGGTGGGGATGATTATGATTGGAGGAAGCGTACTGAAAGGCTCTTAAGCCTAATATCTGGCAGCTTGGCTTTAAATTTACTGATATGTGCCGCATTTGGTGTGACTTGGAGTGTAGGGATGGGTAAGTGTTATAAACCCCACATGGAGTGTAGGGATGGACGGAGATGGTGTGTAGAGGCTGGTGGGTAGGACTCTATTTACTGATTACTATTTGTATTACTGTTACTTTGATGGGTTAAAGCCCTAATGCATATCTGATATTGAACTGAAATGGGATAAGGCCTAAACTACTATCTGAAATCAGAATGGGCTTAGGCCCTGCATCGATTTGATTTGCTTCTTCGCTAATTGATCAGTATGCATGTTTTTCTATGGGGATTACACACTAAGTTTATGTAAACTCACCCTTTTGTTTAATGTGATCAAGAAATCCCTAAGCTTAGACGGAGCGGTACGGCTGAGGACTCAACGGTGACCACGATTAATAAAACTCTCTGTTTTGATTTCTGGTTATATTATTTTTACTATTATTGTTGGGTAAATTTTTCTTGATGTAATTTGGGATTTTCCTTGGACTTTTTCTTTATTATGATTTTCATGGATTTTATAACTGCACAAACTCAACGAACAAACGATTTTCTTTAAAACAAAAGGTTTTCCTAAAATGGATGGATTTACTTAATTAACTCGATTTTTCATAAAATAAATTATTTTTAAATCTTCCGCAACGAGTCGCATTTTAAACAATTGATTAAACGAGTAAAACAAATTTTGGAGCTAATAAGAGATAAGGAAAAGTAATTAAATGAAAACGGTTTTATTGCAATGACATGGTTTTCAAACACCCTATCATGTGACATCGTCAAATTCGGCCATAACGTCTAGGCTGGGTTTGGGGGTGTTACAATACAATCATTATTTTTCTACCGGTTTCGTAATTGTCATTAATAGTGTTCTGATCCTTGCCAAAAATGGTAAGTACATCTCATTTCGAAATTTAGATCCTGAAATCTCATAATAGTTCTATCTGACTTTAATATTAAATTCGATCAAACGATCCATTTGAAATCTTGATAAATCTTTTACAAATCTTGTTGAATCTTGAATTCAACAATGAATTCTTGTGTAAATATCGTTTGAAGGACCTAATTTAGGTGCGTCGAACTAGAATCGAGCGTAAGGAACATCAATTGGACTCCCGACGAAAGGTGTGTATTCATTTACAATTGAATCGGGGCAAACTATGCTTAGGATTAGGGGCACACGGTTTGCCACGTAGGCATGTAAACCACACGGCAGACCACATGGCCTTTCACACGACCATGCGCCCTAGAAACCCTAGTGTAATTCGTGAACTACATAGCCTAGACCCTTCCACATAGCTTACCACATGACCACAACCTATTACACGGCCTGGCCACACGACCATGTAACTCTCCACACGGCCTATAGCTTCCCACACGGTCTTGTATCCCTTATTTTATAGTTTTACCAAGATTTTATGATTTGTTCAATTTAGTCCCTGAATGTTCTCGAACTATTTTAGTGTTTTGTTTTGTTTAATTAAGTCCCGATTAATATGAATAATATTGGAATCAATAATCTGATTGACTGAATTATTATTCCTTATGCTTGATATGAGAATATTATTGGTTTACTACCATTGTGATTCTGATGAACTAATAATGTTTTCCATACAATTGTGTTACTGATTGTATGACATACTTGCCTACTGCTATCATTAAACCGAATACACTTTAAGCAAGTTTATCGCTACTGTTATGATCTTTTATAAGCATGATAATTGCTATTGTATATACTTGTCATAGGCATGTTAATGCTACCGTACTAATCTGTTATAGCATGTCATGTTGCATTGCATGGGATGGACGGTATGAACAGAGGAAGTATTAGCAGCTTGTTTGCACCAATTAGTGGTTTATCCAGACTATACTAGTAAATTTAATATGCAAATATGTTGTGCACCCACAACTTACTAGTAGTTTGTCTACAAAAACTTTTTATCAAAAACTCTGATGATTCATTCACCATATTTATTTCAAGTGGTTCATCCACAACAACGAGTGAGTTATCCACACCGTATTAGCAACTTTTTTCTACACCAAATAGTGGTTTATCCATACTATACTAGTAGTTCATCTGCAGCGTTTAGTGGTTTATCCACACCATGGTGTAAAGCTAGAAGAGTTCTGAGAAACTCCTATTATAGAGTGTCGCGGACTTAGGTAGGACATTTTATGTTAGATTGAAATTGTATTGCATTCATCAGCATGTACAAATAAAATTGAGAACTTTGTGATGATATTGTGTTGAATTGATCCGAAATAACTATACTTTGAATTATTTCTTGATGATGATTATTTTATGCCTTATCATTCAGTATACTATATTTGTTGTTTGCACTGTTTTTATTGTGATTGAACTCACACTGAGCTTTATAGCTCACTCTCCTTGTATTTCCATCTCTACAGATAACCCATCAGGTTAGGACATGGTCAAGGCATCTAGAGGGTCTCGGTTCGGTTTTGTTTATTAAAATGTTTTAAAATTATTATTTCGTATTTTTATTATTCAGAGACTGTATTGTTTTATCCTGAATTGTGGCATGGGACTTAGGATTTGTTTTCTTTTAGCATGCATGACATTTAATTTGATTTTAGGACATTAAAATATGAATAATAATTAATTATGCATGAACTTCAGTTTTTATTAAAAATATAAACTAGTATCACTTTTTCACTGCTAAATTTTATTTAAGATTTTGAGTAACAAATAAATAGGAAATTAACTAAGTTTTCTTAAAAGAAAAGTAGACACCGGTACATAGTTAATCCAAACTGGTTCCTTGATAACTCGTGAGCTTTTATAAAAATAGACTAAGTTTTCTTTTGAAAATAAACAAATGTTTTAAAATGTCTGTTTTATAAACTCCGATAGCTTACTGGGCCATCTTGGTAGCCAATGTAATATCCCGAATTCGGGTCTAACGTCTAGGCTAGGTTTAATAGATTACAACAGTTGCAAAACACCACTCCATTCGATTGTTATCTCTTCTTATTGTGCATTGGCCGTGGATAACTCCATCAACATTTCTTCTTTCTTATCTCTTATTTGTTCTTTTGTTATTGTGTTGATAAACATGCATACAAATTATTTTTATGTTCTTAATTTAATGATCATGGCTTAAGTCTATTTTTACTAGAATAATTATGCATCTTTGACATGTGATTCTTGATTTATCATTTAGAATGTTTTGTGCAAATGTTTATTCATTCATTCAAGTAGAATTTATATTAACACTTATAAATGTATGGCCAACATTGGTAAGTAATTGAGTTAACTGTTTAATCTAAAAAGAGGTAATAGTTAACAAACAAAAGACTTGAATGATACATGTCATGTCGATATCAAAATATGATTGCTACTTGCATAAAGTATTTGTTAGGCCTGAGAGGGTGGTCTTAATGTTAGTTTGACATAGATATATGCAAAATAACTAAAAGACATAAGTAGGACTTCGAGAGAAGCCTATGAATTAAAGAGTTGGTTTAATGAATTTGCATATTGCCACGATATATCGTAATATTCTATAACATAATTGTCGACCATTTGTTAAAGAAAGTAATTGTTTAGCATATTCATGTCATTATTGTTAAATCTTGTATTAAAATTTATTGCTGCTATCTTCTTTTGCATTGTGTTTAATTTACTTTATTTGCACACTTAGGATAACTAGTTACATTTTATTTTATCTTACACCAATATTTTTTTATTGTCACACATTAAGTTGTTAATAATTAAATTTGCAAATAATTCATTTTACAATCCTTGTGGAGATGATAACTCATATGCTTACTACTTATTACTTGTCGCGATTGTGTACACTTGCACATAATTCGACAATCGCTTGACATTTACCCTAAATTATATAATTATGAAAGACCATCTCAGTTGAAAATAACTAAAAAGTCATTATGTGTATAAAGTAGACCTGCTCATGGGTCGGGCCACCTGGCCCGGTCTTAAGGCCCGCCCGAAATGTGTGAGGGTTTGGGCAAAAATATAGGCCTGAAAAATGGGATTAGACCAAAAAGAAGGCCCGTTTAAAAAATAGGCCGAGCCTTGGATAAGGCATTTTTAGCCCGGGCCTGGCCCGACCCGAATTCACTAAAGGATAAAAATCTGCATTTTTTTTGTTTTTGAATGTTATTTTCTTATTGTTTTCTCCCTATTTTGCTACCAATTTACTATTATGTTGCTACTATTTTGTTGTTATTGTTTGGATATCGTATAAAACTTATTTTATTGTTAATTTTATTATTATTTTAAAGGCATTTTTAATTTTTAATTATTTTAGAGGCATTTGCTTGTTAAGTTGCCTTTATCTTAGTGTTATTTAAGTCAACATATTTTTAAATTTTATTTTCAATTTGTTGGGAAATATTTATTTTGATTTTTTAGTATTTTTGATGTATTATATATATTTAAAATAACTTAAAAAATTAATAATTGGTTAGGCCGAGCTCGGGTTTTAGCATTTTTATCTGGATCGAGCTTGGAAAAATTTTAGGCCCATTTTTCGGCCTGCACCCAAAAATGGACATGAATTTTCAGTTGAACCCGCCCGCCCGCCCATGAACACCTCTAGTACAAAGTATATTATATTATTATAAGAGTGTTATTGTCTTTTTATATTTTTATATAGAATAAAACTTACATGTAATGAGATTTCAATATTACAATTTTTTTAAATTTAACCTTACCATTTCAACCAATTTTTTTAAAATGTATTTTATATATATATATATATATATATATATATATATATATATATATATATATATATAGGTAAAACCACTTATTCCTTTTGGTTTAGTACAAAATACACTTACCCCTATGATTTTAAGAATACCCAATTGCCCCATAAGTTTGGAGAAAATCTTATAAGCAACTATTTACTAAACAACAATTAAATAAAAAGACAACTATTCTCTCATTATTTATCTACGTATTATTTATTTATTTTATTCATTTCTTCATTTTAAATTATAAAATAATAACAATTTCATTACAAAATGAAATAATATAAATTTAAATATATTTTGAATTTTTTATAAATATATATTTAATTTTAAATAAAATTAAGTATTTTAAATTTAAATTTAATTTATTTGCATATTAATCTTTACATCAATTTTTAATTATTTTATGTAAAATTAATTCATTGCCATTTTATAAGATTTTAATGAAAAATTGATTAAAAATATATAAAAGTGAAAACATAAATGAAAAAAGGTGAATTCATCTCAAAGTTAATATATAACTAAATTAGAATTAAGCTTGAAATATTTTACATTTTGTATAAAAATTGTTAAGAGGGAAGAAAATACAAATCCAAACTATACTTTTTGGCTTAATGCTCACATTGGTCCCCAAACTATACCTATTTTCACATATTGGTACAACTATCCTCTGTTATCTAAATTGGCCACAACGTTAAAAAAGAAGACTGGCATGTAGCACTATTAGAATGCACCACCTCAATCTTATTTTAAAATTTAATATTATCTATATAATAATTCAAAAATAAATTTTTTATTAAAAGTAAAACTCTAAAAACTATAAATATATATTTTAAAAGCCAAAATAATATATAAAATGAAAATTTATAAAATTTAAAAAATTGAAAAAGAACTTTTCAAAATATACATTCTAGAAAATTTTTCATAAATTTTATTTTTAAAAAATTCTAAAATTCAAAACAATGAATTAAAATTTTAAAAATAGAAAAAATTTAACAAAAAATATAAAGTCTAGGAATTGAAAAATTGAAAAGGTTAACTTAAAAATTGGATTTTTTAAAAAATATATAAATATAAATTTTAAAATTTGCAAGGAATTGTATGTTTTAAAATAATTATAAAAATTTGAAATATTTAAATTTAAAGGAAATGCTAGTCAATGGTCAGTTAACATCCATCAACTGATGATTAATGACTGGCCAAATCAAAGGTATTTTAAAAGTATTTAATTTTCTAATATTTTTTTTTCTATTTTTGAATTTAAGTTTAATTTTTTTAAATTTTAATATATTATGTCACATTACACACTTTAATTGGTTGGATGCGTCATGTGGCGCTTTGATTGGCACCACATGTCAACCAATTTTTTTAACGTCATTACAAAAATAAGATTAAATTGCATAACAAAATAATAGTTTAAGTATTAAAATGAGACGAAAATATATTTAAATAACAAAATGAAAAACATATATAGTTTAAGAGTTAAAGTGAGCATTGAGCCATAACTTTTTAAAAATAAATTCACAGAGCCAATGAAGCCTTAACTTAATTCGCAGGTTAAGACCTTAAAATTTTTAAGATATTAAATTTGAGTCTCAACATACGTAAATCATGTCTTGTGATTTATAATAATTAATTATGAGTATAGTTTTTACATTTGTAATTGTCATTATACTTACAATTTTTCAAAAAAAAAAACTTACATATATTAATTGAAAAATATATTATTTTTACCATATGAGATTTATTATAATATAATACTATTTTGAATAATAGTTAACAAAATTTAAAAAAATCATAAATATTTCTAAAAAATAAATTTTCAAAAACGTTTAAATTATTTTCACTAATTTAAATATATAATATATATTTTATATAAATAAATAATTAAAATTAATTATTATTTAAAAAAATAAAATTTAAGATGTTTATTCTCAAACTTACATTTTATAAACTGTCCAAATACGTTGATTCGATATATATATATATATATATATAAAAGAGATGCAGCAACTCGATTTCCATCATTTGATGCAACCATAAAAACCCAACAAACAAACCTTCCCCAAACACCCAAAAAGAAAAACCTCAAAATCAAAATCCAAATCAAGCAAGTAGCATTCACAGTCATCATATCAAACTTTCTAAGGCAGAATCAAGGTGTTTCAGCCATGGCAGATGAATTCAATCCAGGACCAAACTGGTGGGATAGAACAGCTGCACCTTCTTCTTCTTCTTCTTCTTCTTCTTCTTCTTCTTCTTCTTCTGTTCTAAACAATAGCTTAGGAACCTTTGGTGGTTGGAACCCAGAAATGGCTGATATCAAAGCAAGATCTCCCATGGATTCCATCTCATCATCATCATCATCATCAGTTTCAGCTCCTGATTTACATATGATGGGACTTGGACTTTCTTCTCAAGCCATGGATTGGACCCAAGCTTTTATGTAAGTCCTCAAATACACTCATGTTTATTATTGTTTAATTTGTTGATTTTTAGTCCCTATAATTTTTAAAATTTTAAATTTCGATACTTACCAAATGGTATCTATTAAATTCACTAAGTTCTATTACTATCTTATTAATTTGTTATTTTCTTATATTATACTCATTAAAAATTCAGTCAATGGATTAACAAGTTTCATTTGCATCAAAATTGAAATTTCAAAATACGAGGAAAGCATAGAAACTTAAAATAATCAAATTGAAAAATAATGAATAAATGTGCAACTGTACGCATAGTTAGGACTAGTAATTGAATTTAAACAAACGTATTTAACTACTACAATTTGAGAGTCTAGACTAAAATTTCAAATTTTAAATTTCAAAAAGTACAAGGACTAATGATAGAAATTAACCTTATTTTTTTGTGTGTGTTTTCACAGGCGTGGGGATCATAAAAGTAAGACTAGTTTCAAATCCATGCTTGAAGAACATAATTTAAATGCTTCAAATCCAAATTATCACCAAGAAATGATGGGGTTTAAGCATCAATCATCATCACAATTTAGTCCTTGTTCAAGTGATAGCACTATTATCAACAACATGGATTCAACATCTTTATATGGAAGTCCTTCAACCATTTTACAAGGATTATTAGGGACTGAAAATCAAACCTACGAGAATCGTTCAATCAATTACCAATATGGGATGAACAACAACGATCCATTGTTGCCAAATTCATGGTCTAAAGCCCCTCAATTCTTGAAAAATTCACCACCAAAAAATGGTCAATTACATTTCTCAAACAATGCTCCTTTTTGGAATCCATCAGCAGCAACAACAACAGCTCCCATGGTTGATCATAGGCCACCTGGGTTTTTCCCATCATTTCCAACACCAAATTTTGATGAAAAACCAAAGGTAAATAAATTATTTTTTGGGGTTTGAAGAATTTTTTTTTCTAAATTAGGGTTTGGAATATTTTGTGTAAAAATACCATAGATGTTCTTGTACTAAAAGCCAGATTGCATTTTGCTCCCTCTACTCAAGAAATAGGCAAATTAGTCCTTATACATTAGATTAAAGAATAAATTGATCATTTCTATTAAAATTTTCATCCTTTTGTACTGATAAAAACTGGTATGACTGACAACATAACCAGACAATGACATGTGATGTGTCACGTATACCTCATGCTAACATATATGGACCAGTTTTTAACAGTAAAAACGATGAAAATTTTAATAAAATGACTAGTTTGCTCTTTAGTCTAACACACATGGACTGATTTACACATTTTTTGAAGAGAGAGGTCAAAATGCAATCTAACTCTTAGTACAACGACCTCCATGATATTTTTACCAATATTTTGTATATTAAAATTCTTTATTTTATCTTCAAATGTCAGCAGAATAATATATCTGAAGTAAAGAAAAATGGAAACGAAACATCATCCAAAAGGCCTCGAAATGAAATCTCATCTTTGCCAGCTTTTAAGGTACAATGCAATCACTTTTATTCAACTTTCTCTTTTTAAGTTTCTTGGAAAATTGGGATTTTCCCTTTTTATTTTCTTTGGTAACTTTTTTTTTTTTTTGTTTGTTTGGGTTCCTTGAAAATATAGGTGAGAAAAGAGAAGATGGGAGATAGAATCAGTGCACTCCAACAATTGGTTTCACCTTTTGGAAAAGTGAGTTTTCTTTATCATCTTAATTTATTGGTTCAATTCTTATGATAGTCTCTGTATTTTATAAAAGTTGTCAATTTAGTCTTTGTATTTTTTATATTTTTCAAATTTTAAAATTTCAATTGTGATGCAAATGTCAGTCATTAATCTATTAACTGGAATTTTTGTGAGTAAAACGCAGGAATAAAAAGTTGATATGGTGTTACATATATAATAATATGATTGCCACATCATATTTTGAAAATTAAAAAAAACCTAACTTAATGAATTTAACAGTTATCGTTTGATAACGATTAAAATTTTAAAATATAAAAAGTACGAAAACTAAAAACGACTAAATTAAAGTATAGGGACTGATTCTTTTTCCCTTATATGGCGTTCATAAAAATTTTCATTTTTGATTCAAATTTCGTGGAAGTTTATACTTCTTTTTTTTTTCATTATTTATAGACTGATACAGCATCAGTGTTGTCTGAAGTCATTGAATACATTAAATTTCTCCATGAACAAATCAATGTAAGTTCCTTTTAACACATACTCTTGGAATTAAGGAAGAAAAATAAAAATTGATTTAAATTATTAATTTTCAAAATTTTCTCTTTTTTATTGTATTTTTTTAGGTTTTAAGTACCCCATACAAGAAAACTGGGGCTACCACTCAACAACAACAGGTAATAATAATTCATGACAATCATTTTTCGACTCATGTTAATGTTGTTATTCATCGTAATTGATTGTGATATGATCGAAAATATATCTGTGATTGCAATTATAATTCTTGGTATGTAATTGATTATATTTTTATTTTTTCAATATTTATGTAGAATTGTGAGAAGTCCAACGACTTTGAAGGATTTAAGCATGACCTAAGAAGTCGTGGACTATGCCTTGTTCCGGTCTCGAGCACGTTCCTGATGACACATGAGTCGACAGTTGATTTTTGGACACCAACATTTGGAGGAACATTTAGGTAGAAAGGAAGAGAAATGGTGAGAAAAGGGGGCATAGATATGGAAATGGAAGAGATATTGTTTATAAATATTTATTAGGAAGGAATCCTCGACAAGTTGTTCAAAGATGATTAGGATACTTGAAGACAAAAATCCGAACTGATTTGATTTGATTATAAAAAGTTAACAACCCAGACTCTAACATTAATTGATTGAAACCTAAAATTAATTTAAGCTTAAAACAATTAGAACCCAAAATGATTAGAATTAGTGATTCGAAGTGATACAATTGAAGTGATTAGAACTTGAAATTATTTAAACCTATAATAACCCGACTAGATAAAACCTAAGCCTTAAATCTAAATGACCCAAATTCAAAAATAATCCAAACCCTAAATTGATTCAAATTAAAATAATCAGATAATTTAAAATCCGAATGGACCTAATTCAAATTAATCATACTCAAAATTAATTCAACCCGCCCTTGAACCGGTGGAATTGAAAGGAAAAGGAAAAACCCCAGATTTCAATGTTGAATCCAAGATGGAAAATGAAGGAAAAAACTGTGAAGATCATCATAGAATTGAGAGAAAGGGAAGGAAACGAAAAGGAAAAGAAGAATAAGGCTAAGAAGAGGTAAACTTATGCAAAGATTTAGGCACTATAGGAGACCATTGGGAAACATAGTAATTTGTTTGTAATAATTTAAGAATAATTATTATGAGCATAGTTATATTGGATTAGGAATACTGTGAATTAAAGAAATAGTACTTGCTGAATTTAGGAAAAGATATTCAAGATTAATTTATAAAGAAAAAAAAAATTTTGGGTTATCGAGATCTCATCCATAAGGTGGCCACTCACTTAGCCTAAAAGTTTACTTGAAAAGTAGGAGAGTTTGGGTAAAAACATAAGCACGAAAAATAGGCTTGGGCAAAAAAATAAGGTCCATTTAAAAAACGGGTTAAGACTTGAGTAAAGATTTTTTTGCCTGAACCCGACCCAACCTGGTCTAAATTAGCAAAAAGACAAAAAAAAAACCCTGCTATTTTTTTGTTTTGTTGCATTTTCTTGTTGTTTTCTCACTGTTTTACTACCATTTCACTATCATGTTATTACTATTTTGTTATTAATGTTTGGATATTGTATAACTCTTGTTTTATTATTAATTTTGTTATTATTTTAGAGGCATTTGCTTGCTAAGTTACATCTATCTTAGTGTTATTTTAGTATAGATATATTTTCAATTTGTTAGGAAACATTTATTTTAATTTATTTTAGTATTTTTGATGTATTATATTTTTTAAATTATTATATAAAAATAATAATTCGGGCAAATTAAGTCGAGCTCGAATTTTAATATTTTTATTCTGGTTGGGCTTGGGTAAACTTTTAGGCCTATTTTTCGAGCCTGGGCTTGTACTTAACAAGCAGGCCTAAATTTTTGACAAAACCCGATTTAAACCCGACCCGACTCGGCTCATAGAATAAGGCTAAGAAGAAGTAAAATTATGCAAAGATTTAGGCACTATAGGAGACCATTGGGAAACATAGTAATTTGTTTGTAATAATTTAAGAATAATTATTATGAGCATAGTTATATTGGATTAGGAATACTGTGAATTAAAGAAACAGTACTTGCTGAATTTAAGAAAAGATATTCAAGATTAATTTATAAAGAAAAAAAAGTTTTTTAGTTATCGAGATCTGTTCATGGGGAGCCACCGAGCTTAGCCTAAAAGCTTACTTGAAAAGTGGGAGAGTTTGAGTAAAAACATAAGCATGAAAAATAGGCTTGGACAAAAAAATAAGGTCCGTTTAAAAAACGGGTTAAGACTTGAGTAAAGATTTTTTTGCCTGAACCCGACCCAACCTGGTCTAAATTAGCAAAAAGACAAAAAAAAACTGCTATTTTCTTGTTTTGTTGCATTTTCTTGTTGTTTTCTCACTGTTTTGCTACCATTTCACTATCATGTTAATACTATTTTGTTATTATTGTTTGGATATTGTATAACTCTTGTTTTATTATTAATTTTGTTATTATTTTTTTATAATTACATTCTTAGTGTTATTTTAGTATAGACTATTTTCAATTTGTTAGCCTTTTTTTAGCTTATTTTAGTGCTATTAATTTTTTAAGGGCAAATTAAGCCTAATATTTTTGTCAAAAACTAGATTTAAACCCTTGACTAAATTTTTGACAAAACCCGACTCGACTCGCTCGGCTCATAGACAGCTCTAGTGTTAGCTTAGGGCTTTAATTGAAGAGAAAAAAAAATGAAAAGAATAATTGAATTGAGAAAAAAGTGAGGGTGGGGTTATGGCATTTGATTTTGGAAATCTAGCTTTTAATTCTGTTATTATTACTATTATTATTTTTGGAAAATACAAGTTAGTGGAAGTGAGAAGGTGACCCACACCAACTCCTCCTTTTAGGCCTTTTCTTTTTTAATTTTATAACATTATTACTATTATATGATAATACATATAGAGTTGGAGGAATCAATCATGCTTTTGTGCTTTTCCAATTCAGTGGACACATTGAGGAGATTCTACTGGAAGGTAAAGATGAAGACAAAAATATCTATTAAATATCTCAAAATAACAAATAAATAAGAAAATAATAAAAAAATAAATAAAATTAAAATGCCACATGTCATATTTTGATTCACTCTAATTTCTATAGTTTTAGTATAAAGTTTGGGTTACCTCATGTTTAACAAAATTAATTAATTAATTGAAAATTTCCAAGAAACCCCACTATTTAATCTAACAAGAAAATAAAAGCTTGACATATAGAGTAATCATGAAGAGCTTTATGAGATTCTATGGTCTAGTAAATCTCCTTTTCTTTCTTTTACTTCAAAGTAAACAATAAAATACATAAATAAATAAATAAAATAATCTTTAATCTCACATAGTAGTTGAATTGGTATATATTTATTTATTTAGGCTCCCTATGATCAGTTTTTCGTGAAATTCAAAATAATGATGACAATAAAATTAATTACTATAGTAGTGAAATCAACAGTGAGATGTGTGTTTGAATTTAAATGTAATTGTAGTGGTGATGTGAAAATAGAAAATAACTATTAAAGACATTATATAATTAAAATTTGAGTAAACTAATAAAATAGTCACTTTTGTTTCTCTTAGGTTACATTTAGTCACTTATGTTTGAAGTGATATATTTTAGTCACTTACGATTATATGTTATAATATTTTAGTCACTGAGCTGTTAATTTCCATTAAAGGTGTAACGTTAAGTTAACGTGGCACGTTAAATCATCATTTCAAACAAAAAATTTAGGTAAAATTGTACAATTGGTCCCCATATTTTTTTTTGAGCAATTTATTCTTTTATGTTCTTTTAGTTTTCCTTTTTTTTTTCTTTATTTTCCATTCTCTTCTCCTTCTCCCTCTATTTTCCTCCCTTCTCCATCTCTTTTAACATAAAAGAAAAAAATTAATTTGCTCAAAACGAAAAAAAATAGGGATCAATTGCATAATTTAACCTAAATTTTTCATTTGAAATGATGATTAACGTGTCACTTCAGCTTACTGTTATACTATTAACAGAAATTAACGCTCAGTGTCTAAAATGTTACAACATGATAACGTAAATGACTAAAACGTAACATTTCAAACATAAGTAACTAAAATGTAACATGAGAGAAATAAAAGTGACTATTTTAGTAGTTTACCTTTAAAATTTTGATTTATTTGTTATTTATATTTTTTTAAAATTGTTAAAATATAATTTTATGAATAAAATTCTATAAAATTAAAATTTTATCAATAAAATAATATATAATATTTTTTATTATTTTATTGATGTAATTATTTATTTTAATTTTAATTTTTATAATTTTAAATATTTTATTAACTTTTATTAGGTTCAGAATACGATTACACGTGAGAAAAGTTTTAGCACTCTAATGATACCTATTTTTCAAACAATGTCATTTTATAATATATTATCCTTTATCATAAAACAACAAATTTAAAATTAATATCTAAAATTAATCCACACATGATAAAACTATATTATAAAATTAAGATTATAAGAATAAAATAAATAAACTACAATTATGAGAAGGGTAAAACTATTAATAATTTGACTAAATTTATTTTAAACTTAAAAATTTGAAAACAATCATTCTTAATAAATGGGATATTTGCAACATTTACTAATTTACAATTTTCTAACATTAATTTCTCCTTACATTTTATATTAAGAAGAAAGAATAATCTACATTATATTCAAGGTATTTTATAATCTTAACTTTTACATTCTTGTATTTGAAGGAAATACAAAAGGGATATTTGCAACATAAGTCTTTTCGAGTTTATATTTTTAAAGTATTTCGCTTTTTAATATTACATAATTAGTCCTTATTAAGAGGATAATGTGTTTCAGCGATACTCGAACCCACGTCTTCTTATATTGGCAACAATGTCAATACCAATTGAGCTAAGACTCAATCAACATATATAAAATATTAGATGAATATTTGAATCAAATATTTCTATTTTCTTCACTTTAATTACCTTTATAAATTATAATAAACCATTTAGCATCAAAATTAATTTTGGTAGCAGCTTGAATTTTTCCTTTATATGTGTGAGAAATTTTATAATTAGTATTATTTATTGATTTTATTTTTCAATTTAAAAATATTTTCACTATTCTACCTAAAAAATATATTATTTCCAATTTTATAATTATTTTTATTTTTGATTCATTGATTTTTTTTTTGCTTTTATTTATATTTAAAAAATTATTCCATTTTAGAGGAGTTGCATTGTCTTCATTTTTATTTTTTTGTAAATTTAAGAAGTTTTTCATTTATATTTAAAAAATTATTCCATTTTAGAGGAGTTGCATTGTCTTCCTCCTCAAGTTCCCTTCTAATGAAAATGTTTGGATGGATGCAATATTTTTCTCAAGCAAGGATCATCTCTTCCTCGTATTCATCATCTCGGAAACGATTATAACAAAACCCATTAAAGGAAGAATTAACTCATGTTGCATTTGGAGTAAAAATAAATATATCAATTGATTGAGTTTTAACTCGATTGATATAGATTTTGAGTTCGAGTGTGCTGAAATGCATTATTCTCTTATTTATGGGTGGGTTATGCTTCAACAACTAGCAACCATATGCTTCCACTTTGGTTGGTGTTATGTTTCTTTTAATCTATGTTAATGTTGTAAATTGCATTCCTAATTTTTTTTTTTTTTTATGTTTCATTTTTGTTGAATTTTTTAATTATTGTAAATTACTTTGTAAACTATTTGAAAAAGGAAAATATGCTCACTAAATCCTTTTGTGTTTTCAAATTTATTATTAAGGACTTCTAATTGATCAATTAATGTAACCCAATTGGTAATACATTTATGATTATCACATATATCATAATCATAAATTTTTTTATTTACAAATTTTAAATAGAAATAAGAACGATTTCAAACTATCAATTAATCGAATAATGTGTGAAATACATTGAATATTTGGTAGAAAACATAAAAGAAAAGAGGAAATGAAATCATAACAAAAGGACGAGGTATTGGCTCATTTGTCCTATATGCATAAATCGAAATCAGGTGGATCTTTACTCAAAGTAGAGCATAAACCTAAAAAATTGAATAAAAAATTGATGAAACTCATTAAGGAACAAGAAAATGACATTGTTTTTTTATATAATGCCTAGCCTAAACCTAAACTCATAGCTCATTTCTAACTTTTGAATAAGAGGATAATGCGTTTTAACGCATTCGAACTCACGTTCTCTGCACTGACAACAATACTAATGCCAACTGAACCAAAACTCAATCGGCCCAATAATTAATTTCTAATTGATGATGAATTGATTATAAATTAATGTTAATATGAAAAAGTTATATATTAAAGTTATAATCCTCGTAATTTTTTAACAAAATTATAATCGATTAATTGTTCGTATCTCGAATAAACACCATGTTAAATAAAAAAATTCAAGTAATAAAAAAATATATTTATATGATATAATTATCATGATAAATAATTGAAACTCAAATGATTAACAAAACTCTGATGTGGATTCTTTTTTTTATTTTCCACATAATTTAAAGATTTTTGTTCTTCTCGTTTCTCGCTTCTTTCTCTCCAAAAGTCCAAGGTTGTCGCACCTTGTGGCCACTGCCTGATGTTAGAGCGGCGATCGAAGCCCACCAGTTGATATCCCAAAGTTCCCACTTGTCACACCCACGGTTTAGATTTTCCTGGAAGATGCCCAAAACCTTCGAAACTCAAAGCAAATGTTCATAACCAAAAATCCAGATCGTTTTCGTTTTCTATCAGATCGGCCTCATTCTTGGATATGTTGTTCTACTTGCTGGAGGTTACTGTTTCACCGTTTGAATTGGGCAAAAGCTCGTCGAAACCCTTGATTTCTAAATGGCTTAAAGATAAGCCTTGATAACAGTAACTAACAGGAGGATGACTAAAAAAACCAAATTTCAATAAGTTTAGTAATAAAAAATTAAAAAATTATAGTTGGGTGATTAAAATGAAACCGTTATCAGAGTTAGGTGATTATTTTTGGAATTAACCCCTTCTTTTTTCCTCTTAATTATGTACTCAGGCGGTAAAAATGTATAAATTAACTACTCTTTTTTGTAATTTTTAAGAGTTTTTTTTTCTATTCAGCCAAGATTCATTCAAGATCTAGTTTTCTGAATCGAAATCACTTTGTCTGGTAAGGAGTGGGTCATATAAAAGTTGGGCAGTATTATTGCAATTTCCCCATCCCTAGACTTAAATTTCGGTAGCAAAAGTTTTAAATTGATTAATTTTAGTTCTTATATTTTTTAAAAATTTTAAAAGTTTTAATCCTTACTTAAAAAGTAGCAGTTAAATCCATTTTGATAAAATCAATTATTAGTCCTACTCTATACATACAATTGTAGATTTAATCTATATTCTTCAATTATATCATTGTAACTCCTTGTACTTGTTGAATTTTGAAATTTCAATCTTGACCCAAATAACCGTCTTTAAGCCATTAACTGATTTTTTAGCGAGTAATATATGAAAATAACAAGTTGACATAGCATTACACATGATATTTATGTTTGTCACAGTTATAAATTTAAACAGTACAATGATTAAAAAGGATCAAATTAAAGTACAGGGACTAAATTCACAACTTTCACAAAGTATTGGAACTAATAGGAGAATTTAACCAAAGAAATACTAAAGGAAAAAAAAATCAACATTACATCCAAGAACTGTCGTACCAGAGTCCGGACGAATACAAAATATATGAGCAAACTTTGGCATTAATCGAAACCAATGTATGGTTAAAAGGTGTAACACACATACAATCATACATGCAATACATGAAGAATTTATTGTTTTCAAACTTGTACAATATATGTAAAAAATAAAATAAAATGAAAAGACAAATTGTGGTTTTTATAGTAAATCCAAATCAGGCAGCTGCCTTGAGTTTCTTTGTGATGCCAGCTATGTACTTACCTTGGTGGAAAGCTTGTGCCAACTCAAGTTCCGACGGCATTCTTGATCCATCCCCGGCATATGTTCCAGCACCATATGGACTTCCACCTTTCACTTGCTCCATCTCAAACATGCCAGCACCGAAGGTGTATCCGATGGGAACAAATATCATCCCATGGTGAACGAGTTGAGTGATTGCAGTCAACCTGTGGTTAAAATCCAAAAATAGATTCAGATACTAGTTATGTTTTTGTTGTTCCATTTCGATATAAGAAAACTTACGCTGTAGTCTCTTGTCCACCACCCTGTGATCCGGTGCTATAGAAGATCCCAGCAGGTTTTCCTGCAAGTTGCTGAGTTCTCCATAGACCTCCGGTTGCATCCAGAAAAGCTTTGAATTGTGCAGACATCATTCCGAATCTTGTCGGGAAACCAAAAACAAACCCATCAGCCTCAGCAAGATCGTTGGGTGTAATAACCGGTACATCACTTTTTGGTGGTGCACTCATCTTTCCGAGAACTTCTTCTGATAGAGTCTCAGAGACCTATACCACATAAATGATGTTTAACAGATGATCAAACATAATCACTTATCTAACTGAATTTGCAACAGCCGAGCTTTACAAAACTCAGTTAAACAAATTAAATGCAATGACTCGAATCAAGGAGGGCCGTGCAAAACATAAAGCATATTTGCAATGATTTCATCAACAAAAACAAGCAAACCAAGAAAACCACAAGTTCTAATAACTAATGGACAGTACCATATACAAGTAACATGACTGCTGACAAAGGTTTCTTGCAGGGAATGAGTTCAATGATTTTTTTTTAAAAACTAACTAAATGAGAAATATCTCAATCGAGTTGAAACAGTTGAGACCATCTTTATGTAATGAATTGTAACTAGACATTAGTCAATCAACAAAAGAAAGCAAGTTATTCAAACCAGAGCAGCATATGGAGCCCCATTATTACCTGCCATAATTTGGCTTCAACACCTTCAACAGATGCAGCCCCTTTCTTTATCTCCTCTGCAAGTTTTTCTACATGTCCGTACATGGAATAGTATCTGTAACAGCAATGAGAAGATTTTAACAAAATTTATCCAAATCTGCTGCAATAGGTAGGCAATACATTGAAATCTCTCCTAATAGCTTTGTCCTCTCAACACCTACTTCTCCATGTTCTAACACAGGCAACCAACTTGGTGCAGCTATACTATATATTCCTAATATCGGATAACATCTCACATTACAACTCTCCTATAACAGTTAAATCCAGTACCACTCACCCAGTTTACCTAACACCACTATTCAACTATAAAAAATTCAGGGCAGAGAGCCGTAAGGTGAATGCTGTCATAAACTACGAGTTGATAGCAAAGCCAAATCAAACCAGAAGATTTAGTGTTTGATAATAGTTGCATAGGGTGGACCTAATCACTAAATTAAAGAACATGCTATGCCTTAAATAATAGCTTATTATAACGATTAGATGCCAATTGTTGAATGCAAATGATGCTATGAAATTTATCTCATGTTAATTGGAAAGGAAAAGTACAAATGCCATTGCTTGTAAGTTCTGACAGAACAGATGAACACAAAGTAAGCATATAACGAAAGCATCCACAGGTCCACAAGTGTATACTACATTCTACAGTAATATAGTAATTCTATAAGCATACCAAATGTAAGTCCAACATTTGGTACTTTCTAAGACATGGCAAACCACATAAAATGTAATTCTATAAGCATATAACAAAAGCATCCACAGGTCTACAAGTATATAAATCTACATTGCATGATTTTGAGTCAAGTATACATATAGGGAATAGCTGTGACTTGGGAGGTGGGCTATATGTTTTAGTTATCAAATCACTTCAGACAGTTGGACACAAATCCCTTGTTAATGCACATACAGTTTCATGTTTAATAGAGGTACCATCATGCATTTAAAGATTAAAGAAAGATGGACGACTTGTCGGTGAGTAAACAAAAGGACCCGTTCAAAACCGACAACTACCTGACTACCTCCATATTATTGTTCAACAAATAAAAGTTCTTTACAAGGGTTATATGGTTTAGTTATCAAACCATATCAGACAGTTGAACACAAATCCTTGATAAGGGACATAAGATTTCATTTTAAATACAGGTAACTAACACACAATTAATGATTACAAGAAAAACCCAGAAAACACAAGGATTTTCAAGGTAAAATCTCCAAACCAGAACAAAATATATTGCTTTTGTTAACAACTCAAATCTATATGCAACACAGATTTTCAAGAAAGAAGGAACAAAACTGATTAAAGAAAAGCTGAATACGGTTAATAAATCATGGTTTCCTGACTAAAAGCTGTTCTAACGTACCAAATTGAGCATAATGAGAATCGATTTGAACACTACGCTTTAATCTAAGACCTGACCTTATTGATCATAAAATAGCTACATTGAACACATTCCCAAAACAAAATAGATTGAAAAATACATTGAAAATACTAGCATCTGTCACTTCAAAGGCTATTTCTCAACTAAATATGACTATAAAAATCAACGGACGGGAAGAACAAAAATTTAAAAGAACCCCTAAATTGACACTGCATTTCCCGGAATCAGACTGGAAATTAATTTCTAACTCAGAAAATTAAACATCGAATTTTTCCAGCTTATCAAATCCCAACTATACGATAGAAAATTAATTTGTAAAACTAATTGAAAATCCTAGCTTTCTGTTAAATTATATGCTAAAAAAGTATAGAAAAATACAGTTGCAGAGTTAAAAAAAAAAAAAACTTATATTAAAAAATTCAAAGAAAATAATAAAAAAACGAAAATAATCACGAATCAAACTCTGCCAAAGTAGAAATCAGTCAAAGATCAAACCCAAAAGTTAATCACACCTTAAAAAAAAAAAAAAAGATAGAACGAATGAGAATATAATCCATACACAATATACACTTTGGTTGCCATGGATGAATTCCTCTGAAAATCTCCACCAAAAAACACTTTTTTTTTTTTTTAGAAAAAATCTGTTTTCTTTCTTTTTTTTATTTAATCTAAAAAAAATTTTGTTGACGAATGAGGCAAAATGGGAAAGCCGAAAAGCTGTATTTATAGTTGCACACGGTTGGTTTGATATTTATAGATATATAATAAAATTGATTTCTATTATTTAATTATTTATTTGACTCCTATGGTTTGAATTTTATATTATTATGAATTATCAAATTTAAAATGAAATTAGTTTTGATTTTAAATTTTAAGAGATCCGTGGTCGAATCAATTGGACTATTTGTTCTCAATCTGATTGATTTGTTCGGTTAAATTAAATAAATTATTAAAAAAGAATGAAAATTAAAGAAATTAAAAATAGATAAAATTGGTTTTGTTAGCTTGATTCCAGTATTTACCAATCAACCTCTTATTCCAAATCAATATCTCAAATTGATCTCAGTCTAACCAAACCGATCTATGGGCCTGGATCAATTTGAAAACAATGATTTTAAGTTAATTTTTTTTTTTACTTTGAGTTAAATAAATTTATAAATTTATTATTCATAAATTAAATAGAGTTTCGGTTTAATAAATTTCGGTTAAAGTGCAAATCTGCTAGATACTATAGGTGAATATTGAAATTTGCCACTACATTTTGTTTTCATCCGTATTTGTCATTATATTTTGAAACTATAAGTAAACTCTTACTAATTAAATTTTACCACTAAAAACTTTGAATTTTATTAAATTTTACCATCAACTTCAATTTTAATTAAATTTTACCACTCAATATTACTTTTGAAGATTTCTTTCAAATATTTTATTTTAATAGTTAACAATAATTTATTTATAAATATTAAAATCAGTAAATTAAATTAAAATTTCTATTTAATGAAATAAAACTCGAAAATTAAAAATACATATATAGTAAAAGAAAAATAATTTTTTATAAAATAATAACTTTTAATATTATATTAATTAACGTATTATTGTTAAATATCAAAGTAAAATACTTTTTATTAAATTTTTCATAGGTAAATTTTCAATTTTCATTTAAAGTATAACGATAAAACGATAAATTTACATATTAATTCAATGAATTTTTTATAATTCGAATAATTTAATAACTTTAAATATGAATTATTTAAAGGATTAAAATAATATTGATTTAATTTAATTTAATGATGACATTTTGTTGTCACGCTCATCATTATTTGTCGTTGATAAAATAAATACAACAACACTACTACTTATCTAGAAGATTTCATAATTTACTTTAATTTATTAAAATTTGTTGCTCATTTAAATTTCTTTTATTTTATAAGGTTGGATTTTATTGTTATAGGTGCACCCAATTTTAATTTTCATTAATTGTATGGTAGTTGAGTTTTAAAATATTCTTACGACAATGATACATTCATCCATATTCGGTAAAAGTATTTAAAAGGTCCATTATTATTAAGAGTCGGATTGTATTTTACTTTTTTTACTTTGAAAATTTATAAATTAATCCATGTATCTATTAAAAATTGACATTACTGACGAAATAACTAACCAGTTGCACCTAGTATGCTACATGTATCCCATGCTAATATACAGGGACTAAACAGTTACGTCTAATATGATTAATTAAACTGAAGATAACCCAATACGAAACAATTTGAATATGAATTGATTCAAATATGAAATAATCTTCGAAAGTTTCGAAATTTAAGTTAGACCCAATCTAAATTAATCTAATCCAAAACCAAAATTGAGTTTTCCTAGGTTATAATGGTTGATTTTAGAAATAAAGTGAATTAAATCCTTAATTAATATCAGCAAAGCCGTTGATTTAGAATTGACTTATCATGATTAGGATATTTTAAGAGGATTAATGGAAATGAGGGTCCAATTGGAAAAAAGTGGAAATTGGAAAAAGAAAATGTAAAATAAGGTGGCTCGAAATCACATTGGCATTAACAAATGGCTGCCTGACAAAAATGGGTATGACGTCCCTCATGCTACATGCTGATCAAAATTAAATTCCGATTTATGAATAATGATTTATTTGATTCTGAAATTTTATAAAATTTCATTTTAGTCTTCTTTTTATTTTTATTTTTTAATTTTGAATTTATTTTATTTGTCAAATTATTTCAGAATGGATAGAAAAGTTAACGTTTGTTAACTTTACTACCATGGCATATACGTGGTAGCCCAAGTATATGTCACGTTAGTAATTAATTAATTTTAAAATTAAATAATATTTTTATATTTTTATACTTTTTAAATAATTTTTATCATTTTGAAATTTTAAAATTTTAAAAATTAATTAATTGTTAATGTGGCATCCACGTGTATCTAATTTGGGGTGATATGATAAATAACATAAGTTTAAGGACTAAAGAGGTAAAAAAAATTAAATAGAGGGCTAAAATAATTTTTTATAAAGTTGGAGGCCAAATTAGTCATTATGATATGATATTAATAAGTTGTGTTCTCAAAATATTTATATGTATTATATTTGGTAAAAGTACCATGGAGGCCCCTATACTATTAGTTAGATTTTATTTTGCTATTTTACTAAAAAAAATGAGTAAATTAATCCTTATAAATTAGATGAAAAAGCAAACTGCTCCTTAAATTTCATCCATTTTTACTGTTAAAAATTAGTCTGGCTGACAGAATAACCAAACAGTTACACATGGTGGGTACCTCATTCTAACATACATGGACCAGACTTTAACAATATAACTGAATGAATTTTTAACAAAAAGATTAATTTGCTTTTTGATTTAACGTATAAAGACTAATTTGTCTTCTTTTTTTTAGTAGAGAAGGCAAAATACAGTCTGATTTTTAGTACAATGACCTCCATAATACTTTTACCTATATTTTATATAATATTGATATTATTTTTTCATATCATATGGTATTTTATAGAATGATGTAATCTTTTCTTTTAGATAATCAACAAGGTCTTTTAACACATTTTTGTAATATAAATTGAGGTGAGAGGTTAATCCTAAACTTTGCATTTTATAAATTTGTTTGTTTGTAATTTTATAAAATTTTAAATTTACAAATATTTCTCGGTCTTGTATTGTCTTTATATATGTGTTTCAATGGTCGATCTAAAATTTAATTTAATTAATTTTTCCATTAATTATTGGTAAAGTGATAAAAAAAATGTATGTTTAGTTTTCAGTCCATATGAGTCTCGAATTTGATTCTTGGATAATTTTAATCCTTATTCATCATAAAAATAAATTTCAATTGCTTTTGGCATGAGTCTCTCTCTATGTGTGCGCGTGCGCATGTATCTAAAAGAATTGATATAAAAAATAATGTGATCTTGGTTGAAATGATAAATTTGATGTTTTAGAGAGTAAAATGTCTTAGGTTCAAATATCATTTAGTGTGGGGTTTTTTATTTTAATTCTTTTTATATGTTTTATATAAAATATGAAAAAGTACCTTTATAATAATATTTATTATTTTGCAAAATTAATGGATTTTAGTCATTCTCAATTAAGTTATTATTCGATTAATTTGCGACACCAACTCAATCAGATAATTAAATATAATATAGATATACATAGCAAAGTCATGTAACATAATTCATAATAATATTACTCTATAGCCGAATTTTTAATATGGTTAAATGTATTAATTATTGGTTAAGTAGGTTTTCTATCTTCAATCTCCTTCTCTTGCTGAGATTTGCTCAAGGTTAGTGAGGATTTTTTTTTTTTCTCTTTCTTGTCCTACTTTGTTGGGCTTTGGTCTCAACTTTCCTACTATGAGAAAAATTGGATGTGTGTAGGGGACTTTAATGTGATTCAATTCCAATATGAAAAACATAGGGTTGTTTTATCATGGAATGGCTTAATGACTTTGTGAATTATGCCAATCTTATTCAAATAGATCTCTGTTGGGCAATGACCCGTGTTATGCAACGAACAAGTAAATAAAGTAAAATCGAAAAGATCGAACACACAAATTTTATGGGGAAAAACTCCTCAAAAGAGGATAAAAAACCACATGTAAAAAAAGATTTCAATATAATAAAGGAAAGTACAAAAGATTGAGAGAATTAAAGGAAAACCTGAAGCCCTAAAAGAAAAACCCTTCAAAACAAAGAACAAAATTCTCTCAATCTCAATATTTCTGTTATGTAAAACCTAGAATAAGTACTAAGGCCTATTTATAGGCTAAAATTCATGTCATATATGACTAGAATACGCGTAGGTTAATTAGAGTACAAGTGGGAAACTAAAAACAGAGTTTAACTAGGAAAAAAAGCTGAAAAACTTGAGGTGCACGTTGTTATGTCATCACGTGGAATTCGCGTTGTCGGGACGAAGTCTCTCTTCTCGTCGTGACATAGGCTATTCATCGAGATGAAAAACACTTTCTTGTTGCGACGTCACACACTGTTTAGTCCAAAAATGCGAGACATAACTCCACAAATCTCCACCTTGACTTGTATTTGACTTAAGTCCCTTGTCAAGCCCTATTATAGGCCTAATTTAATCTTTGTTGAAAACTCACCAAGTCCAAACAGTGCTCGCACTTTGAAACTGAGATGCTCTTTGTCATCATGTCGAGTGGATTGTATTCTGTTCCAATTTTAAGAATCTGAACATCCCCTTAAATGATCACTTCTCAAACAAAATGATAATGAATGTCTATGTGCTTCATCCTTTCGTAATGCATTTGATCTTTTGTGAGATGTATGACACTTTGACTATTAGAATATACGACAATTGCCCTTTTTTCACTTACGAGTTCACTAAATAGACCTTTTAACTAAATAGCTTCTTTTACAGCTTTGGTAATTTCCATGTATTCTGGTTCAATAGTACATAAAGCTATTGTAGCTTGAATTGTTGCTTTCCAATTGATGGCACAATCTCCAAAAGCGAATAGATAACCTGTGAGAGACCTCCTTCGGTCTAAGTCTCCTACATAATCTGAATCAACATATCTAAGTAAGCCTTTTATGCTTCTTCCGAACTCTAAACACATGTTAGAAGTACCTCATAAATATCTGAATATCCACTTAATTGCATGCCAATGTAACTTACTTAGTTTGGCCACATATCTACTAATAGCACTAACTACATGTGAAATATGGGATAAGTACATACCATTGCATACATCAAACTTCCAACTGTGCTTGAATAAGGTACTTTTGACATGTACCTCTCTTCTTCTTCGTTTTGGGGAGAAATTGAAATTAATAATTTACAATGTGCAACTAAGGGAGTACTTACCAATTTTGATTATTGCATCTCAAATCGCTCAAAGATCTTTTTGATGTACCTTTGTTGGGATAAAAATAATTTCTCGGAACGTCTATCCCTTGAAATTTCTATTCCCAAAATTTTTTTCACTCCACCTAAATCCTTCATCTCAAACTTAGAGTTAAGCATGATTTTAAGTCTTACAATTTCGAATGGATCCTTAGTTGTAATCAATATATCATTAACATAAAGCAACAAATATATGAATGAACCATCATCAAGACATTGCATTATATGCAACTGTCATACTTACTTTGTGAAAAACCAATACTTATCATGAAGTAGTTGAACTTTTTGTACCACTGCCAATGAGACTGCTTCAGATCGTAAAATGATTTTCTAAGAAGGTAAACATGATCTTTCTTACCTTCAGGTTTGAAGCCTTCCAGTTGTTGCGTGTATATGTCCTCCTCAGTGTCATCATGAAGGAAAATGGTATTTACATCTAACTGCTCTAACTCAAGATTGTTTGATGCAACAAGGGCCAAAAGTGTCCGAATGGACGTATGTTTCATAATGGGAGAGAAAACATCATGAAAACAAAATCCCTCCACTTGATTGTAGCCCTTTTGCGACCAATCTTTCCTTGTACCTAGTTTTTTTGGAACTTGAACGTTCCTTTTTCTTAAACACCCATTTGCAACCAACTATATTCTTACCGATGGATGGTTTTACTAGCTACCAAATCTCGTTCTTTTGAAGTGATTTCATCTCTTCTTTGTCACATCCAAAAATTCGGCTTAGAAGAAATTGGATTAGTGAAACCAAGAGTAGTCGTGTCTTGATTCTTAAGTCATGACTGTGAAAATTTTGTAAAGTGAATTAATCTAGTTCAATGGTTAAGTATTCTGGATGTGCGTGAGAGGTTTTGTGTTCAAATCCTTCCTTTAAAATTTTGTCATTTTTTTATTCAATTCCTACCCTTGGTGGTTTGAATTAAATTTATTTTATGTCTAATTCATGACAAAATGAGCTTGTAGGTTTAATGGTAACGTTTCAGCTTACCTTGGTTAAGTGTTTGATTTCCTGTGCGAGCAAGTGGAAAATTTTTTTTATTTCCCATGCACTGTGCCGCTTAAGTGGATGTGGTAGTGTTAAAATTGGATTATGATTAATCTATTAACTTGTTAAATAAAGGGTTTAATGGTTAGTTTGTTTTTTTATATAAAAATAATAAGATAATATTTATATTATTGTTAATTAGTTTAAAAAAGCAAACAAAAATAATGGTTTACACTTTGTTTCCCACTTCCTCACATCATGCCCTTTTTCTTTCAAGTTTTAGTTTTTCCCATATTGCCATTCCTCAATTTTGATTTTTGTTTTCTCCCTTTGGTGGTTGCGCAACTAAAAAAAAAACAAGAAAGAAGGATAATCAAACATCACCTTCGACTCTTTTATTTCAGTAACTCTACTTTATTGTGGCGTAATTCGTTATCACTATTTTTCGTGTTGTGCGTATAACACCCTTAACCCATATCTGTCACCGGAACAGGGTTACAAAGCATTACCGGAGTTTATAGATCAAGTACAAACATTTCATATCATTTCTCATTCATTTCATAAAACCATCATAATCAATCATATTGTCCGTTATATAAGCCTTCGAGGCCCAAAAGATGCAATAGAAATAAGTCGGGAGTAATCCGGGTTATAAGAGAATTTTTCACAAAATTTCAAACATTTTCCTAGGTGCAGGGAACACACGCCCGTATGGCCAGGCCATGTGTCACACACGGTTAAGAGACACGTCTATGTATCAGGCCATGTGGATATTCGAAATAGGAACACACGGCCGTGTCTCAGCCCGTGTCAATACCCGTGTAACTCTCTGACTTGGGTCACACGGCTAACCCACAGGCCTGTATGCTAGGCTGTGTGAGCATAATGACTTGCATTAATTAGGTGCAAGGGTTACACAGCCAAGCCACACGCCCGTGTGGATAATTTTGAGTATTCTGTTTCTCAATTTTTAAGAAGCAGGGGATACACGACCAGATCACATGCCCGTGTGTTAGGCCATATGTCACACATGGCTGAGACACACGCCTGTGTGGACGAAAATAGGCCATTTTCAAGGCCAATTTTCTCACCCAAATTATCTTCCACCTACATCAGCAGTTTAACACATTCACAAGGCAATACCAATCATTCAAATCAAACTAAAACCATGTTTAGTACATGTTATAACATCTCATACTTCTAAGTAATCAATTTCCTCTAATTGACCCAATTCACATACATGTATATCTTACCAATTATACTAACTCAAATCAATTAACAATGAGCCTATATGATTTATATCACTTAACCAATTCAAAGACTTATCAAACATATTAAGACCATATATAAGCAAATCAAAATATGTCCATCACAAGCCATTCCAATGGCTAGTTACAACCAAACATTTACATTGCCTCATTGGTTATATTTAGCCTATACATGCCATTATAAATAAAATTATTTTGCGATATATATACCAAAAAGTCCGAAGGATAGTATGATGTGGCTCCGACCAACTTCCAACATTTACGAGCTTCAGAGTACTATAAAACAGAGGAAATAAAACAGAGTAAGCATTTAATGCTTAGTAAGTTCGTATAACGAAAAATTTACTTACCATGCATTTACATTTCAAGTAAACATTCAAAATACATCCAAAGTAAAGTGGCTAGTAGCCTAAACACACAACTTTATCAAACATGTTAGTCATTTATTTCACATGAATATCAAGAATCATGTATGAGCTCATCCATATCAAATTTCCATGTACCTCGTGTATATACAGGTAACGATTCACTTTGAATTCATTTATTTTCTAATATCAGGATTTTTCTCATTAAATCATTTAAAATATCAATGGATACCCGGGTAGTACACATGAAGTGTACAAATCTGTAATCCATCAATTCATATTTAGGAGTGCTCATACGAGCACATAAACGGGAAGCTCTTTCGAGCCATATAATGGGAAGCTCATGTGACCCATGTAACGGGAAGCTACGGAGAGCAATTATTGGGAAGCTCATATGAGCCAATTTCGGGAAGGTTCAGGCGAGCCAATATCGGGAAGCTCAGGAGAGCCATTAATGAGAAGCTCACAAAGAGCCTTTAATCGGGAAGCTTACAAAGAGCCATATATCGAAACGCTCATAAGAGCTGCGGTGTGTCCACAACGCATGTAGGATCACAACCAAATTGGGATGCTCCGAAGAGCTATTAATGGGAAGCTCATAAGAGCTAATAACCGGATGCTCTTTTGAGCTGTGGTGTGTCCGCAACATATGCAGAACCACAACCAATACGAGAACCCTGTATCCATCAAATTTTATTTATTCAAACGAAACTTAATATTTGTCGGATATATTTGGATATGTGTTCAATACTTATACATGGAAATTATACATTCCACACACAAAAATATTCAATTTAAAACATTTTAAATACACAATTTAATTACAAGAACTTACCTTGACAATGTTCATGCACACAAAAGTTACTAATTCACTACTTTCTCTTTTCCTCATTCTAACTCTGTATTTGGTCTATCCAGATCTAAATGAATGAATTTAACATCAATTTAATACATTTCATATTCAATTTGATCCAATTCACATCTTAGGCAAAATTACCATTTTGCCCCTATACTTTTAATTAATTTTGATTTCGTCCCTAGGCTCAAAAAATAAAATTCGTTCAATTTAATCCTTATTCCAAGCCTAACAAATTTTTACATATTACAATAAAAGACCATATATTTCACAAAAATCATAATTTTTCCATAAATTTCACATCTTTTCAATTTAGTCCCTAAATCATAATTTCATCAAAATTCCTTTTACAAAAGTTGTTTATCTATCAACAACCTTTCATTTTCTACCATAAAACTTCATAATTCATTCATACTTATCCATGGAAAAACTTTAATACCTTAATAACTTTGCAAATTAATCCCGACTTAGCTAGATTAAGTTATTACAATATCGAAAATATAAAAATTACTAAAAATGGGACAAAGAAACATACCTAATTAAGCCAAATAAGTTTGCTCAAAACACAATTTCCATGGATAGGGTTTCCATGTTTTAATTTTTGTGTCGTAACCATTTTTTTTGAAGACGACAAAAAGGGTTCGACATTGGGTTTTAAAAATAGGAATAAAATGAGAGTCGCCACCGACCTTTATTTGGTGTGATCGGATCACCTTTATTTTAATCAAACATTTTGTTTTACTAAAACTGTGTTTTTGGTCTGCGTAGTTTTGAAAATCGGGTTCGGGAGTCGGTTACGCACGAGGAAGGGCTAGCACCCTCGATACGCCCAAAATTGGTACCAAAATGATTAATTAGTGTCTTAATGTCGGAAATTTGAAAAGATTTTTTTTTATATTCGGATCTTAAAAAGTTTAAATAGTTGAGGCCGAAATTTGAGATTTCTTTATTCCGAGAGGATACAAACATCACATCCAGCACGTTAGGACACGATATTCGAAGCCTTCGTAATCAAAGTTATCTCGGAGTTCGTAAAATTTATTAAAAAGATGTTTAGTGTTTTAGTCAAACGGAAAATCGCAACCCAGCACGTTAGAGCACTATTCTCCGAATTTCTAAACACATCAACATTGCCTTATTTAAAAAATTTTGAACGAAATAAAGTGGTTTTTGTAAAATGTTCTTTGATCTTATAATGTTTAAGCTAAAAATAAGTGTAGGTATTCGGGCTAAAAAAATCGAGATTTCTTTGCTCCGAAAAGATCTAAACATCACATCCAGTACGTTAGGACACGATGTTTTAATCTTTCGTAATCAAAGTCGTCTCGTGTTTTATGGAGTTAGGTCGAAGTATTTAGTGAAACGGAAAATCGCGACCCAGCATGTTAGGGCACTATTTTCCGAATTTCTAAATACAAAACATTGCCTTTATTTTTAAAAAACTTTTAAATGAAACGCGATAATTTCACGAAATGTATTTGTTTGATGATGTAGCAAAAGGTTAAGAAAACAAATATGGACTCAAACACGAGAAATATAAAAATACTACTACTACTAATGATAACAATGACAATAATAATAAATAAACTAATAATATTAATAATAGTAATAATAGTAAAAAATAAAATGATAACACATACAATCATAATAATAGATGATAATAATAGCAAACCAAAAAATAGTGAGAATAATAATAAAACAAATAGTAATAATAATATAATAATAATAGCAATATAGCAAAAATGGTAGAGAATAAAAATAATATTAGAACAATGACAATGAAAATATAAATAATACTAATGGTGATATATAATGCATAAATAATAATGTAAAATAAAACGAAAGAAAAATAAAATAGTAATAGTCTTTAATAAATAATGTAATATATGCAAAAGAATAAGCAAATATAATATAATATAATAGTAATAGTAAAAATAAAAATAATAATGATGACAATAATTTGGTAACAAAACAATAATAGAGATAATAATAATAATATAATGATACAAATACTAAATAGTGATAATAACAGTAGTTATATAATAATATAATGCTAGTAATGATAATGGAAATAATAATATATGTATACATGTATATAAATAAAATAAGTAAGTAAGATAAATTAATAATTAAATAAAATAATAAATAATAATAATAATCGTAATATTAATATAAATAATGGTAAATACAATATAATATCAACAATATCAAATACAATAGTAATAATAATAATAATAATAATAATAATAACATAGAAACAATAGAAAAGGATTAAATTGTTAATTAATAATATTAAATAAATAAAAAATAGATGATAGTAAAATAAATAATAATATAACAATAGTATTAATAGTAAAATAATGATAATTGTAAATAATAATAATAATAATAATAATAATAATAATAATAATAATAATAATAACTATAGAAAAAGGACTAAATTGAATTAAAAAGCATAATTTCGGTAGATTTGAAATAAAAGAAAGCTAGGATCCATTTATATGCGCGAAAAGACTTGGGGGACTAAAATAGCAATAAACCCCTTCAGTCAAAATGCGCCGCAGCATTAGGGACCAAATTGCGAAATGAGATAAATTATGGGTAAAATTTAAAATAAAAAAACTTGATTGCAAATGTCGAAAAAGCGGAAGGACCGAATGCGAAAATAGCCCTTTTGCAAAACACGCGGACCCTAAGCGGTCGGATCGGATCGGGTCGGGTCATGTCAAACGACGTCGTTTTGGGGCTTAAGAGGCTGCCCAAACGACGTCGTTTGGAGGCCTATTTAAAGGCCAAAATCTGGAAAAAAAATCAGTCTCTGCTCACTTTAAAAAAAAATTTCTTCTCACCTTTTTTCTCTGCGGAAGGAAGAAATCCGTGAGGGGGCCACGACCGTCAGCCGGCCGAAGTCGCCACCGCCCACTGATGGCGGAAAAGGTAAACTTTATTATTTTTTGTTTTTTTATTTTATTAACAGTTCATATATATATATGTATTTAAGTGTATCCATGAAAATAAAAAAATATAAAAGGTTTTGAAAAATCACCTTTTCCGGTTTACATTTCAATATTTGCGATCTACTTTGTTTTTTTGCTTTTTCTTCTTTTGGGTTTGAATATGTCTTTCTTTTGTATTGATTTGAAAAAAAGAATCCCTTACAATAGATCTTAATCGGCTTTTTATAGCCATTTACAAAAGATTTTTTGTATTTTATTAGGCTCTGCTTCGCATTTGCGTGTTCCTTTCCTTTTGCAGGCATGGGGAGTAAGTGGAGGTCGGTGGCCAATCGTCGATGGCGGTGGTGGTGGCGTCGAAGCAGGCGTCGAAGTTGAAGAGTCGAGGCGGTGGCTAGGGTTTTCGAAACCCTAGCATTTCAAAAATTTTTTAATTTTGGGCCTTCGGGCCTATTTTTTTGGGTCCTTTATTTTTATTTTTATTTCTTGTTGTTTGGGTGGTGAAATGGGTGCATCAGATGCCCTCTTTGCTCATTGTCGTATAATTGACAATAGAGCAAAGACATAAGAAAGACCCATTTTGCCCGGTCTTAGTGGGCCTTAACTTCTTTTGGCGTCTTTTCTTCAGGTAGCGTCACTTACGCCCGCCTCTTGTTGCTTGATCCACTCCACCGATATGTGGCTTCAATCTACTCTTTCTTTGCGACTTCAATGGGATGTGACTTGTTTATTTTTGGTCTGTTCTTGCAAATTTAGGAATGTCTAAACTGCTATCTTCAATCTGATCCTTGCAAACTCAGGGATCACCAGATTGAGTCTTTGATCTGCTTCTTGCAACTTCGGAAGGTCTACTTTCTTCAATCGATCCTTGCAAACTCAAGGATCGCCAGATCGATATCTTCGATATGCTTCCTGCAACTTCAGGAACTTTAAATCTACTTTCTTAGATCTGCTTCTTGCAACTTCAAGAAGGTCAAATCTGCTATCTTCGATCTGATCCCTGCAAACTCAAGGGTCACCAGACTGAATCTTTGATCTGCTTCCTGCAACTTCAGGAACGTCAAATCAGTTATCTTCCAATCTGATCCTTGCAAACTCAAGGATCACCGATCAATCTTTGATCCGCTTCGCAACTTCGGAATGTCAAATCATTATCTTCGATTTGCTTCTTGCAACTTCAAGAAAGTCAAATCGCTATCTTCGATCCGCTTCTTGCAACTTCAAGAACGTCAAATCTGCTTTCTTCAATCTGATCCTTGCAAACTCAAGGATCACCAGACTGATATCTTCGATCTGCTTCCTGCAACTTCAGAAAGGTCAAATCTGCTTTCTTTAATCTGATCCTTGCAAACTCAAGGATCACCAGATCGAGTCTTTCGATTTACTTCTTACTCCATAGGAACTTCGAGGAAATAAGAATTCAGGGAGAAGAGATTCGTAGTCTCCATCTTCTCTACCGAAACTTCAAAGAAATAAGGACTTATCCTCATTGTTAACTCAGGGAGACGGGATTTGTAATCTCAACCTACTCCACGGGAACTTAGAGGAAATAAGAATTCAGGGAGAAGAGATTTGTAATCTCCATCTTCTCTTACTGAAACTTCAAGGAATTAAGGATTGATCCTCATTGTTAACTCAGGAAGACGGGGTTTGTAATCTCAACCTACTCCACGGGAACTTCGAGGAAATAAGAATTCAGGGAGAAGAGATTCGTAGTCTCCATCTTCTCTACCGAAACTTCAAGGAATTAAGGATTGATCCTCATTGTTAACTCAGGGAGACGGGGTTTGTAATCTCAACCTACTCCACAGGAACTTAGAGGAAATAAGAATTCAGGGAGAAGAGATTCGTAGTCTCCATCTTCTCTACCGAAACTTCAAGGAATTAAGGATTGATCCTCATTGTTAACTCAGGGAGACGGGGTTTGTAATCTCAACCTACTCCACGGGAACGTTGAGGAAATAAGAATTTAGAACTTTTCAATTTGCTTCCTTACTATTTTCAGGAAGACTTCAATCTTCAATCTGCTCCCCTACCATCTCGAAGGAGCAAAATCTGAACTTTTCAATTTGCTTCCTTACTATCTTCAGGAAGACTTCAATCTTCAATCTGCTCCCCTACCATCTCGAAGGAGCAAAATCTGAACTTTTCAATTTGCTTCCTTACTATCTTCGGAAGACTTCAATCTTGATCGCCCCACTAACGTCTCGAGGGAACGAAATCTGATCTTTTCAATGTGCTTCCTTACTATCTTCAGGAAGACTTCATTCTTCAGTATGCCCCACCAACATCTTGAGGGAACAAAATCTGAACTTTGATATTGCTACACTGTTCTTTGAGGAACCTGTCCCGTAGAATTAATTTTATGTGCCTATGCTTATGCAAATGGCGAGGATGCTATGATCAGAATGACTCAAAGCCTCTTAACTACATGCGTTAGGGATGACACTTTCATGAATGCAGAATGCCGTGAGAATGGTCTTTTTACAATGATTAGGATGCAATGATCAGAATGAATCGAATGCTCCTAACTAAATGACAATGGATGACTTTTGCATGAATGTAGAATGTCATGAGAATGGTCCTCTTATGATGATTAGGATGCAATGAGTCGAATGCTCCTAACTAAACATGCTTTGAAATGATGTATGAATGCAAAATGAAATGATCCTTTTTTTTTTTTTAAAATGCTTAGGGTCATCATTGCTCGTAGTCCATTAATGTTGATACGCTATCATGCTTTCTCGTTCAGCCGGTATCTTTGATAGAAAACCCAAAAACAATGATCATATTCTGCTCAACAAGCTTGCCCCACTGTAATTTCAGGGTCCCTTCTACTGTACCTTCTGAGACATAAAGTTTGTATCTCTCCCTGCAACTTTAGAAGAATAACATTTGGTTTCTTCTACCTATCCTGCTGTAACTCCGAGGTATAGGATCAATTTGATCTGTTACACCATTCACTGGTGTAATGACCAGATGTGTAGGCCTGATATGTGCATGAATGCAGAGTATCATTTTCTTTTCTCGAGAATGGTCTCTTTGTACTGCTGGGTTGATATTGCTCGTTATCTGTCAAGGTCGTATCACCGATGAAAAATAAAAGGTCCGAAGAGATAATCCTCTTTCTCCCATATTTCCAAGCCTTGAGCTGAGTGAGTTCTAAACAATAGTCTGTTTGTGTCCTTGTATTATTCGAAGCTTCGAGTAATATGCAAAACTCCTTTTATGAAAGTATTATTAGTCCACTAGTCGTTATTTCAATGCAAAATGCTTGAAAAAGATTGTAACAATGGACAAAAAGGAAATTGATTGGGAGCATAGTTCGAAACAAACAAATTAATCAATGCTAGCAAAGGTAATTAAGAAGGAATTTTATCGGTGGTTTTTGAAAGGAATAAAATAACCACAAGTAACAAAATGGGTAAAATGGAAACTAAGTGCCCCGGATATCGCAGACTTGAGCTTCTCTGTTCCAACTTCTTGAGAACCATTTTGAGCTTAATACGTGTTTAGGGGATCCAGTACTTTGACGATGCCCCAAGGCGTAACATACTTCTTCGAGCGTAGCAAGACTCTGTATGCCCTACTTTCGATCAAAATTTTGAAATTTGCTCTTTTCGGTTTTCAACTCAAATACCCTTTGGTCTCAAAGCGCCTTTGGGGTTTTCGCCTTGGCCTCTCCTCTTTTCTTTTTCTTTTCCTTTTTTGTGTTTTTGTTTTTTTTTTTTTTTGGAAAACTTTGTAATTTTGGCATATGAAGCGATCTTCACCCTCTCAGTGAGGTAACCAACGACCATGAATATGAATCGGTGTTGGCTAAAAGCTTTGAGGAGGCCGGCTTGTTAACATCCATGCTTCATATAGAGAAAAAGGAGAAGGCACAGTCTTCCTCGACTTATGGTATAACAGATGCAATTTCCTTCCTTGGTGAACCAATAGCCCGAGCCTCTTGATTAGCTAGGTCATTTGCACAACATGGGTTCTTTAAACCCCAACTTTTAACAAAGATACCCATGTTTTAGTAGTTTGGGCATGTCTCAATATGATCGTCTGAAAACCTCTTGAATTTCTAAAATAGCTCAACGATGCCTTGCCTTATTCCTACAAGGAGCTACGCTTCCATCCTCATCTCCTTCGTTAGTCCATAACGTCATTGACACTTCACAAGGTAGGATCTACCATTGGGGAAGTAAGTCGCAATCTTTGTCATCTTCAAAGCCCTTAGATCCCTCTAGATACATATCTCACTAAAAGGGAGTCAAGAATGTCGCTCATGTCATTGATATCTGGGGCCCATTGTGGCGAGAAAATCCAAAGAATAAATGATCTTAAGGATGATTATTCGTATGATATGGTTATGAGTGAAAGAATATTCCGAATGAAATGTAAAGAATGAAAATATTTACTTAGAAAGATGCATTTTATTGAAATAAAAATTCTGGACACAAGCCTACTTCTCAAAAGAAAACTTATTGCTTCCAAGCTTGAAGCAACAAGTGTGTTTTACACATTACTCTAGATTAGCTTTAAAAATACATGTTTTTTCCACAGTCTCATTGTTCAAAACACTCCCAAGTACATAAAGGCAGATGTTCGGAAAACTTTTTTTCCTCAGTTCTCCTCGGGTACACCATTGGAGTTCTGATCTAGGTTTCTAATGACTTCTTTAAGGAAATGCAACTCTCCTACCCCCAGTTTCAATTACCACTGCTCCGTCATCGAACTTCACAATACCCATGTTGATGAGATTTTCCACCAATTTCTTGAAAGTAAGGCAATTTTCTATCGAATGGCCTGTGATCCCCGCGTGGTACTCACACTGGGTGTTTGGGTCATACCATTTTGGGTATGGAGGTTGCATCGGTTTTGGATATTGGGGGGACACTACGTGTGCATCAAATAAGCTTTGATACAACTCCTTATACGTCATAGGGATTGACGTAAATTGGAGTTTTTCAATGTTTTTCCTTGTGTGGGATTCTTTCCTTGATGAACCTTGATACTCAGTAGGCTGATTTGGGTCCCTCATGTTTGTATTATTCACCTCGTCATCCTTTCTTCTAGGAAAAGGCCTTCTACTGGTTTCCCAAACTTCAATCTTGCCGCATCTGATTGCATGTTCGATCATTTCCCCTGCCATTATCATGTCGGCAAAGCTCTTAGTGGTACTCCCTATCATATGGGTTATGAAAGGAGCCTTCAGGGTGTTGATGAAGAGTATGGTAGTTTCTTTTCTAAAAGGGTGGTTGAACTTGTGTGGCTACTTCCTCCACCGTGGGCATATTGCTGAAACTTTCGTTTGGCTTTTTCTCCATATTTTAGGCGTGATTCGATCAGAGCTATATCGGCTACGTGTCGTATTGTTTCGTGAAGGCTGTGCTAGGTCCCTCCACGACTTGATCCGGTGCAATTGAGTGATTGTACCATTTGGCATGACCCGGCCAAACTATCCTGAAAATAATGAATAAGCGGTTGATCGTTTTAACATATCCCGCCATCCGTCGACGAACATTGTGATGTGCGCTTGAACAACCGGTCCCATTGTATTTTTCAAAATCTGGGTCTTGAACTTTGGCGAAGTACGAGGTGCAGGACTAGGCTCAAGTCTTTAGCGTCTACCCGTGGCGATGGTCGTGATTTCTATTTCCTTAAACTTTTCTTCTAACCATCTGCAACGATCCTCGAGTTGTCTGGGAAGGTTTGCTTTTGCCTTATCCATTTCAGCCATTTCATCAAGATCGGGGACTATAGGATTAGCCGGACCTTCTCCGGGATTAGTGCCTGAACCAGTCGGAAAGTGCGCTGGCATTGCAATCTCAACCTGGCACTGTGGCCTGATAACAAAAGGCGCCCTTTGGGGACATATTTCTGGTGGTGCTTGGGTATTAGGTGGGGTAAAACCCGGAGGGTAAACAGGGTCGTCATTATCGTTTCCCAAACTAGTAGCAACGCCCTTTCCTTTCTCACGTTCCTTGACCAGCAACTGCACCAACTGATTCATCATGCTACTCTGAGATTCCTGCATCTGTTCTATCATATCTTGTTGTATCTTGATTAATCGTTCTTGCATTTGCTCTTGTATTTCCTTTTGCATTTGTTCTAGCCTTTCTATTCTTTGATCCATGTCCTCTAGGTTACTGAAATAACTTCGCCTAATTAGGGCCTTTCTACAAATTTTAATGCATGTGACATGATGCAATGCAAATGCATGAAATGCAATGCAATTGCATGCAAATGCACGCAACAAGAAAGAGAGGCGTTGATTATGAATTCAATTTTATTAGAAGAACTTTTCTAGAAAATACGTTTCTTTACATAAAACGGACTGCATATACGGCTTTATCCTCATAATCCAGGTGAAAATACCTATCCTCTTCTTCGTATCCGGATGTTATGGTTGTGCCCTGTGAACTTTTCTCAATGAATATCTCTTCTAGCTCCTTGTTGCTTGGTCCAGGCCGTGCTTCTTCACTCGCTTATCCTCCGCGATGTTTATAAGCTTCTTTTAGAAAATGGAGACACGATGGCTCTTCAATAATCCTTGTCGGCTTGAATCCTCGGGCAGAGTCTTGTATTCTTCTGTGGGTTATCAGTCCGCTCTTGTTGTTTACCTGGACTATGTTCGAATGACCGTATTACAATCCACTTTATCAAGTAACACATTTCCTTATGATAAACTCTTCTATTTAGCAATCGAATATGAATCAACACCTTCTTTCTAAGATGATGCGGTGTGATGCAATGCAATGCAATCACAAACAAAACAAAACACGTTAGCACAGGAGAAATAAACAAAATAGAGTATCTATCCAGGTGACCACTAGAGGTTTAACATAGTTCTATCTAAGGTGGGCTCCTAGGGTTTACTACATGTGGTTTGGTTCTAAGGAGGGGTACCTGAACCAGTAGATTCCTCGATCTTCACCCATTATAGGCTCATATAGACCGAGTTCGATTCGGGGAATACATTTCCCTATGGTGCACGGAGATGAAAATCTCACGAAGACATAGGTACGGATGTATCCCGAAAGCGATCCACTATCCTGCACGGAGGTGAAAACCTCACGAAGGAGTAGTTTCTCACTCTCACCTAAAGGTGTGGCCACAACGGTCATGCAATGCAATGCCGCGATTAAAACAACATGCAATACAAATATGGTAATTTTCAAATCAATCTTTCAAACTTCCGACAAAAGACAGAAAATAATCAATTTATGGCTTGACTCTCTAAATCGGTCCCCAGTGGAGTCGCCAAGCTGTCGTAACCATTTTTTTTGAAGACGACAAAAAGGGTTCGACATTGGGTTTTAAAAATAGGAATAAAATGAGAGTCGCCACCGACCTTTATTTGGTGTGATCGGATCACCTTTATTTTAATCAAACATTTTGTTTTACTAAAACTGTGTTTTTGTGCGTAGTTTTGAAAATCGGGTTCGGAGTCGATTCACATACGAGGAAGGGCTAGCACCCTCGTCGCCCAAAATTGGTACCAAAATGATTAATTAGTGTCTTAATGTCGGAAATTTGAAAAGATTTTTTTTATATTCGGATCTTAAAAGTTTAAATAGTTGAGGCGAAATTTGAGATTTCTTTATTCCGAGAGGATACAAACATCACATCCAAAGACGTTAGGACACGATATTGAAGCCTTCGTAATCAAAGTTATCTCGAGTTCGTAAAATTTATTAAAAGATGTTTAGTGTTTTAGTCAAGCGGAAAATCGCAACCCAAAGACGTTAGAGCACTATTCTCGAATTTCTAAACACATCAACATTGCCTTATTTAAAAAATTTTGAGCGAAATAAAGTGGTTTTTGTAAAATGTTCTTTGATCTTATAATGTTTAAGCTAAAAATAAGTGTAGGTATTCGGGCTAAAAAATCGAGATTTCTTTGCTCGAAAAGATCTAAACATCACATCCGATGCGTTAGGACACGATGTTTTAATCTTTCGTAATCAAAGTCGTCTCGTGTTTTATGGAGTTAGGTCGAAGTATTTAGTGAAACGGAAAATCGCGACCCAGCATGTTAGGGCACTATTTTCCGAATTTCTAAATACAAAACATTGCCTTTATTTTAAAAACTTTTAAATGAAACGCGATAATTTCACGAAATGTATTTGTTTGATGATGTAGCAAAAGGTTAAGAAAACAAATATGGACTCAAACACAGTAAATATAAAAATACTACTACTACTAATGATAACAATGACAATAATAATAAATAAACTAATAATATTAATAATAGTAATAATAGTAAAAAATAAAATGATAACACATACAATCATAATAATAGATGATAATAATAGCAAACCAAAAAATAGTGAGAATAATAATAAAACAAATAGTAATAATAATATAATAATAATAGCAATATAGCAAAAATGGTAGAGAATAAAAAATAATATTAGAACAATGACAATGAAAATATAAATAATACTAATGGTGATATATAATGCATAAATAATAATGTAAAATAAAACGAAAGAAAAATAAAATAGTAATAGTCTTTAATAAATAATGTAATATATGCAAAAGAATAAGCAAATATAATATAATATAATAGTAATAGTAAAATAAAAATAATAATGATGACAATAATTTGGTAACAAAACAATAATAGAGATAATAATAATAATATAATGATACAAATACTAAATAGTGATAATAACAGTAGTTATATAATAATATAATGCTAGTAATGATAATGGAAATAATAATATATGTATACATGTATATAAATAAAATAAGTAAGTAAGATAAATTAATAATTAAATAAAATAATAAATAATAATAATAATCGTAATATTAATATAAATAATGGTAAATACAATATAATATCAACAATATCAAATACAATAGTAATAATAATAATAATAATAATAATAACATAGAAACAATAGAAAAAGGATTAAATTGTTAATTAATAATATTAAATAAATAAAAAATAGATGATAGTAAAATAAATAATAATATAACAATAGTATTAATAGTAAAATAATGATAATTGTAAATAATAATAATAATAATAATAATAATAATAATAATAACTATAGAAAAAGGACTAAATTGAATTAAAAAGCATAATTTCGGGGTAGATTTGAAATAAAAGAAAGCTAGGGATCCATTTATATGCGCGAAAAGACTTGGGGGACTAAAATAGCAATAAACCCCTTCAGTCAAAATGCGCCGCAGCATTAGGGACCAAATTGCGAAATGAGATAAATTATGGGGTAAAATTTAAAAATAAAAAAAACTTGATTGCAAATGTCTGAAAAAGCGGAAGGACCGAATGCGAAAATAGCCCCTTTTGCAAAAACACGCGGACCCTAGGCGGGTCGGATCGGATCGGGTCGGGTCATGTCAAAACGACGTCGTTTTGGGGCTTAAGAGGCCTGCCCAAAACGACGTCGTTTTGGAGGCCTATTTAAAGGCCAAAATCTGGAAAAAAAATCAGTCTCTGCTCACTTTAAAAAAAAAAATTTCTTCTCACCCTTTTTTTCTTTGCAGAAGGAAGAAATCCGTGAGGGGGGCCATGGCCGTCGTCAGCCGAGTTCGACCACCACCACTATGGGTAGGAAAAATAAACTTTATTATTTTTTGTTTTTTTTATTTTTATTAACAGTTCATATATATATATATGTATTTAAGTGTATCCATGAAAATAAAAAAATATAAAAGGTTTTGAAAAATCACCTTTTCGATTTGCTTTCAATATTTGCAGATCTACTTTGTTTTTTGCTTTTTCTTCTTTTGGGTTTGAATATGTCTTTCTTTTGTATTGATTTGAAAAAAAGAATCCCTTACAATAGATCTTAATCGGCTTTTTATAGCCATTTACAAAAGATTTTTTTGTATTTTATTAACTCTGTTTACATTTGCGTGTTCCTTTCCTTTTGCGGGCATGGGAGTAAGTGGAGGTCGGTGGCCGATTGTCGATGGCGGTGGTGGTGGCGTCGAGCAGGCGTCGAAGTTGAAGAGTCGGAGGCGGTGGCTAGGGTTTTCGAAACCCTAGCATTTCAAAAATTTTTTAATTTTGGGCCTTCAGGCCTATTTTTTTGGGTCCTTTATTTTTATTTTTTATTTCTTGTTGTTTGGGCTGGTGAAATGGGTCTGTACATTTTGGAAAGATGATGAAATAAGATGATATTAGATTTTATCATCTTTAATTATTTCTATTTCCAATTTAGTCTATTTGTTTATTTAATTTTCCATTGATGAATCATCATACTTATCTAATAACTCCTCTTAATGGTCTATTTGCTATATAAGGACCTCCAATTTTGAATTCCATAGCTATTTGATCCTTTTAGCTACTAGAATTCTACTTTTGCATTTTATGCAATTTGGTCATTTTATCAATTAAACATGTAATTGGTAAAATTTTCTTATGAAATTTTATCGACATTCCTATCATAATGTAGACCATGCAATAATAGTAAAATAATTTTCCTTCCAAACTCGGATTTGTGGTCCGAAAACCACTGTTTCGATTTCACTGAAAATGGGTTGTTACAGTGCGTATTCGATAGAAGTTTGAAGGATTTGTTATTGTGTAAGTGTTGTTGATTTCCTCTTTCCATAGCTTGTGTCTATTTCTGATGTTCCTATTAATTCGGTTCTGTGCCACGTTTTCTATTGTTACTAATTTTTTTTCTAGGTGATGCGTGTGTACATCAATTCCTTAACGAGTTAATTGTGATTTAGAGTGCTGTCGTTCTTTCAAGGGTAAGTGGCTAATCATTGTTAGAGGATGATTTCACTATAATGAAGTTCGATTATTGACTTTGTTTCTTTTGAATTAGCATTTCGGGTTTAGTAAAATCGTGTTAATTAATTTGTATGAATTGTTAATTTAAGGCTATGGAATTCTTGTCGTGGTATTTGCTTCAGAAATAAAAAAGGAGTGTAATGTAAAACTCAAAAAATAATGAATGAAGAAAAGCTTAAATGTATTCTGTTCACGTCACAGGGCCGTGTGCTAGGCTATGTGTGCCACTCGGCCATGTGCGCCACACAGTCGTGTGACAAGTTGTGTGTTGGACCGTGTAGGCCACACGGTCTGGATCAATTGGGTTGTGTGGGCCACTCAGGCGTGTGTAAGGCCGTGTGAAGGCCAATATGAAAGGGAGGTTGTTGTCGCGACTTAAAGCATAACCACTCCCAAACACAATTTAAATTTGTTAATCACAAACTCAGAAATAGAGATTTGGTTTTATAAATTAGACATCCAAGCTTGACGCTAAACCATTAAAGTTGATAAGATACCTAAAAACTAGAAGAAAATCAATCCTCCTTCAACTCACAAAGACACAAAATTCTTGGTGCCAAATCAAAGAACAATTAAGAAAAAAAGTAGCAACAAGATTTCGCCAAAATATCAAGCAACCATCTGATCAAAACTCCACTGAAGATAGATCCAAAGTCTTAGATCTGTTACCTCACCACATCATGAGGAGAAATACTCCCACCACTCCAGTATAGGATAATCACGGAATCTTGTCTCTTCAATCATAATTCAAGAGAGTACATATGAGGTGTCTCTAAAATTTAAAAGGGAAGTTTCTTATTAACTTAAAAAAAGGAAGGTGGAAGAAAAGTGATGAATGTTAAAATAAAATAAAATATTATTTAAAAGAAAATAAAAATTAGAGATTTTTAAAGTTTTAGGGAATCAAGAAAGATTATTATTTATTTAAGGTAAACTACACAACAAATCATTGCCATTGAAAAATGTTCGAATTGGTCATTGCTGTTAAAAATTTCGTTAATTCACTAACAGATTGTTGACATGACATTTTTTTGTACTTTTAACTAAAACTAAAGGCCTTTCCATAAGTAGTTCTAAATACTTTTTTTGGTTTATTTGCAACATAAGAACCATCAAACCTCATGGCCACCCAACACTCACCATAAAAACCATCACCACCCATCCTCTACTCCCTCATCTCTAATGCTCCTCACTTTGCCACCCCTACACCATAAAAACCACCTTATACGACTGTTTCTCCAACAAGCTTCTTCAACCTAAGCTTACCATTACAAAGAGGTGAGGGTTGCAAATGTTGAATTTTAAACTTCGAATTTGTTACAAAGATGATTCATGAACTGGATATGTCACTTTTTTTAGAGTGAATCTCTTAACATTTTTTGACCAACTTTTGTAATAAGTTCTAACTTTGCTTAGATGTTGACTTGCATATGTATCCACAAATGAACATGATTTATATAGTTTCAACTTTCAAACAAAAAGAAAGCACAAAGCAGAAGCTACAACAATAACAGCAACAACAATAGAAGATCGTATAAACTAGAAGAAAATTAAACCCATATCCTCACCATTTCTTAATCGAAAACTGGATGCTTTTTCTCTATTATGGTATGGGGGCAGTGGAGTGAAGAGAGATAGAGATGGGGGAGCAGGGGATGGGAGGTGATAAAGATTGGTTCTTATGGTAGGTGTCGAGCAATGATGAGGATTGGTGTTCTTATGTTGCAAATAAACAAAAAAAAATGTTTTAAACTAATTACAGAGAGGTCCCTAGCTTTAATCAAAAGTAAATAAAAATTTCCACATTAGCAATCTGTTAATGAATTAACCGAATTTTTAACATCAATGATCAATTTGAGCAATTATCTTAATTAAAGCCACTAAATTGACAAAAAAAAAAAATTAGAGTGACCAAAATAGGAACAATACTATTTTAGAGTGACCTGCGGTGTAGTTTACCCTTTACTTAAATTAATATTTTAAAGTAAATTTCATTTTCAAATTTTTGTAATGGTAAGCCTAGGTTGAAGAAGCATGTTGGAGAAACAGTATGTAAAGTGGTTTTTATGGAGGTGGCGGAGTGAGGAGCGATAGAGATAGAAGAGTAAAAGATGGGTGGTTTCTATGGGACATTGGCACTTGTTGGGTGACGATGAGGTTTGATGGTTCTTATATTACAAATAAATAAATAAATAAAAAGTGATTAAGACTAAATATGGAGAAGTCGCTAGCATTAGTAAGTAAAAAAAAATGTCAAGAGTTTATAATATTTAATGCTAAAATATATTAAATTAATTTATATTATTTTAAAATTAAATTAGATCTATAATTAATAGAGATATAAAAACAAAAGACTTTAAAATAATAATAATAATAATAATTAAGCCATTGTACTAAATTCACAAGCTTCTGTGGTCAACAAAAGGATTCATTAAGCTCCTCTATTAATGATTTCAGTATTTAACCACATTGATTGTTAAAATCAATTGATGGACATCAAACTGTGACACATAATAGCTTATAGTTTAATATTATATTTTCTCATAAAATATTAAAAATTATAATTTTTTACAAAATTATTAAAAATTAAAATTGATATAAACTTTATAAAAATAATATAAAATTAATAAAAACATATTTAAAATATTTAAAATTTTATGAAAAATTAAAAAATAAAAATTATAAACAAATATAAAATATCTAATTAATTAAAAATTATTAAAATTTTAAAAATAAAATTATAAAAAAGTCATTAAACCCTTAAAATCAAAATAAACACATGATATCGTATCAACCATTGAATAATGGAAATAGTTAATAATTGTTGCTCTTATTTTTATTGATAAATTGTTATTTTATTATAAAATTTGTATTTCTAATTTTTTAGGTATAGTACAGTTGAAATAATTTTCTAAGTATTATATGATATAGAGTATTTTTGGACAGGACCAGTGGCCGCACCGATCAGGCCATTAATTCAACCGATTTGTTCAATTCAATTAAATAATTTGTTAAAATTTTAAAAAAATTAAAAATCTTGTTCAATTGCCCGGTTCAACCGGTCTGTACCAATTTTCATGTCAACCAATTTAATGGCTTTGTTTGGTCCAACAACCTTGCCAATTCCATGTCCAACTGGTTCAACTAGTCAATCTTGTCCAGTTCAAACAACATTGGTTCTGATAACTATTCTCATTATTCAACGGTTGGTCTAATGTCACGTGTTCATTTTGATTTGAAGGGATTAATTTCTAAATGAGGAACCAATAAATAAAATTTTATAAATTTATAAATTTATATATTTTTAATATTTTATAATTTTATTTAAAATTATAATTTTAGAATTTTTATAATTTTTATAATATTCATAAGGTTTTATGAATTTTTATAATTTTATAAGTTTATATAAATTTTAATATATTTATGATTTTTATAATTTTATGTGAAAAATATAATAATAAATTAAAATCTACCATGTATCCGTCAATTAATTTTAACAGTCAATAAAGTCAAAGATGAAAACCATTAATAATGAGATTTAATTGATTTTTTATTATTAATGATATAGGCTCAATTAAAGGTGAATTTAACACATTGAGATGTCTTTCATTTTTTTTTAAGGAATTAATATAAAGTAATTGAAAAATAATATGTTAAAATATATGTGATATTTAAATAAAAATAATATATATTATTAATTTGAGTATTGAAAAAGTGTCACAATTTTTTGATAAATATGGTTGATATTATATAAATTATATCATATTAATATTTTTTTAATAAAAGCATGATGATTTTAATAAATAAAATATTATGGAATTTAAAAAATTCATCTTGGATGTATCAAATATTTTTTAATTAATTAAATAATTAAATAATTAATAATATTTTTATTATATATTTTTAATATTATATTCTTTATCATATAATGATATTATGCCCAACATTATCCCTGACTACTCCTTATGCTTTAACGACACAACTCTTTGAAAAAGAGATGGACATGATGATGTTTCTTCAAGAATTCACATCTTTTACATACTTATGTTTTGGACTAAACTTTTATGACTTTGTTATGAATTACATTTTTTATATTTTAATTTGATTAATTTTTGTTTATATATTTTTTGAATGGGTCAATTTTAATCTTGAACCAATCAATAGTCGTTAAATCTGTTTGGTTAAATTCAATTACTAGTTCTATAAATATGCACAGTTGTGGGTATACAGACGCCATAATTAACCTTGATGCAAACGCCATAATTAACCCAATAACTAGATTTTTAGTGAGTACTATCGGAAAATTATAATATGTCATGGCATTACACATTATGTTTGGGGCATTAGATTCCAAAAATAGCAGAACTTAAACAATTATTATTCGGTGATAATTAAATTTTAAAATTTTAAAATATATAAAGACTGAAAATGATCAAATCAAATAATATAAATTAAATCCATAACTTTCTTTTTCTTTATTTTATTCTTTTTCAATGTCCTCCAAAAACAAGACAAACTTTCCACATATTGAAAAGAAAGCATGGGGTTATGGTGTTTTTAGTTTATTTTCCCTTGAACAAACAGGAACCTCCATACCAAAAATCATCATCATCATCATCATCGTATATATCTTCATAATTTTTTCCAGAAGAGATAAAAGGCCCACCTAAGAATGGAAATTGGCTATTGCTTCAAGGATTCTTCATCCTTTCATTAGGTAACACAATTGAGTTTCAAGACGTCTTTTTCTGTCGTTTGAGATATAATTATCACTTCATATATGATTCGATCGATATTTGACATGCAAAAAGATATCTAATTTGATAAAAAAAAATCCTTACTTCAAGCTAAAAAAATACATTTTCGGGTGACAAAGCTTTAAGAAATCAGCAACTACTTTCAAACCCTTTAAACCACATGCATGTGCGGTGACAACCATGGATTACGCAGCCCTCTCCATAATGTTTCAATGTTTCTTCTTTGCTTTCTACTTTGCTGTCTTGTTTACAAAGTTTTAAAAGAAATTGGCACTACTTATATGATTCAAACAAAGACATTTAGCAGGCAAAAGTGGTCCTGGATTCACAACAAAAATTACATATCCCCAGTAGCCTTAAAGGACCTTTTGTGTGCAGGGGGTGAAGGTTGGCAATTTTTTTAGGGAGTCGAAATTAAATTTTAATTTTTATGATAGTTAAAATGTAATTTTACTATTTGAATAGTTTATATCTTTATTATTTTTAAAGGATTAAATTAAAATTTTTATTATTTTTAGGAAGGCCAAAATATAACGTCCCTATTTGTGTGTGAAAGTGTGTATTTTTTAAATGTTTATATCAACAGGTTGCTTCCTTTTCTATTGTTCTTGAGATGCTTGTATTCAGTATTAATTTTAGACCTACATATAAATATGAATTCAAACCCATATTTAATTGATCAATTTAAATTTAATTTAGTTTTATTTAATAATAAAAAGAATAATTTAAACCACGAACTTAGATTAACTCAAATTAAAAAATTAAACGACTGCAACATGAGATGAACTGATCAAATGTTAAAACCTGAAATTCACCATAACCAAAATCACTCATTCCAAATGAACCCTATTCAAAATTAACCTGATCCCACCCAATTGACTCAACTTGATAGAATCATTTTTCAAATATATATATATAATTAAATATACCCATAACGACAGATGCTTATATCCTACATTATCATTCAATTCCACGTCACATCCAGGCATTATCCTTTTGAAGGTGATGATTGAAAAACTCCTCTTCAAGCAATCTATGAAGTGATAAAAGGATTCCAGACTTTGACATAAAGAGAAGTTTCTGTTTTATGAACGTGATTGACATTATACATCAGATTACGGAAAACTCCTCCATAAAATTTATTCGACTTTAAATTTTCGAGACAATAAATAGTAGATTTTTATTTAGAATGTATGAATATGTAATTTTACAATAAAAAATATAATTTCATCATTTTAATAATTTATATTTTATAATTTTAAATTATTAAATTAAATTTTATATTTTTAAGGGGCTAAAGCGTAATTTTATTTTTACTAATTTATTTTAAAAATTTTAAAAGACCTAAATAAAAAAAATTTATTGTAGGGGGTCGGGGCTCTTACAACCCTTTAATTTCGCCCTTGCCCATGTCATGGTTTCAACCAAATATATAGGTTAACCTATGTATTTATCAATTTTTACGAAATTAATATTTCTACTTTTATTTGCTTAAAATTGGTCCACTAATTTTCAATGTTTGCTTGAGTTTTTTTGGCTAACTCTCTTAAAAAATTAGGTATGATTATAACTTTAGCTCCTCAACTTAGCCTTTTTCTTTAACGAATTTATTTTTTTATCTCTCATTAAATATTTTACTTTACAACATTGTATCTAAAACAGACAACAATAGGAAAGATTGTCAAACTTTTTGAAAGTATTTTTTTCACAACATTTTCAACTTTAATGATTAATTGACCTTTAATCATCCAAGCTAAGGGTGTAATTGAGCCAAGTTGAGCCAAGCCTGAATACTGTCAAGCTCGAGCTTAACTCAAAATTCAAAATTTGGTACTTGACTCGAGCTCGATCAAACATTTATTTTTAAGCTTAAGCTACTCGAGTTTGATTAAGCTCGTTTATTAATTTTTGTATTCAAGTTTGAACTTGAGCTTGATTAAGCTCGTACGTATTTGAGCTCAAGTTTAACTCGATGATTAAACTTAGGGTTAATAATATCTATTAAGAGCAATAATTTCATTTAATAATATAAAAATATTTAAAATATATATTAAAAAATAAAAAAAAGGCTTGATAAGACTCGCAATCTAATTGAGCCAAGTATTACTAAACCCGAATTCAACTTGACTAATAGCTTAAATTGCTCAAGCTTAACTCGATAATTATCAAATCGAATTCAAGTATTTTTTAAAGTCCAACTCAGTAATCTACGAACAACAGTGTCTCATTAAAGTGCCTAATCCAACACACCTTGCTGTCGTCCAATCCAATTGAGCAATAAAAGGCACTAAACTGATGCAGTGACAGTGCTTTTGAAACCAAAAGAAGCGTTAATGATTTGGATTTGGAAGTGCATACTTTAATTTGATCAAAATTAATTTTGTAATTTTTGAATTTGTTAATTTTAGTTTTATATTTTTTAAATTTTGAAATTTTAGTCCTAATTTAAATAATAGCAGTTGAGTTCATTTGATTAAATTTAATTACCAGTTTTGTACTATGCATATAATTATAGATTTGATTCATATTCTTTAATTGAATTGTTCTAAGTCCTTATACTTTTAAATTTTAAAATTTCAGTCTTGACATGACATTAAATATATAATAATATAGTTGGCACATCATATTTTAAAATGGCAGAATTTAACAATTTAACAGATATCATTTGGCGATGATTGAAATTTAAAAATTTGAAAAATACAAAAATTAAAAATATTCAAATTAAAGTATAAGGACTAATAGCGGAATTTAGTCTTGTTAATATGGTTCTTCTCCAAGAGATTTAAGTCAGAGGAAGTCTCTATTTTGTTGTTGGGAGAAATTTTGGTGATGGACAAATTGGTTAATTGTTAGAGCCCACCTTGGTACAATGTGTGAAATACTTTTCTACAATTTTTTTTTTTTTTTTTTTTGCGCTTTGATAATTACAGAGTCGCCTCTGGGGTCATGAACCTCTAATTCTATCTGGCATCTAACATTGTAATGGTGACTTCATTAGATGAAGTTGATTGTTTCCTGGATCTACAATCGGCAACCGTCGCTGATGGCAGCTGATCTTTTTCGATGAAATAACCAGGCTGATTCGGTTGAGGTAATGTACTTTCGCCGCCTAACATAAGCAACACCGATGACATCTTGGGTCTATCTTCCGGGCGTTGTTGCACACATAAGAGAGCCACATGAATACATCTTAAAATTTCACTTGTAAAGTAGGTGCCATCGCTGGTGGTGGCGTTGCCTCTGTCAGTATCTCCTATTGTTTTATTGATTAGTTCCAATGGCCTCCCTTCTGTCCACAATCTCCATGCCTGAATTTTTTTTTTTTTTAATACAATTGATTTGTTAGCATGATATCAAACTAAAAATATCCAATTTAACTCACCAACATCTCTCCTTTTTATAATAATTTAATACAAAATATTTATACTTATATATCCGACTTCGATTTGACTTAGGAGACATTTAATAGGAGACATTTATACTTACATGTTCGAGAAGATTATGGTTAATATCCGAGTATCCCCTGTTTCTCTTCTCGGTAATAATCTCCAAAACCAAAACTCCAAAACTAAAAACATCAGATTTCATTGAGAAACGTCCATAAAAAGCGTACTCTGGAGACATATAACCACTGAAAAAAGAAGAAGAAAGAATCACTCAGAATAAAAAACGTTAAAAAAACAAAAAATTTATAAATAAAAATCTACTAAAAAACAACTTACTATGTTCCGACAACTCTTCTTGTTTTGTCCTCTATTTGATCTCCACCAAACATCCTAGCCAACCCAAAATCCGAAATCTTGGGATTCATATCGTTATCCAATAATATATTGCTTGCTTTTAAATCTCTATGAATAATCCTTAATCTCGAATCATGATGAAGATAAAGAAGTCCTCGAGCAATCCCATCTATGATGTGAAATCGCCTTTCCCAGCCCAACAATTTGTTTCTTGTTTTATCTGCAACGAATATGATCAAACTTAGTTGCATTCTCAGTCGATTCATAGAGGGCAAAAGCAATGCTAAAACAACCAAACTCGTTGGACTTTTAGTTTTCAGCTCTCGATTTTTTATTATTATCAATTTTAGTCCTTATATTTATTTTTTGCTTTGATTTATATAGTTGAATCATCGGATCAATCGTGAATAATATTAGCAAGCAATGGTTAAAATCACTTGTTGATTATACCACAATGATAATCACAATTTCATATTTAAAATTACAAAAATCAAAGTTCATGTATGGCATTACACATTGAATCAAAATTTATTTATAGTATTGATATTTATCCCTACATTATATATTTAACTTTCATATAATATATTAAAATTGAAGACTAACTTAACTAGGTTTGAGCCTTAAATGTTAACCATCGCAAAGATTAATCTCGGTTTTTATGCTTATATAGACAGGTTTTAGAAAAATTAAATACAGCAATGTTAAATACTTAAAATCGAGTTTAAATAAAAGAGTATTAAGTTGAAGTTACGAACCGAAAATGAAGTTGTCTAAACTTTTATTTGGCAAGTATTCGTAGATTAGCATCCTTTCATCTCCCTTAATGCAGCAACCAAATAGCTTTACCAGATTCCGATGTTGTAGTTTAACTATCAATGTCACTTCATTCTTGAATTCATCAAATCCTTGCCTTGAATCCTTTGATAGTCTCTTCACTGCTATCTCTTCCCCTTCTTTCAACATACCCTGTTCATTCAAAAAAATGTCACTAAACACGAAATCGAGTCGTAATTTTTTTTATGTTATTCGAATTTAGATATATATTTATATTTATTTAAATGTATTTGAAGTATTATATTCGATTCCGATTTCCTTAATCAAGTTAACATAAGATATTGCTTCATAATTACCTTATATACATGACCAAATCCACCTTGTCCCAACTTCTTGTTGCTTGAGAAGTTATTTGTTGCATTGGCTATAGTTGCAAAATCAAATATTTGCATCTCCATCTTTTCCTTAGTTTTACCTGCCTCGGAATTCGCAATAAATTTTATATTATTTTAACTCGAGTACGAGTGTTGAATACGCATTACATTAACATATTTTACGTTTTTTAGTAGAATTTTTATATATTCAAAAGATTATATCTCATATCCATGTTTGAAAATATATATATTATTAGGAGAATTTTAATTTATTTATACCCTAAAAGCAAGTAATTTTATCAACACAATAAGGTTTAATGTTAAAATATGTTATTTGTGTTATTAAAATGGAAAAATATTTTATACATTGTCGGTAGAGTCCACAAGTAGGATCAAGAGGCAAACGCTCAATTTTTTAAGGCTGCAAACAAAAAAAAAACAAAATACTCACCGTTTCAATTTTTTATTGTCACTTTAAAACATGATATTTTTTAATATTCAACTTTAATAGGTAAAGTATTATGGAGGCCCCTGTATCAGGAGTTGGATTGCATTTTACCCCCTCTATGTTAGATAAAAAAAAAATTAGTCTTTTTGTTAAAATTTTCATTTATTTCTATTGTTAAAAACTAGTCCCTATATGTCAACATGAGGTACTCGTGGCATGCCATGTCTCAAATCTGGTTGTTCCTTCGACCACTCCAATTTTTAATAGTACAAATTGATGAAATTTTTAACAGAAATGAGAAATTCGCTCTTTAATCTAACCCACATCAATTAATTTACTTATTTTTTTGGTAGAGGGAGCAAAACAAAATCTCAGATACTTTTACCACTTTAATGTTATTTTCAATTTTACTAATATAATTCAAAATTAAATACACAAAAACTAAACTGTCGATAGATAAACTAGTTTACTCGTAAAACATGTCGAAAACAAGTGTCTGAATATAGAAGTTGAGGAAAAATGTTGGTTTACCTTTGTTGCTGAGATTATTCTTGAGTTTGTATAAGAGAAACAATGTTACCATGGATCCCATAGGTACTATGATGGAGATGGCTATTATCACTGCCTTCTTCTTTTCCATTTTTCTTTGAATTTTATCTGAAATATTTTTCCGAAAACAAATATTCATCAAATAAAAAGTCCATTTAAAAGATGAATCGAGTTTTCCAATTGAGTTTTAGCTCGATTGACATGGGTATTGTTGTCAATGCAGGAGGATATAAGTTCGAGTGTGCTGAAGCATATTATCCTCCTATTTATGGGTTAGGGAGGAACTATAGGTAGTTCTAGATATTGTATCAAAAAGAACAAATATAATCAAAACCTATAATTAAATTGTTAAAAAAATGAATCGAGATTTTAACTTCAAAATTCAGGCTTAATTTGAACCATTTTAAATTTTATAATATTTTATTTCATCCATCTTTTGAATTTTACATCCTTTTATCAAATAAAAATAAATATATGATATTATAATGTACATATTTCAAAATACAATAAATTGTTTAGGTTCCAAATTTTAATAAATATAAAATCTCTAATTATTAAAATTTAAATAAAATAATTTTTTAAAAAAGATAAAAATAATATGAACAACTTGAGTTATAAACAATTTTATGCAAAATTCGAGCTGAACTGGACTGGACTAAGGTGAATATATGGGAAACTATTATCATGTATAAATTAATTTCAATCCAAAACCCTACTTGATTAAACCCGCAAACACCTCTAATAATTACATGTTACTATCGTCTTATTGAATTTGTCTATGGATCGAGTCGGGTCAAATTTAAAATTTTTTTTAATATCTTAGTCTAAAATCGGACGAACTTGTATTCACTTTACATATATTATAAAATGATTTTTTATATATATTTATATTAATTATAATTAAATTTAAATAAATTCTGACCGAAATGACTAAGCTCAAAGTAAAATGATCTCATCTAAACTTAAACTATCGGCCCAAACAGATCTAATTCCACTGAAATCTAAGCTCAGCCCAATTAATATTACACTAACAATCCCCAGTATCTCTTAATTTTGATATCGAGTAAATTGATCGCTTTAAAAAAATCGAAATGATTTAATCGTTATCAATTTTAAAAATAAATAATTAAAGACAAGTAATAATGGCAGTTAAAATGTTCAATTAATCGTGCATAATTTCAATTGACCTACTTTATAGAATTAGATTTTCTTTATTTTTTAAATAATTAAATAAAAAAATTAATTGAATCCAAAATGGATAGTGAGAGGGGAAGTTGAAAAGGAAGTTTACCTAGCTCAGATATAGGCAATCGAATGTAAAGAGGTTGGACATCCAGTGAGAACTCAGTTATATCAATCAATTCATCCAACCAAACCAAGCACCCACTCCCTGTTGTAACATCCAAATTCGCATACGCCGTGCAAGCGCAGTTCTTCACACAAAATTCCTCGCATTCTTTTAAATTCATGCTACCGTTAGCCCAAGATTTTGATGTGTCCGGTAACGCCAACCGCATCTGCTTCAAAAACCCATCGCCACTACAACCCAACTCCGTCGTCCGACTGCATCCATCCGACGTATTCATCGAGCTCTTTGGTTTAAACCCTTCCAAGCACGAACACAGTGGAAACCTACCGGATTTACAACTCGCATACGATCCACATAACCCATAAGTAGAACATCCATCAGCTTGTGCCGTCGAGAAAACTTGCCATTCATTCTTCCTTTGATTCCATGTGAAACGCTGCATTAAACCAGATGGATCCATTGCGTACCTGGAAATAAACGAACTGTTTTCAGCTCCGATTTGAAGTAAATTTCGTTTTCATTGATCACGAAATTATATGAATACAAAGGAATTGGATTATCATCTGGTTTCCGAGCTGATAAATAACGACCGTCCCATGAACCTGCTCGGTAAACTGTTTCCGATCCTTTCTTCAAAACAACTTGTGGGTGACCATGAGGATCGATCCTTAATGAAAATTGACCTTGTGATGGATCATCTGATGATTTCCATGACGATATATAGTATTCGAAACCAGTGATTAAGTTTATCCCAATCTTCATCCCTGGTAAAAGATTATCACAAGGAAAATCAAAACTTTCCCAGAAAAAATTCTTTGAATCATCCTCGTTTTTCTCTTTCACTGCGAGATTTCCTGAATCGAAAAGCTGTAGAACAGGTTCATGGGGAGTTCTTGATGTGTTTGGATTAGTATACCAAACGACGCCGTTGGTTTCGTTGAAAAGTGTGAGGATTCCATTGTTGTCGAAGCTTAAAACTCCATTATTATCTGAAACCGGAGCTTCCTGTTAGCGACCCAAACGACCGTGGTGTTTGAAAATTTATACCATATTCCTACGTATCGGTTGTTCGAATTCTCTGGACTGAAAAAACCCATTTCGAAGGTTCCGTTTTCGGATTCAAGTGTTTCACCGCCGTCTTTAATGAAATCACCTGGAGTGATGATTTTCATTGTTGAGGCTTTGAAAATGAAGAAGAAAAAGAGAGTCGACCACCAAAGAATCTCCATTAATGAGAAGCTTTTACATCAATGGAAGTTCTTGATATAAGATATATGTTAAAAAGGAGGGTCATAACGTAAAATAAGAAAGAAAAGTCCTTGTGGTGTGCTTTTGGTTCATATAAGTCATTGCATGTGCCCTTTACACTTTTTATCATTGAAAACGTGGGTTGCTTTAGTCTTCTTCTTTCTTTTTCTATGTTTTGACAAAAATTATATTTGATAAAAGATTCAACTCAGTAGGGATGGTAAGTGTCTTTCTTATTTTAATTAGTGATCGAAAGTTTAATTCTCGTGTTAGGTATAAAATTTTTAAAATTCGTGGCCAATATCTAACCATTTAATTGGCCTACAGAAATTTTCAAGAATTTAATATTTTCACATTGACATTTTGAAATAAGAAAAAAAAAATACACACATGGTAGTAATGTAACTAAAAAAATAACATTGTAATAAACCTGAATTTAACAAAATAATGTTAACATCGTTAATAGCTGGACCTAGGGGTGAGCAAAACTCGATTCGACTCGAAAAAATAAAAAAAATTCAAATTTCGAGTTAAATGAATCGAATTATTCGAGTTAATCGAGTTATTCGAGTCAACTTGAATTTTTTTCGAATTTCGAGTTCGAATCGAGTTGAGTTTTCGAATTCGAATAACTCGAATAATTCGAATATCAAAATATAATATTTTACATTTTTATCCCAAACTCCCAAACTTTTTTAATTTTTCCTCAAAACTTTTACTCCTTCCACTTCCCACCAAAACTTTTATTCCCCTCTCATCCCAACCCTCCAATCTACCCAAAATCCATTTTCCACCAAAATTTTACTTTCTCATTTACTTTTTCTCAAAATTTTACTCCCAAAACCCTCAAAATTTTTATTTCCCCCCCCCCCCAAATTTTTACTCCCTCCCACTTTTTCCCTAAAACTTTTACTCCCTTCCTATCCCACCTCCCATCTACCCCAAACCCATCCCCCCCAAGTTTTTTTCTTTTGTATTTTCCCTCCAAAATTTTACTCTCCCTATTTATTTTCCCTCAAACATTTATCCCCCAAAACTTTTTATTTTCCCCCTAAACCTTTACTTCTCACCCTTTACTCTCAAATAAAAAATCAAAATTATCCAAAAAAAAAAAAAACCACTAAACATAAACTATAATAATTTTATTTATATATACTATTTATATTATTAAATTAAATTTCACATTTTATATTATTTATATTATTGAATTTTTAGTCATATTGAATATTTATATTAAAATTGAATTATTAATTATGCCATAAAATATTAGTATTAAAATTTTATATTGGTATCAATTTTACATTTTATCTTTAAAATAATTTTTATTAAAAATCACATTTTACATTTAATATATATTTTAATTCTAAAATACATAGTGACAAGAATCAAGATAATTGAAACAACTAAGCAAGCAAAGAAGCTAACCAAGATATAAAAGATTAATAAATAAATTATGAGGTGATGAAAGTTAATAAAAAATTTGATTAAGGTGGACAAATTTTATTACGATGGGTGACGGTGGTTACAAAGACCCAAAATTATTTTTTAAAATTTAACTCGAACAAATATATTTGATTCGATTCGAATTCCATCTCACTCGACTAGATTCGAGAAAATTTCAAATCAAATTAGGATGATAAAATATGATTCGTCAACTCGATTAACTCAAATTTTTTTCATTCGATTCGATTTGATTCGATCGAATGCTTACCCCTAGTTGGACCTAAATTTTAAAATCTGAAAAATGGAGGAATTAAATTGCTAAAATAAAAGTGCATGGGCTAAATTCTAAAATTAAAAAATACAATGACTTATAGCATAGATTAACCTAATATATAACGTGGATTGAAATAATTTTAAATATTTGAATTTTTAAAAAAATTAAATAATATTCAATTGAATATTCTAAAAACTATTTGATATCAACAATGCAGTTCATCCAATGATAAACTTTATTCAATTAATTATAGAGTTATGACACAATCAAACCTGAATGAGCGAAATGTTGAATCAAATCGTATCGTCTTTTCTCTATTAGGGTTATTATTCAATTTTGTATTTGTTGTTTTATTTTTCAATTATTTCTTCAATTAAGAAAAAAAGAGTAGTAAAATATTAAATAATAGTAGGAATTTAATGTATTTGGGTTATAAAATAAAATATACTTTTTTTGCATTCTTATTTATTATCATAAGAAAATGCTCTTAATTCAGTTCGGTAGAAAGTAAGTCTATAAAATCTAATGTTGTAGGTTTAAATTCTACAGAGCGTGCTTCTACTTTTGTTAGGTTGAAAATTACACCGAAATTAAAAAAAAAATTGAACAACAATTCGAATTTGACCTCTTTTGATAAAATTATTAGATTTAATTAATTAAATTAAAATTAAAGGGCTAGTAAAAATGTTAATTAATCAAAAAAATGAAAAACAAAATGTTTTATAGCTTTAACAATTAAAAAAAAGGGAACAAAATTGTGTCTAATTGCCACAAAAGAAAAAAAAATGGATCAGTCAAAGCATTCTATTTCTAGAGAAAATATTGTATGAAATTGTGATTCCACATTATCCTTATTCCTTTCCAATGGGATAATGACAAATCATATTTTTTTTCCTGATTGTTAGTCTTTTTAGTTTGATTTGAATTTTTATTTGAGAAAAAAGTTAAAAATCAGGAGGAAAAAATTTGATTTATCATTCACTCATTAAAAAGAGATAAGAGTGACGTGAAATCATAATTTCGTATAATCTTTTCTCCTATTTCTATAGGAAATAATAAAAGAACAAAATTGTTTTGAAAAGCCTCAAAAGAAACAAAAAATGGACCACTCAAAGCATTTTATTTCTCTATGCAATAATAAAAGATTTTCAAAATTGAGAGAAATATATGAATTAGGCGACACTAAAAAAATCGATAATCAATAATAATATGATTCACAAATTATCCTTCAAATTCAATCTATCACGTAGACAAATTATTAATTAACAAAAAAATAAAAATTTATTACGAGAACAAACACAATAAAAAATTAATTATAGAAGACAAGAAAACAATTTCTAACTCCAAAAAAAATAATATTTTTAATAAAAATAAGTTATCTAAAATAAAATATTAGAATCATCAAAACGAAAAAATATTCAATTAATCTATCTCCAAATATTTATTAATTAAATTTAATTTATTTTTACGGATAATAAATTCGATATTCTGAATTATTATTCATTTTATTTAATAATTTTTTTCCTTTTAATTTTATTTGAACTACTTTTCACATATGCGGCGTTTACACACTTGAGTTGACCATCATGTTTCCGTTTTGGGTTTACTAGTCCTCTTTGCTGACGACATTAATAAGACTTCCATCTCCATCAATTCTCAATAATTAAGGCCATTGATTTTCATTGAGCATAGGGTTTACATCTTATCTAGTTTACTAGTCTAAGTCTAAAGGTTTATTTTTTAAATAAGTCGAGTCTCGAATAGGATTTTTAGCCCGAATTTAACTTAAATCGACTGTTTTATTATTGTTTTGTTAATGTGTTGCTGTTATTACGCTATTATATTACTATTATTTTGTTGTTATTGTTTTGATATTGTATAACTCTTGTTTTATTGTTAATTTTACTACTATTTTAAACTCATTTTATTGCAATGTTATTTAAGTATAAATTTTTTAAATATATTTTAATTTCTTTGGAAACACTTATTTTAATGTTTGTAGTATATTTGATGTATTATATTTTTTAAAATTTATTTTTATATAAAATGATTATCTTAAAAAAATTAACACGGATGAGTCAGTCAGTTCGATTTAACATTTTTAATGTAGGTTTAATTTGGATAAAATTTTAAATCTATTTTATAAATAATTAATATTTATTGCTTAAAATATTTAAAATTTATATTTCATATATTAAAATATTAACAACAATTTATAATAATCTATTTATATTTTTATTAAAATATAATAATATTAACTAATTTAAATATTATTTAAATGCATATTTGTTACTTGATAATAACATGTCTAAAATGGACATTTTATTACTTAAAAATACTTTTTGATAGCAATGCTAAACACTCAAATTTTAAACCAAACTTTTCAAAAGCACTTCTAATCGAAGGCTTTCTAGTATTAAGGGCTCCAATCCTACACTTTCCCTTTTGTTTTAATAAATTTGTCAATGGTGAGATGATTCTAGAGTAACCTTCAAAGAAGCGTCGGTAATAATTTGCCAACTCAAGGAATAACCTCAACTCAGTTACCTTATTTGGTGGCTTCCAATCGACATTAGCGTAAATTTTGCTCTCATTCATCCGTAGGGTGTAAATGAACAAAACGTTCAATGAATTGTTCATGAATCGTTTGTATGACATTCGTTTATACCTCGTTTATTAAGCTAAATAAATGGTTATGAACAAATTTTTTATGTTCGTTTAATAAATGAAAGAACATGAATAGATGTGTGCTCGGTTTATTTATGTTCACGAACAAGCTCGTTTATGACTTGTTTATTTATTAATGATATTTTCTTATAAAATTCTATTAGTATATATTAATCAAATTATCTTGGTTTGCATTTTTTCACTTATAATATAAATTATTAATATTTATATTCGACTATTTTATATCTAAATAATATATGTGTGTATGTATTTATTGTTTATTTGTTTGTTTATTATTTGTTAACATTGTTCGTGAACATGTTTGATTAAGATAAATGAACATGTTCGTGAACATTAAACAAACAAACATGAACACATATAATTTTAAATAAATGAACATGAACAAAAATTTGAAATTCTTAACGAATACAAACTGAACACAAACAAGCTTAAAAATAAACAAACGAACATGAATAGAGGTTTGTTCATTTAAACTCGGTTCATTTGTAGCCCTATCCATCCAGATTTTGCCACCTCCCACAATGTGGCCTAAGAAAAGTACCTTACACCGTGCAAATGAACAGTTTTCCTCCTTGACATAAGCTCATTCTCTTGCATGGTTTAGAACACTTTCCTCAAATGCTTCACATGCTCTATAAGTGAATTACTGTACACCACAATAACGTTAAGATAAACAATCACAAAATGATTAAGGAAAGGCTGAAGTATTTGATTCATCAAAGTGCAGAATGTCATTAGAGCATTAGCTAGTCCAAAGGGCATTACAAAAAACTTATACAAGCCATAGTACATCATACAATCTATCTTTGGTTCATCCTCTTTAGTTATTCTAACTTGATGCTACCCCAACTGCAACTCCGACTTGGTAAACTCTCTTGCACTACCAAGTTGATCAAACAAATCTGCAATGAGTGAGATTGGATACCTATTTTTCACAATAATCTTATTAAATGCTCGATAATCGATGCACAATTGTAATGACCCATCATGCTTCTTTTGAAACAAAATTGGTGCACCATGAGGCTTTAAATGATCTAATGAACCCAACGGCTAAGAAAAATGTGACCTCATAAGAATAGGCTTGTTATATAGATCAACTGGAGATTGATAATTGACTTAAAAGTGAAGTTGCCCATGTAGAATAGATTGAGAATACAAGGTCTGTCGTGAATACTTTGTTGGAAAAATTAGTTTGAAAATTAATTTAGTTGGGGCGATGAAATTTTAAGAACAAAAATTTGTTGTGATATTTAAGTAATAAATTTGATCAAATAAAAAACATGAGGTTTCAAGACGAAGAGTGGTGCAAAACTCGATGTTGGGTACTCTGGATATGTTCAAATTCATCTAATCCAATTATAGGCCTAATTTAATCTTTGTTGAAAACTCACCAAGTCCAAACAGTGCTCGCACTTTGAAACTGAGATGCTCTTTGTCATCATGTCGAGTGGATTGTATTCTGTTCCAATTTTAAGAATCTGAACATCCCCTTAAATGATCACTTCTCAAACAAAATGATAATGAATGTCTATGTGCTTCATCCTTTCGTAATGCATTTGATCTTTTGTGAGATGTATGACACTTTGACTATTAGAATATACGACAGTTGCCCCTTTTTCACTTACGAGTTCACTAAATAGACCTTTTAACCAAATAGCTTCTTTTACAGCTTTGGTAATTTCCATGTATTCTGGCTCAATAGTACATAAAGCTATTGTAGCTTGAATTGTTGCTTTCCAATTGATGGCACAATCTCCAAAAGTGAATAGATAACCTGTGAGTGACCTCCTTCGATCTAAGTCTCCTACATAATCTGAATCAACATATCTGAGTAAGCCTTTTATGCTTCTTCCGAACTCTAAACACATGTTAGAAGTACCTCATAAATATTTGAATATCCACTTAATTGCATGCCAATGTAACTTACTTAGTTTGGCCACATATCTACTAATAGCACTAACTACATGTGAAATATGGGGATAAGTACATACCATTGCATACATCAAACTTCCAACTGTGCTTGAATAAGGTACTTTTGACATGTACCTCTCTTCTTCTTTGTTTTGGGGAGAAATTGAAATTAATAATTTACAATGTGCAACTAAGGGAGTACTTACCGATTTTGATTATTGCATCTCAAATCGCTCAAAGATCTTCTTGATGTACCTTTATTGTGATAAAAATAATTTCTCGGAACGTCTATCCCTTGAAATTTCTATTCCCAAAATTTTCTTCACTCCACCTAAATCCTTCATCTCAAACTTAGAGTTAAGCATGATTTTAAGTCTTACAATTTCGAATGGATCCTTAGTTGTAATCAATATATCATTAACATAAAGCAACAGATATATGAATGAACCATCATCAAGACATTGCATTATATGCAACTGTCATACTTACTTCGTGAAAAACCAATACTTATCATGAAGTAGTTGAACTTTTTGTACCACTGCCAATGAGACTGCTTCAGATCGTAAAATGATTTTCTAAGAAGGTAAACATGATCTTTCTTACCTTCAGGTTTGAAGCCTTCCAGTTGTTGCGTGTATATGTCCTCCTCAATGTCATCATGAAGGAAAATGGTATTTACATCTAACTGCTCTAACTCAAGATTGTTTGATGCAACAAGGGCCAAAAGCGTCCGAATGGACGTATGTTTCATAACGGGAGAGAAAACATCATGAAAACAAAATCCCTCCACTTGATTGTAGCCCTTTTGCGACCAATCTTTCCTTGTACCTAGTTTTTTTGGAACTTGAACGTTCCTTTTTCTTAAACACCCATTTGCAACCAACTATATTCTTACCGATAGATGGTTTTACTAGCTACCAAATCTCGTTCTTTTGAAGTGATTTCATCTCTTCTTTGTCACACCTAAAAATTCGGCTTAGAAGAAATTGGATTAGTGAAACCAAGAGTGGTCGTGTCTTGATTCTTAAGTTATGACTGTGAAAATTTTGTAAAGTGAATTAATCTAGTTCAATGGTTAAGTATTCTGGATGTGCGTGAGAGGTTTTGTGTTCAAATCCTTCCTTTAAAATTTTGTCATTTTTTTATTCAATTCCTACCCTTGGTGGTTTGACTTAAATTTATTTTATGTCTAATTCATGACAAAATGAACTTGTAGGTTTGATGGTAAGGTTTCAGCTTACCTTGGTTACGTGTTTGATTTCCTGTGCGAGCAAGTGGAAATTTTTTTTTATTTCCCATGCACTGTGCCGCTTAAGTGGATGTGGTAGTGTTAAAATTGGATTATGATTAATCTATTTACTTGTTAAATAAAGGGTTTAATGGTTAATTTGTTTTTTTATATAAAAATAATAAGATAATATTTATATTATTGTTAATTAGTTTAAAAAAGCAAACAAAAATAATGGTTTACACTTGGTTTCCCACTTCCTTACATCATGCCCGTTTTCTTTCAAGTTTTAGTTTTTCCCATATTGCCATTCCTCAATTTTGATTTTTGTTTTCTCCTTTTGGTGGTTGCGCAACTAAAAAAAACAATAAAGAAGGATAATCAAACATCACCTTTGACTCTTTTATTTCAGTAACTCTACTTTATTGTGGCGTAATTCGTTATCACTATTTTTCGTGTTGTGCGTATAATACCCCTAACCCATATCTGTCACCGGAACAGGGTTACAAAGCATTACTGGAGTTTATAGATCAAGTACAAACATTTCATATCATTTCTCATTCATATCATAAAACCATCATAATCAATCATATTGTCCCTTATATAAGCCTTCGAGGCCCAAAATATGCAATAGAAATAAGTCGGGAGTAATCCGGGTTATAAGGGAATTTTTCACAAAATTTCAAACATTTTCCTAGGTGCAGGGAACACACGCCCGTATGGCCAGGCCATGTGTCACACACGGTCAAGAGACATGTCTATGTATCAAGCCATATGGATATTCGAAATAGGGACACACGGTCGTGTCTCAGCCCGTGTCAATACCCGTGTAACTCTCTGACTTGGGTCACACGGCTAAGCCACACGCCTGTATGCTAGGCTGTGTGAGCATAATGACTTGCATTAATTAGGTGCAAGAGTTACACAGCCAAGCCACACGCCTGTGTGCTAGGCCGTGTGGATAATTTTGAGCATTCTGTTTCTCAATTTTTAAGAAGCAGGGGATACACGACCAGATCACACGCCCGTGTGTGACACATGGCTAAGACACACGCCTGTGTGGATGAAAATAGGCCATTTTTGAGGCCAATTTTCTCACCCAAATTATCTTCCACCTACATCAACACTTTAACACATTCACAAGGCAATACCAATCATTCAAATCAAACTAAAACCATGTTTAGTACATGTTATAACATCCCATACTTCTAAGTAATCAATTTCCTCTAATTGACCCAATTCACATACATGTATATCTTACCAATTATACTAACTCAAATCAATTAACAATGAGCCTATATGATTTATATCACTTAACCAATTCAAAGACTTATCAAACATATTAAGACCATATATAAGCAAATCAAAATATGTCCATCACAAGCCATTCCAATGGCTAGTTACAACCAAACATTTACATTGCCTCATTGGTTATATTTAGCCTATACATGCCATTATAAATAAAATTATTTTGCGATATATATACTAAAAAGTATGAGGGATAGTATGATGTGGCTCCGACCAACTTCCAACATTTTCGAGCTTCAGAGTACTATAAAACAGAGGAAATAAAACAGAGTAAGCATTTAATGCTTAGTAAGTTCGTATAACGGAAAATTTACTTACCATGCATTTACATTTCAAGTAAACATTCAAAATACATCCAAAGTAAAGTGGCTAGTAGCCTAAACACACAACTTCATCAAACATGTTAGTCATTTATTTCACATGAATATCAAGAATCATGTATGAGCTCATCCATATCAAATTTCCATGTACCTCGTGTATATACAGGTAACGATTCACTTTGAATTCATTTATTTTCTAATATCAGGATTTTTCTCATTAAATCATTTAAAATATCAATGGATACCCGGGTAGTACACATGAAGTGTACAAATCTGTAATCCATCAATTCATATTTAGGAGTGCTCATACGAGCACATAAGCGGAAGCTTTTTGAGCCATATAATGGGAAGCTCATGTGACCCATGTAACGGGAAGCTACGGAGAGCAATTATTGGGAAGCTCATATGAGCCAATTTCGGGAAGGTTCAGGCGAGCCAATATCGGGAAGCTCAGGAGAGCCATTAATGAGAAGCTCACAAAGAGCCTTTGATTGGGAAGCTTACAAAGAGCCATATATCGAAACGCTCATAAGAGCTGCGGTGTGTCCACAACACATGTAGGATCACAACCAAATTGGGATGCTCCGAAGAGCTATTAATGGGAAGCTCATAAGAGCTAATAACCGGATGCTCTTTTGAGCTGTGGTGTGTCTGCAACATATGCAGAACCACAACCAATACGAGAACCCTGTATCCATCAAATTTTATTTATTCAAACGAAACTTAATATTTGTCGGATAAATTTGGATATGTGTTCAATACTTATACATGGAAATTATACATTCCACACACAAAAATATTCAATTTAAAACATTTTAAATACACAATTTAATTACAAGAACTTACCTTAACAATGTTCATGCACACAAAAGTTACTAATTCACCACTTTCTCTTTTCCTCATTCTAACTCTGTATTTGGTCTATCCAGATATAAATGAATGAATTTAACATCAATTTAATACATTTCATATTCAATTTGATCCAATTCACATCTTAGGCAAAATTACCATTTTGCCCCTATAGTTTTAATTAATTTTGATTTCGTCTCTAGGCTCAAAAAATAAAATTCGTGCAATTTAATCCTTATTCCAAGCCTAACAGATTTTTACATATTACAATAAAAGACCATATATTTCACAGAAATCATAATTTTTCCATAAATTTCACATCTTTTCAATTTAGTCCCTAAATCATAATTTCATCAAAATTCCTTTTACAAAAGTTGTTTATCTATCAACAACCTTTCATTTTCTACCATAAAACTTCATAATTCATTCATACTTATCCATGGAAAAACTTTAATACCTTAATAACTTTGCAAATTAATCCCGACTTAGCTAGATTAAGTTATTACAATATCGAAAATATAAAAATTACTAAAAATGGGACAAAGAAACATACCTAATTAAGTCAAATAAGTTTGCTCAAAACACAATTTCCATGGATAGGGTTTCCATGTTTTAATTTTTGGAAAGATGATGAAATAAGATGATATTAGATTTTTATCATCTTTAATTATTTCTATTTCCAATTTAGTCTATTTGTTTATTTAATTTTCCATTGATGAATCATCATACTTATCTACTAACTCCTCTTAATGGTCTATTTGCTATATAAGGACCTCCAATTTTGAATTCCATAGCTATTTGATCCTTTTAGCTACTAGAATTCTACTTTTGCATTTTATGCAATTTGGTCATTTTATCAATTAAACATGTAATTGGTAAAATTTTCTTAACGAAATTTTTATACGACATTCCTATCATAATGCAGACCATGCAATAATGGTAAAATAATTTTCCTTCCAAACTCGGATTTGTGGTCCCAAAACCACTGTTTCGATTTCACTGAAAATGGGTTGTTACAGTGCGTATTCGATAGAAGTTTGAAGGATTTGTTATTGTGTAAGTGTTGTTGATTTCCTCTTTCCATAGCGTGTGTCTATTTTTGATGTTCCTATTAATTCGGTTCTGTGCCACGTTTTCTATTGTTACTAATTTTTTTCTAGGTGATGCGTGTGTACATCAATTCCTTAACGAGTTAATTGTGATTTAGAGTGCTGTCGTTCTTTCAAGGTTAAGTGGCTAATCATTGTTAGAGGATGATTTTACTATAATGAAGTTCGATTATTGACTTTGTTTCTTTTGAATTAGCGTTTCGGGTTTCGTAAAATCGTGTTAATTAATTTGTATGAATTGTCAATTTAAGGTTATGGAATTCTTGTCGTGGTATTTGCTTCAGAAATAAAAAAGGTGTGTAACGTAAAACTCAAAAAATAATGAATGAAGAAAAGCTTAAATGTATTCTGTTGACGTCACAGGGCCGTGTGCTAGGCTGTGTGTGCCACTCGGCCATGTATGCCACACAGTCGTGTGACAAGTTGTGTGTTGGACCGTGTAGGCCACACGGTCTGGATCAATTGGGTCGTGTGGGCCACTCAGGCGTGTGTAAGGCCGTGTGAAGGCCAATATGAAAGGGAGGTTGTTGTCGCGACTTAAAGCATAACCACTCCCAAACACAATTTAAATTTGTTAATCACAAACTCAGAAATGGAGATTTGGTTTTATAAATTAGACAGTCCAAGCTTGACGCTAAACCATTAAAGTTGATAAGATACCTAAAAACTAGAAGAAAATCAATCCTCCTTCAACTCACAAAGACACAAAATTCTTGGTGCCAAATCAAAGAACAATTAAGAAAAAAAGTAGCAACAAGATTTCGCCAAAATATCAAGCAACCATCTGATCAAAACTCCACTGAAGATAGATCCAATGTCTTAGATTTGTTACTTCACCACATCATGCGGAGAAATACTCCCACCACTCCAGTATAGGATAATCACGGAATCTTTTCTCTTCAATCATAATTCAAGAGAGTACATATGAGGTGTCTCTAAAATTTAAAAGGGAAGTTTCTTATTAACTTAAAAAAAGGAAGGTGGAAGAAAAGTGATGAATGTTAAAAATAAAATAAAATATTATTTAAAAAGAAAATAAAAAATTAGAGATTTTTAAAGTTTTAGGGAATCAAGAAAGATTATTATTTATTTAAGGTAAACTACACAACAAATCATTGCCATTAAAAAATGTTCGAATTGGTCATTGCTGTTAAAAATTTCGTTAATTCACTAACAGATTGTTGACATGACATTTTTTTTTACTTTTAACTAAAACTAAAGGCCTTTCCATAAGTAGTTCTAAATACTTTTTTTGGTTTATTTGCAACATAAGAACCATCAAACCTCATGGCCACCCAACACTTACCATAAAAACCATCACCACCCATCCTCTACTCCCTCATCTCTAATGCTCCTCACTTTGCCACCCCTACACCATAAAAACCACCTTATACGACTGTTTCTCCAACAAGCTTCTTCAACCTAAGCTTACCATTACAAAGAGGTGAGGCTTGCAAATGTTGAATTTTAAACTTCGAATTTGTTACAAAGATGATTCATGAACTGGATATGTCACTTTTTTTAGAGTGAATCTCTTAACATTTTTTGACCAACTTTTGTAATAAGTTCTAACTTTGCTTAGATGTTGACTTGCATATGTATCCACAAATGAACATGATTTATAGAGTTTCAACTTTCAAACAAAAAGAAAGCACAAAGCAGAAGCTACAACAATAACAGCAACAACAATAGAAGATCGTATAAACTAGAAGAAAATTAAACCCATATCCTCACCATTTCTTAATTGAAAACTGGATGCTTTTTCTCTATTATGGTATGGGGGCAGTGGAGTGAAGAGAGATAGAGATGGGGGAGCAGGGGATGGGAGGTGATAAAGATTGGTTCTTATGGTAGGTGTCGAGCAATGATGAGGATTGGTGTTCTTATGTTGCAAATAAACAAAAAAAAAAATATTTTAGACTAATTACAGAGAGGTCCCTAGCTTTAATCAAAAGTAAATAAAATTTCCACATTAGCAATCTGTTAATGAATTAACCGAATTTTTAACATCAATGATCAATTTGAGCAATTATCTTAATTAAAGCCACTAAATTGACAAAAAAAATTAGAGTGACCAAAATAGGAATAATACTATTTTAGAGTGACCTGCGGTGTAGTTTACCCTTTACTTAAATTAATATTTTAAAGTAAATTTCATTTTCAAATTTTTGTAATGGTAAGCCTAGGTTGAAGAAGCATGTTGGAGAAACAGTATGTAAAGTGGTTCTTACGGGGGTGGCGGAGTGAGGAGCGATAGAGATAGGAGAGTAAAAGATGGGTGGTTTCTATGGGACATTGGCACTTGTTGGGTGACGATGAGGTTTGATGGTTCTTATATTATAAATAAATAAATAAATAAATAAAAAGTGTTTAAGACTAAATATGGAGAAATCCCTAGCTTTAGTCAAAAGTTAAAAAAAAAATTGTCAAGAGTTTATAATATTTAATGCTAAAATATATTAAATTAATTTATATTATTATTTTAAAATTAAATTAGATCTATAATTAATAGAGATATAGAAACAAAAGGCCTTAAGAAAATAATAATAATAATAATAATAATAATAATAATAATAATAAAGCTATTGTACTAAATTCACATCCTATTGAGCCTCTGTGGTCAATAAAAAGGATTCATTAAGCTCCTCTATTAATGATTTCGTATTTAACCACATTGATTGTTAAAATCAATTGATGGACATCAAACTGTGACACATAATAACTTATAGTTTAATATTATATTTTCTCATAAAATATTAAAAATTATAATTTTTACAAAATTATTAAAAATTAAAATTGATATAAACTTTATAAAATAATATAAAATTAATAAAACATATTTAAAATATTTAAAATTTTATGAAAAATTAAAAAACATAAAAAATATAAACAAATATAAAATATCTAATTAATTAAAAATTATTAAAATTTTAAAAATAAAATTATAAAAAAGTCATTAAACCCTTAAAATCATAATAAACACATGATATCGTATCAACCATTGAATAATGGGAATAGTTAATAATTGTTGCTCTTATTTTTATTGATAAATTGTTATTTTTATTATAAAATTTGTATTTCTAATTTTTTAGGTATAATACAATAGAAATAATTTTCTAAGTATTATATGATATAGAGTATTTTTGGACGGGACTAGTGGCCTCACCGATCAGGCCATTAATTCAACTGATTTGTTCAATTCAATTAAATAATTCGTTAAAATTTAAAAAAAAATTAAAAATCTTGTTCAATTGCCCGGTTCAACCGGTCTGTGCCAATTTTCATGTCAACCAATTTAATGGCTTTGTTTGGTCCAACAACCTTGCCAATTCCATGTCCAACTGGTCCAACTGGTTCAACTAGTCAATCTTGTCCAGTTCAAACAACATTGATTCTGATAACTATTCTCATTATTCAATGGTTGGTCTAATGTCACGTGTTCATTTTGATTTGAAGGGATTAATTTCTAAATGAGGAACCAATAAATAAAATTTTATAAATTTATAAATTTATATATTTTAATATTTTATAATGTTATTTAAAATTATAATTTTATAATTTTATAATTTTTATAATATTCATAAGGTTTTATGAATTTTTATAATTTTATAAGTTTATATAAATTTTAATAAATTTATGATTTTTATAATTTTATGTGAAAAATATAATAATAAATTAAAATCTACCATGTATCCGTCAATTAATTTTAACAGTTAATAAAGTCAAAGATGAAAACCATTAATAATGAGATTTAATTGATTTTTTATTATTAATGATATAGGCTCAATTAAAGGTGAATTTAACACATTGAGATGTCTTTCATTTTTTAAGGAATTAATATAAAGTAATTGAAAAATAATATGTTAAAATATATGTGATATTTAAATAAAAATAATATATATTATTAATTTGAGTATTGAAAAAGTTTCACAATTTTTTTGATAAATATGGTTGATATTATATAAATTATATCATATTAATATATTTTTTAATAAAAAGCATGATGATTTTAATAAATAAAATATTATGGAATTTAAAAATTCATCTTGGATGTATCAAATATTTTTAATTAATTAAATAATTAAATAATTAATAATATTTTTATTATATATTTTTAATATTATATTCTTTATCATATAATGATATTATGCCCAACATTATCCCTGACTACTCCTTAGGCTTTAACGACACAACTCTTTGAAAAAAGAGATGGAGATGATGATGTTTCTTTAAGAATTCACATCTTTTACATACTTATGTTTTGGACTAAACTTTTTATGATTTTGTTATGAACTATATTTTTTATATTTTAATTTGATTAATTTTTGTTTATATATTTTTTGAATGGGTCAATTTTAATCTTGAACCAATCAATAGTCGTTAAATCTGTTTGGTTAAATTCAATTACTAGTTCTATATAATATGCACAGTTGTGGGTATACAGACGCCATAATTAACCTTGATGCAAGCGCCATAATTAACCCAATAACTAGATTTTTAGTGAGTACTATAAGAAAATTATAATATGTCATGGCACTACACATTATGTTTGGGGCATTAGATTTCAGAAATAGCAGAACTTAAACAATTATTATTCGGTGATAATTAAATTTTAAAATTTTTAAAAATATACAAAGACTGAAAATGACCAAATCAAATAATATAAATTAAATCCACAACTTTCTTTTTCTTTATTTTATTCTTTTTCAATGTCCTCCAAAAACAAGACAAACTTTCCACATATTGAAAAGAAAGCATGGGGTTATGGTGTTTTTAGTTTATTTTCCCTTGAACAAACAGGAACCTCCATACCAAAAATCATCACCATCATCATCGTATATATCTTCATAATTTTTTCCAGAAGAGATAAAAGGCCCACCTAAGAATGGAAATTGGCTATTGCTTCAAGGATTCTTCATCCTTTCATTAGGTAACACAATTGAGTTTCAAGACGTCTTTTTCTGTCGTTTGAGATATAATTATCACTTCATATATGATTCGATCGATATTTGACATGCAAAAAGATATCTAATTTGATAAAAAAAAAAATCCTTACTTCAAGCTAAAAAAAAAAAAATACATTTTCGGGTCACAAAGCTTTGAGAAATCAGCAACTACTTTCAAACCCTTTAAACCACATGCATGTGAGGTGACAACCATGAATTACGCAGCCCTCTCCATAATGTTTCAATGTTTCTTCTTTGCTTTCTACTTTGCTGTCTTGTTTACAAAGTTTCAAAAGAAATTGTGAAGCAATCTCTAATAGCTTAGCTATAAATTGGCACTACTTATATGATTCAAACAAAGACATTTAGCAGGCAAAAGTGGTCCTGGATTCACAACAAAAATTACATATCCCCAGTAGCCTTAAAGGACCTTTTGTGTGCAGGGGCTGAAGGTTGGCAATTTTTTTGGGAGTCGAAATTAAATTTTAATTTTTATGATAGTTAAAATGTAATTTCACCATTTGAATAGTTTATATCTTTATTATTTTTAAAGGATTAAATTAAAATTTTTATCATTTTTAAGAAGGCCAAAATATAACGTCCCTATTTGTGTGTGAAAGTGTGTATTTTTTGAATGTTTATATCAACATGTTGCTTCCTTTTCTATTGTTCTTGAGATGCTTGTATTTAGTATTAATTTTGACGTACATATAAATATGAATTCAAACCCAAATTTAATTCGATCAATTTAAATTTAATTTAATTTAATTTTATTTAATAATAAAAGTCAATAATTTAAACCACGAACTAAGATTAACTCAAATTAAAAAATTAAACGACTCCAACATGAAATGAACTGATCAAATGTTAAAACCTGAAATTCACCATAACCAAAATCACTCATTCCAAATGAACCCTATTCAAAATTAACCTGATCCCACCCAATTGACTCAACTTGACATAATCATTTTTCAAATATATATATATATAATTAAATATACCCATAACGACAGATGCTTATATCCTACATTATCATTCAATTCCATGTCACATCCAGGCATTATCCTTTTGAGGGTGATGATTGAAAAACTCCTCTTCAAGCAATCTATGAAGTGATAAAAGGACTCCAGACTTTGACATAAAGAGAAGTTTCTTTTTTATGAACGTGATTGACATTAAACATCAGATTACGGAAAACTCCTCTATAAAATTTATTCGACTCTAAATTTTCGAGACAATAAATAGTAGATTTTTTTATTTAGAATGTATGAATATGTAATTTTTACAATAAGAAAATTGTAATTTTATCATTTTAATAATTTATATCTTTATAATTTTTAAATGATTAAATTAAATTTTTATATTTTTAAAGAGCCAAAGCGTAATTTTATTTTTACTAATTTATTTTAAAAATTTTAAAAGACCTAAATAAAAAAAATTCATTGTAAAGGGTCGGGGCTCTTACAACTCCTTAATTTCGCCCTTGCCCATGTCATGGTTTCAACCAAATATACAGGTTAACCTATGTATTTATCAATTTTTACGAAATTAATATTTCTCCTTTTATTTGCTTAAAATTTGTCCACTAATTTTCAATGTTTGCATGAGTTTTTTGGTTAACTCTCTTAAAAAATTAGGTATGATTATAGCTTTAGCTCCTCAACTTAGCTGAAAGTGTTTTTCTTTAACGAAATTATTTTTTTATCTCTCATTAAATATTTTACTTTACAACATTTGTATCTAAAACAGACAACAATAGTAAAGATTGTCAAACTTTTTGAAAGTACTTTTTTCACAACATTTTCAACTTTAATGATTAATTGACCCTTAATCATCCAAGCTAAGGGTGTAATTGAGCCAAGTTGAGCCAAGCCTAAATACTGTCAAGCTCGAGCTTAACTCAAAATTCAAAACTTAGTACTTGACTCGAGCTCGATCAAACATTTATTTTTAAGCTTAAGCTACTCAAGCTTGACTAAGCTCGTTTATTAATTTTTGTATTCAAGTTTGAACTTGAGCTTGATTAAGCTTATACGTATTTGAGCTCAAATTTAATCTATTAAGAGCAATAATTTCATTTAATAATATAAGAATATTTAAAATATATATTAAAAAATAAAAAAAGGCTTGATAAGACTCGCAATCTAATTGAGTCAAGTATTACTAAGCCCAAATTCAACTTGACTAATAGCTTGAATTGCTCGAACTTAACTCGATAATTATCAAATCGAATTCAAGTATTTTTTAAAGTCAGAACTCAGTAATCTACGAACAACAGTGTCTCATTAAAGTGCCTAATCCAAAACACCTTGCTGTCGTCCAATCCAATTGAGCAATAAAAGGCACTAAACTGATGCAGTGACAGTGCTTTTGAAAACAAAAGAAGCGTTAATGATTTGGATTTGAAAGTGTATACTTTAATTTGATGAAAATTAATTTCGTAATTTTTGAATTTGTTAATTTTAGTTTTATATTTTTAAATTTTGAAATTTTAGTCCTAATTTAAATAATAGCAGTTGAGTTCATTTGATTAAATTTAATTACCAGTTTTGTACTATGCATATAATTATAGATTTGATTCATATTCACTAATTGAATTGTTCTAAGTCCTTATACTTTTGAATTTTAAAATTTCAGTCTTGACATGACATTAAATATATAATAATATAGTTGGCACATCATATTATAAAATGGCAGAATTTAACGAATTTAACAGATATCATTTGGCGATGATTGAAATTTAAAAATTTGAAAAATACGAGAATTAAAAATATTCAAATTAAAGTATAAGGACTAATAGCGGAATTTAGTCTTGTTAATATGGCTCTTCTCCAAGAGATTTAAGTCAGAGGAAGTCTCTGTTTTGTTGTTGGGAGAAATTTTGGTGATGGACAAATTGGTTAATTGTTAGAGCTCACCTTGGAACAATGTGTGAAATACTTTTCTACAATTTTTTTTTTTTTTTTTTTTTTGCGCTTTGATAATTACAGAGTCGCCTCTGGGGTCATGAACCTCTAATTCTATCTGGCATCTAACATTGTAATGGTGACTTCATTAGATGAAGTTGATTGTTTCCTGGATCTACAATCGGCAACCGTCGCTGATGGCAGCTGATCTTTTTCGATGAAATAACCAGGCTGATTCGGTTGAGGTAATGTACTTTCGCCGCCTAACATAAGCAACACCGATGACATCTTGGGTCTATCTTCCGGGCGTTGTTGCACACATAAGAGAGCCACATGAATACATCTTAAAATTTCACTTGTAAAGTAGGTGCCATCGCTGGTGGTGGCGTTGCCTCTGTCAGTATCTCCTATTGTTTTATTGATTAGTTCCAATGGCCTCCCTTCTGTCCACAATCTCCATGCCTGAATTTTTTTTTAATACAATTGATTTGTTAGCATGATATCAAACTAAAAATATCCAATTTAACTCACCAACATCTCTCCTTTTTATAATAATTTAATACAAAATATTTATACTTATATATCCGACTTCGATTTGACTTAGAGACCCTTGTAGCTAGAAATAACAATTTAATAGGAGACATTTATACTTACATGTTCGAGAAGATTATGGTTAATATCCGAGTATCCCCTGTTTCTCTTCTCGGTAATAATCTCCAAAACCAAAACTCCAAAACTAAAAACATCAGATTTCATTGAGAAACGTCCATAAAAAGCGTACTCTGGAGACATATAACCACTGAAAAAAGAAGAAGAAAGAATCACTCAGAATAAAAAACGTTAAAAAAACAAAAAATTTATAAATAAAAATCTACTAAAAAACAACTTACTATGTTCCGACAACTCTTCTTGTTTTGTCCTCTATTTGATCTCCACCAAACATCCTGGCCAACCCAAAATCCGAAATCTTGGGATTCATATCGTTATCCAATAATATATTACTTGCTTTTAAATCTCTATGAATAATCCTTAATCTCGAATCATGATGAAGATAAAGAATTCCTCGAGCAATCCCATCTATGATGTGAAATCGCCTTTCCCAGTCCAACAATTTGTTTCTTGTTTTATCTGCAACGAATGTGATCAAACTTAGTTGCATTCTCAGTTGATTCATAGAGGGCAAAAGCAATGATAAAACAACCAAACTCGTTGGATTTTTAGTTTTCAGCTCTCGATTTTTTATTATTATCAATTTTAGTCCTTATATTTATTTTTTGCTTTGATTTATATAGTTGAATCATCGGATCAATCGTGAATAATATTAGCAAGCAATGGTTAAAGTCACTTGTTGATTATACCACAATGATAATCACAATTTTATATTTAAAATTACAAAAATTAAAGTTCATGTATGACATTACACATTGAATCAAAATTCATTTATAGTATTGATATTTATCCCTACATTATATATTTAACTTTCATATAATATATTAAAAATTGAAGACTAACTTAACTAGGTTTGAGCCTTAAATGTTAACCATCGCAAAGATTAATCTCGGGTTTTTATGCTTATATAGACAGGTTTTAGAAAAATTAAATACAGCAATGTTAAATACTTAAAATCGAGTCTAAATAAAAGAGTATTAAGTTGAAGTTACGAACCGAAAATGAAGTTGTCTAAACTTTTATTTGGCAAGTATTCGTAGATTAGCATCCTTTCATCTCCCTTAATGCAGCAACCAAATAGCTTTACCAGATTCCGATGTTGAAGTTTAACTATCAATGTCACTTCATTCTTGAATTCATCAAATCCTTGCCTTGAATCCTTTGATAGTCTCTTCACTGCTATCTCTTCCCCCTCTTTCAACATACCCTGTTCATTCAAAAAAATGTCACTAAACACGAAATCGAGTCGTAATTTTTTTTTTATGTTATTCGAATTTAGATATATATTTATATTTATTTAAATGTATTTGAAGTATTATATTCGATTCCGATTTCCTTAATCAAGTTAACATAAGATATTGCTTCATAATTACCTTATATACATGACCAAATCCACCTTGTCCCAACTTGTTGTTGCTTGAGAAGTTATTTGTTGCATTGGCTATGGTTGCAAAATCAAATATTTGCATCTCCATCTTTTCCTTAGTTTTACCTGCCTCGGAATTCGCAATAAATTTTATATTATTTTAACTCGAGTACGAGTGTTGAATACGCATTACATTAACATATTTTACGTTTTTAGTAGAATTTTATATATTCAAAAGATTATATCTCATATCCATGTTTGAAAATATATATATATTATTAGGAGAATTTTAATTTATTTATACCCTAAAAGCAAGTAATTTTATCAACACAATAAGGTTTAATGTTAAAATATGTTATTTGTGTTATTAAAATGGAAAAATATTTGATACATTGTCGGTAGAGTCCACAAGTAGGATCAAGAGGTAAACGCTCAATTTTTAAGGCTGCAAAAAAAAAAAAAAACAAAACAAAAATACTCACCGTTTCAAAATATTATAAAGACTAAATAACTCACTTTTTTTTATTGTCACTTTAAAACATGATATTTTTAATATTCAACTTTAATAGGTAAAAGTATTATGGAGGCCCCTGTATCAGGAGTTGGATTGTATTTTACCCCCTCTATGTTAGATAAAAAAAATTATCATTTATTTCTACTGTTAAAAATTAGTCCCTATATGTCAACATGAGGTACTCGTGGCATGCCATGTCTCAAATCTGGTTATTCCTTCGACCACTCCAATTTTTAATAGTACAAATTGATGAAATTTTTAACAGAAATGAGAAATTCGCTCTTTAATCTAACGCACATCAATTAATTTACTTATTTTTTTTGGTAGAGGGAGCAAAACAGAATCTCAGATACTTTTACCACTTTAATGTTATTTTCAATTTTACTTATATAATTCAAAATTAAATACACAAAAACTAAACTGTCGATAGATAAACTAGTTTACTCGTAAAACATGTCGAAAACAAGTGTCTGAATATAGAAGTTGAGGAAAAATGTTGGTTTACCTTTGTTGCTGAGATTATTCTTGAGTTTGTATAAGAGAAACAATGTTACCATGGATCCCATAGGTACTATGATGGAGATGGCTATTATCACTGCCTTCTTCTTTTCCATTTTTCTTTGAATTTTATCTGAAATATTTTTCCGAAAACAAATATTCATCAAATAAAAAGTCCATTTAAAAGATGAATCGAGTTTGTCAATTCAGTTTTAGCTCGATTGACATGGGTATTGTTGTCAATGCAGGAGGATATAAGTTCGAGTGTGCTGAAGCATATTATCCTCCTATTTATGGGTTAGGGAGGAACTATAGGTAGTTCTAGATATTGTATCAAAAAGAACAAATATAATCAAAACCTATAATTAAATTGTTAAAAAAATGAATCGAGATTTTAACTTCAAAATTCGGGCTTAATTTGAACCATTTTTAAATTTTATAATATTTTATTTCATCCATCTTTTGTATTTTACATCCTTTTTATCAAATAAAAAATAAATATATGATATTATAATGTACATATTTCAAAATACAATAAATTGTTTAGGTTCCAAATTTTAATAAATATAAAAATATCTAATTATTAAAATTTAAATAAAATAATTTTTTTAAAAAGATAAAAATAATATGAACAACTTGAGTTATAAACAATTTTATGCAAAATTCGAGCTGAACTGGACTGGACTAAGACGAATATGTGGGAAACTATTATCATGTATAAACTAATTTCAATCCAAAACCCTACTTGATTAAACCCGCAAACACCTCTAATAATTACATGTTATTATCGTTTTATTGAATTTGTCTATGGATCGAGTTGGGTCAAATTTAAAAATATTTTTTAATATCTTAGTCTAAATTCGGACGGACTTGTATTCACTTTACATATATTATAAAATGATTTTTATATTTATATTTATTATTTATTATAATTAAATTTAAATAAATTCTGACCGAAATAATTAAACCCAAAGTAAAATGATCTCATCTAAACTTAAACTATCGGCCCAAACAGATCTAATTCCACTGAAATCCAAGCTCAGCCCAATTAATATTACACTAACAACCCCCAGCCCAAATTAATCCCAAATGTAGGCAAAAAGTCAAAAACTTGGTAAAAAGACATTTTCAGTATCTCTTAATTTTGATATCGAGTAAATTGATCGCTTTAAAAAAAATTGAAATAATTTAATCGCTATTAATTTTAAAAATAAATAATTAAAGACAAGTAATAAGGGCAGTTAAAATTTTCAATCAATCGTGCATAATTTCAATTGACCTACTTCATAGAATTAGATTTTTTTTATTTTTTAAATAATTAAATAAAAAATTAATTGAATCGAAAATGGATAGTGAGAGGGGAAGTTGAAAAGGAAGTTTACCTAGCTCAGATATAGGCAATCGAATGTAAAGAGGTTGGACATCCTGTGAGAACTCAGTTATATCAATCAATTCATCCAACCAAACCAAGCACCCACTCCCTTTTGTAACATCCAAATTCGCATACGCCGTGCAAGCGCAGTTCTTCACACAAAATTCCTCGCATTCTTTTAAATTCATGCTACCGTTAGCCCAAGATTTTGATGTGTCCGGTAACGCCAACCGCATCTGCTTCAAAAACCCATCGCCACTACAACCCAACTCCGTCGTCCGACTGCATCCATCCGACGTATTCATCGAGCTCTTTGGTTTAAACCCTTCCAAGCACGAACACAGTGGAAACCTACCGGATTTACAACTCGCATACGATCCACATAACCCATAAGTAGAACATCCATCAGCTTGTGCCGTCGAGAAAACTTGCCATTCATTCTTCCTTTGATTCCATGTGAAACGCTGCATTAAACCAGATGGATCCATTGCGTACCTGGAAATAAACGAACTGTTTTTCAGCTCCGATTTGAAGTAAATTTCGTTTTCATTGATCACGAAATTATATGAATACAAAGGAATTGGATTATCATCTGGTTTCCGAGCTGATAAATAATGACCGTCCCATGAACCTGCTCGGTAAACTGTTTCCGATCCTTTCTTCAAAACAACTTGTGGGTGACCATGAGGATCGATCCTTAATGAAAATTGACCTTGTGATGGATCATCTGATGATTTCCATGACGATATATAGTATTCGAAACCAGTGATTAAGTTTATCCCAATCTTCATCCCTGGTAAAAGATTATCACAAGGAAAATCAAAACTTTCCCAGAAAAAATTCTTTGAATCATCCTCGTTTTTCTCTTTCACTGCGAGATTTCCTGAATCGAAAAGCTGTAGAACAGGTTCATGGGGAGTTCTTGATGTGTTTGGATTAGCATACCAAACGACGCCGTTGGTTTCGTTGAAAAGTGTGAGGATTCCATTGTTGTCGAAGCTTAAAACTCCATTATTATCTGAAACCGGAGCTTCCCTGTTAGCGACCCAAACGACCGTGGTGTTTGAAAATTTATACCATATTCCTACGTATCGGTTGTTCGAATTCTCTGGACTGAAAAAACCCATTTCGAAGGTTCCGTTTTCGGATTCAAGTGTTTCACCGCCGTCTTTAATGAAATCACCTGGAGTGATGATTTTCATTGTTGAGGCTTTGAAAATGAAGAAGAAAAAGAGAGTCGACCACCAAAGAATCTCCATTAATGAGAAGCTTTTACATCAATGGAAGTTATTGATATAAGATATATGTTAAAAAGGAGGGTCTTAACGTAAAATAAGAAAGAAAAGTCCTTGTGGTGTGCTTTTGGTTCATATAAGTCATTGCATGTGCCCTTTACACTTTTTATCATTGAAAACGTGGGTTGCTTTAGTCTTCTTCTTTCTTTTTCTATGTTTTGACAAAAATTATATTTGATAAAAGATTCAACTCAGTAGACATGGTAAGTGTTTTTCTTATTTTAATTAGTGATCGAAAGTTTAATTCTCGTGTTAGGTATAAAAGTTTTAAAATTCGTGGCCAGTATCTAACCATTTAATTGGCCTACAGAAATTTTCAAGAATTTAGTACTTTCATATTGACATTTTGAAATAAGAAAGAAAATACACACATGGTAGTAATGTAACTAAAAAAATAACATTGCAATAAACCTGAATTTAACAAAATAATTTTAACATCGTTAATAGTTGGACCTAGGGGTGAGCAAAACTCGATTCGACTCGAAAAAATAAAAAAAAATTCGAATTTCGAGTTAAATGAATCGAATTATTCGAGTTAATCGAGTTATTCGAGTCAACTTGAATTTTTTTTTCGAATTTCGAGTTCGAATCGAGTTGAGTTTTCGAATTCGAATAACTCGAATAATTCGAATATCAAAATATAATATTTTACATTTTTATCCCAAACTCCTAAACTTTTTTAATTTTTCCTCAAAACTTTTACTCCTTCCACTTCCCACCAAAACTTTTATTCCCCTCTCATCCCAACCCTCCAATCTACCCAAAATCCATTTTCCACCAAAATTTTACTTTCCCATTTACTTTTTCTCAAAATTTTACTCCCAAAACCCTCAAAACTTTTATTTCCTCCCCCAAATTTTTACTCCTCCCACTTTTCCCTAAAACTTTTACTCCCTTCCTATCCCACCTCCCATCTACCCCAAACCCATCCGCCCCCCAAATTTTTTTCTTTTGTATTTTCCCTCCAAAATTTTACTCTCCCTATTTATTTTCCTCAAACATTTATCCCCAAAACTTTTATTTTCCCCTAAACCTTTACTTCTCACCTTTACTCTCAAATAAAAAATCAAATTTATCCAAAAAAAAAGCCACTAAACATAAACTGTAATAATTTTATTTATATATACTATTTATATTATTAAATTAAATTTCACATTTTATATTATTTATATTATTGAATTGTTTAGTCATATTGAATATTTATATTAAAATTGAATTATTAATTATGCCATAAAATATTCGTATTAAAATTTTATATTGATAACAATTTTACATTTTATCTTTAAAATATCTTTTATTAAAAATCACATTTTACATTTAATATATATTTTAATTCTAAAATACATAGTGACAAGAATCTGAAGATAATTGAAACAACTAAGCAAGCAAAGAAGCTAACCCGTATATAAAAGATTAATAAATAAATTATGAGGTGATGAAAGTTAATAAAAAATTTGATTAAGGTGGACAAATTTTATTACGATGGGTGACAGTGGTTACAAAGACCCAAAATTATTTTTTAAAATTTAACTCGAACAAATATATTCGATTCGATTCGAATTCCATCTCACTCGACTAGATTCGAGAAAATTTCAAATCAAATTAGGATGATAAAATATGATTCGTCAACTCGATTAACTCAAAATTTTTTCATTCGATTCGATTTGATTCGATTTGATTCGATCGAATGCTTACCCCTAGTTGGACCTAAATTTTAAAATCTGAAAAATGGAGGAATTAAATTGCTAAAATAAAAGTGCATGGGCTAAATTCTAAAATTAAAAAATACAATGACTTATAGCATATTTTAACCTAATATATAACGTGGATTGAAATAATTTTAAATATTTGAATTTTTAAAAAAATTAAATAATATTCGAATTCGAATATTCTAAAAAACTATTTGATATCAACAATGCAGTTCATCCAATGATAAACTTTATTCGAATTAATTATAGAGTTATGACACAATCAAACCTGAATGACCGAAATGTTGAATCAAATCGTATCGTACTGTTCTCTATTAGAGGTTATTATTCAATTTTGTATTTGTTGTTTTATTTTTCAATTATTTCTTCAATTGAGAAAAAAAAAAGAGTAATAAAATATTAAATAATAGTAGGAATTTAATGTATTTGGGTTATAAAATAAAATATACTTTTTTTGCATTCTTATTTATTATCATAAGAAAATGCTCTTAATTCAGTTCGGTAGAAAGTAGGTCTACAAAATCCAATGTTGTAGGTTTAAATTCTACAGAGCGTGCTTCTACTTTTGTTAGGTTGAAAATTACACCGAAATTAAAAAAAAAAATTGAACAACAATTCGAATTTGACCTCTTTAGATAAAATTATTAGATTTAATTAATTAAATTAAAATTAAAGGGGCTAGTAAAAAATGTTAATTAATCAAAAAAAATGAAAAAAAAATGTTTTATAGCTTTAACAATTAAAAAAAAAAGGAACAAAATTGTGTCTAATTGCCACAAAAGAAAAAAAAAATGGATCAGTCAAAGCATTCTATTTCTAGAGAAAAGATTGTATGAAATTGTGATTCCACATTATCCTTATCCCTTTCCAATGGGAGAATGACAAATCAGATTTTTTTCCTGATTGTTAGTCTTTTTAGTTTGATTTGAATTTTTATTTGAGAAAAAAGTTAAAAATCAGGAGGAAAAATTTGATTTATCATTCACTCATTAAAAAGAGATAAGAGTGACGTGAAATCATAATTTCGTATAATCTTTTCTCCTATTTCTATAGGAAATAATAAAAGAACAAAATTGTTTTGAAAAGCCTCAAAAGAAACAAAAAATGGACCACTCAAAGCATTTTATTTCTCTATGGAATAATAAAAGATTTTCAAAATTGAAAGAAATATATGAATTGGGCGACACTAAAAAAAATCGATAATCAATAATAATATGATTCACAAATTATCCCTTCAAATTCAATCTATCACGTAGATAAATTATTAATTAACAAAAAAATAAAAAATTTATTACGAGAACAAACACAATAAAAAAATTAATTATAGAAGACAAGAAAACGAATTTCTAACTCCGAAATAAATAATATTTTTAATAAAAAAGTTATCTAAAATAAAATATTAGAATCATCAAAACGAAAAAATATTCAATTAATCTATCTCCAAATATTTATTAATTAAATTTAATTTATTTTTACGGATAATAAATTCGATATTCTGAATTATTATTCATTTTATTTAATATTTTTTTTTCCTTTTAATTTTATTTGAACTACTTTTCACATATGCGGCGTTTACACACTTCAGTTGACCATCATGTTTCCGTTTTGGGTTTACTAGTCCCCTTATTTGCTGACGACATTAATAAGACTTCCATCTCCATCAATTCTCAATAATTAAGGCCATTGATTTTCATTGAGCATAGGGTTTACATCTTATCTAGTTTACTAGTCTAAGTCTAAAGGTTTATTTTTTAAAAAAGTTGAGTCTCGAATAGGATTTTTGGCCCGAATTTAACTTAAATCGATTGTTTTATTATTGTTTTGTTGATGTGTTGCTGTTATTACGCTATTATATTACTATTATTTTGTTGTTATTGTTTTGATATTGTATAACTCTTGTTTTATTGTTAATTTTACTGGGCAAATATCCCAAAAATATCAAAAAAAATCAAAAATTACCGGAAAGGACAGGTTTCAAAAATATTGACCGGAAAGGGCAATTTCTCCAAAAATCGCGTCCACGTCAGCGCGTTTTTGGGGGAAAGGCCTAAAGCGCGTCCCTGGGGGAGCGCTTTTGGCCGTGCAACGGTCAAATTTTTTTGACCGTTGGCCCCCCAACGGTCACCCCAACGGTAAAAAAAAAAACTATAAATACCCCCCCAACCCTTCATTTTTTTCACACTTCAATCCTTTCTCATTTTTCTCTCAATTTTCTCTCAATTTGCTCTCAATTTTCTCTCAATTTCTCTCAAAGTCCTTGAAATTTATGCTCAAATTTCAAAATAGTCATTTACTATTTACGAAAAAGCCCTTTATAATTTTTTTAATATATCTATTTTTTGGAAAATTTAAAAATTCTTTATCGGAGTACAATGGTCGGGGAATTACGTCGCCTAGACAACAAGCACATTGTCGTCGAGCAAATGAAAATGGTAAGTTTGAATGTTAATTTTTCAATATTATTAAATTTTTTTAATTATGTAATTTTAATTAATTTTGAATTTTATAATTTTTAAACAATCAGTAGATCGGTGTTGTAATGTTATATTCGCAACATGCCCGGTCCCCATCGCCATTGATCGAGAATTACTGCGGAAGCGGGTTTTTGCACGTACCACGATAGGTAGGGGTTCAAGTTGGACCCGCTTTGATCGGTAGCGTTGATAGAGAGGTGGAGACCGAGACGCACACTTTCCATCGCCATGCGAGAGTGTACCATCACCTTAGAAGATGTGCGATTCATATTGGGATTACCGGTGGAGGGGTCATGAGTCACCGGTCCGTAACATCTCTCGATTGATTGCCGTATGCTACGAGCTCCAGGTGCCATTCGGATAAATTGCAAGGAGGTCGGATCGATATGGCTTGGTTACGAGACGCATTCCCGCAGTCGAATGAAGGTTCGACCGAAGAAGAAAGAATACGGTATGCGCGGGCATACATGCTTCAGATAATTGGAGGCTATCTGATGCCGGACCTCTCTAGAAACCTCATCCACCTGAGATGGCTCCTGAAACATGTTGATTTCAGAGCAGCCGGTGAATTGAGTTGGGGGTCTGCCGTGCTATCGAGGTTGTACCGGGAGATGTGCAGGGCAACGCTGCCGAGTAAAGCAAAAATCGGAGGTTGCCTATCACTACTGCAGTTATGGGCATGGTTTCGATTTCCATTTTTACGTCCTCGACTCGACCAACCATATTCATTCCCACTGATAACGAGGTAAATTTAATATTATA